>CM074498.1:6105283-7305283 GCA_037389245.1 Oryzias sinensis | reverse complement strand
TCAGCCTGTGGAGGGTTCCTACTCCAATGTGACCTGATTTTCCAGCAAGCTCCCAGGTATTATCAAGCCGATCACGCTCGCATTTCTCTCATAGTAAATTCTCTCCGCAGTAAGGCGCTGCAATGGGCTCAAGCTTTCCTAGCCGCTCATCCCATCACACACCTTCCATTCGACCGGTTCCTGGGAGAGTTCCGCCTCGTCTTTGACCAGCCCCGAAAGCAGGAAGAAGCCACCCGGCGGTTGCTGAGTCTCAAACAAAGCAACCGCCCGGTAAGCGAACACCTCATTGACTTTCGCATTCTTGCCGTCGAGGCTGGATGGCCGGACCCCGCGCTCAAGGGAATTTTTTACCAGTCCTTGAATGAGCGTATTAAAGACCATCTTTGTACCCAGCCAGAAGCGGACACGTTTGAAGAGCTCGTAACGGCCGCTCTTAGGTCGGACCTCCGCCTCCGGGAACGCCTCAAGGAGCAAAGAAGTAAGCCATCACCGACCTATGTTAATCCCGTTCACCACGTACCACTGGTTCCCCCTGCTAGTCCTGTTTTACCTTCGGTTAAGATTGAAGAACCCATGCAAATCGGTCACTCCAAGCTCTCGTTTGAAGAGAGGAAGAAACGTCGGGATGAGGGGTTATGTTTTTATTGTGGGCAAGCAGGTCATCAGGTCTCACAGTGCGGGTTTGGTTTAAACCCCCGAACCCCCCGTTAAATGACAGGTCACGGGGGGGTAATTCAGAAGCTAATCATGTTCCCAAGTTTCTGTATGTTCCTGTCAAGCTTTGTAATCATAGTAAAATTTTAGAAACCAATGCTCTTATAGACTCTGGGGCTGAACATAGTCTGATTGATCTAAGTCTCGTTCACAAACTCTCTCTCCCTGTCGAAGAACTCGACTTTGCTGTTAAAGCAGCAGGGTTGGGGGGTAAACAATTATCGCGCATCACTAAACGCACCGGTCCGGTTCTCGTTTTCACCTCAGGAAACCATCGGGAATACCATCACTTTTTCATCACCCAATGTCCGCAGACTCCCTTAATCTTCGGGTTTTCCTGGCTCCAAAAACACAATCCCTGTCTTGATTGGGGTGCTTCCCGCGTCACCAACTGGAGCACTTTCTGCATGGCTAATTGCCTGCAGTCGGCCGTACCCCACACCAAAATACCTGACCCGGGGTCCAGTAAGGAAGTCGATCTTTCCAACATACCCGCCTGTTATCATGACCTTCGTGCGGTTTTCTGCAAATCTAGGGCTAGTGCTTTGCCTCCCCACCGTCCCTATGACTGCGCCATCGAATTACTTAATGGAGCTCCTCTTCCTAAGAGTAAACTTTACAATCTGTCTGGTCCGGAAAAGAGCTCCATGGAGGCATACATTCAGGAAGCTCTATCCCTTGGTCACATTAGACCTTCTTCTTCTCCAGTCGCTGCGGGATTCTTTTTTGTAGAGAAGAAGGATAAGACCTTGCGCCCATGTATTGATTTCAGGGAACTAAACCAGATCACAGTTAAGGATAAGTATTCACTACCGTTACTAGAGTCGGTGTTCAACTCTGTTCAACAAGCTAAAGTCTTCACTAAATTAGATCTACGGAACGCTTATCACCTGGTACGCATGCGCGAGGGTGATGAGTGGAAAACGGCTTTTAACACCCCGTTGGGCCACTTTGAATATCTCGTGATGCCTTTTGGGCTCACCAACGCTCCGGCCGTGTTCCAGCGTTTAGTGAATGACGTACTCAGGGATTTCTTGGACCGTTTTTTATTCGTGTACCTCGACGATATTTTGATTTTCTCCTCCGACGAAACCCAGCACGAACATCACGTTCGTCTAGTTTTGGAACGTCTTCTCGCCAACCAATTATTCGTTAAAGCTGAGAAGTGTGCCTTTCATGTTTCTTCCGTCCCCTTTCTGGGTTATATCATTGAGGCGGGTAATATTCGTCCCGACCCCGCAAAGATCGAGGCCGTCGTTCAGTGGGAGACACCCCACTCTCGTAAAAAGCTACAGCAGTTCCTTGGGTTCTCCAATTTCTACCGTCGTTTCATTCGGGATTATAGCTCCATCGCTGCACCTCTCACTAGGCTTACTTCTACCAACCGACCCTTCGTCTGGGACTCTGCCGCTGATGCCGCCTTCAATCGGCTCAAGACCCTTTTCGTTTCTGCACCCATCCTCATACAACCTGATGTGACCAAACAGTTCATCGTGGAGGTTGACGCCTCGGACTCTGGAGTGGGGGCGGTGTTATCCCAACGCGAGGAGAGGACGGGGAAGCTCAAACCCTGCGCCTTTTTTTCACGCAAGCTAAGTCCAACCGAACAGAATTACGATGTGGGCAATCGTGAATTATTGGCGATCAAACTAGCGTTGGAAGAATGGCGTCACTGGCTGGAGGGGGCGGAACAACAATTTATCATCTGGACAGATCACAAGAACTTGGCTTACCTGCGCAGTGCTAAACGACTAAATTCACGTCAAGCAAGGTGGTGTTTATTCTTCGACCGCTTTAACTTCGTCATCTCCTACCGTCCCGGCAGTCGCAACGTCAAGCCCGATGCCCTGTCTCGAATTCACTCCATCACTGAAAAAAATACTGTCTCGACCATATTACCTACGTCTTGTTTCATTGGGAGTCTGACATGGGAAATCGAAACCAAGGTGCAACGGGCCCAAAATGAAATCCCCGCTGGGGTTGCCTGTCCTCAGGGCTCTCTCTACGTGCCTGATTCCCTCAGAGCCGATGTCCTCGCCTGGGGTCATACTTCCCGAATCGCTTGCCACGGTGGTATTTACCGAACCATTCGGCTCATCAAGCGTCGCTTTTTCTGGCCATCCCTCGAACGCGATGTTAAGGTATATATTGCGGCCTGCACCACATGTGCCCGCTCCAAGACTTCCAATAGACCTCCCTCTGGTCTTCTGCAGCCCCTGCCGATTCCCAGCCGTCCCTGGTCCCACATTGCAGTTGACTTCGTCACTGGACTACCGCCCTCTCATGGTCATACTGTAATACTCACTGTCATAGATCGGTTTTCCAAGGCCGCTCAGTTCATCCCTCTTCCTCAGTTGCCTTCCGCCTCCGAAACCGCTGACGTCCTCGTCAACCATGTCTTCAGACATCACGGGATACCTTGTGATATTGTCTCTGATCGTGGTCCCCAGTTCACATCCCAAGTCTGGAAGGCCTTTTGTTCGGCTTTGGGGGCCACGGTCAGTCTGACCTCCGGATATCACCCTCAGGCTAACGGGCAAGCGGAGCGAGCCAACCAAGAGCTGGAGGCCGTCCTCAGGTGCCTGGCCTCCCAGAACCAGGCTGACTGGTCGAAGTATCTGGTTTGGGCCGAATACGCCCATAACAACCACTCTTCTACAGCCACGGGCAAATCCCCTTTTGAAGCCTCTCTGGGTTACTCACCCCCACTGTTTCCTTCTCAGGAATTGGATCTGGCGGTGCCCTCGGTCCAGCTCCATCTACAACGTTGTCAGGACATCTGGCTGCAGACCAAGGCCGCTTTGCTCCGGACTGCCGAGGGTAACCGCCAGGTAGCCAACCGCCACAGGGGGGTGAGTCCCGATTACCAACCTGGCCAGAAGGTGTGGTTGTCCTCCCGGAACATTCCTATCCAGGCTTCGTCCCGCAAACTGTCGCCTCGATTTATTGGGCCTTACCCGATTGAGCGGGTCATCAACCCCTCATGTGTTCGTCTTCGTCTCCCAGCTGCCCTACAGATACATCCCACGTTCCATGTCTCTCAGATCAAGCCTGTTTCTGAGAGCCCTTTGTGCCCGCCGTCCACTTCCCCACCACCCGCCCGTACCATCGATGGGGCTCCCGCCTTCACGGTCTCTGCTATCCTGGACGTCCGGCGTCGGGGTCGTGGGCTCCAGTTCTTGGTGGATTGGGAGGGGTATGGTCCAGAGGAACGTTCGTGGATCTCGCGTTCGCTCATCCTGGACCATGCCCTCATCGACGACTTCTACGCCGCCCATCCTGATCGTCGTCCTGGACCGCCTGGTGGCGGTCGTTGAGGGGGGGGTACTGTCATGGCCTGTCAGTTACTCCCTCCTCCCCCCTCCTTCCTGTGGCTGACGCGACCAGCTGGATCTACTTACCTCATCATCTCCACCCTTCATAACCTCCTCCAGGATCATCAGCCGGTGCCAGTTCGTTGTTCCTCCTATGGTGCATAGTCTGGTCAGCTCATGTTCATGTCTCACGTCTCGTTGTCCTATGCTCATGTTGTTCACGCTCTGCCTCAGGACGTATACCTATGGGATCCTCACCTGGTCGCAGTCCTCCTACATTGCTGTCACGCCGCATCAAGAAACCTCCAGCCAGCCGCCTCTCCTCGCCTCGGTTCAAGCCTCGCCTACGCCGTCTCAAGATTCCTCCAGCCCGCCCTTGTTCTCTTCCTGGAAGAAAGTCCTGTCAAGATCTGGTTCTGATTAAATCACTGAATACTTACCGTTGTGTCTTAGCCTCCTTCCGGGTTCCAGCATCTGGGTCATTTCGAACTCACGTCCGAATCATGACAGAGGTCATTCTAATCATTTATTCACGCTCTAAAAAGAGTATTTGGGCTGTAGTTGGAAAGATAGACTTTTTTAAATTGATCTAACTTAAGTTTGGTGAAAATAAATAGTTTTTGTTTTAGTTCATTCAACTTAAGAATAACACGTAGTTGTCTGACAGTTATTTTACTTTCAATCAACTTAATTCAATTAAGTTGGTGTATCTTTCTTTGGTGTGAAGCTGTCAGTGCGTCATGACATCATAACGTCTTCATAATTATAATTCATAATTATCTTGTTTTATGAACTTGAACCTGATTTTTAACGCGTTATTTTAGTTTACCTTATTTCAATGTTTTATTGTTTTTATCAATATGTTTACTTTTACTTTTATTCTCATTTTTATTTCCGGTTCTTCCTCAGCTGGATCCTCTCCCTCTGGGTCGGCTGCTGCTCAGCCACTGCGGCTCTAGATGAGGACTTGCATCACCGCTTAGCTGTGGTGGAGCGGTCCCCACCTGTGATGCTGCATTTGGCTGTCTATGCGGCTGTTCACGGAGGGGGAGGTTCCAATTATCAGCGTTTCCAACATCTTGTTTTCGTGGTCAGCCTATTTCTCATTGTCCTTTCCCATCAGTTAGGGGGTGGGAGGTGTGAAAAGAGTGGGGGGCTAGGTACGGGGATTTATTTATTTATTAATTTTTTTTTCTTTTAATCGTCAATGCTTGTTTGTATATTTTGTTGCGTTTTAATGTAAAGCACTTTGTGTTATATTTTTATCTGAAAAGTGCTTTATAAATAAAGTTTGATTTGACTTGATTTGATTTGAATGTAAGGCAGCCCAAGGAATTGTGGGATACCAGTTTCTTTGCCTGTCTGGGCAGATTAGGGTTTAAGTGTGAGTTTTTGTCCATGTGTTTTGTTGTCTAGCTGTTTTACTCGTAGTTAAACCTGTTATGTTTATTTCTTTCTGCACCATGAGTTAGAGTGTGGGAGAGGATGATCACCAACCCCTTTAAACGGAAAAGCACTGGATGTTCCAATATTAAATTCAGAGTTCGCAACACTTGAGTTCCTGCCTTGCAGTGCGAGACTTTCCTGGGTCATTCATGTCTTTGATATGGGTAGTGCAAGACCCGTCGGTATAAACTTTAGAAAAATGTGTCAATTTAAGTTGTATATACAAAATAAAAACAAATTTAAGTTAGAACGACATATTCAATTAAATTGGATAGACATAAAAATTAACTTGAATAAACTTAATTCAATTACGTGTTACCAATCAAAGTGATTCAATTAGGTTGGATCAACTTTTTTCTTTTTAGAGTGTACAGTATAATAATACATAAAACTCTGTTGTAATGCATATTTTATTCAGTATGTAAGATCAGAGGAGCCAGTGTGGTAGGAAAAAAAACATTTGGAAGAATTTTAGCAAAAATCTCTGGATTAATAATTTGGGTGCTTGCCCAAGAGTAGGGGGATAGGCTCCAGCAACTCTGTGACCCCAAAATGGATAATGCAGGTTAGGAACAGGGATAGAATAATTTGGATGTTTATGCTCAAGCGCCATGTGAAGATGCATTTTTAGGAGATGAGAGGCACAATAAATATCAATGTTATTCAATTAAAAAGCAATTCACATTTACAGTAATGACCAAAGCCGAGGACACCACAAAAGTATTAACAATACTTTCATAACAGGTTGTATGAAGGTATTCCGTCAATTTCAGGATTTTTAAATTCTAGATTTAAGGTATCTTTTGCCAATTAAAACATTACATAAACAACACAATTGAGCGTGATTAATTTCATTTCTGACAAGATTCAATTATTTTTGGTTTAAAAAAGGCACGATTACAGACAAACAAGTTGGCCAATCATTTCTACAACCAATCATTCTTTTGTGAATATTAAGAATTTAGTGCAGCTGAGGTGTTTTTTTTGTTAGTTTGTTACTTTGGTTTAACCTTTAGAAATGAACAGAAGCTTTAGTGTTTGCCAAAGAAAATAAGGACATGAGGGCGGGTCTCCTGCATTTTTCTTTTTAACTCAGCTTTTTCTGTAGACACTACAGAACTTCAAGCATGCGGACAAAAAATCAGGTAAAAGTTGAATTGTTTTATTCTGAAGTGGAGAATACCAATTTCACTTTTTGCCACAGGAGGGCGCTGTTAGATTTATCCCTATTCGCTAGCTGTTGATAAATGCCCTCACAAAGAAGACGGTCTGCTTTTCCATGGAAACCCGACGCTTATTTGAGTCCAACCAGAAATATGTCGTGATTTACGGACCAGTTCGAGGTTTGAGTGAACTCGAACCCGAACCAAACGGTGTGGTCGGTCGAAGAAGGCTAATTAGAGTGTATCAACATGTGTTGTTTTAGCATTCTAATGTCGCTTTAGCTAACTGTCTGCCCTGCGGGAGATTTGAGAGGAATGCGAAACGCCGAAAGAAGACGAGCGGTCTGACTGCAGGCAGCGCATGATGATGCGGCGCAGAGGCGGCGGCAGCTCGGCTCTGGACCGGGCCGAGTCGCTGCTCTCGGCCAGGAACAGCAGGACTCGGGGACGCGGCCAGGTGTGTGTCTGTGACGTGACGTCCGGTGACGCAAGTCTGAACGTTTTTGAAATGATGGAAACACATTTAGATAAAATGAATCTCAGATATTTTGTTGACCTGAACTTGCAAACAGGCTGGCCTGGTCGCATCATGTATGCAGGTACAGCAGGCGACTAAAAAAAGTAAAAATGGAAAGAAAAGACCTGCTGGGATCCCTTTGTAGACTATTAAGCTGTACTACAACTAATATACGGTCTATGTTAAAAGTGAAGCAGTATACGTGAAGTTTACTTTTCATGTACTATCCTCTCTATATTATGTAAACTTAAAATGTTACAATTTAGTCTGAAAAAAGTACTACTTCCTACACAACACATACATGGTGTATTATTAGTGTACGTTCTATACGTATACTTGAATGCAGAAGTTCATGTTAATGATAGATGCACAGCTGTTATATATATTTTCCTAGTCTCCTTTTTGAATTGTGATCATCTCTACTTTCTCTTCTTTGATAGGAGGACAGATCTTTTATTTTTAAGCCAGATTCCTTCTCACACATGGAGGTTCTCGTCTCTCTCCTGATTTCAGAAACTGGTGGCACAGTTCTTGGTCGATAATGTTGGCTTCCGTCTCACTTTTTCTCATTCAGTGATTATTTCTGATCCTCTGAAGAAAATAATGTTTCTCTCCAGCAGAATATTTGTAGTGCATCATCGGGTTAAAACACTACATTTTGGTTCATATTTAAAAAAAAATAGTCTCTGATTCTGCTTCTTCTCAGGGACTCTTCAAAACAACATCCAACCCCCCAAATAAACAGGTTTCCTTCTGTAATCTGAGTGATTTGTCTGCGGACAGCTCAGCTGATGCCACTGGAGGAGAGAACTCAGAGCAGGTGAGACGTCTTTGTCAATGCAGATCCCATCTGCCCACTACAGACATGCCTCATTTGACATAAGGTTTTACAGACTTACTGTCACACTCTGATCATCTTTAGATCTATTATAAAAGTGTTCCCAGTGGTCTTTTAACTATGATTATGCTGTTTTTAGCCAATATCAAAAAGCCTGTGTCATTTTCTAAGACATATTTTCTGCAGTAATTCATTAGAAATTAAGCTTTTAGTTGTGGGCGGAACTGTCGGCGCCTCCACTTCCCATCACCCATCTGTTTACATGCTCTAGCTTACAGCCCTCACACCCCCAACCCTTTTGAGCCGAACACCAGCTCAGACGAGGAAAAACGAAGACGTTAATGTATCTAGTAGTTTTTAAATGTAGTGGAGCTGGAAGCTTGATGCATATTTTTGACGTCACAAATAAGTTCTTTTTTTTTTACTCGTTTCTTTTCATCTGCTCCTGATTCACAGGGATTTGAAGAAAAAAACCCCAAAAACATTCCATTTTCATCTTTATTTTGTATACATAGGCCCTCCGTCACGAGAAGAACATGTTAGAAACACAAAAACAGCATTTTTATTGGGATGGGTATTTAAATATCTGAAGCTGTCAGCACTGCAGCTTCATGCACTCAGTCGGCAGGCTGGACTACTTTCACATGCACACACATGTGCGTGCTCACTCGTGTGCTTCAGATTTTCATCAAACAGCTCCACTCTCTCTGCACATAAGGATTCCAACAGATTGTGTTTGGACAGGACTCCAGGCCTCACAGTGGTTTTGGGGGGGGCAGCAGGTTTCTGAAAAAGGCTCCTCCACCAACAAGCAGCAGCCGCTCACCCGTCGACAGAAAGCAGAACCTGCTGGAACCCAGGTGAGCTGTGCTGTGACGTGGGAAAGGGATTGATCTTTGAGAGATGGATCATGACAAATCCTTTTAAATCTGAGTGGTGGTTGGTGGGGGGGGGGTGTTCTACTCAGGTCTGTCCCGGCCATCCAGCAGGAATCGCAAACTCAAATCTCAGCTGAGTCTCGGAGCAGCGATCGAGCCCCTGAGACCACAAACGGACCCTCACAAGGGGCAGGTGCGCCCACACAGGTGAGCATCTCTGCGGCGTCGGCCACCCAGCAGCATTCAGCACAGTGGAGCTCAGGGGGAAGCCGCTTCCTGAAGAAGAAGACGGGCGCGGGTTCTACGCCTGCTGCAGCTCTGAGATCAGGTGGAGGGGTCAGGTCTACACCTTTGCGGGATTTAGAGAGCGTGGACAGTGATGAAGAATACATGAAGAAACTGCTGGGGGAATCGGTGGATTGTTCAGACAGCAGTTTAGCGGAAGAGGGGGGGCGCCCACCTCTGAAGGAGCCACAGAAGGTGAGCTTATCGTTATTGTTTGTAGCCCCCCCCCCATCATACATCCCTGCTTCACATCTGCTCTCCTTATGCACAGATGCTCAGCAGTCAGAGGACTCACTCCATCCCGTCGCCCCCCAGCTCGGCGCCACACCGCCATTCTCCTTTCAGATACTCGGGTCGGAGTCAGAACCACTTCAGCCCTTCTGTTTCATCTCCAGCGACTCCCCTTCCAGGGAAGACCAGCGACTTTCCAAAGGCAGAGAGTCCACAGCGACTCTCCTCATCCTCGTCGGTTCAAGTTCTCTCTCTGGAGGAGCTGCTCCCTGGGGGGTCAGTTTCTTCAGAAGCACAGAGTCAAAGGAGCGAGGTTTCTGAAGGTGAGAGGATCATTCTAAAATCTCTTGATCCCCCCTCCCATCCTCTACAGAGCTTAAGCGCAAAGCTAACAATTAAAAACAGCACTTCTGTTCCGAAAAAGAGACACATGCAGCTCTGAGCTCATCAATCTGTGCAGACACCTAATTCACGGTTTCCCTGTTCATCCCAATGTCTGTAGACCTCCACGTCAGCATAAAGAATTTGGACGAGCTCATTCCTGCATCTACTTCGGAAGCAGGATCCCAGGTAGGATCTGATGCAGAGACACTGGCTAGAATTCTGAGGTTCTGAGCAGGTTTGAAGGTCCAGCAGGTGATCCACAACAACCAAACCAAACCCCTGTCCTCGATCTCCTCGTTCAGCAGGCTTCTGTTGATGTTGATCCTCCCACAGAGTGATGGCTGAATGAGACAAAGAGGAACTTTGGAAGCAGAGAGTTTTCAAAACTTAGTAAAACCCCCAAAAGTTCAGATGTGTGAATCCATGCATGTGCTCGTTCCTGCTGCTCCTTTTCTTTGAACATGAGAACTTGTCATAAAGGAAGGGGGGGGGGGTAGTAAACGCTGCTCCCAGAGCTGCGTCGCTGCTGCAGCTGTGGATGCATGTAGATGCACAGGTTTCAGACAGACACCTCAGGGTGCTGAGGGGTGACAGCGCATGTGTTGACCACCTCTAAAAACCAGAGTAGGAAGGCAAATAGGTCTCTTAGTAAAACACATGACATGTCAGACTCTCACATCTTCATGGACTCTGCTTGATTGCCGCTTTCTGAAAAGGATCGATGCTTGGAGGGTGGGGTACGCCCAAACGATCCAATCCTCTGTCTCCTTCTGCTATGCTCTAAAAAACGCCACAGGGGAGGAGCCAGGAGGGATTAAAAAAAGGAAGATGCAATTGCAGGTTTCAAGTTTTTTTTTCACAATGTTTCATTTAACCCTTGTGCTATCTTAGATGACCCCCCCCCTTACATTGACGTGTTCTCCCTACCATGATAAAGGTGGATAAAGGTGGAAAGATTTCATGTAATCCATGGACACCAGTGAAGATCACAAATCATTGAAGGAAAAGGGTTCAGAGCACTGTCTAGTGGGTCTAGATGACCCAACTCCCAACGTTAAAGTGCCTAGGATAGCACAAGGGTTAATGTTCAGGACCTGTTGCTAGGTCAATGTATGCTCATACACGTATTTAAAACATGCAGTTATCACTGTTCTCTTCTCATGCACTGATGAGTTCACATCTTTAAAGTCAGGAACGTAGAAACATCTCAGTTTCCTGATGGAATTATTTTAAGTGTAGAAAATAATCAGTTGTGAATCAAACCCAATCATCCAGTTTTCATTTCACATCATTATTGATATCAGAACATTTAGTCAAAAGATGACTGTCATGTTTTCACGTTCAGATGTCAGTACTCTGGATGCCTGATTTTACAGCAGATCTGTGGTGTTTGCCCCAGTTTTATGCTTTATTATATGCTTTTCATTTTTCTCCTGCAGGATGAAAGCAGACAGTCTGACCCCGCATGGTGGGGAACGCACCAGCAGCTGTCCCAGGAGGACGAAGAGGTGCTGGACTATCACAGCGACTTTCACAGCTACTCCAGTGGGACCCAGGTTTCCGAGGAGCTGTCAGACGAAGAGGGGGCGCCATCAGAGATCAGGACTGATGGTGCAGACTCGGTAGTTTCCTCCCACACCCCCCCAAAGCCACGCCGCCATGCCTCGCAGACTTCACTGGCTTCAGTCAGAGTTTCATCTAAGCAGAGGAGCTCTTCACCCAGAAAAAATTTAAAGAATGCAGCCGCCCAGACGCAGCCGGATCACCTGATTCACGGTGAGTCCTCCACACTTTGCCTTTCCTTCCCATTTCAGCTGAGCTGTCTCTGACCTGTTGGGCTTTCAGCAGATGATGCTTCTGTGCCGCCCGCTGTAGCCCGATTCTACCTGAGTGCAGCATCAGGGAGGGGCTATGCGCTCACTGCAGAGCAGCTGGAAGGTACAGGCCCCACTCAGGTGGCAAAAGTCACATTGGAGCTCTCAGTCTGTGCTGGATCACAAGAACCAGTGTTTTCATTTCCACCAGACATCGGCACATACAACCCAGCTGTGTTTGTGGTCAACGAGGTGCTCAAACAGCAGCTCGCCATGATCAAGGAGTCCGTGGACAGCAGCAGGCACCTCCACTCCAGCCTGATGCAGAGCCTGGAGCCCCCCAGCTACAGATACACCACCCTGCAGGACACCATCCAGGTGAATCCTCACAGCCCTCACTGTTCCATTATTTATTTGATCATTTAGGACACAATTCTGTCTCGTTTTCCCAGAACATCCGCAGACGCAGACCTGCCAAACTTGCCATGGAGAGACACCTAGAAGAGGTTCTGCAGAAGTGAGAGCTCCTCATGAAAACAGATTCCTACACTCTACAGGGAAAGGCTCAGTGCTGCTTATCGGCCGACAGAACTGCGTTAAAGACGCTGGACTCTTACAAACCGCCCTCTGCCTTAAACGTTTACGAACAAAAGTGATGACAGGATTTCCTCCACTAAAAGATGCAACATTTCCTTTCTTACTTGAAACCGAAAAAGGGCAGATGCTGCAAAGAGAAGTAACAAAAATATTTATTTCTGTGTTCAGTCTTCACTCTGGCAAAAACGAACACGGCAGCTTGTTGAGCTTTGAAGGGGCTGAAGGCACAGAGTCCGGCTGCAGCCTGGCAGCTCAGTACGGCTCGTTGAAGGGGTACAGAGGATGTCCTGCGTCTCTGGGAACGCGCCGGCCCTCCACCTGAAACATCCAGACACAGAGTCACGTCTCTGCAGCAGGCCACCACCAACAGCCTTTACAGAACTCACTTCTATCATTGGAACGATGTAACGGCAGCCTCTGTCCAGCGCTGTGATGCTTTTCACTTCTTCTGCTTCTAGGCTGAAGTCAAACACCTGAGATCAAGAAGAGACTATCAGACTATCAGTTTACTTTTCCAGTTTATTTACCTACAGTGGCCTTAACCAGGATGCTTCTCGATGTTATACTAAAGACAATAAAAAATATGAAACGAAACTATTGTTTCTGATAAAGTTAAGCTAAAATCCCATTAGTTGTCACACACCAGGATTTGTGTCTTTGACCCCTCCCTGGGGGAGCAGTGAGCTGTAGAAACAGCCTTCCTCTGGAACCGTTTGATGGTTTAAGCCTCCATCAAGCAGGGAGGCATTGGGTCCTATTTTTAGATACTTCTGAATGACTCAACTATAGATTTGAACTTACAACCTTCCAATTTCAGGGTGAAACTCTACCACAAAACCCCCCGAGTTGAACATCCATCCATCATTTTCTTTATCCAGAGCCTGGGGGGCATCGATCTCAGTGAGGATACCCAAACCTCCCTTTCTCACATGTGCGCGGTGCCTGGAAGGACATCAGTGGAATCTCTCCAGCCTGGTGTCAGTCTGTCTGTGGGCCTCCTCCAAGTGAAACAATAAAGCCCATAAGGCTTAAACTAATCACGCTTTCAGGTAGCTTTGCTAGATGTCCAGACAGTACAAAGAGGAACCCACCAGTGCTCAGTGGGGTTGGCTCTAAAGCTATGTACACACCAGGGATGCAGGTTCTTCTTTGTGCTTGGTGTTCACACAGGTCTGTCGCTACCAGATACTAGTGCACGTACTCACAGTTTGGGGAGACTTGATGCAGCTCTATTCTGATATAGTTACAGACTTGGTTTCATAATTCCACCTGGGCACAAATTATTAATTTCTCCTTCAACCAGTTGTCACTTCCATATTTTGAGCTTAATATTCTTTATATCTATCTAAATATCCTCCATCGTGAGAAAAGAAAAACACTACTCTCATTGACAGAGTCTTCATGAAATGAGTCACTGCCCTGGGTTGAGGTTTATAGTTCTTCATTGTTTCTTTTCTCTGTGTACATGTCGTGTCTGGTTCAGTTTGATGTCTTCAATTTGGCTTTATTATCTGAGCACATCAATCAACTTGCAGGTCAGTGAATATGTTGCCTAATCTTCTGTGGTTTTTAACTTCCCTTTGAGTGGTCTGCATATACAGGTGACTTTGTGCAAATGGAAGCGCTGTGCTTGAGAGCTTCACCTGGATGTTTTCCTTGATCCGGGACTCGGTCACACTCTTAGGAATCACCACTACGCCTCGCTGAGTCTGCCACCTGCAGAGACATCGGAGTCATGCAAACCTGAAGGTTCTTTGACAGAAGTGGAATTTCATCGTTTCTAAAGAGTATGAACTTTGTTTAAACACCAACAAGAATCTCCCAGAGCCTGGGAGGTTCTGAATAATTCAGTCAAACTTCTAACAGACTGATCTGCTTTCTAAACTTCTCTCTGAGCTACTATTGGCCATTATTGGTTCTTCAGTGCCATGCCTCTGAACTCCAGATGACAAATAATGCTAATTTCTACAAAGTTTAAAAAACTCTTTTTGTAAATGTTCTATGTCATCTTACTTTTTCGGAAAAAAAAACATCAAGTTCTTCTGTGAATACACAATAGTAAAAGAATTGAGGGGGGGAGGAAATAAAAACAGTAGTGGATTACTTGCATCCTGGTGTGAAGCATCATTTCTGGACTGCTCCCCGTTGCAGACAGCAGAATAACTGATTACCATGGTTTTGGCTTGGAAAGCTGCAGTTTTTAAGCGGCATTTAATGGGACCAACCCCTTAGTTTTATTTGAAGGCACTTGAGATTATCTTAAACATGAAAAAGAACTCTCATACTGGTCAGACATGTTTTTAGCTCAGAGATCCTCGCTTTTGAAAACAATCACACAATGCACCTGGAGACTCACCTCAAGAGGATCTGAGCCGGAGACTTTTGGTATTTCTCTGCCAGTGAGATCACTACAGGTTCCTGCAGCAGGACGGGTTCCTCTGGACGTTTCCATGCGCGGTCAGGAGAGCCTAGAGGACTGTACGCCGTCATCACCAGACCCCGGTCTCGACAGTGGGCCAGTAGCTCTACCTGGGCCAGGTAAGGGTGGCTCTCTACCTGTCATACCACCCACAGAAAACCAGGATCAGTTCAGGCCCAGTTTCAATCATCAGCAGACGCATTGACCGCTGTACCTGAAGAACCGTTGGTTTGATGCTGGCCACAGAGAGGATGTCATCCACCTGCCTGCTGTTGAAGTTGGACAGACCGATGGAGCGAACCAGCCCCTTCTCCACCAGCTTCTCCATGGCAGCCCATGTTAGCTTGTAGTCTATGTGGTCATAAATCAAGCTTCCATCTTCCTTTTTAGGAAACGGAACGTCACCCCGTCTAGCAAACAAATAACTGTATTGAGCAAATGATTTCCTCATCCTGAGGAAATCAAATGAACCAGCAGGACCCCCGACCGCCCACTGTGCTGTCTCACATGAAATGTTGACAGCATCATTCCAAACAATCCTCCATGGATGACTGAATCTCTGAAAATCTATCCATGACAGCAGAAAATAGCTATACGCTCATTCCAAACAAGTGAATTGGTTTTCTGCTTTTTTTTCAAGCAGCCTTGACCTCAGGCTGCATGAAGGACAACCTCTGAGCAATACCCTAAATCGGGGGTGTCAGAATCCAGGCCTCTAAGGCTGGTGTCCAACATGTTTACCAACCAACCTTCCATTGAAGGTCCTTATTGGCTAAACACACCTGATCCAGGTAATCCGCAGCAGATAAAGCAGGTTTTCTGGAAAACCAGCCCTCAAGGTCTGGAGTTTGACACCCCTGCTCTAAAGACTTCAGTCATGATGAATGACCTGAATTGGGACTCCCCATTCCACGGTTTCTCTCTTCAATGCCTGGCTTGCAGCTCTCCTTAAAGGCCAAGCAGTAAAGCGCTTACAACTCATCCGTTACTGAATGACAAGCAGCTCATTAAAAACAGCACCAGCAACAACACTTCTGCCTAGAATGAGGGGCACAGAGACAGCCCCAACTGCAGACCACCAGCCACACATCCTACAGACAGCTGAGTCATGGAAAACCTACATTCCCATCACCACACAGGAGATTCTGCCCCTGTCTTCACAACACATCACGCCTGTTACTCGCCACAGCATACTACCCAACTAGGAAAAACTCACACACTAACATTTGTTTCTCATAAACTGCAGAGCACGATTCTCTTTTGTAACATCTTTCTCGACCAAACACTGACAGAGCCCCAGACAGAGTGAACATTGGAGTACCACAAGGCTGTGTGATGAGCCCACTCCAGTACTCTTTATATCCCAGTGTCTGCTAAACACCAAAAGGTCAGAAAAGCACAGGGACTTCTTTTGATCCATCAAACGTCTGATACTACTCTGTGGAAACACACTTACTGGACGTCAGGTGGGAACTCTGTCAAGATGGTTGCATAAAGAGAGAGCTCTTGCTAAACCGGAACTTATTTACAACATCATCAGTCTAGAAAATGCAAAAAGTCTCTATTTAAATGCACTGAAAGAGGGCAATGTTCCCGCAAACCCTGAAATAAAATTATAGACATTAAAAGAAACAAAAAAACTGCCAAGAAATGTAGCCTCAGATGACCAAATCTGTTATGTCAAAGCTATAAAAGCCAGCAATAAGACATTCCACCTCCAATTCTCTAAAAAAAAAATAAAGATATGCAGAGACTGGCTTTTAGCAGCAGGTCTGCAGGTGTCAAAAAGCACAGTCTTGATGCTGCGGATTGTGTTTACCACAACAGCTGAACACGGTTTGGTTGTTATGTGTGGTGGCGGCGTTGGAGCTCACTGGAAACCGTGGGGCCAGTGGATGAGGTAGAGGTCCAGGTACTCCAGCTGGAGATCCTTTAGCGTCTTCAGGAGGGCGGGCTCCACGTCCTCCGGGTGATGCCGGGTGTTCCACAGTTTGGAGGTGATGAAGACGTCCTCTCGTCTCAGAGGCTGAAGGGCCAACGCAGTCAGAATGATGAGCACCGTCGATGTTTTGGACCAGAAACCACCATATGTGCTCAGGATTCTTTACCTTGCTAGGGCCAAGCATCTCTTTCAGAGCTTCTCCGATTTCTGCCTCATTGCCATAGATGGCTGCACAGTCGATGTGACGGTAACCAGCTTCCAGCGCCCACAGGACTGCTTGCTTCACCTGTGAAGTCAAATTAGAAACTGACTGAAACCTTGATGAAAACACAACAGATTTTAAACATTTGTGGGATAATTGAAGAAAAGCAGCTCAGAGGTGCCTCCCCCCTACTTGAATACAATTCCCTGTAAGCCCATCTCTACAAATACACAGATTTATAGAGAATGATTAGATCCACTTATTAAGATGTTAAACTGGTGTGCATTTGTAGCGGTTGGTGGTTCATTGAGTTGATATCTGTCATTCCAAGCATGTTTTATGTTTCAGAGTAAAAGTCATTGTAAATCAACATTGGCTGTCTTGGGTTCTGAAGGTCAAGAGAAAAATCACAAATCACTGAATTGAAAGATTCTTGATTTAAAAAAAAAAAAAAAAAAGACCAGCCATTGACATCTAGAATATGGACAGATGGTATCTGCTAACATGCATTGGATTCTTCATTGGGAAAGTGAGGCCCAAACTGGGCCGTCGATCAGACATTATGTATGTCCACCCAACTGAAATTTGAGCCCTAAAAAAGAAAACAAAGAATTTATTGTCCTACAGAATGCCAGAATATGTTACGCATCAATGAAACAGTCATACCTCCTTTGCAATTGACTGATGACTATTGATCCAAAAGATAGGAAATCTCTCTCTGGTCAAAGGTGCAAAGAATGGACATTTAAAATGTACAAAAAAATCAAATGTAAAAGAAAACTTGTTTCTTAAAAATCTACAATTATTCCCCCTATACTATACATATGCAAGAATAGTTAGAGGTTTTGTTTTTGGTGGCAGCCTCTACCTTTCCTGGCTCGCTCTTCCATGTTCCCAGTCCAACCAGGGGCATCTTCCTCCCCGTGTTGAGAACTGCAAAGTCATTCATTTTCCTCTTCAACACCTACCAACAGAAGTGGATGAGTTTATGTTATTCACTGTATAAAGCTACAAAGAAGGAACGCACGAGAACCAGGATTTTATTCAACTACATACACTGAAACACAGGAATCCCTCTACAACCCAAGACCTGAAGTCTTCAACAAGAATTTTCCAGATTGAAAAAGAAAAAAACAGGAACAGACTGGAACCAGCAGATGCTGACCCTGCAGTTATTTTTGTTTTTTTTTTTGTTATCGCAGTTAATTCTTTTAAAAACGCTTGTTTTGTGAAGGCCTATGTTATTATAAAAAGTAAAAGGGTTATTAAATTAGGCTTTTATTGTTAAATCTCTGCAGCTTAATGTGAATGAAATATGAAGTCGCGTGCCCAGAAATATCCATCCAATAAGCGGCCAGCAGGTGTTGATAATGCAAACTAGCACGTGATTTCCTTTCGGGGTCACGCACGCGCTTCCACATGCCTTAAAAAGCTGAAAATTCGTCAGTTAACGCTTGACCGAGCGTGTCACAACAAGCTAAAAAAATAACACGTCTATCTATGGGGGGAAAAGATGCAGTTTTAGCTTCATTCTTTAGGCGCAAACTAAACGCTAAACGTGCTTGTTCCCGCGTGCCGTCACACCTGCGTCCTCTTACCTGAGCCTCACACCTGTAAACAACTAGGTAACCCGCAGTGAACGTGGACGCTCCCGCCGCCACTGTTCACGGACAGCTCACGTTCGTGCTTCCCCTCTGGGGAGGAAAATCCTTCATTTCCGGGAGAAACAGGGGCGTTCACAGAGATTGTAGGGGCTAGAGTCCCATGAACATCGTGGGGCCACAAGTACTTCTTAAAAATAGGCTATAAAATGTGAAACTACAACTTAAATAGTAACATTGTTCTGTTAAAATAATTATTTTTTAATTAAAATTATTTTAATCAACTACTTGACTTTTTAGATCCCTCTCTTTGTAGTAGCTATAAAATAAAAATCAATAAATTGTAGGATAATGTACCTGCATTCCATTATGCACTATAATATAGCCTATTTTTCTCTCTAAAGAACTTGGATTAAAAGGAAAGTTTATTGGATAAAATCGTTTCATTTTTTTATCTTAGCTCTTTTATCTATAAGAAAAGATAATTTGACAGTTTATTGGGACTGTTAAAAATTATACTCAAAAATGAGGCCATGTGGAGTTTACATTTACTTTTACACCACCTGTCTGAATCACCTCTATTCCCCTTTTTTCTACTTCTAGAAGGCTTTAATGGTGGATGGAAAAAAAAGACTTGCATTACATTGGATAACTATGGCGTTTCATTGCCATAGATAATGAATGTCCTTCGTCTAACCCCTTTTTAAATGTGTTTGTACATATTGAATTTTAGTTTTCCTTTGACAGCAAATTTCTCACTTAGTTTTGATTTTTTTCTCTTTTATTGTGATTTTTCTCAAACATACTTAAAATGTTTTTTACGTTTCAGGCTAGTTGATTTTCACTTGATACATTGGGCCCATTCAACCATGCGACATCCTAATTGAAAAAGGTGTACCATAGAGACAGAATGTGTGCAAGTTTTTCATTGGTCCGCTCCTCTCTCTGTATCCCTTCTTTAAGCCGTCTGCTGTAAATATATGGAATTATGAATAGGATCGATGACCTATCAATTTACTGTATTGGCTACTATCAGAGACTAGTATTCAGTCACAACCCACCAAAATAAGATAACATAAACGATTAGGTGCATGGCTTGCTCCAGAACCTGCATCAACCCTTGTCTCTCTGTTCCTGAGATCTCTCCAGCCTCATGTCTGCAACAGCTTCCTCGCCAAGAACAGTTTCAAGTGATCATGACTAAATCAATTAATAAATACATAAGACGATCCTCCTCCTAGCCAGCTGGTAGCGGTGTCCCAGAATAATGTCACTTGAGAGATGCGGAAGTGACGTCAGCATCAAACAGACTTCCCAGCTTGACTGAAACTTTGTTTTCTGAAACTTGTCTGCATTTTACCTGCTCTGTCTTTTTGCGTTTTTTTTCCGAATATTTTCAGCTTTGAATTGTCAGATTTATGTAAGGAGAGTTTTGAAAAAGTTTGTGTTTTAAGTCGATCCCAGGAGCCGGTGTCGGCCGGTACCGTTAGTTAACTGTTAAGCCCGGTCTCCCTGAGACCCTGTCTGAAAAAAACATGGTTCGGGTCGGTTCTGACCGCAGGTCCAGCGGTGTTGCGGGGGGCGACGGGCTATGTGCTCGCCGCTAATCCATCCATGCTCGTGTCAGAAAGCCGGGTCCTCTCCTCCTCCGCTCCGCCTCCTCCATGGCTCATTGCTCAGAGGACCGCATCCCGCCGCCGCACGTCGGCGTGGACCAGAGCATGAAGCCGGTCCTGTTCGAGATCTTTGGGGAGATGTGGACCGTGCAGTCGCGTATCGGACAGGGGGTGTCCGCCTCGGTGTACCGCGTCAGCTCCGGTAGAGCCGCCACCGCCGCTGTGAAGGAGTTCCAAGCCGATACTCAGGCTGGAGACTACGGGTACCACAAGGAGAGGTCGGTGCTGGAGCACATCCAGGGACACAAGAACATCGGTGAGAGAGGGAGGGGGGCAGACAAAGTGACTGGTGAAACCCTGACACCAAAGCGTTTGGAAAAATACAACATATACAGATTAAAAAACTTTTTTCAACAGATTATTAAGATGCTGTGAACTTTGTGTTTAAAAGGACTACTGGTCCAGTTCTGATCAGTGACAGAGTGGTTCTGGACATCGTATATTATTACTCCTGTACTGTTGTCGTCACTTATTTAAAGATGATGAACTCCCATCTTCCCCCCAAGCAACAACAGGTTTCTGTGTGACCCATAACAGTTTTCTCAGAACAACCATTTCTTTTGATCTGACCAACAACAATGGATCTAAAATCCATCTAAACAAATGCTTATCAAATAGCGGTTTTACATTTTAAGTAAGCTTTTAAGCACCATTATTGTTATCTGTTCCGTTATTATGATTTGCCTTTAAAGATGAAATCTCCATTCTTGTTCCCTTATTTCCTGAATGATTTTCTCCCAATAGTGGGACTTATAGTCCAAAACATATGGTACATCTTTTCCTCCTGCAGCAGATGTACTTTCTCTGAATAGGACCTCTTTAAAAGTGTGTGTTGGGGGCTTGATGAATTTTACTCTGTAATGATCCTCCGCCCACTTTTTTTATTTTTTAGTGACATTGTACGGCGTGTTCACCAACCGCAGCTGCTTGGGCATCTCCACCCACTGCCTTCTGCTGGAGCTGCTGGACGTCAGCGTGTCTGAGCTGCTGGTGAGGCGCAGCAGTGCCGTCCAGCCTGGGAGGTAAGCTTCAGAAATTGTTGATGGATGCCCTCACCAGACATGTTGGATTGTTTTCCTCAAACCCATCCATTTCGGTTGGAGAGGTAATCTCACTGCGTAATCTTAATCTCATTCAGTTTATACATGTCCTGCAAGTACTCAAGCAGAAAATGGATGTAGTATCTGTCACGATTTCTTTAATAAACAATTCTGGAGAATTATATAAGCTTTGGTTGATCTAAAGAAAAAAAGGCTTCATGGAACGTGAAGGTTCCCTTCTGGGCTCCTCTTACCACTTCAGATTCAGAGCTCTGAGCTTACTCCAAAGATGGTTAACCCAACATCATGAAGATTCACAATTCCACTCAGCTCTGTGATCTGTGAATTGCGCAACCTCACTCTCTGTTCTCTACATGACCACTTTCTCATTTTTGTCCCGAATTTTTCCTGGAAACCGCGTGCCGTGTGTGTAAGAAAGAGGAGGGAGCGGGTGCAGTGGAGGAGGGAGGGAGGGGAGAGCGCGTGCAGTGCAAGAGGGAGGCTCTCACTCACCCTCGCACTGCTCGGCTCCTCCCTCCTACACACACAGCGCGCTCATACACAAACATAGTAGATAGTTAGTTTATTAGTTAGACAGTTAGTTGTTACTGTTATTTGTTAATAAAGAATAGTGCGTTGTAATTATTACTTGTACAGGTATTCAAATGCAACGCGTCCCCCGGGGGATTTTGTGTGTGTGTGTGGGTTAAACCGCAACCGCAACTCTTGCTGCTTGATCAAAAATCCCACACCGTCACGGCTCTATTCCAAACAGTGCCTGTGACGCGGCAGCAATATGGTAGTAACAGCCTCTGCCTCAGCCTCAGGATTTTTTCACACTGCTTTTAACGATTGCTTTTAACTTGAAAGCTGCGTCATAGCTTTTTAAATTATACCTTGTTGTTTGCATTTATGCTACATTTTCTTTGTTTTTTTTTATATTATTCTTAGTCTTTTTTCCCCTCTGCTGTCAGTTGCTATGGTGACAAACAAATTTCCCACGTGTGGGATCAATAAAGTATTTCTGATTCTGATATGCGTTTCTTCTTGGATTTTCTATGATGAGGGTCTGTTCGTGCTATTTCTTCACAAAGTGGGAATTTACATAAAACTTGCGTCTTCCTCGACACATATGCCGTATTCCGCCTGTCTCACTCTAACCCTTTCTGCTCGAGCGCCCATAAGGGCCGTTAGAAAAAAAGCATTAAAAAATAAAAATGCATAAATTAGCCGCATCATTGAATAAGCCGCAGGGTTGAAAGCGTGTGACAAGAGTAGCGTCTTATAATCGGGGAAATGACGGTTATCAGTATTTCTGCAGCTCCACGCTGCAAATGTGCAGCGTGCCGCCGCATTTTTGTTCATGTGAGAAACTTCACCTTACTCTTAAACTCGTCAGTTTCTGATTTGACAAACAAGGCTCCTTTTTACATATTTATTTTGTCATTTCTTAGTAACACAGACACGAGAATACACTAGCACAGACGCACGCAGCTAACTGCAGAAACCTAATGAATCTGGACATTCTCAGATTTGACGCCATATTTCAGAACAAAATCTATTCTCCTTTTTTTGAGAAGTGGAATCTTGTGTTTGTGTGCAGGCTTCAGGAGGGACACTCCATGTGGCTCATCCAGCACTGTGCCAGAGACATCCTGGAGGCCCTGGCCTTCCTTCACGGGGAGGGCTACGTCCATGCTGACCTCAAACCTCGCAACATCCTGTGGAGTGCAGACGACGAGTGCTTCAAGCTCATCGACTTCGGCCTCAGTTTCAAACAGGGAAACCAGGTCGGTCTGTTGGCTCAGATGAGATGTGGCTCTAACTGTTACGACACTCAGCATTTTCTTTTCTGTCAGGATGTTAAATACATCCAGACAGACGGCTACCGCGCTCCAGAGGCGGAGCTGCAGAACAGCCTGGCCCAGGCGGGGGTGGAGGCAGACTCGGGCTGCACGGCTGCAGTGGACCTGTGGAGCCTGGGCGTCATCCTGCTGGAGATGTTCTCAGGGAAAAAGCTTAAAGACACCGTCCGCTCGCAGGAGTGGAAGGTAGGAGACATCTGTGGGACCTCTGGATTTTTTCAGAGCAGAAAAGGTGAAACGGTGATGAACATTCATTTGCCATGAGGTCTGAGGAAAACTCTGCTGTGCAGGACAGCAGCGCTGCGGTTGTAGACCAGATCTTTGCCAGCAAAAGCCTCCTATGTCCTGCCATCCCAGTGTATCACCTGAGAGACCTGATCAAGAGGTAAGTCCAGCTCATCCAGCCGTGCTGCAGCAGCCTCTGCCTCCACTAACGGTGTTTTTTTCTCAGCATGCTTCGGCACGACCCCAAACTGAGAGGCTCAGCTGGCACCGCCCTGCTCAGCCCGTTCTTCAGTATTCCTTTTGGTAGGTGCTAAAATCCCCACCCTGAGCGTCCCCTTAACTCTCACACAACTTCCATTCACAAACACAAAATGTTAATCCATTCACACTAATGCAGACAAACAAACAAGATTCAACTCTTCTTGATGAACTGAAAATCATACAAACTTGTTAGAGGATTTTCGGTCTGTGATCTCCCACTCCTCACACTGATGCATGACCTTTGTGTCAGTACAAGAACACAACTAAAACGTTTGTCCAGATGCTTTTGTGTGTTTGTTAGAGACCACAGTGTGTTAAAGTTACTTGAGTGTCTTTGTGCTTTAGCGCCTCACATTGAGGACCTGGTTCTTCTGCCCTCTCCTGTTCTTCGTCTGCTTAACCTGATCGACGACAGCCATCTGCACAATGAGGAAGAATATGAAGGTAGAGAGCTGTTTTTTTTAACCTATGAGAAACATTCCTGTTACTGAATATGCAGTTTTGTATTAATGTCACTCTCAGTTGAATAAAACAATCATTTTAGCTATGGTATAGATCAAAGACACTTCTTTTTAGATTTTGCTTCATAATTCTGCGGCTTTGTGTGGTGGTTTTCCGTTAAATGCTATAGCTGAAAATGATGCGGTCTTGTCTGACCGTGTCTTTTGTGTTGAAAGTTGAACTCCTGCTGCTTCTTCTCTATTTCCAGACATCATGGAGGACATGAAAGAGGAGTGTCAAAAGTATGGCTCTGTGGTTTCCCTTCTGATCCCTAAAGAGAACCCCGGGAAAGGACAGGTGAGAGCTGAGCCCACACAGGTGTGAGCTCCGTGTGCATCCGTGTTCCAGCTGTTGTTGGCAGGCTAAGCTTCAGATTAACCCTTTAACACTGGAGATGTCACCGTGGAAATCCAACCAACTGACAGTCTTTGACCTACCGTAACCGTTCACACGATCAAGGTGAATCAGCTGATTCTGGCGTGCAGAAAAGCGAATTTGCGTCATTATGCAACACTAATGCAAAGTGCATTAGTGTTGCATAATGGTTCAGGTCCACTTTTCTCAGTGACAAAATCACTTGGTTTGTGTTGATTGCGTCCACACTTTTCAGACTCTAAAGCAGGGGTGTCAGAACATAGCCCCCGAGAGCCGCTGTCCAACATGTTTTCCAACCAATGTTCCGTTAAAGCTCCGTATTGACCAAACACACCTGATGGGCTTCCCTGCTCTACAGCGTTGCATATCAGCGCAAGGCTGTTTTTCCTCCCCGTCAGAATCTGCTGAAATGACGATGATTACGTAAATGGTTGAAGAGTTATGGCGCGTTCACTCCAAACGCAATTTGATATTCAAATTTTCGGTGGATGCCTCTCTTTTGGCGCGCATGAAATTCAGTGCGCGCATCAAATTTTGCACGTTCCGACACATGTGGGGGAGCTATTGTCAGCATTTTTAACCTCATCGCTACATGAAAGCGTTGACTGTATATCTAATTCACCATGCATGGAAGACACGGATGATGTTGAGAGATCAGGTTGATTTCTTTTTAAGAGCATCGGTAATCACGTCTCCATGTCTGGGTTCATGAAATCATTCAGAAGCTCTCCCGGTACGATGAGATTCACCATCTACTGCAGGAGCTGCATACTTCTGTACTTCTGTCTGCCTGGGACCCCGTTTGACGACTTGCTGTCGAGGCGAAAAACTATAAAAATAAGAGTAAACGTAGAGAACCTTTTTGTTATTGTATTGATGAAAAAAATAGAAGGTCCATGATTTAAATGACCAGATTCTCCTCCAGAATGGTTTTCGACTCCTCCCACTGATCTCGTCACCAACACGTTGCAGGCCCCAGCTGAGTCCCTGATTGGTTGAAGAGACGTGTCTTCTTTGGTGAAGTCCAGATATTTGACCTCTCAACGCGCAGTGACACGCTAATTGTGCTGCTGCAAGACCAATGTGCTGCGCCCGACGCTCAATCGTGTCACAAGATCTGAACATTGACTTAGCATTAAAACTGGACGCCCCTGACGCGGGAATCCAATTCAAGGGGGTTAAGGAAGGCATTGGTGTAAACAACCCATGTCCCTCTGATTCCCTGACCTTCAGGTGTTTGTGGAGTACGCCAACTCCAGCGACTCCAAAGAGGCTCAGCGCCTGCTGACGGGCCGGACCTTTGACGGGAAGTTTGTGGTGGCCACCTTCTACCCTCTGAGCGCCTACAAAAGAGGTTACTTCTACCAGACGGTGCAGTGAGGTCCTGCTGCTGTTCCCTATGAGAAAGACGTGTTTCCCTCTGGGGGTTCAGCATCCATCATCGTCTGCCTCGCCTGCGTTTAAACACTGGTATTTTCAACAGCAGAGCATTACCTCCCACTGCAAGGGCCGTGCATATCAGTGCACATCCATCCATTGTGTTGAGGTGAATGCATGGAACTCCATTTATGAATTGATGTAAGCTCTTGACGCGGAGGGAAGAGGGTTTCTTTGCCTTGTTGCTGTAAACGGATCATTTCCTGTATTCATCGCTGTGTCATGTCCTCTAATTATTGATCTAATAATGAGCATTTGATGCTCCTGGCATGTTTGCATTGAAACAATCTGCATTTTGAGGCATGTTACCTGCTGATGACATCAGCTGCCTGCTGTGGTTTCCTCCGTCAGTGAGTTGTTTTTCAGACTCCTCTTCTGCAGCTCTGTTTTCTAAGCCGACTTGACCTGTGTAGCAGTTCTGCCGTTTTTTTGTTTTGTTTTGTTTTTTCCACGCTGTGCTTCCATCCGTGAGGCTCGGCAGCATCAAAGCCGAGTTCACGCTGAGGAAGTCCTTCACTTCTTTCAGAAGCAGCACTTTTTATGCAGCATTTATGAGCCGACTGTTCTGTGGAGTGGAGCCACAGTGAAGACGAACCTTTAACCACTTTCCCACCAAAAATGGCCTGGTGCTGGTTTGTTGTTGCCGTATAAAATCTATTGTTTTTATTTGAAAGATTTGGATGTATTTAAACATTTTTAATTGATTCTGATGACGCCGTCCCCAACCAACGTAACTCTCATTAGAACCAGTTTAGAGAACCAGTAGACGTGTTTTGGCGAGGGACAGCCGAACAACCATTAAAGTCAGGCTCTGGTTCTGCTCTGCAGCTAGGACCACCTATGTAGGAAAGGGGCTTCATGTGAAGAAGTCTGCATGGCTTCATTTGTTAGTGAGGCTCTGGAGTTTTGATGTTCATACTCATATTGTTGACAGTCTTTCTACAAACGTTGACTTCTTAAGATGTGCACATTTACTTAACATGTGTAACCAAAATGAGTACGTTGGTGGTGAGACCAGCACTCGGCAGCACTGTGGTTGGTTGGAGAGTGCTTCATTGTTGTGTTTAGATTCTTGCTGCACATTTGGGTGCTGTATTTAGAAATTAGGTTCATTTCAAAACACTTTGAGAAACTGGCTTAGAAAAAAGCTGAGCATCAAAGGATGTATGGGTACTCACACCTGTCAACCTGTAGTGATCTATGCTCAACAGCAGACTCTTTCCATCAGTTTATCACGACTAACAAATGGAGAGAAGAAGGGCTTCCATCCAGCCAGCCATCTTCTGAAACGGCTTTTAGGTCACGGGGTTGCTGGAGCCAACCCAGCTACTGCTGGACGAAGGCGGAGGGCGCCCTGAACAGATCACCAGTTTGTTGCCACGTCACACACACATTTACCCTTAAGGACAATTTAGAATCCCCCGATGAACTATGAAGCATGTTCTTTGGATGTGGGAAGAAAACACATGCACGAAGAACTCCACACAGAAAAGGACCCAGGTGGGATTCGAACCAGGGCCTCCTCTCTGTTGGGCAAGAGTGCTAACCACTGCTCCACCATGCAGCCCTAGAGGAAAGGCTCGTGGACGTAAAAAACAAACAAAAAAAGAAGTCTTAAATGGCTTTATGTGTGTTTTTAATATCCATCACGGTCGGTCTTATAAAGCACAATGTTCTTTACAGTTTAGGCTGTGGTTCACTGTCCGTTCTTAACGTGGCGCCGTGAGCGCTGTGTAGCGGATAGAGTCCACTGAACCGCTCTCTGGCCCACGAATGTGGTGTGAAGCAATCGGAGCCCCAAACAAACCAGACTTTGGGGTGGAATGCACATGGGTACGATGGGATTTACCTGATGGAGTGGGGAGAGGCCATGTGCCTTCGCTGTATGTTTGTTGCTCAAACGTACACATTCTACGGTGCACACGTTCTTCCCTCTTATAAACACTGAGCAAGTTAAGAAAGTTTAAGATTCAGAGCTTTAAAGCGTTTGTTTTTGCTTGATTATTTTATTACATAACTTAACTAGTTTTACAGTTTAGTTTCCTTTCCAAAGACTGCATGGCGCTCACCTTTCATCCTACGCCTACTTTTCTGATAGTTGCATGACATTTTCATATTTTATTTAAATATATCTGTTATTATTTATTTAAATCATTAGCCTTTTTTTTTTTCTTTTGAGGCGACATTTCATCTGAGCAAAAATGGCAAACTTGAAAAGCAGAGATGTTTCATCAAACTCCACCAAAAAAGGTTTATTTTTGTACAAATGTTAGCTCAGTGTGCCTGAGATGAGGAGGCTTTTTCTAAAAGGTTTATGAGGGAGGATGCAGCTTCCCCTAATCACCACCACCAAAAATAGGATTTTCTGCAGGAAAGCTCTTGTGAACCCCAGCGTGTTTGTGACGGGCAGTTCCTGAAGCTTTTTTTCTCTTTTGTGTTCAGTTTTTTGTGCATTTTCAATCCTGATCTGTTTTTTTTTTTTTTTTTTTTTTTTAACTCACCGTCAGCAGAGAGAGACCAAGAAACCGTCCGAATCTTTTCAGCACTTTACAGGGTTTTTGCTGGACTCAAACCAAAGTGCTTAGAATTTTATACATCAACGAAAATCAAAAATGTCAAACAGAACAATGTCAGGTAAGAGCAAAATCCCACGACAACAAATAAAACAGAAAAACATTACATCACTATTGCACAGTTACTGTCTGGATCAGGGCTCTGCAACCTTTAACGCTAAAAGAGACGCTCAGTCTAGTTCCTTACAGAACAAAACCCAGCGAGAGGCATAAAGGCTCGCCTCACCATTTGGTAAAATACACTATTCATGTTTTTGTGAACATTTATTTATATAATGTAGCTTCTACATATTCACAATAGTGTTATATGTTTATTTGATTGTTTTTCCCCAGCATTAATCGTAGAAAAAAATCCCAGAGATTTATGAAATTCATTTCAGAAATAAAGAAATGCATTGATTAAAAAGCAAAGTTAAAGTTAGAGGATTTGCACAAGTTCCTTTCAAAATAAAATGCACCCCGTGTCTAATCAGATAAAATTATGACACAATGGTGTGCTTTAAACTTATTCTAATAATAAAGCACTCTGACAGTAAATTAAGCCTCTTACAATCATTTTGCTCAGTTATCTGACATTTTAACTCAAAAACTTGTGAACTAAAGCAATATGAACAAAAACTACAAATCAATTGTTTAGTCAAAGCAGTTCTCTTCAGAGCCAAAGAGCCAGAATGGAGGGATAAAGGAGCCACAGGTTGCAGACCCCTCATGATCTTTTTGTAGCTAACCCTGTCATCATAATGATGCCTTATTTACAATACAGATTTAACTTTTTCTTAGAATACCTTTATTACGGAGGATTTAGAAGTGGAAAACATTTCCTCACTACTTTTCCCTCATAAGTTTTGGTTACTTTATGGAGAAACTGCTCCAAAGCGGGATTGTGAGGTGGCAGAACCTCAGAGGCTGGTCTGAGTTGAAGCAGAGGTCAAAGGGAACTCTTACAATGCAGAACGTGTGGGTGTGTTTCCTTATTCTCCTCTGTTCATCACTGCTTAAAGAAGAACTTAAATATTCTCTCTGGTTAAAATTTATTTACCCAGTTAAATCAAAGGATTAACTTTTGAGCTCCAAAGAACACAGAGAGGATGCAATGAAAGCTCTTTGCAAACAAAAGGAGGATCAACGTATCTTCTGGATTAAAAGCTGTGAACTCTCTCCCCTGTCTGTTCGCTGTGTTGGTTTGAGGCATCTGGTTTTTACGGAACTGACAGACTATAACTTTTGTATTTGAATGTTTGCTGTGTTGCATGATCAGTTTGAATTAATGCTGCACCTTAAATCTGCTCCAAAACAAATCGTCCTGTTCATTAAGGTGTCTGTATAAAAACATTGGAAGTGTGCAGCAGGTATGACGGGCTGAGCAATTCTGCTGCTGCTGTGTCCTTCAGAATAAAAGCCATGCTCTGCCTGAACTTTGTTTTCGTTTCTGAATCTCATTGAAACATTGAATAAAGTTTCTAAATTTTGAATCTGGCCACATTCTTGTATGTGTAGAACAGATGCTTCATGTCATATGTGCTCTCTGTTACCTTTTTTTTTAACTTCCCCCCTCTTAAGGAGTCCACCTTCATTCTTCTGAGGTGACATTTTGCCCTCTGTTAAAAAAAAACTAACAAAAAGGGTGGGACGAGTTAAAACACCCCGTTTATTTTAAAATTCCTTTAATTCTTCTGAAAACTCTTGATTGAATAAAGTGTCACAGACATGTAAAGGTTTGTCTTGAGATATCAATTTCTAACACTTTTTAAAGGTATTTTCACATTTTTTATGTTATAGAGACCAGTTTGGTGAAGGTAAAAAAAACAACAACAACAATGTCCTTCCTTTCAGAATCTTTATTCTTCTGAAGCCAGAGGATTGAAACGGTTTTGAAAATCCTGAGAGTGCTTCACTGGAGCGATCTTCATGGAACAGAACTCGGAGCTGGTAAAACACTGCTTCCTCGCTCCTGTCGATGAAGACGACACATCTGACTCTGTGACTTCAGGGTGGATCTGTGTCGACTCTCTGGGTCACACTTACATCTGTGAACCCGTCCGTGTTCTGGACGACCACGCCATCCATGCTCCCCTGACTCCTCCCCCTCCTCAGCCTTCTGACGTTTCCTGCAAAGATCAAGGAAACCACCAAAATGGTTCCTGCCAGAACTGCTGCCACGGCTATAAGGGGGTAAGAGTGGGGACCGGCCGACTGGAGATGGGCAGCAGCCTGGGCTGCAAACTGGGGTGGAGGCTGAGGATCCAACAGGGCTGATATATCTGTGAACAGGGGAAGAGCACAGTGACCCTGTGGTAGCAGACGACAGAAAGACCACCGGATGTGTGAGCAGGTCAGATAATACGCTCCACACGTCTGTCTTCAATTTTCTAAAGCTATTCAAGAAATAAATGATCGCATCAGAAAACAAAAGCTGAAATGCACAACTTTTCTTAACTAGGTTAAAAACACCTTCCTGGTTTTTGTCTCTTAGAATAAAAGAAGGTAGTTTAAGTAAATGGTAAGATTTTTTTTTCAACCTCTTCAGATTTCTAATCTTGAAAGAAAATAACTTTTTCAGAGAAATTTAGTTCTACTCTTACTCATTTGTTGGAATGACAATAAATGCAATCATTCATTCATTCAAGCTTTTAAATGCTTTTTTTGTAGTGTATTCAAAAATTTAAAGTCGGTATAAGTGCTGAAGTTATCTATCATTTTTATCTTCTGTATTTTAGTTTTTTGGAGCTTTATTATTCATTTGAAACCAAGACCAGCAAATATGATAATTAACATTTAATTTTGTGCTTGAAGTGGCTGCAAAAGCTTTTTCAAACAAATAGTACCTGTCTTTAGTGGGTTTACTACTATTTAGGGGATTTCTGATTGAGGCTAAGCATTGTGGGAAATTATTTATGTTAAAATCTAAACAATCCAAAATGGACTAAAGTAATAAGTTGGTCAATAAATAGTTAAAACAGAATTCAACCCATCCATCTTCTAAACCCACTGAATTCTTTTTAAGGTCATTGGGTTGCTGGAGCCTATCCCAGGTAAAGTGGGCTGAAGGTGGAGTACACCCCGACCAGGTAACCAATGATATTAACAAATTTAGTAGGTAAATGTTACAGACCCTCCAGGCTGAAGAGGAAGAAGGCGTCGTCCCCTTTGATGAACTTCCTGCTCTTCAGTCTGCTGTGAGTAATAAAGGTGCTGGTTCCATAGCCTGGACCTCTGTAGTAAAAGCTTCCATCAGCTGTTGTTACTTTTGATCCCACTTTGCTGGGATCGTCCCAGAAAAACTCTGTTCCTAAAAGGGCATCAGAGGCATTAAAAGACGAGGCGGTAGAGTTTTCTCCCACCCTCTTGTTGTTGCTCTTACCATCAGAGGACATCTTGTCGGGGTCAGTTGTTACCATACGATGCATGTTCATTTGCTGCCTGATGTCAGACTGCTGGTCCATCAGGACCATAGTGGCCTGCTGCCACGGGCATGGCCACTTCAGGTTGGGGTCATTGGGGCCAGAGGTCAGGTGGAGGTACATGGCCATGTACCCGGGGCGGCTGCTTATTCCGTTCAGGTACACACCTACCTAAACAAGGCCGATGTGGAGGAAGTCCTTTCTGCTTGGTGAAGTATTATTTAAAGATTTTGGTGTATTTAAATAAAGAAGACCCTTTTAGTTGTGAATTCACTACCAAATTATCTGATGTTACATTGAGTGAAACCAATGTAAAGTTTAGCTTAGACTGTTTATCCATTACCTATTGAATTCTATGACTTCATGTTCATTATTATTTCATGTTCATCATACAATTACTGGTAAGAAGCCCATTGAGAAAACTATTGTTATAATATTGGATTATATAAAAAAAATTGAATTGAATTGAATTACAGGCAAATACAAAGCAATGAAAGGAAAATCATGGTTTTTAATGGAGATCAGAGAAGCAGTCTTGAAAAGAACGCTGCAGCCGATGGTACATCCCTATTGGAATCATCTATCCATCTGTTAATAGTCTGTCTCTTATTCTGGTTTCAGTAAATATTTACAGACCTCCCACCCATTATAGGTCTTCTTAGAGAATCAAAGATGTAATCTTCCGAGTGTCTAGGATCTGCTGCAGGACTGCCTTCAAGTTTTATACGAATACATAACAACAAAGGCATTTTGATGGCCCTCACGCCAAAACATTAGGGATTACTCCTGCCACTCAAAGAGGACAATCATTTTATAGCATTTATACCCAACCAACAGTTCATGGCTATAGGCAAAAGTAGAGAACATACGATGACTGGTAAATGGAGGGCTTTGTCTTCATTCACAGCTCTTTCTTTGCTGCAAGGACACAGTACAACATCTGCACAAGAGTAGACGCTGCACGGATCTACGGTGGTTAATACAAGCCTTCAATCATTCTACTATCTGTGCATGTAGAATCCACTTGTCTTCAACTCACCTTCTGTGACTACATTCAAGAATACGTCAAAAATGATATATGTGTTGATAAGTTAATTTGTAGAAAATTATCGGTGGGTTAAAACATTAAGACAATGATCCTATTTGAACATTATCCAAAAAGTAAAAAAACTGCATTTCTGGAGCAAGTCAATTAACCTCTGAAGCAATATTCACTCTGTCCTCGGAAACGCTAATTGAAAAGTCTATGCAAACATGCATTTCAGGCTTCCGTGTTCAAAACTCTCGCGTTCATAGCTACACAAGTACTTAAGATTGTTTTTGGGATCTACGGAAAAAAAACGCGCGTCCACTGAACACACATTGAAAATTAAAGCAGTTGGAACTTTGACCAATCAGGGACCCAGATTTGGTAGTGACGTATGGATGGTCCAATGAAATTCGTTTGTAATTGATCATGGAGGACAAATCCATAATTGCAGTTTTTGCGCAGCCAGAGTTCTAAGACACAAAGTCTTTCGTGTATTGGAATGTAGCGGTGAAATAAAAAGCCTGGAGGGCGATTCAAGAGATTTGCATTGGTTTGATATTTTTTTATCAAACTTCTTCCAACTTCTTCCAACATGTGCTAGTAAACAGTGGAAAAACATAAAGAAGAAGAAACCCCTCCCTGCTTGTGCAGTGTGGACACTGTGGGCTACACGTGCATTTATGAAGCTGCATTTAGCATGTTCAAGAACACGCTAAAAGTCAACTATTCAGTGTTTACGTAGCTTAAGGGCTCATCTGATCTGGACCGTATAGTGGTGGTTCATATCATGACAAGGAGGACTGTTAAGTGGCATGGATAAAAAGTCTAACCTGTGACAAAGGTTAAAGGTTACTCATTGAACTGGTCGTTATAGGAACCAAATATCCATTTCTCTAATTTATTTCAAGATTATTTTTACTCTTCATATGGTCAAAATAAATTAAAGAACAGAATACCTGGAAGGAGTATCCAGCTGGTGACAGATAGCGAGGGCTGTAGAGTTTCTCCCCTGCAGGGGTGGAGGCCAGCAGGCCTGTGATGTTGTGGATGTGCCAGATGTGCATAGGACACTTTGTGGAGGACAAGTTAATGTCATCCACAGAGAAACCAGCACTTGATGGGCTGTTCCCCCTCACCCCCTCGAACACCACGCGCGCCTTTTTGGTTACTTCCAAGTCAATGTTGTGAAGCTCCCAGGAGCCCATAGTGCCCCCTGTGGAACACAAATGTTAGTGAGGGGATCCTAAGTTCTCCTTTGCTGCTACTAAACACTGATGAGTATTTTTTTTTAACTTTTCTTTCAGTTTTTCACTGATATATATTCATAAACAGTTTCACAATTTTAAACACATTAGCCAAAATGTGTTCCCATTTAAACACATCTATTCACATTTAGTCAACATTTATACATTTGAACAAAATCTTATTTTAAAACAGAATGCATATTTATTTACATTTTAAAACACATATGCACATATATCCTCTTATTTATATCTACCATATCTAAGGCCCTTTACACACCATTGTTACAAATTTAAACATTCACACACATTTATCCACATTTGTGAAGAATACTAACCTGCATGTACATTCTATGCACATTTACACACTGATACAAGACACTTGAGTCCACATTTCTCACAACATTTTTTCTTGCATAACATCGTCTGCTAAATGTTGTATTTTACAGACTGACCCTGCTTCACTTGAGAGCAGCCTTTCTGCATGTCTTGCATACACACCTCAAGCCTGTTTCAAACTTTATCTATTGCATCAAAGTCAGTTCTTCCCTTGTATTTTCTGAAATCCCTTTTGAATCTTTTTCAGTTAGTCACAGTTTCCACAGGTGTGCCCCAAGGTTCTGGTTCAGGAACTCAGTTGTTTATTACATACATTTTCCTCCCCTGTTTATTTTCTGTCATTTTCACCATTGGATGACATTTGTGTCATACTGCAGGAGAGCAAAAAAAAACATCCTTTCACACTTGGCATGTACTCTTAGATCTTCTTTTTTTCACATCACTATTCCTTATCTTTATTTATTTTATTTTATTTTGTTCTATTCTGTTCTGTTCAATTCTATTCTATTCTATTCTATTCTATTCTATTCTATTCTATTCTATTCTATTCTATTCTATTCTATTCTCACCACAATCGAAGACTGAATCTTTAGCCATTCTGCACCCTGACTATAGAACTCACTTCCACTGGATCTCCACATTATTGATTCCCTTTTACTCTTTGATCCAGCCTAAAGATCCACCTGCTTAGACTTTCTTACACATATTTTTAGACAGTGTCTTTTTTGCTCACATTTATCTGCACTTTGTACTATAGTTTTTTGTGTAGTTTTTTGAGTGGGTTGCGTATTTATGTACATTCTTGTCTAGTCAGAGAAGTTTCTTACCCGAAATGCTCTTGAAAAGCTTCAGTTCCTCCCCAGAGTTATTTACGTCATACTCTTTCACCCAAATGTTAAGAACATCATCAGCTGCTGCGCTATTGTGAAGGAAGAACTGCAGACATTGGGGTCCGGGTTTGGGGTAAAGCCAGCGACTCTCCAGAGAAGCACGTTCTCCAGCCTGAGCAGAACCTGTGCTCAGATGCATGAAGAACCCCTTTCCTGAACAAAAACCAAAATTCATCTCTGTTACAGGACATGGCATTGATAATAAAAACAGAAATGTAGAAGAATTTGTCTTTTGCTTGAAATCCAAAACATGTTCATGGTTCTCATTTAGAGCTACAGTGCATCAAAGCTGTTCTGATTATAGCTACAAAGCCAGATAAAGCACCGAAATTTCTTTAGTGCTAAAAAAAAAAGCTGCTGTTGTTGCAGTTTTGCATTCATTTTGTATACTCTTCTTTTCTATTGGTGTTGCCTAATATTATCTGATTTATTTGTTATGTCACCATTTCCTGAGCATTAATCTAAACTAGAATGTTGTTGTACACGAACACGTTTCCTCAGTTCATCTGCTAAATTGTAACTCATGTTGCTTTCTGTTTGTCTTGTGGGTGACTTGTAGACTTCAACAGCCACACATCATAAAAACTTTATCTGGAAAAGGGAGTTGCTGTGTACTTTGAGGCTGCTGGTGTAAATCACCTTGGTTCTCCATATGCACGGTCTAACGGTCATGTTTTTTCAATGCATTCTCAAAGCCCACGGATGCCCTAGATTCTGCCCAAAGCTCAAAGAAGCCTACAGCTCAGCATGTTCATGCACATCTAGAGCGATTGGTCACCTTCACATTGGCCCCTGTTGGTGGAGTCAGTCTGAGGTCCTCCATCAACAGATCTGTGCCGGTTCCACCCCCACTGATTGGAACTCTGAATCATCCCACAGACATTCTCCTCTTCAAAGTCACAGCTGTCCACAAACGTGGAAGATGTTGCTGCACAGAAGTAAGTAAGTAAGTAAGTAAATTTTATTTGTATAGCACCTTTCGCAGACAAAAGTCACAATGTGCTTCACAGGTTAAAATATGTATACATACACATATAAAAACATAAAAACATAAAATATAAAAAGCATAAACCATGTAAAACAATCATCTCAAGCCCAATAAAAGTAGTTTCAGTTAAAATGCTTTGCAAAAATAAAAAGTTTTTAGTTGACTTTTAAAAGAATTCACAGAGTCCAGGGAACGTAGGGACAATGGAAGTTCATTCCAGAGTTTGGGAGCAACAGCAACAAAAAGTCACAATGTCAGACATAAAATGTTTACTTTATAAGCAGGACATGTCACATTAAAGACAGAGATCATCTGAAGAACCCCTCTGATTCTGATTTGGATTTCTTCAGACTTCTGAATCTATCCCTCAAAGTCCCACTCTGATCATCTTTCGGTCCATTGTAAAAGTGTTCCCAGTTGTCTTTTAACTACTGTATGTTGATGCCGTTTTAGCCTAAATCCCAAAAAACAGAGCGGCAGGAGTTCATCAGAAATACGCCTCTGAGTTGTGGGAAAGGCAACTGGCCCGGAGGTAAGCCTCCGCAGATATCCCACCATTCCTATCATTCCTTCTGTTTACTCTCTCTCCCACTAGCTTACAGCCCCCTCACAACTCCAAACTAACACTAGTGGTGCAACAATAATGGGAGAGATTTTGGAGTAAACCAGCCGTACAGTTTTGAGCCAGATTCCAGCTCTGATGTGGAAAATGTTTATGTATTTATTTGTCTACAAGTGGATGCATCAGAATGGAGAGGAGCAGGGAGTTTGTGCCCCCTCCCCCCCTTTCAGTTGCTGCTTCACAACAGAGAGCTTTCTCAAACAACAGTTTTTTTATCTGCTTCTGATCCATCACGATTTGAATAAAGAAATACTCAGAAATGCAGTTTTAATCTTAAATTATTTCACGTATGTCCTCCATCATGAGAAAAAAGCTACAACATGTCAAAAACACCAATAACACAATTTTCATTGGTGTGGGTCTTTAAGGGAAGGTTAATGTATCTTTGGGTTTGCTTTTTTATAGAATATGTTTTTGTAAGATTTAAAGATTGCATTTTTAAGCGGAATTTTGTATTTTTATGTAAACAAGCATTGATGCGTTGACCCCTCTAATGCTTTTCTACATCCACTGTGAGCACATCACAGCAGCTCATTGCAGACGTCTGTTAAACCAATTAGTTCCAACACCTGGGTGAGGCAAATGCACCAGTGTTGACTACTGCTGAAATGAGAAGCAGCCCTAACAAACACCACTAAGATGAGGAGAAAACATTTATAAATAGTTTTTACTGCAGACTCACAGTTTACGATTGCTTTTGCATAAGATTTGATTTCTTTACCCAGTTTGAACGGTGTGGGATACTTACGTTCCTACACATTTCCAGTGTTTGCTTTTATTTCATACGAGGACAGGATTACCTGAAATAATTCCATAGTCCATACTTGAGCTCACCTGGAGCTGGTTAACAAGCTCTGACCAGGAAGTAAAAAGAAGCTCAAAGGAGAGAACCAGGCCGTCCCACTAGTCCTCTGATTATCATTTATTAATAAGCACCGTGAGTCCCGTTCACTGCACCGTGAGGCCCTTAAGCCAAGTTTCCACTGGCCTCAGCAGCATGGTTCAAGCAGCCACTTCCAATGAAAAAGTCAATACAAGTGCTCACTTTGGGCTTCCGCTTTTAAAACTCTCACATTGATACGTTGCTACACAAGTTGCTAGACAGTTTCCGGCTCTTCGTAGAAATGCGCGGGCATTGAACACACGTTAAAAGTGAAATCAGTTGAACTTTGACCACTCAGCAACTTAGGTTTGGTAGTCACCTCTGGATAGCATCCCTTTTCATTCACAGAAGTGCAAACCATTTAAAACTGATTACGTCTTTCATTTATCGGATTAGAGCTGTGAAAGAAATAAAACCTGGAGCAAAATTTGCAGAGCTTTGACACTTTGCACCAAACCTCTTCCAACAGTAGGTGGCGGAGGTGAGCTATAATCAGGCAGAGATAGTCCATGGGCTAAACCAGTGGTTCCCAAACTTTTTCTGCAGCCTGCAGGGCCCCCATTTCTGAAGATTAGAATATTTTCGAGCCCCCCCACACTGACACAAACATACAAATCCTTTGTTTCTAAACTCCACCGCGCCTTGTGGTTAATGAAAAGTCTTTCTCTGTAGAATTCTATTATCTAAAGCTGAAGGAATCTCTAGATCTGTTTATGATTCTCTGTCTTTAGAAATGCTAAAACACATCTGTAACCTATTAAACAAAACATTATTTGATTTTATTTGGAGGAAAAAGTGTCATTACTTAAGGAAAAATGTTTTGTGTAACACCAGAAAACATGGGGGCATGGATGTGTTAACCTTTGAAACTTTAAACAACTCTTTTAAAATAAAGTGGTTAAGTAATTTATTGAAAGGGGAAGACAATATCTGGAATGAATTTCCCAAATATATATTTGACACAATGGGAGGCATTCAATTCTTGCTAAAATGTAATTGTAAAATTGAAAAATTACCCACAAAACTTTCAAACTTTTACAAAGAAGCCCTGCTGGCCTGGAAACTCCTTTATAAACATAATTTTTCTCCAACAACTTGTTTTATTTGGAATAACAGTAATGTACAATACAAGAATAAATCACTTTTTTTTCCTAGATGGTATGATAATGATATTGTTCTAATCAGACAACTTTTTAATCCTCATGGACATCTTCTGATGTATGGAGAATTTCTTTTAAAATTGGGTATTCCTGTTCCACCCAGAGAATATGCAATAGTGTTAGATGCCGTTCCAACCAGTCTACTTCAACTGTTTAAAGGGATTTATAACACAAGTCAATTAAGAAACAAGAAAATTTTTTGGACAATGTGGATATTTGTGTTAATTCAGTTTCCAATAAACAAATAAGAAATCTTTTATACCACAACCTTACCTGCTGGGAGGTTTTATTGGGAGTCCAAATTTGTGGACATAAAATGGACTTATGCTTGGACTATTAGCAATAAATACTGTTTAAATAACAAAATAGAATAGGTGTCCTTCAAAATATTGCATTGTATATATCCTACCAAAACTTTGAGTAGATTTGTTGGACATGGACCTGTTTTGTTCATTCTGTGGAACTCAGGAGGAAACTATTTATCATCTGTTTGTGGACTGCAGAAATACAAATAAGGTTTGGATTGAAGTGGGAAACTATATTGGAAATATAACTAAACAAACTGTTACATTTTTAGATAAAGACATTATTCTGGGTTACCTTAATGTCAAAGTAGACAAAGATTGTATCTTCATTACACAATTGTTTTTATTATTGGCAAAATTCCATATCCATAAAGCCAAATGGTCAAACTCCCAACCTAAATTCCAGCAGTTTTTGAGTGAAATCAATCAGTAATGTACCATTATCAAACATCTGCAAAACCAAATAGCAATTCGAACTGATTTAATTTTTGAAAGATTTAAAATGTATTAAACCCCAAAGATTTTTGAAGTAATCATTCTTTTTGTCTTATGTTGCATATGTATGTGTATATATATATGTATATGTACACATTTCAATTCCCCCTGATACATTCACATTGTATTATGTTGTTTGTCAATAAAGTATGAAAAAAAAACTCCACCGCGCCCCCCTGCAATACCTCCGTGCCCCCCCCTAGGGGGCGCGCCCCCCAGTTTGGGAACCACTGGGCTAAACACACATTCAAGAATGCGTGTCACATGCCCGGTATAAACGTAACATTAGTGGGAGCAGACCTACGCTCGGTCAGGTCCCTCCTGACAGTGTGCTAGAACTTACTACAGTTGTAGAGGCGGTTGAGCTTGGTTAGATCGCTTTCACTGAAGCCCATCCTCTGACCAATTATATCCATGAAATGTGGAATATTGGTGACGATTGTGGGCTCAGAGCCTGTGTTGAAGGCCGTCTTACTGTAGTGCATGACAGAGCTATAGTCATAAGGAACCCCAAGGGAGCTGGAAACGGTGTCGTCATATGTGTTGAAGTTGTGCTCTTTTCCTTTAAAACAAAGAGATTAAATGTAGTCACATCACAATAATTTTACAGCCTATGTGCCCCAGAGAGGGAAAAAAACATTCAAAAGAAAAACTCTTTACAAACCAATTTGTGTGCACTGATATATGAAAAGAAAATGAACACATAGGATACCAGATTCAATTTGATCCCATATGATGTAGACATAGTCGTCCCGATCAGCCCTGGACTGCTCATGCCAAAAGCCGAGAGCGTGGAGAAACTCGTGCTCAACGGTTCCCAAACTGTCACAGTTGCTGCCGATGGACAGCTGTTGCTTTCCCACACGCCTGTTTCCCACAGAGGAGTAGCATCTGCAGACGCATATAGGAGTGGAAACAGTAAACTTGCTTGTGCACACTCCTCCCTTTTACCAGCTTGTTTTGCTAACTCTAAGAATTAGAGGGTGAGCACTGCTTTCACATAGGTGATAAAAAAATCATACATCCATAGAGCTTTTCTTAAATATGGGGTACAGAGGCTCAATGCTCCCTTTTCCTCTCACACTACATGTTATTTTAACACTATACATTTTAACACTAGTTCAGGGCTCCCAAAACCATGAATCTTAGGATCTACAAGCCTGCCTGGTTTTCCGTTCTCCCTGTTCTTCTTACTGTCAATTACCTAAACCAGGAGCGTTAAGTCAATCAGCACATGACAATGCCTGAGTAAACAGAAAGCAGCACAGAGAGTAAAATTGGCAGGGCGGTAAATCTTGGACAGGCATGCTCTACTGCAGTTATTTTTAACTCCAGGTAGGAGTGTTTTGCATCCTAACTGAAATAAATGTTAAAGTTTGTAATTGTGTAAAAAAAATTAGGTAAACTTTGCATCATATCAATGCTACATTTGATAAAAGCTCTTATAAATATCAATTTTATGCTTTGTACTGTTGACCATTGCCTCTTCTATGGAAATAAATTATTTCAGAGTAATAGTAAAGTTTATTTAACACTTTTCATGTATTAAAAACTAACCAAACTACTCCCACATAAGGTAATGATAATGTATGCTGTATTATTTGTGTTTATTCCTGTCATGGGTGCAAAAGCACTTTTGAAGAATAAACATTTTGACACAAAAGTTTCTTTTTTTAATTGTACTCTACAAACATTTCACACATTAACTACAGCTCTGTAAAAAAATGCAAAATATTAAAAGATAGGTCCTGTGGTTGACTGGTGAACCTTCCAGGGTGTATCCCGCCTATGCCTGAAAGTAGCTGGGATAGGCTCCAGCAACCCTGTAAAGCTGACCAGAACAGTCAGGTTTGAAAAATTGATGGATGGAAAAAAGATAGAAAGAGAGGAAGAAAATATTACTGCCGTGTGTGTGTTTAAGGTTTTTACCTATTGATTACTGCCAGATCAAATGGAAATTAATTAAAGTTTGGAAATTGATCTCAAGTGGCAGTCTGAGTAAATCGATCTTCAACGTTGGACACTCAGCCCTTTTCAAGTGTGGGAAAAGTACACAAAAAAGTAGAAACACTTGACAATTAATTCTATAATTGAATAAAAATGTACACTGTAGATTGAACACTAAGAGGTTTGTTGTGTCCCAACTTCTCCACTTCTTCTAGAAATAGATAAATATAATCTCTCTAGTGGTTTGTTGGTCAGGGTCCTCTCCTCTTTGGACATTTGCTCACTCATCCCTGCTAGATGTTCAAACCACCTCAACTGCCTTTGGATGGAGAAAAGTAGTGGCTCTACTTTTTACCCCCCCAAAATGGTTGAGCTTCACAACATATCTGACACTGTGTTAACTACCCTTTATGGTAAAATATTAACACAACACGATGATTTTAATAACGCTACAATAAAACTGTGATTTGTTTTATTTGTATTGAAATTGCATTTTCGTTATACATTTTATTTTCCTTATTCATCATGAACACATGAATGCTCTTTTGAGAAGACAGTGCAGTGCCCACTCACCCACTGCCTTTAAACACAGATATGTAGTTCTCTTCTCCCTTCCACGGAGTGAAGTCGATGCACGTCTTCAGCCTGTACTGATCGAACGCCTTCAGGACCACACCCTTTGCATTCATTTCTACACGTTGGAAAGCTCAGGTCAAAGATATTTTGGAGAAAGTAGGTGGTCTGTGTGACTTTTCCCCACAGCTGTCCTTACCCAGACTGTCTTCCAGGTAGTATGGAACAGTTGTTGGCCAGCGATACTCATCTCCTATGATGGAGTTTCTGTCGATGGTCTGAAAGGCAATGGATGCAGCTTGCTTTCAATAAAAATCATAATTTTCCTACATTTATTGGCGCATGTATCTATAATCTTAAGCAGAATTTTGTTAGTTAAAGATGTGTCATTAGTTAAGCTCCAAAACCCACCAGAGATGCTGCAAAAGTTATATCTGCAGCATTCAGTTTAGATTTCAGACTGATTGACTACTGGAAGTACAATCTCAGATCTCAGTTCTTGATGACCTGGTGCTCTGCATGCTTTTTAAATGAACCTTTTTGCCCATAGTTAAATCACATGGTTCAAGTAATCAGCAGAAGGTTCTGGAGGAATATGTGAATATTTAGCAGAAATAAGTCCCTCACAGACTCGGATTGGAACCCTTTCCCCCTGTTTAGTCTTTATTAGTAATTGTAATCTACATATGAGTGCATGGTTGAAATACAGACATGACAGCCTTTCAGAATATCTGTGCCTGGTAACCATGATTCACATTAGATTATATATTTTTATGATTTGTTTTCAAAGGATGCTGTGTGTCTCCACGGTTGACAGGAGGATTTTGTTTCACAACCTCCTGGTTTGTTAAAATGAAACCTCAAAAGTGCCTCTGGATGAGAAACGTTGGCATAAAACTCTTATTTTGTTGCAAGACTAATTCAAATTCAAAATGTATTATTTTGCAGCAGATTCTTTGTGTTGTGAACTAGTGTGTATAAATAAACTGATCTGACTTTCAAAAAGTAAAAAAAGAGCTTGAACCAGGTAAATTAGAAAATGGTGTTAGTTATAAAAATAAATAAAAAAACATTGTTTTTTTACAGTGTTTATTTAAAAGATATTTCAAACTGTTGAAGAAAATGTTTATTATGGCTTCTTGACTTGAGTTTTAACCAACATCATTCACATCAGCTCACCTTGGGCTCTTGGATGTCTCCTTCCAGCAGGTCCAGCCCTGCAGCTGCAAAACAGTATGCTAAAGGTTAAAGGTCTTTAAAATGAAGGAGCTCACAAAGACTGAATAAGGCTAAAGGACTGTGAACCAACCCTCATTGATATCAAAGATGTCCCAGTCGCCACCCTCATCTATATCGATTTCTGCAGGATCGGAGTTTCGGAAATTAGAAACATTCGGACACATAGAAACTGGGAAAAACATATTTTTGTTATTGATCCTAACTTTGATCAGCTGAACCAAAATGTTTTCCTTATCCACTAAAGGCTTTTGTTTTTCATGATTTTCCTACTCTTATGTCTACATTTGTGTTGCTGAGTGCTTCATCTTTTGTTGAAATAATCAACTGACCACAAAGGTGTGGCAAATGAGTTAGAGCACAGGTGTGTCGTTGTTTGGTCACAGCTGTATCAAACATCAGAATAGTTACAGATGTCACAGGGTTTGAGGGAGCTATGCTGACTGCGATAAGCCAAGGCATTAAAAAGCATTACAAACTGACAACCACAGACCACATGACTACACCAGCCCAGGATCTCAAGCAGCCTCCAAGATCCCAAGGTCAGCCACTACTGCAACGATCTGTGTGCATAATTAAAACATGTCAATGCTTAAATTTGCAAACTGTCCGAAAACTTTCTTAGGGAAGCTCAGTTCCTGGAAGCATTAAACATTCCAGTCTTTGTATTGCCTGCATTTTCATACGACACACCATTCACTCTCCAAATGCTAGTGTCTTCCAGTTCTTGTCCATATCTAGAACCTTTGTGCCGTCCTTGAACGGAAGTAAATCAACAACCCTCAGGTCCCAATCATTGCGTTTTCCTTCATGTGATCCATCTTCTATCTTTTAGCAGTAACTGCTGCACCTCATGCTTTGGAAGGTCCTCCAACAGTTTGCTTCACTACAATTCCAGCTTCTTTTGATTAGTTGAGTTTCATTAAAGAATATATAAACCTTTATTTTCAACAACAAGAAAATCTGCATTGTTGCATAAAACATAAAACCAGTGGGAAAGTCCTGTTTTTATTTGGCCTCTGAATATTTTTATGGCATTCAACCTTCAAATACTGACATGAAATACAAATCTAAAAACGTATCTTTTTAAAATTTCCTTTAATCTTTTATCTGCCATCTTTATGTTTTTATTTTTATTGAATGAGCTCTTGTTTGTATTGACTGTTTTTTTACTCACGTGTTGTAAAGCGTCTTTGTGTGCCATTTAAAGCATTATACAAATAAAACGTATTATTATTTTATTATTATTTCAAACCGTGAATTTGCAGCATAAAAGCAATCTACCAAAGTCTGTATTTGATGCATCCATGCATTTCTGCTATAATCTTAAATTGTAAAGCATCAATACATTTCCAAACCGATTCCACTCATGACAAGAACATTTTTGACCCACCTGTGTCACCTGTGAGCTTCGCCGCCGTCTGAAGAATAGATCATTGTGGGTCAGAAAACACAGATGATAAATGGCATATACTTATGTAGCGCTGTTCCACCTTCCTCGAAGGCCCAAAGCACTTTGCAGTCACAGTCCCATTCACCCATTCACACACACAGTCACACAGATGAGAAGTAGACAAATCTCCTGCAGTTCAGAAGTCCTGCAGCTGCAGCCAGATGTGGATGGTTGTACTCACCAGTCCCAGACCAAAGACCAGGATCATCCACCTGAGCACCATGGTCTCTGCTTTGTTTCTGTAGTCAAACTACCGCAAAACAGCAACTCAGTCTAATGCTTTATGATTCTTGATATGATAGATTATTGCTGTCTCGTTAATAATTAACATTTTAGTTCTGAATAATCTTCTTCCCCTGAGTTCAGAGTCATGCTGATGTCTGAAGGTTTGTTCAAAGATCAGTCAGGAGAAGACACAAACAACAACAGAAAGTGATCCAAAACAACTGATTAAATGTAATCGGACCATAAAATGATTACACAACATGGAGTTAATTTATATCTACATCAGCATTAGGCAGCAGTTTTTTATTTATTTAAAGTGTCAGTTAGTGTTACAGTGTGGAAATAGTTGCAAAAATCTAGCATTTCTGTAGGATTTGGCATGAAAGCACACCAGTCTCTGGCTCTCCACATTGCCATTGTAAATGTAGCATTTTGCAGATTACATGTGTTTGAGTGTAAATTTACCAGGACATTACACACACTAACACTCTTGTTCTTGTTTCTTTCAGGAAGAGATAAAGGCTCATGTTTAAATTGTTAGCATTTGGCGGGGTCCACCCACCTGGCCAAATGGAAGCTGGGATAGGCTCCAGCAACCCCAACTAACTATGCAGCAAAATCTCAAAGGATCTCATCAATTATGGACTCCTGCCTCGTTGACGAGAAAACAGTCATCTGTAAATCTGATGAAAGCTTCAAAATGATGTCCACATAGACTTTTAGGTGAAACATCTGAATCAGTCAAGGTGGAGTCGTGTGCCGGGATCTACAAACACTAAAATTGGCAAGGAGCACAATGGCAACTATCTGGTAATAAGGTTTTTCAAACCATGGAGCATAAAAGTCTTGCAGTCATTTCAGATGACATTTCTTAGGAAAATTGACAATTTATAAAAAAAAAATATTCTCAGGTCTTGAAATCACCCTAAAATGAAGGGGAAAAAACTTCCTCCTTTAAAAGATTCTTGTTGTAAAAAAAAGCCAGGCTTTTTTCCCTACAACTCCTTGTTTGTTTGTTTGTTTGTTTGTTTTTGTTACATCTTTTTTAGAAAATGCATGAAAATGTCCCTTTAAGCAGCTGTTAAACCAGCTTCTAAAACATTCATTAAGTGTATGCTATAGCTGTACCTCCAATGTCTGTGGTAATGCTTAACTTAAAATGTTATGTCAGACCTTTTTTTGCTTTTTGGTCAGCACTTTCAGTGACTGTTGGCTTTTACAGACAGTTTTGAGAGGAATTAAATTCTCCAAGTCAATGTAATATATGATGTTTTTTTATTGAACATAGAAACATTTACTGATAAACTGTCCTATTTATAAGTATTCAAAAAAATACCCATACACTCAGGAATTACCAATAATACAAGTAAGATTCCTCAATCAATCGACTTAATTGATGAATCGATTTATATTACTACTACTGAACCCCGATCAATCTGTCTGAGGAAGATTGTTAGTTGAATTCACCTATACCATTATAACATTATTTCCAAATAAAATAAATTGACTACATTGGTCTTTGAAAATAACATTTAGACTGAGTTACGATAGGTTTTGGCTATAGAGTAAAAACAACCAAATGCATTACAACACACATGTGATGGCAGCAAAAACTAATCAGTCAATCATTCCAGTCCAATTTGTGGAAACACTTTGAATTTTGCAAAGACATGTGACCATGCAGTGTGGTAGAATGTTCTAATAATGTTTGCATTATTTTGATGTGGAAAAACAATGGTGAGCTAAACTTTATGAAACTAAAATGTGAATGGATTTAACATTACTAATTGTTTACTTGTTTGTTTGTGCACATATTTATTTTACACTTGATTATCTGCAAGAAATGCAAAGAATCTAGAAAAAACCCAAAACATGTTCAGTACGCAAATATTTATCTCTGAGTCACACTGGTTGAAGTTTTGGCTAAAGATGTCCTGGATCCATTTTAGGTCAGTGAATGGGATCAAGTCAAATTCTTCAAAGCCAATATGGACAATGAATCGTATCAGCAACCACAAATTATGATATGAATCATATTGTTGTAGAAATTAATCATTACACCACTACAAGTGAGTAGTTTGTTTTTCCTGAGTTCAAAGTGGTCTTTGCATTTCATTAAAGTCAACATCTGAATATTGTTTCCAACTCTTTAGGTAACTATTCACTAATATGGTAAATGAGCAGGTAGGAGCTGACACAAAGGTAATGATTAACAACCTGCTATTGTCCCTATTTTTCCTTACTTCTTAAGAATCAAATGAGCTTTTCTTATATCTACTAATTAACTTCCGGGCAGTTTCTAGTTAGCTCCTCATCTGACCAGCTTTTGTTGTCAAGTCTTTCCTAAATACCCTCAGTGGCCTGATGCACAGCATGTCAATGTGCACCATCTGGGCATGTCTTCACAACCTTCATTTATGGATCTCAGTTTTCTATTCACCCAAAGAGTGAAAAGAGACGAAGGTTTGGGGCTGATCAGTGTAGCATTTCCCGTACTTTGTCCCTTAAACTTGGAGGTGCTGATTCATGTTCCAGCTACTTCACTCTCAGCTGGAAGCCACTCTTGTGAGACCTGATGGTCATGACGTGGCAAATATGAAGAGATCCAGTTCTGAGGCTCCTCTAATTAAGGAAAAACCCTTCATTCGGCTCTCCAAACATCAGTTTTTGCCTGTGGAACACTCAATTTCGTTTAAGCATTAAAAAAATGTTGCCAGTTTGTGTATCTCTTTGATTGTGAGAAGTTTCAATCCAGCCTCATGTGCAGCCACACTTGTGAGGCACATGTAGCACCAATGCATTCTGATGCGCTGTAGACAACAGAGTGAGATTTGGGTCTTCAACATCGAGCAACAAATTGCCTTTTGGGGGTTGCACAGGAGTCAAGCTCTTTTGCCTCACAGTGGGAAGGCCCTGGTTTGAATCCCGTTTGGGGCCTTTATGAGTGGAGTTTGAAAGATTCTCCCTGTTCCTGCATGGGTTTTCTTTGGGCGCTGTGGCTTTCTACCACAGTCAAAGAACATGCTCCATAGATTTGGTTGTGTATCTAAATTGTCCCTTAGGAATACATGTGACTGTGTGTAATTGTATGGCCCTGCCACAGACTGGCAACCAGTTTCCAGCATCTCCTGCCCTTTAAAGCCTGCAGCTCTGAAGAGTAATGAGAAATGCATGATAACTTCAATCCCATTTAGGCCAGAGTTACCCTGATAATCCTCTGGGAAGGATTTTAAAGAACCCCATCCTGTGTCTCCTAGAAATTCTTAAACCTATTCGTGCATTCAGAATAAAGACAGCTGCAGCAATGTCGCTTAAAAAAACCCTACTTCCTGAAATTGTTTTTTATGGCAATTGAAAATCATTAAGGCAAAGATACAGCAAGCGAGTAAGGACCGAAGTAAACAAAATCTGAAAGCCTGGCTGGTTTCATCACGACACACTCAAAATAAAAACAAGATAACCACATAGTCATAAATGGAGTCCCTTTAAGTTCAAACTTCAGCATGACTTCAGTATCTACCCAATAATAAAAATATCATATAAAATGAGCTGGTGGTTTCCTCCTACTCAGACACTAAAAGTAAACACTGCTCTGTAAGTCTGACTGAAGACTGTAGATTAATCAAAAACGGCCTTCCTTCATCTCACATCTTCATCTCACATTCAGTCGAAGAACTGTTATTATGCACTGTGTTCGTTCGAAATTTTAAGGAATGGTCATTTCACAGCATTTGTGAGCTTTAACCATTTCAGTGTCGAGCTGCAATGAATGTCTGCAACTGTGCATTTAAACTGATCCAAAACTAGCAGCTTCAAGTCTACCATTGGATGTAAGCTCTTCTTACAAACTTCTATGGTGTCTCTTTTGCAGTAATGCAGTTCATTGGCTGTCCCTAAAGGCACCAGGTAATCTGTTAAAAAAAAAAAAGTGTTTCAGCGTGGTGAGAGTTAGGATGGAGAAGTTGTGCCGCTGCTCCAATCTGGCTGTGATTCTCTAAATGACGTAATTTCCACCTTTGCTGGTCCCAAAACAAACAAGATTGGAACAGGTCATGTGCTTTTATCCCTTTAGACACTTACAAGTGTCTCACAAAGAAAAACTGAAATGTCCCACTGGTCTAAGGACCACATCCCTCAGAGCTGTGTTTCTTGTCTCAGCCCAACAAAGCGTCTGCGCCCTTGCCGGCGTAAGGTAACAAACTTCCGACATGTGGTCTTCCTGCCCTTTACCTACTGATGCGACTCAGTCTCTCAGACATGATGGACAGGTTTTGAGTCAGCTTCACCATGGCAATGATGATGGTTCCTCCAACTAAAGTGCAGGTTGGCCAGAACAGTGAGTGGAAAACAGCAACTCTGCTGTAAAACTGGGTCAGGATAGCACTCTCAGTCTGGTTTGTTGGGTCCACAAAGCAGTGAAGTGTGTGCTGAGATCTGAGACGTTCACAAATACTCTCAACAACGGCGCGTGTTGATGCGTAGTTCTTGTGACACTTTGGGATGTAGAAACACTGAGGAAAGGGAGGAAAAGAAACGGTGGTGAGGAAAGTCTTGATTTATAGTCACATTTTAATTTTAACAACTAATTATGACTGCTTAAAATTAAAGGTGTGCACACATAATATATGAGAGTACAAGATTTGTTTAGATGCAGAAACATATACATCATAACATTTACATTATAAGCAATCACTGTTTAATATAATGAAACTAATAAAAAATATGCTCTGAAACATTTGTTATAATTTGCACAAACTTAACACTTTCAATTATAGGTAACATAGCAGGTGTAAAATTGGCAATTTTCCCTTAAAATATCTTGTGATTGTGATCTTGTGATTCAATCTTAACCTTTTAGCTTTAAATGTTTAGATTTAACAATCCTATTTGTTTTTTTTTTTGTTTTTTTTATCAATTCCTTAAATTAGCCAAAAAAGGTACAGACGGCTAAACTATAAGGAGAAACATGATTTAAACTTTACATCTATACAACCTGGTAAAGCATTTTAGCACTTTTGGGATTATGTTACCCTATAATCTGACACCACAAACAGAGAGCACCAAAAGTTCATAACTGTATTTATGGGTGAGTTATTTGTTTTATTTTACCAAAAGGTATAATGTAATATTTTAAAACTGAGACAAACTGCAGCAGTACAAGTATTTATTACAAACAGCCCAGTTAAATATGGAAGAGAACTTTAATCTCTTTACCAAAAAAGTAAGACCTTTTTAATTCTAATGAAGTTCAACTTTTAAATGATGTAACATTTGTGGGGAATATGCCCTTGTGTTATAAGCAGCAGGCAGTATGTGGATTGCACATAGTACAACATTTTCCACATCATCTCTGCTACCAACACACAACTCATTCTGCCATTACGTTTTTGAGGGCGTTTAGTAGATTAGATTATAGATTAGAACATTTTACAAGCAGAAGCCTTGGTCGTGAGTGAAAGAAGCAAACACATTTGCAACTCCCTGGCACCTCCTCCTTCTAATGCTGGTCTCTTGCGGGGTCACACATTGCTGTGTGATGGCATCTCCCATAACCTTTCTGTAAGTCAGCCAGCGTGGTAGTATGGGTCGCCCTAGCATGAACAGCACGCCCAAGATGATCCCACAGTTGTTCAATGGGGTTGAGGTCAGGACTGCTGGAATGCCATTCCATCTTGTTCAATAAAGTTGTGTTCTTGCTGCATAGAGTTCAGTTCCAGACTATGGATGGGATTTTGTCATTGGTTGCACAATTTTAATTTCAAAATCCTGCTGCGCTGAGATAAACTCCAATGCTGACAAGGCCTGTTAGCTTGGTGTGGGAAATACCTGCCCACACATTCCTGTGTCACCAAAGTGTTACCACTGTGTTCCTCACTCTTTCACCTTGCGGCCCAACTGCTGTTGGGAGAATCTGGATGCCATCACTGAACATAAAGTCCTTTCACACATTCAGGTCTTGTCCACGTGTTACCAACTCCAATCCAAACACGCCTGACGGTAAAAGAGGGATTTAAAGGGATCCTCCACATCAGTGACTGACCCTTCTCACTGAACGAGGTCGCTGCAATGGGCTCTCCCTGGTCCCGGCTCTTTGTCTAGATCTGGGGGGTCCTGTGGTAGTGTATTCTGTGAACTTAAGTGGGGGGGGGGGGGGGTCACTGATGTGGACATGTCCCCATAACATCATTTCCCCACTTCAGTACGAAGCCAGGTTTCTACATTGCATCATTTTATCATTCTTTTTATCATAGTTTGTGTGTTTATCTATGTGTGTGTGTGTGGGGGGGGGGGGCGCATTGTGCGGTTTTTAAACAAAATTTTGTTTGTCTTGCCTTTTTTTTTTAAATTGGATTATGTTTTTATGTAAACCACTTTGAGTAGCTTGATTTGATTGAGAGGAAGTGGACAGGTGAGTCTTTTGGGGCTGTAGTCTTCTTAGGACACCACTTTGCAGCCTTCCTCTGACATCCCCAGTGATATGGATCTTGACCTTCACTTTGGTGAAAGTATTGTGGCTCACTACAACATTATTGTAACTTGATTTTCCTGAACAGCAGCTTATAATTCTCCTTTTTACAGTAGTCTTTTACCCTGGTCCTCAGAATCTTAGCATTCTTTTACCAATCATCCAGGACATGGATGTCTGGAAAACAAGCAGGATGCTTGGGGCATCTTATTGGACATACTTCAGGTGTTTTTGGTCCGACTGCAGATCCCCTGAATCGACCAATGAGCAGAAATAGCAGGAAGGACAAGCCTCAAAACATAGAATTAGATCTTAAGGTCCAGTGTTGACGACAACTAGGACCCTATCCAGACCACTTACAATTCCAATTGTTGGATTCTGAGGAGATACTTAGCTGGACGTTAGCCCAGAATAGAGTTTATCAAACTTTACTGGGCTGCACATCTTTAGTCTTGCTATGGTTAAAATCGTATGATAAAAACAACCAGAGAAATTGAACTTTATTTAAGTTAAATCCACTTTCTTCCTCTTTGTCCTAAAGTCCAGATTGTTGTTAAACTTTCTTATTTCATGGTACTATTACGCATTTTCTTCTATATTTAAAACATGTTAAGTTAATCGTAAATGTAAACAGCTCATCAGTTTGAATAGTTTAGCTCTAAATCTGTGCTGCTCCCAGACTGTTTTGGGTGTCTGATGCCGACCTGCATGCTGACCTGAAACACTCTGGGTCTTTAGTTTTCTCCAGTAGAGGTGGTTTAGTGAGTGAACATATGAGCTTTTCTGGGAGCAAATGGTTGACAAGCTACATGAAAGTTCTTTGAGAGACAAAGAGGTAGAAAACCCTGCTTGGAACCATTTAACATCACCTGAAGTAGCTATAAAAAAACAATAACAGGATCTAAGAAGCTCTCTCAAACTTAGACAATACTTATTTCTCCTCTGCATACATGCAAAAGATGCAGGTCAAGCAAAGACAGAGGTGCTGCTGGTACCTCAGGATTGTTGTCCTGAGTGTCCTCATTGTGCAGCAGTCGCACCACCTTTTCTGTCGAGTTGAGGCTCACAAAGACTTGAAGACATGGGTACCGAGAGCTTTTCCAGCACTCTGCCCCACAGCTGTACGAACAGTTCACATCCCACACAATGGTGGCATTCACAACTGTGCATGTGTCCTCCTCTGTCCATAAACTGTAAGAAAAAGGTTATTTTAACTAATATCATTTCTTTCCAGCCATGTGAATAAAATGTTTTAAAGATTTAAGACACATCATCCCATCTGTCATTTACATCCTTAAAAATTCTGAGTTGTTTGTGAAATCTTCAGCTAGAGTAACTGAGGGATTGAAAAGATGTAGTTTCATTGGGTCAACAGGAGTGTAAGAACGTTCACACCAGGCATGTGACACGTGTTCAAGAACATGCTCAAAGCATTCACATTGGACTGCCACTACCTGATACTAGCGCATGTACACTATATTACCAAAAGTATTTGCTCACCTGCCTTGACTCACATATGAACTGAAGTGCTTCCCATTCTTAACCACACAGTTCAATATGATGTCAGTCCACCTTTTGCAGCTATTACAGCTTTAACTCTTCTGGGATTCTGACCACAAGATTGAGGAGTGTTTGTATGAATTTTTGACCATCATGGCTGAGTTGCTGTTGTTCCCAAACTCTTCCACTTTCTTATGAAAGAGCTGACAGTTGACTGTGGAATATTTAGAAGCGATGAAATTTCACTACTGGATTTATTCCACGCTGGAATTCACTGAGCTCCTGAGAGCGGGCCATTCTTTCACAAATGTTTGTAAAAACTGTCTGCATGCCTGAGAGCTTGGTTTCATACACCTGTGGCCAGGGCAAGTGATTAGGACACCAGATTCTGATCATTTGGATGGGTGAGCCAATACTTTTGGTACCTTCAGTTGGAAGAGGCTTGGTGTTAAATGTCAAAGCGGTGCAAATCTCGCAAATCTTGCTTAAGGCTTTTTCTTTCACAGCTCTATTCTGATATATGAAAGACTTTGTGTGCTGTAATTCCGGCTGGGTACAAACCGCAGTTATTAATTTCTCCTCCATGATCAATTTTCAAGTGAATGGCACTTCTGTGAATTAAAAGTGGCACCATTCAAAGCCCAGTCCCTGATTGGTCAAAGTTCAATCTGGTTTGACCTTCAACACTCGCTCAATGGACACAAGCCCAAAAACGGTCATTGAAACTTGCGTAGCAACACATGAACGCAAGAGTTTTAGACACGAAAGTCAAAAGGCGCACATATATATTTATGTAAGGTGGTTGTTTAAATTTGCGTTGCCAAGGCCTGTGTGAATGTAGCTTCACAGGTTTTGATAGAGAATACATCACTGTAGTCGTGACATAAACAACTCTAACGCTGATTTTTGAGGAGAAGAACTAGAGAGAGAAACTCTGAAAATCAAAGGTGACCATGATTTTACTGAGATGTTGCTGAAGTCACCTGTCAAAGTAGGAACGTAGAACAGTGATTCCCAGAACAAAATACATCATCACAGACAGGAGGATCATGCTAACGCCCAGCAGGATAGCTCTGTCCTCTCCAGCCCTCAGTGCTGTCACCGTTTTCCGTCTGTCCAGAACCTCAAAGTCTCGAATCCTCTGGTAGATTGATCTGAGAAGAGTCCATACTGAAGCTCAAATAGAGTTCCAACCAAGACTCTAAACATCTCAGCTGTCAATAGGTACAACAGGTCATTCTTGAACTGACATAATTTAGATCACAGAGAAGAGAAAATAAAATCATACCTTTGGTCACTACTTCCCTCTGTGACTCGGGTTCCTACCCACAGAAACATTGTCTTTAGTTACAATGGCAACAGAGTGCTGGAGTTGCTAAAATTATTGGCCCACCTGTAAAACAGCAAGCAACATTTATCATCAATAGAATTGATCATTGTCCAAAGAAAACAGCATTAAACTGCTCCAGAATTTAACTTCACGTGTTCTCACTAAAACTGGGAGGCTAGATCACATTACAAACGAACAAGTATTTGATTTGATTTGATTTTCTATTTCAACAGCATTGAAGTTTTCCTGTCTTGTGTGACAGGATTCTGACAGCCTTTCAAACCCAAACCGAGGCAGACAGACTGGTGTGGGAATGACCCAAACTAACCAATGACAAATTTTAAATGGCTACCATAGAAACGTATACAATCTGTAGGGGAATAGAGGAAATGAACACAGACACTTTTCAGGGAACTTTGTTTGTTATTATGTTTGTGTTTTTTGCTTCATATTATAGTTCGCAGTTTTTAAGGCTTCATTCTTCCATCAAAACATTCAGCTATGCATTCACAAATCCATCCATCCTTTAATTCATTCATTCATTCATTCATTCATTCATTCATTCATTCATTCATTCATTCATTCATTCATCCATAATGAGGTTTAAACGCAAACACCTTGGAAAGTAAAAGCGTGTCTTGCTAAGTATGCACTACTGTGCATAAACGTACATGTTTATTTGTGTGCTTTACATGCTGGCATCTTACCTGTGATCTGAAGCACTTCTGATGTAGCTCAGATAAATGTGACGCCATTGGTTTATGGTGGAAAAACATGGAGCTTAAATTAACTGTAAGCATTTCTGTAGGGGTTCGCTGTAGGGGCTGCATGGAGGCATTGTCACACTCCTGGGTGTACCTGTATGAAGACAGGAATGGAAACCGTCGATCCATGACCTTGAATCCATGTTTACTCACATTAGCTCACATTAAAACAAGGACAGACTGTACATTCAAGTAAAAACGAAACATTTTATATTGAAAAAAAAAATCAGAAAAAAATCAGAACAAAAACATAGCGAAAAGCAGCATGTAAACCAGATGGCATTTAAAATTGAAACACATTGTTATTGTCATCCCCAATACAACACAGAACTCTCTCCAGAGCCCAAACGCATTTAAACTTTTCAAGGTCCCTGATCAACTTTAAAAAAGCAAATTTAACATTTACACGACTTTTCAGAAGAGAAAAAAACACCAACCAATAGAGAGAAAACAATTCTTTCTCGTTAACCAAATTGCAAGTTTAAATTGTGCAAAATAAAATTAAGAAACATGTGTGCATGTTTCTGACGGACAGTTTACTTAAGACCAAAAACAAACAATGGTAAAGAAAACACCTCCCCTAGTCTGCGACACCAATTTTCCAACACCGCAAACAAACCCCTATGCCTGTAACACTGAATTACCAAGTGTGCGAGAGTTACAGATGCCACACAAAATCCCTCTTGACTAATTGAGTTGGAACAAAGTGAGCTTTGTATCTGTTTGCAGCTATGGCACCATGTACAATTCTCCATTGGAGATCAGCTGTTTGTTTCTCAATGGGCAACTTGTACAGAGAACGCCAGTGTCCTTTTAAAGTATGCCCTGTGCCAAAAACCTCAGTCTAATTAGAAGCGTCCATATCCGCCAACGACTGAAAATGTCAAACTTTCACACACGTGGTGTACAGTGTCTTCTTTGCAATGGTCTCGAATTCCCTGTCATCTGCATGATTAAAGGTAAGCAATTTGTTCTCATCCTCTATCCAATTGTCAACATTTGGGGAGACGTCAAAGATGGAAAAACGTATTGTGAGGAGACTGTCCAGCAGACATTGGAGAGTCAAAGAAAATTTTTCCACTGGACAAGAACCGATTTCATGATGTCCTCCACTACTCTAGCCGTGAGCCTAGGTCACAGACAAACACATTGACTCATGGCTTCCAGGGCTGTAGCCAAATGACCTAGCTCTACACGGCATCCTGTAAAGCTGATCTAAATGAGTTCAGAACATGCGAGGCAATCAAAGTATTGAAAAGCTAAGGTTCCTCAAGTATCCACAGTCCGGGAGTAACACTTTGAGCCCGAGCAAACTTCCAAGACCGAAACATAAAAAGGGGAATGACCACTGTTCCAAAAAAAGTTGGTAAGGACGCACTCGAGGAAGCCTCGAGGCTACTAGGTTATTAGCATCAGGACACGTCCTCTATAAGACAGCTGGGATAGCAACCATTTCCATTTAGACAACCTACCACAAACTTTGTCCACCAACCCATCCCAGTTTTGCATTTGAAACTCATTAGTGCCCAAATAAACCCCAAGAACTTTTAATCCCTACTGGTCCAAACAATATCCGCTGGCAATGTAGGAGTTGCTCTCCCCCCCAATCCCCGAAACATACTGGCCGTACATTTCGAAAGAAAGAAAGATAAACAAACAGCAGCCATCCCTTTTCTATACAAACATCCCTACTCATTCATTTTTCCAAAACACAGCATTCTCAATTCCCAAAAAGGATATTTATTTTATTTATTCGTTTATTTAACAGGGACAGTGCACATTAAAAGTATGGCTGCAATGCACCAGAATTAGCCCAAAGGCTATTTTTCATCTGTCGTCCCTGGACAGGTGTTAAAATCGTCAACCTAAAAAGTGCGAAGCATGAATTAAATACATTAATAGAAAATATACATGTACAATAGACAGTCATTTAAAATACATAAAACATGCTCATAGTCAGAAACATAAAAAACAAATATAAGACACAAAGGTGACAGATCAGACAAGGAGGGGCAGGCATTAAAATAGTTCAATGCAGACATGTTTGTTGTGATATGAACCAGTTTTTTAGGTGCTTTTTAAACAGAGTGAATGTGGTGAGGTCTCTAATATTGTGAGGAACTGAATTCCACTCTTGTGCTGCTGTTACAGAGAAGGCGCTCTGGCTAAAGGCACTTCTTCGCAGAGGAACTATACTGTCTTGACAAACCGACCCTTGAGTCACTCTTTGGGAGAATGTTCTAATTTTAACAAACTGACTGAGTGGAGGGGATGACAGTCCATTGATGATTTTATAAAACAGGCATAGTTTTGTATAATTAGTGATGTTTTCCCAACTTAACAGTTTGTGTTTTTGTAAAATGTCACAGTGATGATGTCTTAATGGTTTTTTATCCAGTACTTTAATTGTTTGTTTGTAAAGTGACTCCACAGGTTTTAATGCTCATTTGTTTGCCTGCTACCAGGTAGTGAGGCAGTATGTCATGTGGGATAAGATCATTGCATTCATGAACATTGTAGCAGCTTGCAGTGACAGATTTGCCCTAATAAATCTAAAATTAGACACGTTAAACTTAACACGGTTACATACTTTCTGGATTTGCGATTTAAAATTGAATGTTGTATCTATTAAAATGCCAAGATATTTGAATTTTTCAACAACTTCTATTTTCGTTCCTGCCACGAAAACATCAGCCAGAATATTTTTCCGGTTTGTCTTGGAAAAGAACATTGCAACTGTTTTGTTTACATTGAGACTTAAACTCAACTGTTCCAACCATTCTGCAACATGTTCCATCGTTCTGGTGAGATTCTCTGCCACCTCAGATCTGTTTTTGCCATGTGCATAAATGACAGTATCATCAGCATACATCTGAATGAAGACATTTAAACAAACAGAAGGGAGGTCATTAATGTAGAGAGAGAAAAGTAGAGGCCCTAGAATGGAACCTTGCGGAACACCTGTAGAGATATGGAGAGGAGGGGAATGATGATGATTTATCCTGACTGACTGAGATCTATTTGATAAAAGCTTTTTTCAGGTCAAGAAACACAGCCCCAACTACACCACCCTTATCTAATAGAGATGTTATGTTTTCTATGAAAAAGCAGTTAGCTGTCTCTGTTGAGTGCTGAGCTCTGAAACCAAACTGCATTGGATGAAGAGAAAAGGATGAACTGTTGAGATGTGAAATAATTTGATGGGCAATACGTTTTTTCCGCGATCTTGGACACTGTGGGTATGATACTGATTGGCCTATAATTTGAAAGTAACATGGAGTCTCCTTTTTTGTAGATGGGAATCACCGCTGACGACTTCCATGCACTTGGAAAAATAGATTCAGAAATGGATTAATTGATAATAATGGTTAAGGGAGATGTTAAAGTTGAGCTGAGTTCTTTGAACAAAAAAGTATCCATCCCAATATTAGGCATGACAAAGTCAATTTGTAGCTCTGTTGGGTTCTATTATTGTGTTCTTTTGAGGAACTACAACATTTGGTACTTCTGGGATTGGGTTGAGTTTGGGAACAGCTGGGGGCTTGGAAGAGACCCACAGAGCTTTGGCATTTGTCTCAGAATAATCAGCCATCTTCTTCCAGTAAAGCCCAACAGCACTGACCCCAGTCTGTTTGCTGCCATGTACAAATACAGAGAACTGTCCCCTACTAAATGCACTGTCACATGCACAGCTGCACATGCACTTGCACGTTTGCCCCCACCTTGAGCATGTCATAAGTCAAGCCACTGGTATGGTAGACCACCCATAATTTCTTCATGGAAGATGGGTTGTCGGTCGTCACAGTGACGCCATTGGGGTCAGATGCATAAACACACACATTGCCAAATACATACCACAAGATGCCTGACCTTCATCCCCTTCTACATCACTTCTTCACCTAGAGAGATTGTGATTTATGCTCGTGGGGCCTGCGGTTTGTGAAAAGCATGTGCTCGCAACGTGACTGTTGCAAATGGACTGACATCTCAGATCTCAGAGCTGATGTCATGGTTCTGGTTTTGGCAGATTATTTAGATGCCATTTGCTTGCTGTGCAGCGTCTCTTTGGTTTCACAGTGGGTGAAATACAGCTGCTCTGCTTTGTTTTCATCGAAGAGCAGCTTCTAAAGCTATGTACACACCGCGCCTTTGACAAACATTCAAGAACGTGGGTTCTTAAATGCGCGTTAGTGCATCGTGTTTACACTGGATAAGCAGGGAGGGGCTTCTGCTTAATTCCACCATAAATTACAAATTAATTCTTTAAAAATCTGACAATGGGATTTTCTGGATTTTTCTTTCTCATTTTGTCTCTCTCTCTCATGTATCTATGATAAAAATTACAGGCCTCTCTCATCTTTTTAAGTGGGAGAACTGGCACACTCATGCCTGACAAAATACTTTTTGCCCCACTGTAACTTAAAACAATATTAAAGGAAATACAAGTGTATAGCATGAATCATAATGGCCCAAATCAGTGTTACACTAATATTACATGCAATAAGTATCTCCGATGTCAAATAAACTGTTCTGCTTCTTTTTCTCTTCTTTAAAAATATGTTATTTTAATCATGTAAAAGCAGAGACGTGGTGAGGTTTGTAAATGGCGAGGCAATAAATACTGCTCGTAAATAAAGACCAAACGCCTCTCCTTCTGGACCAAAGTCTTGATGACTTGGGTTCCAAGTCCTCCTTTTAGTTGTAGAGGCTTTTTGAAACTTTTTTTTTTAAACTTTGAAACTTAAAGCACTTAACCCGTTGAAAATCTATAGAATAACCCCTTGTTCAAAGCAGTCTTTTTCCATTTAGTTCTTTCTTTTCTCCAGCTGCTGAATGTTTGTGGAAACTTTCCACTCTCTTTGTTTTCCAGCTCATTTTAGGATTGCTTAATTTTGAAATCCATCTAATTTTGCCGATCAAAAACTTTTTTGTGGAAAGACCTAGATATAAGGTAGAATATTTTCAGGATAGAACCTGATTTACTGTCAAAAGATTTTGAACAGATTCCTAATCCTCTTCCTGGCCCACTTTGTCACACTAATGCAGTAAGCACTAAGCCAGCTACAATTTTAAGCAAAACCCATGACTTTTTCTGCTTACCCGAATACGTTTTTAAGCAGCTGCAGATCAGTGAATGCAAAGAAATGAGAGCCCAGAGTCTGTGTTTTATAAACATGAAAAGCTCACATGGATGGATTTTTAAGAGGTTTCAGAGAATTTTCTCCTTGGTCTCCACTGGCAGATAGAAAAATGGGGTCATGTTTTGTTATCAGGAGCTGCTGTCCTCATCTGCCTACTTTAGAGAATGCAGAACTTCACCTCATTCAGGGTCTAATCTGCTCCACCAGAACATTCCTGCTGTGAAACAAGATCTGGAAAAAGTAAGTCAAGATGTTTGTGGACTTGTGCTGCAGCAATTTTGGGCAGATGTAAAAAGGATTCTGTTTTTTCCTTTAATTGTTTTTTTTTTCTTTTAGCAGATGTTTCCACAGGATGTGTGAGAAGAACTTATGATATTTCCAGGTGAAGTGAACATGTGACTGAAGGAGCTGAGGAAGCAGAAAGATGAAATATCCTCAAAAGGATGTTCTTTGAGCTCTGCACCACAAACAAAATGTTCTACTCAGGTCCGAAAACATCTTCAGATCATCTTCTGACTATCTTGGATCCATAAGTGGTTCTGACAAACAGCGTTGCAGGACCTGGAAAACGTTTTTTAATGCAGAAGTTCACTCTGGACAGGACCGTGTGTTTGGAGAACCTATACGTCCGTGTTAAGGAAGGAGGGACCACAGCACAAACAAACAGAGGAGCAGCAGGGTTTTCTAATGCTAAGTATACAAGAGGCATGTGATGCGTGGTGTCAGCATCCAGTCAACACGGGCCAAACCCGCCCATCCCCAGCAAGCAGTGCCCGACTGGGCATACCAAAAAGAGAAAGACTTGGTATCATAGAATTCCAGACGAGCACAATAATACTTTCTCCTCTATGATACATTTTTTAAATGGTTGCCACTTTTGTTAATTAATAAGGACCCCATCCATACGTCACTAACAAATCTGAATGTAGCTTTAGAGAGCAGGTGTGACCTTATTATATAGCGTTAGGCTTTGTTATAGCCTAACCCTACAACAGGGTAGGTGAGGCTTTGTTTAGTTTTTCATTGGAGTCTTAGAAAACCAAGGCCAAACACATCATTCAGGCTGCCTGGCAAAACAAATGAGAAACACTGCAATAAACAATACTTATGAATAAATTATATAAACAAAAACAACATTAAAAATCACTAAAAATGGAACACATAAACTAGAAACCTAAACTCCCATGGGGCACTTTACCACTGCTTGCCACTTGCTTATCGTAGATGGAACCATTATGATATTAAGAATAAAACTAACCACCCCCTCAAAAAAGGCGATGTGACCTGGACACCTTTGGCAATGTTTTGCTGTGATCATAGCAAGAGTTTTGCTGCAGATTGGCAGAGACAGCTGCTGCTGATTGTTTGGATCAGACTTGTTGGCTCCTGACAGCGGGGTGCACTAATTGAGTAATCCAGACAGTGGAGAAGTCATTCTAGTGCAGGTAATTCAATTATCAGCAATGCTGCAGGCTCTGCTGGTTCATTCATTCAGTCAGTGCTGCCACACATTCAGCAGGAAAAAAAGGCCTTTTTTTTGTCATTTCTGAGACAGGGGTTTATTATCGAAAGTTTTATTCTTCTTTTTCTGTTTATGACTGCAAAAAGACATGGCCTAAAAATAGAAAGAGAACACAAATTTTAAGAAAAAATCACTAGATAGTTGTAACATTATCTGCCCAAGCAGCAAATCATTTTTACTTGACAAGAAATCTTTTACTAAGTAATAGAAATCTACACAAGCATTCAACAAGGGAAAAATAAACTTAAAGAGCTATTGGAATTACTTCAAATTGAATGTAATAGAGCCCAATAATTGTTTTTTTTGTGCTAGTTTTAAGCAAATGATTTGTATTTTACAGTCTTTATGTAGTTGTAGATACATTTCTTATTTCCAGATTGTAGCTTTTAATGAGATAAAAATTCTCAACTGTACCGAAAAGCTTGGAAAGGTGAAACGTAAAGATAAGTTAAAATGAGGTAAAGCATGGTAAAATCAAGGTTTTACCGTTTTGCAAGTATCAAATAGTATGCAGTGAACAAGATGGCACGGCTTCTGTTTGGGTTTAAATGAAATTCAACTTAATAATCAAGTAAACAATAAACACAGAGGGTAAAACCAGCTATTCTGCTTTCTAACTCATTACAGAAAAAACTTTGTTTTTTTTCTGGAAGAGTTAGAACTTTTTTTCCCATCAGTTTGCAAGCTTGCATCCCAACGCACAAGCTCTGAAGGCTCATCTTGATGATGGCAGGATGTAACAATGTGTTTCCTGTCACAGTTGATGTCAGTGACCCACACGGACAACTATCACAGCTGCAACATCCTGGCCAGCATGGAAGTCAAACCTCACAAACGCCTCATTTTTTTCCAATTGTGTCAACTCGCACTACTTACTTAAATCAGAAACCCTTCAGGTTGCAGGTGTTTATGTCCATACGTTCATGTGAAGTCCTCAGTCGTGCTGAGTCTTCTGGGATGAGTCCCCCCACCACCACCACCACGTCCTCCTCCTCCCTCAGCACTAAATTAGGACCAGAGAAGCACTGGCAGCCCTCAGCATGCCTCCCATTCTCCATACAGAGCAACAGCCAGAGGACTCGCTGCCCCACGCGCCACACACTCCTTAGTAGCAAATGATGATGGCTGTGAGTGGTGTTGAAGAGGGGGTTCAGCAGAGAAAAAGAAAATAGACTGCCAAATTAAACGAGCTCTAATAACTTTTTGTAGTGCACAGAAGCCTTACATGAACGGAAGAGAGATAAATCTCAGGTGATTTGGTTTATTTTCTATTCACTCTGAGGGTTTAATCAAACTCTGAACATACTTTTGTCTGATGAAGTCCAGTGGTGATTCCTGCTTCTGAGCTCTGACCTTGTTCAGTCTAAAGGGAGATATGTGCCCTTCTGCCCCCGAGTCAGCCCAACGCCTGTTTTGTCTATTTTTAGGATCAGAGAAGATTAAAAAAAGAAAAAACAAATGACTTTTGAATGTTTTTCACAGACCTCCATTGGCAAACAAATGCGTAGAAGACAAGTTGAGGACATGAAACCAAGTAGCAACATGTACACTTGTCGTATTATTTCTATGTATGAGCATCACTTTAATAACACCAGCTGCTCTATTAATTATCCCTGTCGTACAGACCAATCATGTAAGTGAATAAAAGCCCTGAGCTGGTGCAAGCCCCCCAGAGCAGCTCAGGTATTTGTAGATGATGTACCAATGCAGGCGGTGACTGAGCATGAAACTCTGATGCAACATTTAGAGAGCATTCAGAAAACAAGAGCGGGAATTCCTCCACAGCTTAAGTGAAGATACCTATCGAAGATTCGGGCAACAGGTTTATGATGTCACACAAACAGCATTGGATACTTTAAGAAAAAGCTTTCCATAGTCCAGTCTTTGGTCTACACCAGTAAATAAGTTAAATGTTTATGAGTGGATGATTCAAACTGGACCAAGTGAATGTGACGTCACCCATTGAAAATGGCTGAATTCCTGTTCCAACCAAATTCAATCAAATCAGTCGCCTTTCTTTCAAACAACATGATTGGTTTGAGTCACCATTTCTCAATCAGGAGTGAGCCTGTTGGAAATCCACACCCCTTCCACTGAAAGAGGACTTAGGAGAATCTGTCAATCAAACATTTGCATTATGAAAAAAAAAAAACATACAGAGTCAAGATTGGCAAGAGCATGTTAAAAAAGGTAGCAAGGCAAGAATTGTTATTCTGACAAAAAAGAACAACTGAGTAATCGCTGTTAAATTCTCAATAGAAGTGGGATTTTTGCTTCTTGGAACCAGCGGGTACTTCCTCCTGTTTGGAACATGAGGGAGAGGGAGTCACAGTTCAAAACTCTTACACCGTCAATGCTGCTGAGGGTAAAAGAAAAATGAAACAGGTGCCAAGTCTGCAAACCATCTGATGATGTTATTACAAGCACGGCATGTGCCAAATGTAGATTCATTTGCACAAAGCCCCTCATGTGCTGCTTACATACTGAGCCCACAGATTCCATATCTGTTTTTAAATAAAAGCACAAGTACCAAATGGTGGAAGCAGCTGGATTGCTATGTTAGCTGCACGTAGGACTAGAGCATTGGAAACCAGGGTTCGATTCCCAAGGGGCGCGATGAGTTTCATCCAGTGTGGATGTTTAGGCAAGACCTTTCATACTAAAACCTGACTGTGTAGCCACAAGGGGGCCCAGGTCTGGATCCCCCTGTGCAGGTCCCCAGCCCAGATTAAATACAGGGTTGTGTCAGGAAGGGCATCCGGGTAAAACTCTCTGCCAAACCACCTGAATCAACCAAAGCTGATTTACTGTGGCGAGTCTGGCAACCCCTGATGAGATATGCCAAAAGGTGAACAACAACAAGATGTACCAAACGGTGCCGTTCCTAAAAGGACCACTACAGACTGGTTTTGAAGTAGAATCCTTTCATAAAATCCCTTTCAATTCAAAAAGTCAGACTTTACCCCAATTAAAAAAAAACCATTGTAAACCTTGATGTAAATAACACATTCAATATCTATTGCTCTACTTTCTATTTAAGACAACTTTGGGTGTGGGGATTATTTTTAATCAGCTTTTGTGATTTAATAAAGCCAATTTTTTAATTCCAAATGTTGATTTACTTATTTATTTTTCCGCCCAATCTGTAGAGGCGACTTTCCTATGGAAGACTAAGGAGCCGATGTGTACAGTTTCATTATGAAACTATCTTATAATTATGCTGCAGTCCATTTTGGAGTTTTGCATGAAAGTGAAAAAAAAATGTTTTTTTATATTGTGTAAGTTCATATCAGATCACTTAATTGACAAAGTGCGGGAAAAGGTGACTGCCGAGAAACGGCAGCAAGAAAGTGGCATGAAACTTACAAAAATACTGGTCAACAAAAAAATTCACCCCAAGCTCTCCGCTTCTGCTTAATCCCGAGTGTATGTGTGTAGGTGCTTATCACATCTTTCGGCCAGAATTAACAAATCAATAAGGTGAAATATACAAAACTACCAGGTAAATTGGAAAATGTACTAAGACGCTCTCTTTTGGCTCCTACACAATCAAAACATTTTCTAGGACAATGTTAGGTTGGTTAGAATCCAGTCAAATACCCAACCTCCTTCAAACTTTTTGTTCAATATTCAGAATCCTGTTGGTAATGTCAGAGATTGTTGATCCACTGTGTATTTGCCAATGGTAAACGTAAACATGAACCATGTTCAAATCCACCTGTTTCCATTTTCAAGTATTTCCGGTTCCAAACAGCATCTAACTGCACAACACAATGACTTGTGTGATGTGGGGGATCTGTTCGTATTGCTTGTTTCTATTTTGCTTTTTAATTGAAGTATTTCTGTTTGTTTCGGATCCCATGACCTGACTTTTTTTTTTTTAATTCGTTCCCACGAAATAATAATTCATGTGATAAGTCATTCATAAACAGGGTGTGAGCAATACTTGGAATTACAGCAGATACCTTCACATTTCTGTCTGTGTGTATATAGAAATATAGAAATATGAAAGTATCTACTGAAAATCCAAGTATTGCTAATATCCATGTTTATGAATGACTTATCACGTTAATTATTATTTGGTGGGAACAAATTACTACTGCATGGGAACGAATTATTATTTTGTTGGAACAAATTTATTATTTTTTTACCTATGTCAGGTCATGGGCTCCGTAGTTTGTAAGTCAGTAGAGCTACTTACCTACAAAGTGTCTGGGTCAAAAGGCATACAATTTCTGCACTAAATTCCACTAAATGACAAAGTGTAGAGATTTTCCACACTAGGTGAAAACCTTAAATGAGGAAAAACCAATGTCATAAAGAAAAAGAAATAGTACTTTGGTCAACACAAAACTGAAATGGGCTAAATTGACCCATTTGAAACTAACATAATACAATGGTTAAATGAATGTAACTTTCAATACAATTCCACATAACTCATTTATCTTAAGTTTACGTTAGTGGGTCAAATTTACCCTAAAAAAAAGAGTTTCTAGATCATTTATCTGTAACACTTCAGAAAAACAACTTTTAAAATGGAAAAAATCAATTTAACGTAAGAACTATTTGTTTAAACTTTTTTTTACGACAAATCTATATCCTTATTAATTCATGATCTGTGAGAGGTAAAAAACACAGTTTTATGAACTTTACTTACATTTTTAGTAAAAACAAATTTGTGAGATATTATCAATGTGTATTGCTATTTTTGTTTCAGACAATCAGAAAAAACACGTCTTGATTGATATTGACCCCAGAGCACCATCGCTGTTACTTAGATGTAAACATAACCAGAAGAGTCAAATTTCCAGTCATACATCAGGATGAGACTACACTCCAAAAATGTGTTGAATGTATATTTGTTGAAAGGCAAAAATAACTTAACATTAAACATTTGCACACACACACATAAAATGTAATGGTTTGCATTTCTTTGCCTTAGTTTTTGGCTTCCATTTTGTTTCTGTCATGTTTGAACATGAAACATGACAGAACATGACAGATGTTTGAATTCCTGTTTTATTTTGAAGGTTTCCTACTTGTCTTTGGTTTTGAGTTCTACTTCCCTTGTCCCAATCTTTCCTCATCGTTTTCACCTGTGTGTTGTCAGTCCTGTTTGTATTTAAGTCTTGTCTCTGCCTTCCTCTGTGCTGGTCCATACAGTCATTTCCCTGTCCATCTTCTGCCCTGTTTGCCTGGTTTACCTGGTTAACCCACAGTGAGTTTTGTTTAGTTTCATTGCTTGGTAGTGTTTTCTTTTATGTTAATAAACCCCTGGTCTTGAACCGTGTGCCTCCCGTCTCTGCATTTTGGGTCCTTCATGCTCGTCAAGTCTCGCACCTGACATTTTCAATTCAATTCAATTTTATTTGTATAGCCCAAAATCACAACAACAGTCGTCTCGATGGGCTTCGAAGTAAAACATGAACTCAAAAGGATCATGGATACAAAGAGTTCAATAGGAAAATACAAAAATGAACTAACAAACTGACTAAGCTATACTGGCATCCCTGCCCTTAGACCCCCCTTCGCGGTAAGGAAAAACTCCCAAAAAAAACGGATTCCGGAAAAAATAAAGTGTGGTTAAAAGAACCCAAAGTAAGTGTGTTTGTAACCAACTGCTCAGTCAGGTGCAGAAGTTTTAACATTGTCAGTAAGGCAGGGGGGACTAAAGAGAAATTAGCCTAAATTAGGAATTTGTGGACTTGCATTTGGATCGAAACGTGTTTGGCTGACGTGACGGCTGCTGACACAGAAGGTAAACAAATGGTTGATCAGAGCAGAGAGGTAACTTGACAATGTCTCTCAGTCTCTGTGTCCAGGAAGTGGCGAAAGTAAGTGGCTGCTGCAGTGCCGGAAGAGAAGAAGAACCTGTGGACCAAAACGGGTATGGAGTGCGTCTTGGAATAGTTCAACTTACACTTTGTGGGGATGTTTTTTTTTTTGGAGGGAGAGGAAGAAGGCATCCAATCCAAGATAATCATAATGATCCAAAAGGTAATCCATGGCTATTTAAAAAAAGCTGATTGCTGTCAACCCTTGTGCTATCTTATGGGGTCCAGATGACCCCACCCTTACATTGATGTGTTCTCCCTACCATGACAAAGCTGGATAAAGGTGAAGAGATTTCATGTAATCCATGGACACCAGTGAAGATCACAAATAATTGAAGAAAAAAGGTTCAGAGCACTGTCTTGTGTGGTCTAGATGACCCCACTCCCAATAATAAAGTGCCTAGGATGGCACAAAGGTTACACCATTTGGTGCCACACTGGGAAAATACATGACTTCACCATGTGGGGGAGGCAGAGACCTTCATGCAGGGAAGCCGTTCAGAGAACGCTCAGCAGGGGTCACTGTGGATTTAAACATCCCTTCAGCCACATCTGTTTACAGGGGGTGTTTTGGCCCCACCCCTCTTATTTCACAAACATGCAGTGTTTTGGACCGAGGTTCACTCTGGGCTTAGCTCTGCATTCTATTTTCAGCCCCACCCTCGACAGATCTTAATGGACTTAGTGACTCCACTCCAAACCCCCACACCCACCCACACACATGAACGCTGCTGTGTGGTTTGCTACTTTGTCAGTATGTGGAGCTGGGGAGGAAAAAAAAGACTGGGAGGAACTGATCCATCTGAGAGGAATGTAGGTCAGCCTTGATAAGAGACTGAAGGAGTAAAGTGAACAAAGACAAACATGACAAAGGGTCTGCACCCCCCCCCCCTCACACACACAAGTAAACACACAAATACCCATGCTCTTTAAAGAGAAATGATGTAAATATACGGTATGCCAAGTAGGTGGAGAGGAATTTGAGCGAGGCAGAACCCTGGTTCTGTGTGTGTATGTTTGAGCAGTGTGTGTTGGGGGGTGGTTTTGGCAAGTGTTGCATCAGAAGCCATCGTATTGCAGCTGAAAGCTCTGTTCAGGCCTGTTGGCATGGCAACCACTGAGTCAGACTGGGATGATTAAAAGGGTGCATGTGTGTGTGTCCCTTTGTGTAACTGAATGTGGTTCTACCTGTGTGCAAATGGGTGAATCTTTTTCCACATTTTTATTCTTTATAAATACAGATCTTTGTGATGCTTTTTTTTTGTCACTGGTTGCTCACAGCAGGCATCAGAATGGTTAAGAGTCATAGCCTCTGCATACATGCCTGTAGGACTGTTAGAGCAGAGGAGCACAGAGTCTGACAGAATTAAACGATTTGTGACTTTAAAAGAATGTGTAAGCACACAAAAGCCTTTCTGGCTAAGACACCTCATCAGCTCACCACTCTGATCTGACTGGTTCAGCTGGACGTTTTAATGTGTTGTGCGCCTGCAGGATTAAACTGCACGACAACTGTTAACAAGTTCACTTCCAGGTTGTTGCTCTACTATTACCTTTTATATTCTGCTGCATAAAATCATGTCATAGTGCTTTTTTCTTCCCAGAAAATTTGTTTTTGTGTCACAAAAGGTAGGTGAATTATTGAAGACTGACTTGATTTAAAAAAAAAACAGTATTTATGATAAAGTGTGGTTTTACATTAGTGAGTTCTTAGTTTTTTGTTTTTTTTTTGTTTTGTTTTTCTTAACTTGTCCTGTCCAACAGCTGGGCAGACAGATGAGAGCTGAGGGCCTCTTGTGTTGGACAGATTTTACTTTAACAAGAGGGGTTATGAATCTTCTGACAAACCAAAGGTATGTCTGGATAAACCCCTTTTGTAATTGAGGCCAAACTTTATTAATTTCAATCATGTCTGAAAATCTTTGGTGTTGGACCGGACGGAAAAGGAAAGAGGGGAAGAAGAGAGAGGGATGATAGAGAGAGGGGGGGTAGGGGGTGATAATGTTCTTAGTGAGTTCTTAGTTAGAAAACAAACTGAGGATTTATTTTTTTGAGAGGTCAAAAAAAGAGGTCAAAAATGATGGGTGGAAATGGACTGGCAAACTGTCCAAGGTGTATAAGACGGCTGTAGAGCAGAGATAGTGGTCGACCTAAGGTCGAAAGATCGCAGGTTTGGTTCCCACCCTGCCTGCCTGCCCGTGTATCGAAGTGTTCTTGGGGAAGACACTGAACTCCACGTTGCCCCTGGTGGATGTAGGTTGGCACCAGTATTCAGCAGTGGAACCACATGGGTGAATGAATGGGACTGTGACTGTAAAGTGCTTTGGGCCTTCAAGGAAGGTGTGCTTTACGAGTGTATGCCATTTATCATTTTACTCCACCATCACCAACAGTAACTGGGATGGCTCCAGCAACCTTGTGAGCCTGAACACAAAAAAGTGGATGGATGGATGGATGGATGGATGGATGGATGGATGGATGGATGGATGGATGGATGGATGGATGGATGGGGGAAAAATGTAAATTGAAATCAACTTAAATCCTTTCCAGTGACAGTTAAAGCAACTGGATAGCTCAGACTGATAAGTTTTATAGGAATTATCAACATCAACTGCTGCCATTATTCCTTTGCAGTGATTTATTCATTTTTCTGAAAAAAATCTGCACAGAAAAGCACAAAAACAACAATTTTTTATTGTTTCATAGGATTTTTTACTCTAACTTTATTGATTTACAAGCATTCATCTCACTTTGTGGCTTCCACACTTAGGCATCTGCATAAGGGTGTGGGGGTTTGCTCCCTTCTTTTTTCTTCTGTTGATCCTCTTATCAATCTTCACGCTGCAGGGTGCAGCTTTACATCCACATTTGTCAGAATGAGTGCATGCACTGATGTCGCTGTGAGAGAGGAAAGTGTCAGCTGCTCCGCCGTGTGCTGTCTGAAGACTCAACACCTGCTCACCTGAAGAAGACAGAGGCCCTCAGTCTTTAGAGAGAATCTGTAAACATGCCGCCCAACATCTCTAAAGCATCAATACAGCTTGCCTGTACACGTGCATATACATGGTGAGAGTGTATGTGCACATGCAGAGCTCACTGTACATTTGTTGCAGTTTCAAAAGCATGTTGTGCATATATGTCCAAAAACAAGGTATTGTAGGTCAGTAAAAACAAATACTGTGAATTTAAAGCTGACTTCTCCAGAAAAGCTCAATCTGTGCAGCCAACAAACAAAAACACACACAAAATTGCAAAGTCTCATGAGACCTTATGACTGCTGATTTGACCCCATTTACCATTCACTCTGGGTTTCACCTCTTTTTGTAAATTCAAATAAAATCATGGATTTCATGTGAAGTTTCGGAGTCAATGGATTCTGACAGCTAAAAAAAACTGAATGTTTTTTTAAACAAAAAAGCAAAGCGCGTGTTTCACGGAAATAAAAGGTACACACGTTTAGATGACAATTTGGGGGTGAGCCTGCTGTTCCAGAGTTATAAAGAAAATATCCCATCCTTTCTCTGAGCCGGTTGCTATGGGAATGCTGCAGGGAGCTCCTCATTCTCCCACCAATGGGCTTCAGAGATTGTTACCCCGGGAAACCTGGCTTGTTGCCTAGGAGACCAAACGCTGTGTGCTCCAGCAAAGACGAAGAGCTGCTTCTGTTTGGCTCGAGCGCTCAACAGTGAACAGAAGAAAAGCTCCAAATAAATCTAGGAGGCTCTCTGGGAGAAGAGGAATATGGGACTTGAAACTGAATATCAGCTTATCAAATAAGGTTTTAAGATCCCCATGAAACTGTTTTTTTTTTACTGAAAAAACGACAGGAAAAACTAACAAAGGAATTGTTCCTAGTGTTAAGAGTTTTTTACTGTGGCACTGCTTCCTTAAATTGTAGCTTCGCTGCTTGGCTATGACCATCAATAAACAAATAAGAAGGAACAAACCGGCTTCTTAGATTTTCAGGTTTAAAATGTTGAACACTGGTGCAGGCGGAGGGCCATAACATGCGCCTCAGCATGAAGCAAAAATATGGTTAAAAAATTACAATTCTGGTCAAACGGTTTCAACATTGAATCTACCTTGTAGAATCACTGAGGACCTAAAAAGATGCAAGCAAAAATGCTCGTTATGGAAGCCCCATACTCAACATACCAAATGGTTTCCCAGTTTATTGTACTAATTTAAGTTTTTTTGGTCCATGATATACAGAACAATTCAATCAAAGGCTAAATAGAGACGGTGAGTGAAGGTGGTGATAACTGAGTGACTGTTGGTTCAAGAAATAGAATTTAGAACAATATAGTCAGAAAACAAAGCCCAAGGGAAAGAGAAGAATGGAAAAAGAAGCAAGTAAATGAAGCAGGGAGAGGAAAATGCTGACTGGAAATAAGGACATGAAGCTATGGGGAAATGAGGCAGGAAGGAAATAAACATTGAAAAACAGCAATAGCCAATGCTACTGTATAAAACTGGAATACAACATATATTTTTCAGATGACCCTGAACGTGTTGAAAACTTTAAAAGACAAAACACAAAGCAGGACCACAGACGATACATTTTTAAAGCAATTTATTACTTTATTTAGGTGTTTTAATCGCCACCAATTTTCCTTATTTATGATGGACATTTTCAGTCTTGGATGTTATTTCCAGTTTTTCTTTCTGCACAGACACCAATCCAAGTAAAGCTGGAAAGTAAATAGAGAATTAAGGTCAATCTCTGCAAGTGAAGCACTGATCAAAATGTTCTGTTTATTCAGTGAGCTCAGTCCAATAGTCATCTGCTGAACCACTTTCTCTGAGGCCTGTTAATTTAGTGAAACACACAGGTATTTTCATTGACAAGTGATATTTCGATTCTGATTACAGTCATCTTCTGCTGTCTTCATTTCACTAAAAGTCTTTCACTTATACCTAAAATCTGTGCTTGTATTATATGTGATACATCCATTTCTGAAATCCCTATCTCATTAGCAAGATGAAAACTTTCCTTAAAAATCCATTGTATTTAACTTGGCCCGTGTGTTCTGTCCTGTAGTTCTTTGTCATTATCATTCCACTAGGGGCAGTAGAAGAGTTTTTGTATGGGGTAGTAGACGGGCTTTTCTTGGTCATTTCAAAGTGGCTGCTTCCATGAAATCTCATTAACACTTTTGGCAAGAAAAGTTTTTCTACTTTTTTTGTCATATTAATTCATCTATTATTAATCATTTTTAATGACTACTTTCTGGATTGAAAGAATGCCCAGAGTGACTTGCTAACTGATTGCATTGGCAGATGTGTGCAAATAAAAAAAGGCTGCTCTGACTGAAAGTGGATGTGTCCAGTCAAACTCAACTTACCAGAATGTTCTGGGAGAGTATCCATCCTTTGTAAAGACAATAAAGAACTGCTCTGATAGTGACTGAAGTGTGTTAAAGTTACTGAGATGAGGAGCTCATGTTGTTAAGCTGAGTTTTTTTGAAGGTTTTTAGTTACAGAAGAACTGTCATGTGAGCTACATGCAGCCAACAAAAATATGTGGTGGTTTTGAAATGCGTGGTTTACTTTCTTCTCCAGTGAAAAGCATGGCCAGTGCACATATTAAAAACAGTTGTATTCTTGTACTTCTACCTTCACACCAAGATCGTAAGAACTTGTGTAGCCACACCTGAACACAAAGTTTTCAGTGCAGTTCCCGAAACGCAGATATATGTGCGTCACATAGACTTCAAAAGTGGTCACTTCAAGGCCGGTGTGAAGAGCTTAAGAAATCTTATGCAGGGCCCAACCGAGTTCTGTCCCTTTTCAATGCGTTTTAGCGCAGCCAAATAAAAGTGGTCCATCATAAAATCTCTTTATAGGACCTGTGTTCATTTTTTTTTTTATTTGTTTCGCCCCTTACGCACCCAGGATAAAGAAAAATAACAACACATTGCACCATATGGGTAATGTGCATCTAAGAAACATTTTTGAAAACACAACAACACAAATAAAGTCTGCATTAACAAGACTTTATTTAAAAACTAAATTAAAATTCCAGTGAGTAAATACATTTATGGATCATTAAAATTTGATGACAAGGGGTCACGTGAAATACTCAATGCCGTTTCAGGTCTATGTTTTTGTGCAGTTCTGTTTCTTTGTTTAGCCGAAATGAACCATAAATAGCTACACAATTCAGATACTTGATTTAATATAAAAGTTTTTGTAATTTAGTAAGTGGCAGAGGTATTACCCAATCAAAACACAAAATGTTAACCCTAACGTAAACCCTGTAAATCAGATTAACAGAACATCTTTTCTATATACTATTGGACACAAACATTCATCTTGACTTTGAAACATTTCCTTCCCCTTTAGTTCTTACAGAAGAATGCTTTCTGCTCCTTTCTGCTACTTTCTCTGCAGCAATCTCAGCTGTACTGAGCTCTTCAGCATTTATCATCGGGTGGGAGCCAAATGAACAGAGGACAGCTGTGAACTCAACCTGACAAAGTCTAATATCTCTGCTTGTGAGCTTCAGTGTCTCACTTTCCTGTCCTCACTAAAGCTTGTGCTTGTTCAAAAATTAATATTAACATGATTTTCTTTCCGGTCAACTGAACTCAACAGAACAACGAGCTGGAATCAAGGAAACGGTGCTGCATTATAAACACACAACTGCACCAAGAAACACTGCCGCAAGCACATCGCTGTAGAAATTCAGAGCTACCCAAAGACATGGAGCATCACAAAGATACAGAGCTGCAAAAAAACACATCTGTACCTAAACATAGAGTTTCACAAAGACATTAAGCTGCACAGACACATCTGTACAAAGACACAGAACTGCACAAAGATGCTGAACTTCAAAAATACACACCTGCCTTAAATTATAGAGCTGCACAAAGCCACAGAACTGCACACAGAATAGGTGCACACAAGGACACAAATGGTTGTTGAGGACTAAAGGAAGCACAAACATGCAGAGGTGTCTGGGGATAGAGATTGTTGAGCACAAAGAACTACATGAGGACACAGCTGCATGAGGACACAGAGCTGCACGAGGACACAGAACTGCACGAGGACACGGAACTGCAAAAGGACACGGAACTGCATGAGGACACAGCTGCATGAGGACACAGGGCTGCATGAGAAAACAGAACTGCATGAGGACACAGAGCTCCATGAGGACACAGAGCTGCATGAGGACACAGAACTGCATGAGGACATAGAGCTGCAAGAGAAAACAGAACTGCATGAGGATACAGAGCTCCACGGGGACACAGAGCTGCATGAGGACACAGAACTGCATGAGGACACAGAACTGCACGAGGACACAGAGCTGCATGAGGACACAGAACTGCACGAGGACACGGAACTGTACGAGGACACAGGACTGCAAAAGGACACAGAGCTGCACGAGGACACGGAACTGCATGAGGAAACAGCTGCATGAGGACACAGAGCTGCATGAGGACACAGCGCTGCATGAGAAAACAGAACTGGTTATAGATACAGAGCTCCATGAGGACACAGAGCTTTATGAGGACACAGAACTGCACGAGGACACAGAACTGCATGAGGACACAGCTGCATGAGGACACAGAGCTGCATAAGAAAACAGAACTGCATGAGGATACAGAGCTCCATGAGGACACAGAGCTGCATGAGGACACAGAGCTGCATGAGGACACAGAACTGCATGAGGACACAGAACTGCATGAGGACACAGAGCTGCATGAGGACACAGAGCTGCATGAGAAAACAGAACTGCATGAAGATACAGAACTCCACGAGGACACAGAGCTGCATGAGGACACAGAGCTGCATGAGGACACAGAACTGCACGAGGACACAGAGCTGCATGAGGACACAGAACTGCATGAGGACACAGAACTGCATGAGGATACAGAGCTCCACGAGGACACAGAGCTGCATGAGGACACAGAACTGCATGAGGATACAGAGCTCCACGAGGACACAGAGCTGCATGAGGACACAGAACTGCACGAGGACACGGAACTGCATGAGAAAACAGCTGCATGAGGACACAGAACTACATGAGGACACAGAACTGCATGAGGACACAGAACTGCATGAGGACACAGCTGCATGAGGACACAGAACTGCATGAGGACACAGAGCTGCATGAGAAAACACCTGCATGAGGACACAGAGCTTTTATCTCCCAACAGCCTTTTGCCTTCATGCCATATGAAAGCAATTATCATTTCCTTCCAAGATGATTATGACCAGAAAACAAAAGAAGTCGTTCAAATCAGGTTTTTAGAAAAAAAAGAGGATAACAGAACAACAGGTTGGCCCAAATTGTCTGTGCTCCTTCAATCTGAATTTACCGCTAATGTCTGTTGCTGCTCTCCTCTTTTTTCCCACATTTGACTCACCAAAATAAATATAGTTTTTTTCTCAATTTTATCTGTAGAAGTTTTTGCATCAAATTCTGCAAAGCTAAATTCTAGTCAGTATTTTCCATTGAATTAAATTCAGGGATTTTAAATGAATAGATCTGGGGAGTGGGCTGCACCATGGTTGGCCTCACAGCAAAAGCCCTTGTGGTGTGGAGTTTGCATGTTCTTTCTGTTGCTTGTGTGGGCTTACTCCAGGTTCTCCTGCTTCCACCTACAGTCCAAAACATGTGTCATAGGTTTATTGGTAACTCTAAATGTCTGCAAATGTGTGTGTGTTTGTGGAACAGACCTGCAACTTGTCTTAGGTGTACCCAACAGTATGTGGCATGGCTCCACCAACCCACAACCATGAAAGGGATTCAGCAGATGGGTGGGTGGATGGATGGATGGAAAAATAATTTAAATTTCTGCTTCTATATGTTTAGATATATGTTTATAATATATATATGTTTATAATAAGTTTGTGCAAAAAGATCCTGCTGTTGAAGGAAAGTAGGATAAGTAACAAAAATACACAAAGAAAGAAGTGCAATTTACTGCTGCATTGAAGAAGCCCTAACCAAAAGTTAAGTCAGTTAAGGTTAATCTGTGTGACTGTGGATTATTCCACAGACCGTAAGTGCTTGAGGTGATTATTGGTTTAAATGAAGACCTCTCATCTGACTGCTCCCTTCATTATCCTGCAATCTATGGGTCCACGTCATTGTTTTCTTCACTCTGTCTTGTGTGTATTCTTAGCGTATTAAAGTGATTGAAGTGGTAGAGAATTGGCACAAATAAAGTGAGTTGAGCTGAACTAAATTCATTTAGGCAGTCAGGTGTGGTGGAAGATTTGCTCATCATCTCCCTTGCAGCATCTTCACTGCAGGTGTTTCTAAGTCTGTCTTGATGAAGATTTTTTTGTTTGCTTTGTTTTATTGATATTTTTGGCTCTGTTGGTTGAAGCAAAGCTTTGATGCCTGACTTGAGCGGGTAGGGAAAAAATGAGATCCTTGAGTCCTGGAGATAGTAATGTTTATGTTACGTGTGCAGCTGTTAATCCCAGGATCAGTTTCCAGAGCCTCTCTTTCATGATGCCTTCACTGTGGCCTCATTCTGTCACACAGGATCATGTTGGAGTAAAAACACTCATCTGTAAAGAGCTGCACAGCAGATATCACAGCCGCATCATGATCCCAACCAAGATTGGATTTAGGGTATATGTGACCCCCACAAAGGACTGAATTGTCCAGTCCTGGTTTCCTGTTTCGTCAACTTTACTCAGCATTAGACACGAGCTAATGTCTAGTTTCATGCTGCATACAGGCGAATCTCTTTTCTGCTGCAAAAAATTGAAAAGACAGTTTATTTACTCTGCAGTGTAAGATTTTCCATTGCCTGTGAGGATCTACACAGAATAAATTACTGTGGGTGTCTGCGTCTCTCTTCAGTTGATAAAAGCAAGGCACAGAGCAGAGAAAGCTGTTTTAAAAAATAACACCTGAATTGATGTTGTTGAGTTCATCCAAACTGAAGGAAATCCAGGACCACAGCACCTGCTGCTGGTCTGGTGTGAACACCAACCAGAGTCGCATGCTGGTTTCCTCTGTTATGCAGGTCAACTGGTTCATGGTGACAAAGGTTTTCTCAAATCACTCCTGAATGGAGCAGGGGCCTTCATTTTATGTCTGGGGAAAAATGACAAAGCAGTCATATCTTATTATCCATTTCAAGTGTTGAGGCACTGGTGTTAAGTATTGATGTTTAACTATTCAAATAATGTATGAAAATATTTCAGTGGTAAAAGATTTGTACATCTTGGCTCAAACAAAAAAAAAATAAACTGATTTTACTGGCAGACAAATGGCAGCTTTGAAATTAGGCATTAATGACCAAAGTGTGGAGCCAGTTTAACGTTTGTACTTCTGATGTTGGGCTACGATCACAAATACAACCGCCATCGTGCGATGGGGAGGCATCAGCAGAATCTTCAAGATTAGCTGCCACCGTCCGATGTTTTGAAAAGTTGTTGTCGTGGTCATGAATGTAAATGGTGGCCGTCAGTCAGGCAAGGATGATGTCATTAAGATAGTTGGCAGCCACAGGGCTGTGGTAGCCAGATCGCAGGCTGACAGCGGTTATGATTGGATGATGTGGAAATGTCTACAGACGGTGGATGTCTATAGTGCCACCAGCAGCCCGGGGGGTGTAAACTGTTTATGTACTGTCTTAGCAACACTGAGCTGCAATCGTGGCCTCACCCAACAACTTCTTTTTCTTCAGCCTTCTTGTCTATGAGTAGTGGAGTAAGCACATTGTTCTGTCTTCTGCGTATTCTTCTCAGCACCAGCCGCAATTCATCAAGACGCAGATCTCTGAATCCCTGTGGTGCTATCAACACCATGATGAGTTTTGTGCAGCTTCAGTGCCGTCTCCCCGTTTGGACCCACGGTGGATGGAATCAACAGATTGTCGCCCAGGCATTGCCCATGTCAACACCTTATGGAGTGCCCGCCTACTGTACGGTTTCTAACAATCAGATGGTGGCAGTGGGACGGTAGCACGAGGGCAGGTGGGTGGCTGGAGGGGGGCAGTCTGAAATCGGCCGATCATCAGGCGATTTTGCGAGACCTTGGAGACCCTCCTGTCAGTCAGTTATTGCGCTGCTGCCCTATTCCTGCCACCCGCCTGTCACTGGACTGTCACCGTGCAACTTCAAAATGTGCCCAGCCAGCTACTAACCGATGTCATAAAATCATCCTGTAGTCACAGACTTTTTCTTAAAGCCTTGGTGGCCGTGGTGCACCATGTAAAAATGCCAAAGCTGCCTTCTGTTTACAAACACCGCAGCACGGCCAACAGCTGAATTTGCTAAAAAGCTGTATTTAGGTCACCATGGGTTGGCATTTTGGTACATGTGACTATAGTATTACTCAAGGAACTCATCAGCTGTCAATAAACCACCAATATTGGGAGGTGTGATGTCATACACTGAGGTATGAAAGAACTTGGCGTTTGTGAGGCAAATTGCAAGTGAACATCACCTGAATCCAGCTTCCCGTCTTCACCCGCCCACTTACACTGATTATATTATTTCCATGGTTACCAACATATAAAAAAAAAAAAAAACTCCTTTCATAATGAATAGTTCCGAGGCTATTTGATTGGTCCCTAACTCAATATCCTGGTATGTGCACATAAGTCTCCCTCCTCCAGAGTTTTGCTTTTTTTCTGTTTTTAGTATTTTTCTGCTCATTTTTCATAAATAGAGATGTTTGCATAACATTTGCTGCACACTTTTGGATCTATGATGTTTTTTCCTGAGTGGAAGAGGTGCCCTGTCTCTTCATCGTCCCTCTCCATGCAAGGGAAAGACTATTTAATTTTCAGATGACCAATTAATTTAAACCAAAAAAAAGGTGAACAACGCCTGTCCCTAAAAGTTTGTGATGCGTCTGAGTCTGTGACCGTGAGCAGCTTTAGAGTAAGCTCTGTACTGTCTCAGCACCCCCCCTGTATGCTTCTCCGCCTCTCCCGCTGTGAATGTTTCAAACGCATGCACGCTCAGCTCTGGGCTGCCTTCCTGCAGATTCATCATTAATTCATGCTGTTTCTTCATGTTCCTCCTCTTTCTTTCTGTCCTCAGTGTTCCTGCCACTGTAACGGCCCACTGGCTTCTCTCCATCTGCTCTTCATGTGATCTGTTTCTTCTCATCCCACTCTTGAATTTTCTATAAAAAAACATGTTTTTTGGGTTTTTTTCCATGAGCAAAGGAAGCAGTTTGATTGTTTCTACTTTTCCTTTAGAAAATGCTTGATATAACAGTTTTTGTTCAACAACTCCATGTGAAGTCTGTGCGGCAGGAAATATATGTTTCCATAAGATGAGAAAAGCGAAGAAGGTGAGAAGAACACCATGTTCTTCCAAAAACTACCCCCAGCAGTTTAAACCTATGGCAGCCAAACTAGCAGCATGGCTGAGGATAACTCAGGTTAACCTTAACTATGAGCTCTATCAGAAGGAAAGGTTGGAGTCTTGAAGACAGAGATGGAATCTGACTGCTGAATTGAAGAGGGAAGATGAAGTTCCACAAATGAAGAGCCTGGCAGCTGAAGGCCCTGTTTCCATTCTAGGTCTGGAAGTTCTAGGACCAGTGTGGGCAAACGTTTTGACTTGTGAGTCACAAATACCTAAAAATGGAACGGACCGGTCAACGTGGAGCTACTGTTGAGCCCCATCAATTGGCTGAAGGTCAATACAACAAAAGTAAGGGCAAAGAAAGCGACTGTATTCCTCCTACAATCTTTTCTCATATAATGTTAAATTACTTGAATATATGAAGACCCAAAGGCCAAGTAGAAAAAAATGAGCTGCTGGATGTGCTGTGATGGTCCAACTTTTAGTGCAAACACTCACCTGAATTGCCTGGACCATTCTAAACCGGAACGGACCAGACTGTACCACTCAGTAAAACTAGGCTGAAGGGTTCTAAAATTTGTCGGAAGGGCCGGACCAGGAGCAGACGCGTGGAGTATTTTGGTAATACACCTCATAAGAGAAAGAAATAATCTGGACAAAAACATGCTTTCATTTAAACGTAAATTTAATATACAAACAGAACATTTTGGAATTTTCTTTTCAAAATTGTCACTTTTGTTCTCATTTTACTTGCCTATTGCACCAATAAGTAATAGTCCATCAGGGGAAAATACAAACCCAGAAAAACGCTGCATTTATACGGTGTTGGAATGATCGGAGAAAATGACTGTCGATCTTGGAAAACACACACAAACATCAGAAAAACAAGCAAATCTTCCAACATCACATCAATGCAGACTATCTTTCTGCACCGAAACAGAGGTCAATGCACCCAGTCACCAGAATTACAGGGAAAATAAATGACATGTATCTACCATTTAAGTAAGCTCTGTAGTCAAATTAAACACGCAATAATAAAAAAGAAATCCTATTTCACTCTACAGTAGGTATATGCAACTATTCCCACCAGTCATCACACAGTACAAAGTTACAATTCACAAGGTTACATTGCACACCTTTGTTTTTGTTCTCATGGGTGACAGGTGCAGCGCCACACAGAAGCCCGAAAACAGGAATCGTGTTCTGAGGAAAAGGTCTGGTCTGCAGGCTGCCTCTTTCCACGCGTCTATAAATAACTGCGCTGATCATGCAGCACAGTCTCTTTCATCCTGCCTGCAGCACAAACATCTACACACTTTTCATGCTTCCACTCCTGTCTCAGCACAACTTTCACACTTCTTTTCTCTCACTCCTCACCCTTTCTTCCCTGAAACTTCTCACTTTTCATTCCTCTAATACTTGTTCCATTCTCCATGTTACTGACCCCATTTTCTTGACTGCTCTCCACACTTTCTTTCACACCACTCCGAAGCTCCATTCACACCGGGCATGTGACCCTTGGTCAAGAGCGCGCTAAACACAAATTCTTGAATGCATCTTTAGTCCATAGTGTTCACACTATGGACAGTTGGTACTCGATACTGGCACGTGTCCACCACCTACAGTTGGAAGAGGTTTGGTGTGAAATGTTGAAGCGATGCAAATCTTGCTCCAGGCTTTTTCTTTCACAGCTATATTCCGATATATGAAAGACTTGGTGTCATAGAATTCTGGTCGGGTACAACCCACAACAATTCATTTCACCTCCATGATCAATGTTCAAACAGTCGGCACTTCTGTGAAGTTCCAGGGATGTCATCCATTAGTCACCACAAAATCTTAGTGCCTGATTGGTCAAAGACCGACGTGATTCAACTTGTAACTCGTGGTCTGTACCCAGAGCCTGAAAACACTACTAAAAACTTGAGTAACTGGAAGTAAACACAGGTGTTTAGAATGCTAAAAAACAAATTTTGAATAGACTTTTCATTGGAACTGGCTATTTTGACATGCCTCACCGAGGGCAGGGTGAACGTAGCTTCAAAGCCGTCTTCTCCAATTTATTTGTTCCCTTCCCCTTTTCTTTTCGTTTGTGTTTCTCATTAAATAATAAACTTGTAAAAATCTTACAACACAAAGGCTTTCGTTACTCATTTAAATGTTTGTCTTTGTGGCAACAGCAAGAACTGCTTCCAGAGAGTTTGATTGTGTTACCACTTCCAATTTGTGCCCAATTTAAAAAAAAAAAACGTTTCAACCAAAATTACTCAAACAACAATTTTTTTTAAATAATTTGCTTTTCTTTAGAGTTGTTTTCTGTGATAAAAACATGATTGGCCTTAAATGACCCCAGTCAAACGCATAACCCCTCCTCGCCTGAAATGCATTTATGCTGTTTGACCTAACTGAACACGCAAGCCCTTTTTTTTCTCCATCCCTCCCCTTCTCATTCTTCACCTCCCTTACCTGACTGCAAATGTCCCCACCAGTTTTTTTTTCTTTTCTGTCAGCTAACTTACACACACACACACACACTCACACTCAACTGCACACTCAACTGCACAAGCTGAACTTTAATCTTTTTATAGCCCTGTGTTGTGTCTTGTTAGGCGGGGGAGTTCAGTTTCCTCCAGTGAACAGTGAGCATCTCCTGCAGTCATATGTGCTTCTCGCTATATAACATGGGCTTTACCAAGCTGGGTCTGAAACATTCCACCTCTTTTTTTACATGTCTTTGAGCATTTTCTGTGAGCAAGTTTTGATGTGACGTGTTCATGTTCAAATCTACACAACTGATCCACAAGGGCTGGAAGTAAACAAACCCTCCTCCCTTTTCCAGAGTCTGACACACAACAGCACTGCACAAAGTAGGAAGGATGTAATATTCCTTTGAACTTACAAAAATAATATCCTGTTTTTTTAGGACAGGGAGTAAGACTGTTTACTTTCTGACAATATTTCATAAAATAAAATAAATAAATAATAATAAATAATTTCAAGAATAAAATAAAGCTACAGTTACTCCAGGTCAGTCCTCAATAAAATAAAACAACACTTCTTTATTGATAGTTCTCATAAATGTGCGCATTGAACTGAACCACTGTAGATTTCACACTAGACTCTCTGCTCCAGACCAACAAGATACACATTTCTGGCAATATTATGTACAAATTCAACAAATATTTTGAATAAGGGATGCACAGCTGTGGGGTTAGCATTCATGCCTCAAAGCAAGAAAGCCGGAGGGCCTGAGTCCAAGTCTCGACTGAATCCCTTCTGTTGTGGAGTTTGCATGTTGTTCCCATGCATGCATGGGTTTTCTTCAAGCAATCCAGCTTCCTCCTACAATAGGTTAACTGGTGTGGTAAAGTCGGTGTGCATGCATGGTTGCATGTCACTTTATGGTCCTGCGAAGGACTAGGGAGTTGTCAGGTGTGCATCCCGCCTTCACCCAACTGGGATAGGCTCCAGTAACCCTATGATCAAAGGGACTTAACAAGTTTAGAAAAAAGATGGATAGATGATTGGATGGGTTCAGAAGATCATTGCTGTAAGCTGGACTGTCGTCATTGTGCTGCAATGTTCACACGGGGCTCAGGAATGGCCGTTCGAGCGACCCATTTATTGGAAAGTTTATGTAAACGCACTTATATGCACGTTTCAGGCTTCCATTCAAAATTCTTGCAGTCACGCTTTTTCAACCGTTTTCAGGTTCTACGTACAAAACGCACCACCATTGAACACGCCACTACACCAGTTGAGCTTTGACCAATCAGGAACTGGGATTTGGTGGTGACAAATGGATGACGTCTCTGGCACTTCATGGAAGTGCCAACCGTTTGTAAAGTGATGGTGAAGGAGAAATTAATTGCTGCAGTTTGTGCCCGGCCGGAATTCTAGGAAACCAAGTAATTCTTATAGCGCAATATAGCTGTGAAAGAAAAGAACCCACATACAGTGTGCTTAAATGAGAGTTTGTCCTGAAGCTGCAAGGATAGTTGTGAAACTCGATGAAGGATCCATGCGTGGATTAATGAGCTTAAGTGGCGTTTTCTGTTCGTATCGGTAGAGTAGAAATCCTTGATGAACTCTAAATTATCGTAGTGAATTCTAAAGAGGAGTCTGATCTGTTCCGTCTCGAAGAAATTGGCTCGGTTAGACAGGAAGGAAAAGACAAAATTATCTTTGTCACCAAAGAAGATCATGAAGCTTCCAGCAATGCTGAGCTTGTAGAAGAAGATCCCAATGACCCCTATGAGGAGCAGGGTCTTATCCTTCCTGGTGGTGACATAAACTGGAACTGCCCCTGTCTGGGTGGGATGGCCAGGGGTCCCTGCGGGACAGAGTTCAAGGATGCCTTCTCCTGCTTCCACTACAGCAAGGAGGAAATCAAGGGTTCAGACTTCATGGAGCAGTTCACAGCTATGCAGCAGTGCCTGCAGCTCTACCCAGAGCTGTACCCTCAAGAAGATGAAGCCTCACCCAAACAGAGCTCCAAAGACTCTGCTGCTGAAGGGCGTTCGGCCGCCAACTCAAACCCTGCTACAGAGCAGGACTCTGATACCTCAAATCCCAACACAGAAAGCTCACCGGGGAGCTAATAGAAGTCCAGTATGTGTGTGTGTGTGTGTGTGTGTGTGTGTGTGTGTGTGTGTGTGTGTGTGTGTGTGTGGTGTGTGTGTGTGTGTGTGTGTGTGTGTGTGTGTGAGAGTGTGTGAGCGACAGAGCTCAATGTCCACCTTTCAGTTGCAGGTAATACTGTATGGATGAAATGTAAACCGGTTTTTGCTTTGTTTTTTAAAGCTCCTGATGTGTTTAGGGAAGGAATAATGATAAATGAGCCAAACATGCCGCTGTGGCGCATAAAGGTGAAGAGACTCTCATTTTCCTCTTGGACTGGCCACTCTTAAAACAGCAGAAAGATGACCCACACTCACTAACACTGATATCCCACAGTGATACAATACACCCAACAATAATACAATTATCCCATAAGAATTTACACACATTAATTGATGAATCCCGCCAACTGATTATTAATCTAATTGACGTAAATAAATCACTTATATCACAATTGGAAGAAAATACCATATGGATTTTTGTACAGTAGATTTATTTGACTCTAACATAAAAACGACCAAGTGCATCACAGCAGACAACACAATTAAACAGTAAAAAATGATCAAACCATCATTCCTGAATTTAGCAAAGACATGTGACCATACAGTGTGGTAGAATGTTCTACTAATGTTCCATTTGGATTATTTTGATGAGGAAAAACAACAGTGGGCAGAACTTTATGAAACTGAATGGTGAATGGATTTGCTTGCTTGTTTACGTTGTTGAAACTACATATTACCGTACGCGATTATCTTGCAAGAAAGTTAAGGAATCTGGAAAATTTCTATGCACGGTTTAGTACCCAGGGATTTATCTCTGAGTGGGTTAAATGTTTGTCTAAATATGTCTTGGATCCATTTTAGGTCAGTGAACTGGATCAAGTTGAATTGTTCAAATATCGACAATGATGCATATCAACAACCAATAATTATGATGTGAATGGAATCATTGTTAAAATGAATTATGTAGCAACTGTGTCACAGAAAGTACTCTACAAAGTAATAGCTAGTGGGCAGTATACTAATGTAACCAGCAATGGTGTACTAGTGGACTATTGTAATGAGCTACTGACCAGAAGCCTAGAATTTGGCTCAAGAAAGGAGTGGCAGGAGACTGAAGTAGGTCTTGGTTTGGTTCCATTTATTGCAGAAAACATTTACAGTGATCTGACAAACATTAAAACAAGGCAAATAAATATCCATATGTATGTGTACAAGCTGAAAGTTCAAGATCCATAATGAATGCATAATTATTAACGTATTGGCACACACAGTCCAGCAGCAGCTAATTGCACCACAGAAACAAAAAAAGTATTGTAGTTCGGTGGGCGATGGTGGGCGTAAGGGGGGTGAGAGCTTTGACTGGGCTGCCAAGACCCCTCCTACCGGCGGAAGGATGTGGCTCTGCGACACTCTCTATGACTCTGTAGGTTCAGGTTCCTATGGTCTGGCCACCTGAGCTTCAATAAACTACATTTATCTAACTCCTTTTTCTGACACTTATAGTGAGAATGGTAATCTGTGAAGACTGAGGGTCCTTTGGGAGCTTCAGAATCCAGCAAATGCAGTAATCTGACACAAATGCCACAGGACCATCTGGAGGATATCACTGACTTGAAGTGTTCTTTTTTTTTTGGAGCAAACCATTTTTTGGCCTCTGACCCATTTCACTCAACTTTTTCGTCTAGACATATATTTATGCCTATTGAGTTCACTGGAAGAGCTTAGATTAATGGAATTCATACTGTCTAGCCATCTAGATGGATTTTCTGGTAATCAACCATATCAACTGACAAACGCTTTTGCCAGAGAGATATGTAATTAGGAAAATAATCCACTGTAAGCGTTTGCACTCATCTGGGGTGGTGTTCACCATGAGAGTTGCACATCATCTGGGCGGAACTGGAGCTGTCTTTAATTTTCTCTTGAGGGTGCAGTGTGTTAAAGCAATCCAAGCTAGATGAGGGGGAGACAGCATTCCCTCACATTCCAACAGAGTCGATGGGACTGTACCAGAGGAAGTGACCTGGGGTAGAGGGATTGATTACTGATATCAAGCAGGAAGGATTAAGCAACTTAACGCTTCACAGGGAATCCTACAATGCTGGAATCACTTAACCCTGACAGGACTCCAGAGGCCTCGTTTCTCAAGACCCTTTGTAAAAAGTGCAAAATTGTGTGCACACTTAAATAAATTGGAACTGCTAAGTTGGTTAAAAAATATTGTAAATAACAAACTATTAATGATTGCACAATGGATCACAGGTGCGAGAAGATAGACATGGTCTAGTGATTTCATACATTAAACCTTTTCAATGGACAGTAGACAATCAGAAGAAGGAATGGGGTTTCTCTTCTGGGACAAATGAAAGGCTCCAGCCGTTGGGCTGCAGTGGCACATAGTGAGCGGGGCCTGGTTCAATTCCCTGCTGGGTTGTTTCTGCGTGGAGTTTGCATGTTCTCCCTGTGCATCCATGGGTTTTCTCCAGGCACTGCTGTTTCTTCCCACAGTCCAAAAATGATGCTTCAGAGGTGAACTGGTGACTCTAAATTGTCCCTAGGTGTGATTGTGAGTGTTTGGTGACTGGTGGCTTGTCCAGAGTGTACAGAGCTTTCATTTAAGGACATGATTAAAAAGACACACTGTGATAAAAGATCAAAAGATGATCGAAGTGGGACTTAAAGAGGACCTTTCTGGCTTGCACATGTGGTTCAGAGCTCGGTTTTGTAAACTTTCATTAAACAGATCTGCTTAGAAATATAGTGGTGCTTGGTTCTGTTGTAAAGGGCCAACATTGAAAGAGGCATTTGATGATTTCAAATCATTATGAATGTGTCGGGTGGATTAGTGGGGTTACAGCCTACCTAATCAGTTAGTTTGATTTTTCACATTTGACTTGGCAGCTATGGTGTCTTTGAGGAGCCAATCATCTTATTTGTACAACTGAACGCAGATCTTTCCCAAACCTATCACAATGCATAAAACCAAATGTCACATGACAACAATAAAACATAAAACTGATTTTTTTCATGTTTCCCACCATGAAAAAAATGCTACAAGGACACAAATTTGAAATCACATCTGAGACTTTTTCTTTCTATGTGTCATGAGCACTTCTCATTTCCTTTTTATTGGTTGTTGATGAACCAGAGGAAGAAGTGCATGTTGCCACTTACTATATAAGGGTCTCAGACAGTGGCATTTGGCCTCTGTCATTACAGACACTATTGTCAGAGCTGGAAGTCGAGTATTCAAACAAATAGACTAACAAAGATCAGCAAAGACTAGAACATTTATGTTCTCTCTGCAGATTTGCTTCAACTTTTAGAACATTTTCCTTTTTAAGTCAAATGACATTATCTGCTAAAAAAAAAACAAGAACATTTAGTAGTTTAGAGTCACTTCTTGGTAGCCATCTCTCTGCCTCACATACCAAAATGCCTGCCCTGCCCCCTCCTTCGGCTTCTGAAAAGAAAGCTCATTCCTGCTCTGCTTGGCTCAGCCTTGCTTCATACTTGGTTCTGACAGCAAAGCCCTTTCACCTACTTTCACTGCAGTGCTTGCCCAGAGACACACATGCACACACACGTGCACACTCACGTGCATGCTCGAGCTCAGAAGCAGTCTGCCTGCCTGGTCTTGTTATGCAGAGAGCAGCATCGCTCTGCAGTCTGACATGGTTCCCTACAGGAGGAAAGTATTTACCATCTGTCTACATTTATGGGCTCTCCCTTTTCTCCTTTACCCTTGTCACTGTTGCTCTCCTTCAGCTCTCCCCCTCCCTCTATAAAAAGCCCTGGGAGAAGCCGAGAGGGGGATAAAAGCTGTGCCAAGATGAAGTAGAATAGCGATCCAGGCATGTGTGTGTGCGCGTGTGTGTGTGTGTGCGGGTGTGTGTGTGTGCGTGCGTCAGCACTTACATAATCACATTGGTGACCGATCACTTTGAAATGAGGGATGTTGGATGTGTTGCACAGGATGAAGAATTCTCAGCTTCTTCACAAATACCCCAAAATACATTTCAGCACACCATTATGAAATGCATCAGACAAGTGCGACAAAACACACACATCCAACATAATACAACAAGAAGAACATTTATAGGGCAGTAAAACAAGCATACATGTCTTAAATAAATGATGAGAAGTAGAATAAATTGACAAAAGCCATGACATCAAGTTCTTTGTTTGCACCAGTCTAAGCAGGTCTGACTTAACAGAAGCGCCTGTTCCACAGCCTGGGGGCTACCATCGAGTAGTTGCACCACTCTTTGTATCACCTCTGTGGTCTGATTACACTGCAGATGTCAGCTGGTTGAACGACCCCAGTGAAGTGTGAGGCTGCACAAAAAGACACACAGGTCCCAGGCCATTTAAAAAGAAAACAAAAACACATAACCTTTAAGTGCACCCTCAACAGGACAGGAGCAGGATTTAAGATCCCCATATGACAATTTTTTAAAATAGAAAAAAATCCCCAGTGGTGTTTTAATTATGATCATGACATTTTAACCAAAATTTTGCCATCTAAATGTCTTGAACCGCCATAAACCCCATTTGTATTTGAGGCTAAGCTTTATTTATGAAAATTATATTTGTATGCATTCCTTGTTGGAACGGACAGAAAAAAGAAACAAAAGAGGAGAGAAAGAAACAGAGTGTGATGTCAGAGATGGGAGATAAGGGGTTAAAGGTGGGGGATAGTCGATATCATAAAGTTAAAACATAAAAGTGTCGTGAGAAAATTAAATTACATAATTTAGATCAGCAACAAAACAAACACAACAAAACAAAAGTCTATACACAACCTTTACAGGTTAGAAGTATAATCATGCATCAATGATTAAAGATTTATCTCCCAAGATTTCTGCACAGGTACCCACAATATTCGCATAACCGATATTCAGTGAAGAGGGGTGTAGAAAAAGGGGGGGAAACAAACAATAACAGCCTCAGATTGCAAAGGTGAATACAGTGTGGTTGAATGAACATGCCTTCCTTGGAGTGCAATTAATCACACTGAACGGTCCAGCAAAGGCAGGAGGCCCGCACCCTACACCTCAGAGCTAGCACAGCGCAGCAACTCCAAACATCCAGTCTTCCAAGAGCCTCACCACAGACAAAGATCCAGGAGCAACCACTCCTCCAGGCACCTGACCCTCTACTCACAGAACAGAGCTGAGGTCAGGGACCCATCAGCCCCCCGGCCGAGGAGTAAGAGGAACAGAGAACATGCAGAGCCGGAGCCCCGGCCCTGGCAGGGACCTGCCCCACCCCAAGGCGCACCGGCCCATACCCAATGCCCCGACCACTCGAGATCATGCCGCGCCCAGACGAGGCCCGCCACCGCCTGGGAGTCCTGAGCCCCCACCCACCTCGCACTTCGTAGGCAGACCGCACACCATGGTCAGTCCACACTGCACACCCGTGCAACCTGCCCGCCAGCCCCATCGAGGTCAAGAGGGGGGAAGCGGCAGAGACCGACCGCCTGAGTGGGAAGGCGGACGCAGGCGACCAGCAGAGGCCCCAGACAGGGCTAGGGGGACGGTGAGCCTGAGGACCAGGCTTTAGTTGCTGTGAGCAACGATGGAAAGATTGGGGTGCCCTGTAGTCTCAAGAGAGCGCCCACCCTGCCTCCAGGGACGCCAGCCTGGCCAGATGCTGTATACTCTCCTGCACGGCAAAGGAGCTATGAAGGTCTGGGGCGCAGGAGCCTCCACAGCGCCACCAACACCCCAGCAGCAGACGCCGGCCCATCCCACTCAGCATGGGGGGCAGGGACAGGCAACGTGACATCCTCTGCTATGTGTGTATGTGTGTGTTAAAATGGTGCAGTTAAAATTGGTGGACAGGGGCGATACAGACTCCTCCATTCTACAACAGCAGAGTCTGATCACCCAACCGTGTCCACCATAGGGCATTTATGTATGTTGGTGCTTAGTGTGTGGTGTGGTGTATGTTCTAGGAGGGGTGCAATTAAAATTGATGGATGCTTCCACCAATGGTCCCTACGTGTCTATAGCAAACAAAGCTTGATTGGGAGGGGGGGTCTGTTTAGCCTTGTTTATTTGTTTCCTCAATAGGTCATTTTTTTTCTTCCTTTTTTCCCCTTTTTTTATTTTCCCCTCTTTTTTTCCTCCCCTTTTTTCCCTTTGTGATTTTCTTTTTATTAATTATTTATAACTATTATTTATTCCCCCCCCCTTTTGACTGATTTATATTTGTCTCTTATTTATTTATCTATTTATTCATTTTCTAGTTTACTATGCACATGTTAGAGCATGGATTTTTCTGATGATGGAGGACATATAACGACATATACGACATAAAAGAAAATTAAGACTCAAATTGCATGTCTGAGTATTTCTCTGTTCAAATAGTTGTAAATCAGGAGCAGACAAAATAAATGTTGTTAAAAAAAGCTTTGTGGTCTAAAAAATACAATGAGTGGGCCACAAGCTCCTGCACCGCCCCTTTGATGTATCCATTTGCACAATCAGATCCATTATGTCTTGTTTTCTGCCTGAGGCATATCTGGCTCAAACTGTACGGCTGATAGTTCGGCCATTTTGTCACACCAGTAATGTTAGGTTGACTGTAAGATAGCGGTGAAAATATAAGACAAAGGGATGATTTAGAATCAGTGGCTTGTGCATCATTAATTCACCACACTCAGGAGCAAATTTCAAATAAATCCTTGCCGGGCTGTGCAGAACGATGTCCTAAGAGACAACACTGGTTGTTGTTTTATTTTTGGTAGAATACGCATTCTATATGTCCTCGATTTGCGGCCGCCATACACTGATTCAGTGCAAGATTGTTTACAGGGTCCATTATACCAACGCGAGACTGGCCAAAATACATCCTTCTATTAGTAGCCTGCAGCAGATGTCACCTCTCTCCTGCTAATCATGCCCATATGTTTTGGTCATACCCAGTGCTTGCAGCATTTTGGACAGATGTATTTGATACATTGACTATGCATACAGATACTCCGTCACACCAAACCTATATCTGCAATATTTGGTCTTCCCCCAACTTCAGACATGCCAAGTGCACTGCAGCGGGCCATTGCATTCACCCCCTTATTAGCACGAAGGCTGATCCTGCTGAACTGGAAGCTCCCCCGTCCCCCTTTGCATGTCCGCTGGGTCCATTAGGTGCTTTATAATCTCAAACTTGGGAAGCCAAGGTACTCACTTCAAGGTTCACGAAGGGCATTTCATGAAACCTGGAGCCCTTTCCTACAATAAATGGACTCCTTGACATTTCCTCACAATCTGGAGGCCGATTGAGCGCTGGTGCAATAAACGGTCAAGGCCGTTACCCCGGTTTCTCTCACTTATTATTTATTTTATTTTATTTTATTGGTGTTTGTTTTACATAATTTCCCAGTTCTAAATGCATACGTGGTTTACTTACCTTCAAAATACAATTCTGAGTTTAATTTTCTTTTTATTTGTTCAGAAAAATGCCACAATAACCTATTAAAAACATAATTTTTCTTAGAGTGCCTCTTGCAAATATCTACCCCTCTTAATTTCTACATCATGACTTTCATTTGTTTTTATTTTTTTCTGGATTGCACAGCACACCGCAGTCACTGTCTCAACCCATCAATACTATGCACACATCAACAGATTATAATTCATTAATTTGAGTTTATCAATTAAAATAACTGACATTTCAACCCTGGTCTATCCTTTTTCTCTGAAAGGCTGTTGTGAGTCACTATGGACAGCTTGCAGTAAAATAATAATAAAAAAACAATGGATAAACAAATTGGCCACAAACAGATGAACTGTAAATCGAATTTCCCTCTCAGACAAAGCAACGGGTTGATTCCATAAGCTAAGGAAACTCTAATTTCTTTCTCATTGCTAAGCTGTTTCTATGCAGATGCTGCCAGAGTATACACAAACACCCCAAGGCGCACCGGGCCCATACCCAATGCCCCGACCGCTCGAGACCAATGCTGGCGCCCAGACGAGAAGCCCGCCACCACCCGGGAGTCCTGAGCCCCCACCCACCCCCAACCCCGTAGGCAGGCCGGCACAGCCCATGGTCAGTCCACACTGCACACCCGTGCAACCTGCCCGCCAGCCCCATCAAGGTCAAGAGGGGGGAAGCGGCAGAGACCGACCGCCTGAGTGGGAAGGCGGACGCAGGCGACCAGCAGAGGCCCCAGACAGGGCCAGGGGGACGGTGAGCCTGAGGACCAGGCTCTAGTTGCTTTGAGCGACGATGGAAAAGATTGGGGTGTCCCAGTAGCCCAAGAGAGCCGCCCCACCCTTCCTCCAGGGGATGCCGCCCAGCCCGCTCAGATGTTGTATACTCCCTCCCTGCACGAAAAAGGAGCCACAAGATCCGGGGCGCAGGAGCCTCCACAGCGCCACCAACACCCCAGCAGCAGACGCTGGCCCATCCCACTCAGCGTGGGGGGCAGGGGACAGGGGGCAACGTGAGCATCCCCCTCTCATTATGTGTGTATGTGTGTGTTAAAATGGTGCAGTTAAAATTGGTGGACAGGGGCGATACAGACTCCTCCATTCTACAACAGCAGAGTCTGATCACCCAACCGTGTCCACCATAGGGCCCTACATGAGTGTATTTATGTATGTTGGTGCTTAGTGTGTGGTGTGGTGTATGTTCTAGGAGGGGTGCAATTAAAATTGGTGGATGCTTCCACCAATGGTCCCTACGTGTCTATAGCAAACAAAGCTTGATTGGGAGGGGGGGGTCTGTTTAGCCTTGTTTATTTGTTTCCTCAATAGGTCATTTTTTTCTTCCTTTTTTCCCCCTTTTTTATTTTCCCCTCTTTTTTTCCTCCCCTTTTTTCCCTTTGTGATTTTCTTTTTATTAATTATTTATAACTATTATTTATTCCCCCCCCCTTTTGACTGATTTATATTTGTCTCTTATTTATTTATCTATTTGTGTGTATTTGACACACTGAGGAACAATACAAAACAAAGTCAGATAAAAAGGCCAAACTAGCTTTGCAGCTTTGCATTGCACACTTCCTCTGTAACTTGAATATCCTATTTACTCTGATAAAATTAGTTAAACTACACTCTGAGTGACTTTCCCAGCAGTAATGACAGTGGCACAAACAATCTGCTCCTGTTTCATCAATTTAGAAATCCAGTGTTGATCTGCTAAACTCTTCACAGGATCTACAGAGAAAATACAAAGACACAGAAGTATGTCTAAAAAGCACATGTCCGTCATTGAACCATGACATTTCTTAAATTATGCATAAATGTATACAACAAAACACAGAAATTAAACGCACTTAATAAAATTTAAAGGTTCTTCTGTCCAAGATTGTTTTGATATTTTTTACTACTACCTCCACATTGTCAGAGAGTTATAGAAACTTTTAAAAATGACTGTGATGAGTGGTGCTCCTGTTTCATCGACCCTCCCAGCAGGACCACACAAGATGCACAATCCACTTTGCTTCTTGTCTGAGGCTTCTTTATCAGAAAAATATTTTTATATTGAACAGTATGCTGATCCTTTAGAAACGATTGTGTCCAAAAACATCCATGGATAGAATTTGTGCAGAATTGTTCACCTGTCAGCTGAAATTTCTCAGTGTTTCGGGGCTGTCACTGGGAATTCTACAGAAGTTTACTTTGATTTTTGCTTTAAATGTATTCACGTCAAAAATGGATTTTGTTCACACACGCTAAACTAGATATGTGCGGATGGAAGCTGCTGAAAGTAAGGAGGCACAGACAAGAGTCTCCCTAAAGTCAGACGGAGGAGGTTTTAACTGCAGGAAGCTCCTCTGATCAAAGTATGCAGACAAACGTGCACACTTGTGCACACATATTAGTGTCTTAGGTAACTGCAAACACAGCTTAACGTGCACGTTTCTTCCTGTAGGAGTGTGAAATATCAGCTTCAAATGGGATGTGACACACACACACACACACACACGTTTGTACAAAAACCTGCACAGGGACACATTTTGACTTTACTGTAACTTGCTGATGCCTGACCAGAGTCGAACATTTATGCAGAAATTTTTCCCATGGTGCAAAGCTTTCTGGACAAGTTATGGGAGGATAAACGTAAACATTTAAAGCTAAAGTAACATTTAAAGAGTGACACCATCAGAAGAACTTCACCAAATATCCATAAAACCAAAGTTTACAGTTCAGCTTGGATTCCTTGGTAATTATCTACATCTATTTATACATATCTATCTATACCTATGGCATTCCAAAGTATGTCCATGAGAAGGAAAAGAGGGTTTTTTTTTGTCTCATTTTGCTTTAAACCCAGACTGCAGCCATTTTTGCATCAGGTTGTACCCGTTCTCACCTGCGTCTCCTGAAGGTGTGGAAATGCCGGAAGTGTTTATCAATGGCATGGATGGTGTAATGAACCATTAATGGATGCAGATTCCCTCACTTTGTATTCTGCATAATGTTTGTACCCCAGGTTTTAAAGTGTATTGATGCCAGGAAATTAGCCACATCAAAATTTCAAACCAATTGTTTCGAAGGGCTTTATTGGGCTGCCACCAAAGAAGTAAATCAAGACAACAGTGGAATGACAACAGAGTGAAAGTTCTGTGGATGTGACCCTGATGGCCTGTTTTCACTCATTCTGACAGGTAGGTCACCTTCAGGTCAGGCCCAGACACACCTGACAGGTCAGCTGTCAGTCAGCAGTGAAAAAAACAACCAACCAGGGGAATGTAAGGGCAAAGGTCACTGAACCAGCGTCTGTACACAATGACTTTTATGTCAAAACGGATATAAATGTCAGTGATGATTCTCATATTGTCATGATTGAGCTCAGCTCCGTCCATATATGCCCTGCGTCTGTCCTCTTGTTTCTGGTCTCTCTAAAGCCATGGTTCCTTCTTCGTTCTTCACATTGTTTCCAAAATCCAACCTACTGTAGTTGTTGACCTTGTTTTGGTTGCGTTTCAGCCAGTCCTCAGCTTCTGAGTGTGCCTCCTCAGTTTTTAACTTCCTTTCTTCCTCTCTACATTGATGCTCTGTGCTGTCTTACAGTGAGAACCTTTAAAACACTAGCCACTGCAGCTGTCAACAACAGGTCAATGACTCTACTTGTGTTCTGCCAGGGTTGATTACCTATTAATGAACAAAACCTTTGTCTGTTCCTTGAGGATTAAGTTTCTTCTTCTTCATGCACCCCCTAAGGTTAGAACAATCAGTCATCACATCCTTTACAGGCATGTGACAGAAGCATATCCTACAAGTCAGTTGGTGTGTTTTGGTTCATATGTTTTTTTTTGTCCAGATTATATATTGAAATCTAAAGTGCTACACTTTTATCATTATCCTCACGAAGTATGAACCGAAGACAAAGTCAACTTTGCACAGATCCTACAATCCACCTCTCCTTCATAGTGGTCTCTAATGATCATTTTTAAGTGTCTTTTTGGCCCCGATCCGATTCCGACGCCTTTGATTTTGAGATCTATCCATACTGACTCCTAGTCCTATACTGTTGTGACGAATTAAAAATGAACAAATTCATCCACGTTTTCCTCCATTTTGATTTTATTCATCCTATTTTATCATTAAACCCAACAAAACTTGTGTAAAGCAGCTGGAACAATCCAAGTAAAAATAGTTTACCTATAAACTACAAAAAACAGTTAACTATTAACCAGTAAAAATAGGGGATAATTAGTTATGTAAGAAAGTTTAGTATCTTCCGAGCTATTGAACATTTTTGATCAAACGGGATTCCATTAAAAATTATTAAACATTTTTGATTTCTTTTCCTTAAACCAAAAACCAAAACTAAACTTCTGTGCCGGTCCCAAGCCCCGTTGGTTTGAGAAGGTTGCGTCAGGAAGGGCATCCAGCGTAAAACATTGGCAAGTTTTCCATGCGACTTGTTCGCTGTGGCGACCCCTGATGGGAAAAGCCGAAAGAAGAAGAAATGTCTGTTCATGACATGCAGACTTCTTCTATAGTACTAATCTGTAACATTGATCTGTATGAAAAACACTGCACTCTCTCAGACACATTCCTGTGCAGAAGCGTGCAGGATGTTCCCCTGAGTTTATGATCATGTGTAGCGTGTTGTAGCAGATTATGTGAATTCTGAAAACAGCCCTTTAAAAGTTTGCTTTGCTTGGCCAAGCAGGAACAAAGCCATGGAAGCTCTGGAGAACAAAGTAGTGAGACTCAGAATTAGTGCTTACTACTGCTTCTAGATAGCATAGCACTTGGTTGGAAATTATGGATTTGGGGTAATTTTTGATGGCAGCAGGGATGGAGAATGTTTCTAACGCCAAAGCAAAGACAAAATTACCAGAGTGATGACAGCTGTCAGATATTTGTGAGAGAACTTGAAAATGAAATGTCAAATACCATTTTCTTATCATTATCATTTTAATTAAGTGAGAGTATGAACGGTGTTGAAGAAGAAACAGAAAAAGTGGTTTCCCGGATTGCTGTTCCATTTTAATTTTGAGACAACAAATACAGCTTCATTTTGAAAATGAAAAAGTATTTCTGGTATTGACTTTTATTTTTAGTTATGCTACAGAGACGCTTCCATAGTAAATTACTAGTTGACTTCAACAATTCTTGAATCGTAGTCTCTTTCTGTATCAGTTTTGGCCCACATCAGATTTCAGACTATTTTTGATTTGGAGATTTTTCCCCAAAACCCCTCCATCTGCCATATTGAAAGTTCTTTTTTAGTCCATTAAATGACTAAAATCCTTTTATAGATTCTCTATTTCGTGTTCAGAAAAGGTGATTTTCCTACAAGCACTCATGGGTTGTACCAACTGAGGGATACACCTCTTCATAAGGACAGATTCCTGGTATCTCATGTGCCTTGGACGATGCCCATTGTGACTGTAAGTTGAGCTCCACTGTACATCAAACCTACTTGTTTAATCTTTAGAGTTCAGACTTCATCTTCTGCCTTGTTGTTTTACTTCGCCTCCACCAATTGAATTATCCAAAGAGTGTTAACATGTGTTTGGAAAATGTGAGCAACTGTCACCAGGCTGTCTAAACTCTGCAAAATGAAGCAACTTCATTTTTCAGGCCAACTTTTCTTGAAATTTCTGTGTGGGAGCTCACTGAGAAAACCATGTGTGCAGGAGGAATGTGAGACTTGGACAGCAATCACATACTTTTTCCTTGAAAGACTTTTATAATCTTCCGTTTGCTCTTGACATTCCAGCTCAGAGGGATTTCTAGAGAAAAAGTTTGTGGTTCTGTGAAGAATTTAATATGCTTCAACTTTCCATACGTCTGTGCCCTATATGTACCAAAATGTTAAAATGTCTTCCTGGAAATTCTCTCGAGACAACAGTAGAGTTTGAAAGTTAAAAAAAAAGTATTTATTTGTTTCAACTGACAGGTGAAGTTAGAAAAAGAAATAACTTAAACCCCAAAAAAGTAAACATACTTATTTGTCTCTGGATAAAATGAGCAAGACAAATTTTTACTACATTGGATCATGATAACCCATCAGCAATGGTAGGGTAAAACAAAATGAGTGCCACACAAAGATTTTTCCCCTCCTCCATTTTTGTTTTATTAATGGTTGATTACTCACAAAAAATATATATATGAGTTGTGATTTAAATGAGTCACTGTAACAACAATAATCTGGGGTACTACAGGGCTCTGTTTTAGGTCTCCTAATGTTTTCATGTGAACATATAAGGCCTTCCAATTTTAAGGATTGTCTGTGAGCTATATGCTAGCAATTCATTTTTTTGTGTGTACCAACTAAATCCAACAGATCAAGAATATTTGCTAATAAAAAAAATAAAAAAACAAAGGCAGAGCTAACCTGTACTGATCTTGTTTGATTATAAAAATGAGGAATCATTATCTCACCTTGCTTCTCCTTTACTTTAAATGCAATAAATATTCAAAGATGCAGAAGGGAGACTGCTGTGTTTCTTCCCTAGCACTCTGAAGTCTGCTCCACAAGATCTGCACCTGTTAATTAGTGTAACTAGACAGAGCCCAAAACTGCCTTCAGCATGTGAGACATCAGTTCACTTTAACATGTTATGTTACAGGCACACCGGGAATGTGACATACATTCAAGAACGCACTAAATGGAAGTTCTTGGGTGGCCAAGGTGAAGAGGTGGAGCAGTCGACCTCTGATTGGTACATCCCAGATTCAGTTGCCGCTCTGGGTGCCCAAGTGTCAAAGTATCCTTGAGCAAGACAAAGAACTCTACATTGCTCCTGGTGATTATAAGCTAGTGCCAGTGTTCGGCAGTGGAGCCGCCAGTGCTATTTGAATGTGTGTGAACGGGTGAATGAGACTGCTTCAAGGTATGTAATGAAGCACTATATAAGAATACGCCATTTATCATATTCACAGCTCTATTCTGATACATGACAGACTTGTCATACAATTCGGGCCCGGCACATCTTACAATAAATTGTCCTCCATTATCAATTTCCAAATGATTCGCATTTCAGTGAATTAAAAAAGACGCCATCTATACGGCACTACCAAATCAGAGTCCCTGATAAGTCAAAGTTCAGCCTGGTTTAACTGGCTACACACATTCAATGCCCACATGTTTTGTATGTACAGCCTAAAAACGTTCACAAAAACTTGCGTAGCTATACGCAAATGTGAGTTTTAATCACCGAAGCCCAAAATGTGCATTTACGGGCCTTTAAGCGCACTTCGACATGCATCAATGGAATTGACTGTTTGAACGTGTGTTGCCGAGGGCAGTGTGAACATAGCTTTAGACAGACATGGACTAGTTATGATTATCTTCTGTAGTCTCTTATTCCCAAAAACTGTGTGTAAACTGTGTCAAATTACTCTGCTTGAGTACATGAAATCAGCACAATCTGTCCAAATGAATTTATGTGACACGCAACAGAAAAGATAAACATGGAAACTGGAATGAGACTGATGAAAGCAAAGATGATGGCAGCTCCAGACAAAGCCTGTACCTCATTAGTTATGAGTCAAGTTTGTTTACAACTGTAATTACTGGACAAGGAAGTAAGGCTGACCAGTAAACCTCTCACCATGGTTCTAATGATGTCCACTAAAAAGTTTGCGACATAGTTTAGTGTGTCATTAGAGGTCAATAACGCTTCTGCTGCCCCTTCCTGGCACCCAGCTTGAGGAATGGAGGACACAAAACTCCAGTCACTTTCACCCAGCATGTTTGTTGATCTTAAACTCCTTGTTAAAATTTTGAATTGTATAACATTGCCCTAAATGAAGACTGACTTGATTGTGTACCAAGGCCCCAAGTGGAACTGACCTGGTTCCAGATACTTAAGCTTTCAATTGTGCTTTCCTCTTGGTTGCAACTTTCTCTGCTGAATCTCTCAAAGGGAGCAGAAGCTGTTTAATAAGAATTTCTTCTACTGTGACCAGTATGGAAAATAATTTCAACCAATCTCTCTTTAAAAAACTGCACACCCACGCAGTGGCACCGTTTCATCGCAGTGTATGCAGTCCTACTGAAAACACCTCTTGACTGAGTAGCATTCAGCCTGGCTTGACCTACTTGTGTGATCTTGCAAAAGCCACCAATCTTGCAAAGTAAAGCCTGGAAATTTTAAAAAAGACATGTAGAAAAAGTCCTTTTTTAAAATTCATGAACTGATGGTATTTTTTTTACCGTGGTCTATCTTATAGAGTACAATGTTATTTACAGTTGGATTTATATTGTGGTTGTACATTTAGCTTTTTTGAGCAATTTACACAAGATATGGTGTTGTGTAACAACATAACAACAAGACACAGTTGGCAACCACAGAAGATCCATACTGCATTGTTTTTTTGAGAGCAGGTCTCATCACAATTTTACCAAATCATACTCAGGTACAGAGCCATGCAGTCAGAACAGAACTGCACCCTGTAAGCCAAGACACAGCAAACACAGTCATGGCATGTGTCATATAAAACTAATACTGCAACAGGGTTCATTTTAGTCAAAAGAAATGTGGTCACAACAGACAGTACTACGTTGGTGAAGCAGTCAGGAACGGTAGTGAAGATATGCACACAGTAAATTTTGCTGCTCCGTCACTGTAATTGACTGAATATGAGAACTAGACTGAGTGACCCCTCCCACCTCTTGTTCCAAACAGGAAGTCCGCTGGTTCCAAAAAGCCAAAATCCCAAGACTTCCACTGAGAAACAAACAGCTAATACTCAGTCATTATGTTTGTCAGAATAGCTTGCTCTGCTACATTTTTTTGTTCTTGCTATTCCTATTTTTTTTTACATTATATTTTTTCTGAAGTACAATTTATTTAAGTTCAGTTATAAACTGACCAATCAGATACCTCAATTAAAGTATGTGGTCTCACAGCTTTTCATTGACAGATTCTCCCAAGCTCTGCTTTCAAGTGGTAGGGGTGTGGACTTCCAACAAGCTCACACCTGATTGGTGAGAGCAGTTGCCATAGAAACATTGACTCAAGAAAACTCTGACCAATCCCTACTTACAGACGATTTCTGGTTCCAAATGGTAACTGAGCTGACTTCCAAGTCCTTTCTATGGGTGATGTCACACTAACTTGGTACAGCGCTCAAATACAGTCAATGGTCACTTCTGCATCGTGACACTTTACATAAACACAATCAAGCAGACAGAAAATATTCAAGAAAGCGAAAAATACCCAGAGGAGATCAAGCTTGTTGTATGAGAAATGCTGGGTTCAAACTCATTTTGCAAAACTTGTTAACTTGTTAACATTTTTTGCTAAATGCACAGCTCATGGAGCTGCTGCTTTTCTCTAACATTCGTTGAGTGATCTGCAAACAGGGTTAAACAGCTCCACAGATGCTACCTAACATGACCATATTCATCCAGACTTATTGAACACTCAAGCTACGCTCACACCAGTCACCTTTATTGAATAGTCTATGTAAACGTGCATACATGTGCATTTCGGCCTTCCGTGTTTAAAACTTCCGCGTTCATGCATCGCTACACATGTTTTTAAAACCGTTTGTGGGCTTTAAGTACCAAACGGGCATCCATTGAAAGCACGTTGAAAGTTAAACCGGTTGAACTTTGATCAATCAGGGACTCGAATTTTGTACTGACGCTTGGATAGCGACCCTTTCAATACACGGAAGAGCCAACTGTCTCAAAAATTGATCATGAAGAAGAAATTAATAATAGGGGTGTGTGTCCAGTCCGAATTTTATGACACCACGTCTTTCATTTACCGGAATAGAGCTGTTAAAGAAAAAAACTTGGAGCGAGATTTGCACAGCTTTGACATGCCTCTTCCAACTGTAGCTACATTATGGGTACATTGGGTAGCAAGAGTCCAGCGTGAACGTCGTATGCCAAACGAGAGTTCAAGAATTTGTGTTTAGCAGGTTCTCGAATGCACTTCACATCCCCGGTGTAACTCGAGAGATTCCGAAATAACCATGTGTCCATGAAATCAGCATCAAGTGCAGGCTGTAGCTGCACTTAATCAAAGTAGGTGGGAAAATCTAAAAGCCAACATTAGTCTTGAAAAAGTTTGTAACAAACATGCACTTTGTCTGGAAAATGGCCGTAGTGAGTGGACCAGATGTCACAGGTTCATCCACTAGAAAGCAGCCACCCCCACCCCAACAACCATCTTTATTTGGGCCTGTCAGCCTGATCTTGCTCTGTCCCACACTCACGTGCACGCCCACGCGCACACCACCAGAAGAAAGGAGCACTGTATGCCACAAACGATGATGACGTCAGCTTGTTATTGACTCTCCCAGGTCTGAATGACTGAGCAAGGGAGGGGGAGGGGCGGGAGCGAGCGCTGCAGGGAGGTGACCAGCCAGGCGCAAATGAGTTGTAGAGTGTGTGTGTGTGCATGTGTGTGTCTGTGGCGCGTGGGGGGATGGGTGAGATCATGCAGTCCTGTTTCCGCAGACATAATCTGTCTCAGTTGCTGCGCACCTTTTACAGTTCACAACAACCCCCCTCCCTCCAGATGATCCCACGGAGGCACTGAGGCGCAGGGCAGGGCGGAACGGGAGGAAGAGCTCATGTTTAACCAGACTGATCTCTCTGTTGACCGTGGTTTGCTCTTCACTAAATAAATCGCCCATTGTATCTTGACATTGGAACCAAAAGAAATCCAACAAAAAAGGTGAATCCTGCTGCAGACTGAGGGGGAGGGAGAATGGGGGTGTCATTTCAATACACTCTGTGGTGAAGACAGACAGAGGTTTTTTTGCGCATGAACTATAACGCTTCTATTTTTTTCATTAAATTTATATAGTCATGTAAAAGTGAAAAAACGTGTGTGTGTGTGTGTGTAACGGGAAGGGCTTTGGGACCCTGAAGTATCTGGGGGGTGTGCCTTTGTAGGTGGCGCGGATGACATGAGCCTTCCTGGTGCAGGACACAGACTGGTTTCTGGTTTTAAATTTTCCTTAAGCTCATTATATGCACTTAAATAATGAAAGTCTTTCATTGGTAAAGTTGGCAGTTTACCAGTTTGCATAACTTATATGTATTAAGTGGAAATTGTTGGTTAAGTTCCTCCTCAGAGTAACTCTTTGGGTTACTTATTCGACTGCAGCACCTTTACAACCTATTTTTTCTTCCTATTTGTAGTGGATAGAAAAAGTAAACCAGGTTTAACCCTTTAAAGCTGGGTTCACACCAAACGCGATTTACATGGCAAAGTGTCCAGTTTCAATGTTAAGTCGACGTAGAGATGAAATTTTAGGTCCAGTGGTGCAATTTGGACATCACAGCATGCCCAGAGTTTAAAAAATTGAAATTTGGCGAGGTTGACGGATCACGCTAACCAATCTGGGACTCAGCTTTGGGCACTGGACGTGTTCAGTGACTTGATCAGCAGTTGGAGTCCAAATCCAACATGGAGAATAATCGGATTGTTCTCCTCCAGAACCTTCTGATATTTTTCTTTCATCAAATCAACAATAAGACCTAGATTCGATTTTTTGTCATTTCCCCATAAGTTTTTGTTTGAGTGTTACCGTTTTTCATGCAGTCAATTACATATATACAATGAAAACAACATTAGATATGTATTGCTATGTAGATGTTTCATATGTCAAATATTGTCAACAAAGCCTACATCCATGACATGCTCAAATTTGACCTGATTGAATTATGTTCTTATACTTCATTTTTAGCTGCTGCCATGTTCTTTTAATTCCTGCAGGATTGCATCTACATGAAAATTACTTTCTTAATCCCATATAAACCTATACCACTTGATCAATACAAGGGTAGACAAAAGTTCACTTTAAAAAACACAATTGCATGTATTAATATTAAACTGACCAACGTTTGCTAGAGGGGAAGGTTAACAAAAAAGTCCTCTAAACATTACAGACGTTAAATGCATTTTCCCCTAGATTGGTTTTGTACACTATGCAGCATTTCATGCAATTACACCAGGAATAACACTTCAAAAGTACACCTAAATATCGCCATATTTTATTTCACTCCTTACGCTAATTAAAAAGTTATTACAGTCAATATTTTATAACAATGACTTAAATGCAAACTTAGGCATTAACTTGAGCAGCTATGTTTCCCACGCTAACTGTCTCTGTTTTGCAGATGCAGCGGTGTTGCTTTTTTTTGGGAATATGTGCTCATATTCACTGTAACTCTGCAGCAGCACGTCAAGTTCAGCTGGCGAAAAATATGCAGACCTCTTTTTTTCCACGGTTGCCATGGTGACTCGTGATATCTGCGCTCCATTGATAATGGCTTCTTATAGTCGCGGTACGCACGCTCACCTCCGAATCAGTCCACTCAGAGTTGATTGACCTAACTCGGATCAGCTTCTCTGAAACAGAAAACTCAGAGTTGTTAATCTCTCAATTGACCAACTCAGAGTTCAAGTTTAACCTCAGAGTTGGTTGAACCTCCTTTCTGAAACAGGCCCCAGATATGAGCAGTCCTGGTGTACAACATCGGAGGGAAACAGTTGATTTAGACATAGAGAAAATTGGCTTTTCTTGTTAGATTTGCACTGATTTGCAACAGAATATGGATGCAAAATATTCCACAACGGTGCAAAGCCGTTTTTCTTTGCAACAGATTACGTAAACACTTCACTAATGTAAAGTGTTGCATCAACACAAGAATGCGTTTCTCCACTTCAGAATCTGCTGGATTTACATTTTATGTTACGGTTGTCAAAAGAATGAAAAGACTGAAGCTAAAGCTGAGATGTTAGAGTGTTTAAGAAAGGCGGAATTTTTATCTACAAAACACAAATTAGCAAATATCATTCTCTTCACAACCTTTCATACATACACTCACTAAAAACACATAGTAATAGAGAGCCACACAGACAACCATACATACTACTTATAAACAAACTCACAAAAACACATGTAGACCAACCCACTGGTTCCAAGAATCCCATAGACTTCTATAAAACACATAAAAAGCTTTTACTCAGTCCATTTTTTATCAGATTAACCATTCATGCTCTGATACCTCTTTTAGCACGTTCTTGTAAATCTTATTTTTTTTATGTTTTCTGCAGTTCAAGTTATACAAGTTATAATTTGGCCAATCAGATGCTTCAATGAAAGTATGTGGTCTCAAGCCGAACGTTTGAAACATTTGACAGATTTTCCGAAGATCATTTACAGTGGTATGGGTGTGGCCTTTGAACAAGCTTGCTCCTGATTGGCCAGAATGGTTGCCATAGAAACATTGACTCAGATCGCCTCGGACCAATCATTGCTTACTGACGATTTCTGGTTCCAAGGTGGCTGTATCACAAAAAAGAGGGTGCAAGAATAGAAGCCCCCAAGCCTGGAAGGAGAATGGCCTCTCACGTTCTTGGGATCCAGTGCAGGGCCCCCCCACATGCCCCAAGACACCACTTAACGAAAGGCCTTCCACCACCAAGAGTCCCTGAGCATCCACCACCACCATGCGTGGAGGCAGTCCAGAACAACGCACCCTTGACACCACACCTGCCCACACAGTGTAAAACCGGGACCTGCCAGGCTCCAGTTGTTGCCATGGCAACAATAGAAATACAGAGCAGCCTAATTTTTTTGTTTTCATATATATGGTTGCATCCTTTGGCACATGGTGACCACTCGGACAGATTTTAAATGACTTTACGTGTGCAGATTGACAACATTTATGCAGATTTAACATTTTCTCATCATAAAATAACATTTGTGTTATTTCTAGCAGGGATAACTTTTTTGGGTACATATAATAGTTTGATAATTTTTACAAGCTTGTTACTCAAATCCGTGCAGTTGCATAGTTTGTTTTCTTCTCAGCCAAGCTTTTGTGTTTTGCCATCATGTTATTGTGGAAAATGCAGAATACTGTGAACATTTATATTTATAAAACTAACTAAATTCACTGAATGTCCAAAGGTGAAAAGCAGGTCCTCCTTCCTGTTTGGCAGTATAATTATTGATAAAAAAGATGCTTTGGGGTCTTGGAACACTAGAATAATAGAACCAAAACGGATCGCTTTTGGGCTGCCTGTGGATGTCGAACTCTACGTTTTCAGGGGGACTGAAAACGTGGATTGATTATAGTGCTTTGTAATCAAAGCGCTGCCATTATGAGTTTTTGCTGCTGTGCGACCAGAGTCAAAATTTGTTGGGCTTGAGATAATGAGAAGATTGAGGTTGCACTGTTCTGTGAGGGGAATACTTAAGAGTTTGAACGCCATCTGTTGTAATTTTCATAAGCAGCAGTGAGGGAAAGTCTATTTTTTTTTTACATGTGGGGCCTGTATTTTTCTTCAGATTGATTTTTTTGGTGTCCATCTACTCTCTTCCCTAAAGCTAGAAACAGATATTTTTGACGAGTGGTCTCTTGCATTTGCTCTGTCATTTTTATTATCCCTGTCTGTTTGCGTTCAACCCCCACCCCCATGATTAAGAAGAGTCTTGTCTAATGTTGGGTTCTACTTCTCAACATATTGAAGAGAAACAAGATGAGCTATGGTTGATAATGATGGTTGTCTCTGCCTGTGACCAAATCAGCCTTTATCTTTTTGATTAACACAAGGGTTTTCTTATTTGTATCATGATCACACACTTGTGTACTACCTGGCCAACGAAAGGATTAAACTTTCAACTGTCAGGCTGGCACGGCAGTGGAATTAGAGTTGATGACAGAGTTCGGTCTTTATTGTAAGACGACACACGAATTTAAGGTTTGTTGGGACATTTATGGACATCCTCATGTGACAGGAGGGAATGAAGATTACTGTCTGTGATGCTGAACACATCAGACAACCCCTACCAATCCGTACTAGAGCATGATTGATCTTTTTTGCAACTTTTTCTAGTCCCAAACTGCATTGTTGATCTTTAAATAATCTTAATAGAATCCAAATTGATAAATTAGCACTGTTTTTTTGTAACTTTTATAATGATTTAGATCCAAACATCAAGGTGACCAATTGAATAGGTTCCTGCAGACTTCTGGGTTCTTCAAATACGAAGAAATATATTGAGTATTTTCTGAAAACACTCTGCTCCTCCCATCCTCCACACTACAGCCTAAGCGGCACACATCCCCCCGAGGCTCTCTGTCTGCAAACGTCTTTGTGTCTAAGCTAGGCCTTGAGAGTGTGTTTGTGTGCACAGTGGTGAGCGTATGCCTTCAGTCAGTGTCTTTTTCAAATTCACATACAGGCTGTTATTCTGATTTAATCTTGAGTGAAACACATCCTTAAAACCACACTTTACTGATCATGTTTGCTGGGAAATAATTAGATTTGGGCCCACATTAAAAAGCATATCCTACAAAAATGTATGAGTTAATGAAAAAAGTAATACATACAGTACAGACCAAAAGTTGGACACACCTTATCATTCAAATGAATGGGAAGGTGTGTCCAAACTTTTGGTCTGTACTGTACATTCTTGATTTTAAAATAGAGGAAGACTATACAGACATGAGAAAGACAGGTAATGTACATAGACTGTAAAAACAATGGACAAATCAAGGAGTGATGTCACCTATAGAAATCCCTCACCATTGTGTCCTGATATAGGAAGCACCAGTGCTTCGGATACAGGCGCCACCATGTTAAAACCCGTTGACAGTGATTGCTCCGAGTCGCTCTGAGTCACCTATGACAAAGGCGACAGTAGGTGCCATTGATAGGATGACTCAGAATGACTCGGACCAATCACTGTTGACTGGTTTCTACATAGCGGCGCCAGAATCCGAAGTATTGGTGCTTCCTATTTGAGAACACGAGAAGGGAGGGTTTGAGCTGTCAATTTGTTTTACATCAGTGGTAATGCACTGCATCTATAATGTAGAGGAGCCCTGTACTAAGGTCTCCAACATTAGTCTGATTTGTAGTATGTTTTTGGCTTGTTGTTGTCATCTTGGACCGATGTGACATCTTTGTACCTGTACCTTTCAAAAAAATTGGCCAACAGGAGAGACCAACCTCCCAGGCAACTGTTGGAACTCATACAAAAAAGTATACTATACTGGAATTAAAGAATTGATGATTTCCAGTCAACCACAAGACCATACCTGTGTTGGACTGGTTGATTGTGTAACAAGGCCCCTAGTGGTTATACGATGAATCAACCTTGATCTAGATGAAAATGATAAACAAAACAAGTTATTGTTTGTTAAATGTTTGTTGTTTGGCCTGTAAAGTGGGGCAGTGCAGAAAGCCTGACAGACGAGAAGAGTCACCTCTGACATATATTGTGCTATGTCAGCACAAAGACATGCATTGATTGCCCTCCAGCATTCGGAGGTCACGCAACAGGAAGAGGAAAAAAACAAGCACAACTAGGCATGACAAACTTATCTCATCCTTTGGACTTGTGTCAATCTTTAAGCTAGTCTGGTCTTTTGAGCTAAGCAAATTCTGCAAAAGAAACTCGGAGCTCTATTGACTCAATCTACTTACAGTCCACCCACTCAAGTTGTTTGATCCGTGCAGAAGTTGGAATGTTCTTCCAGCTCTGCACACCCCATATAGTATGTGTGCCAGTATGAATTCTTTTCATTGTTTTATTAACCAACAAAAAGAGAAACTAGCACTTCTGGATGTCAAAACAATTTGAATTATTTAGAGCTAAAAGTGTACAGTACGTGCTGTTTTGTCCCTTTGGGGGTCACAGGGCTGCCGGAGCCCACCCCAGCCACTTGTGGGCAAAGGCTGGGGACATCCTGGACAAGTCACCAGTCTGTCGCAGGGCCGCATTTAGCTCATGGTGTTCACAATTTTTCTTTTTCTACTGTTTACCAGAGCATTTCTGCCACCTACATTTGAGTGAGTCTCGGTGCAAAATGATGAAGCTGTAAAAATCTTGTGAATCTTCCCCCAGGCTTTTTCTTTCACAGCTCTATTCTGATACATGAAAGGCTTGGTGTCATATAAGTCTGTCTGGGCGCAAACCACATTTATTAATTTCTCTTCCATTATCAATTTTCTAACAATTGGCACTTGAATAAAAAGTGAGTAAAAAGAAACATTATCCATACGTTGCTTATAAATCCGAGTCCCTGACTGGTCAAGGTTGACCAGGTTTAACTTGCAACACACATTCAATAGCCGCACTTTTTTAAATTTAGACCCCAAAAACAGTCTAAAAAATGAGTGTAGCTCAAATCGCACATTTTCATAAACCTTTCATTGGATGTGGCCGCTTGAACGTGTATTAGAGAGGGTGGCGTGAACGTAGCTTCAGAGCACAACATCGTAAGCAGATTAGCTGATGTTGAGGTTTTTTGTCAAATACTTGTGATTAATTGACAATCCAGTTTAGGGAAAGCCCAAGAATTGTGATTTCTGATTTTGTATAAAGATTTGATGAGCACATCTTGACCAGAACAGTGGAAGAAGAGGTTTAGCACAAACAAGCATATTGCAGGGAAATACACTGTCCGTCCATCCATCCATCCATCCATCCATCCATCCATCCATCCATCCATCCATCCATCCATCCATCAAGAGAACACTTTTTGGATTATGTCTTCTCATGAATCCCCTTGCAAGCAGACATAAACAAAGACAGTTCTGTGGTTTTGTTAAGAGTGAATTCTTATTAAAAAAATCGAATTTTCTATGGGACCATTGCAACATTCCTTTTTATGCTGCAACATACGCGTAAGTGTTTATGTGGGGTCGCGCGCGCGCCTCCTCGTGCTTGGCTCATTTTCGCCTGGCGGGTCAGTCTGAAGCCGTTGCTGAACTGTTCGTCTCTTTTCTCCAGCAGCAAGCAAGCCCGCCTCTGCGCCGAAAATCAGCTCACTTCCACGGGATTATCCGCCCTATGTGTCCGTGTGTCCATAACACGTCGCTCACTGGGGACCCCCGGCACCGTCCGGCCGGCTCTGAGGGCCGTTATAACGCGCTACTCTAGGTTTAATCGCAGCTCGAAGACAGCGGCGGAGGAGGAGAATCCATATTTGGAGCACAGAGGAGAAGGCGCCCCCCTCCGTGAGTAATCCGGAGCTTCTGGTGAGTGTTTACCAGATTTTGGCGTCCTAGTCGCCGTTATAAATCACACCTGTCGGTGCGTGGATCACGGGTGGTGGCGTGCGAGAGGTTTTTCCGCGCGACTGGCCTATTTTCTGCGTTTATTTCTGTCTTCTGTGGCGGAGTGGGGGATGGGCAACCTCGGCGCGCTAGTAGTCGCGCGCGTGTTCGTGTAGCAGCTCTCGCGCGTGGCCCTGTGAGTGCGCGCTTCCTTCCTGGTGCCTGCAATGTAAATACAGGCTGTTTTAAGCCTCGTGTTTGTAACGCGCAGATGCAAAAGAAACACTGACCTGCTTTCGTTACTTTATTTACTCTTCTAGATACTACTATTGTCTCTGAAGCGTCTAGGTTTTTGTTCAAAAGCCAGTCAAGCTGTCATGAATCTTGGAGGACTTAGTAATAGTGTATATGAGTTCCGTACTGCATAGAGTCATGCACAAGTTTCTCTTTCGGTCAGCTGAATGATTTTGGCCTATATTTCAGCATCTTTGTGTTGGTGAGCTGCTCCAAAGCTTTGTTTGGGGGAAGGGTGAACACCGGTCTTGCAGACACACGTGCTCGTTTAGAAGGGCATGTAGTACCAGACCATAAGACCAGGATGCAGTCAAAATTCTGAATTTAGGGGCCCTTGCCCTAGAAGGGCCACTGTGACTGGATCAGAGATACTCCTCATCACTGGATCCAATTGGGCTTTTAATTAAGAGCACATTTTTACAATCAAATTTGCTTTGATCTTCTACAGTTTTTTTTCCCATTTTATTTTCTAAATAAAGTGCACTTGGTTAAGGCAGTGTGTGATTGTAACCTGAACTGTGGAGCATTTGGAACATCTGAAGCCTAGTCTTTTTTGCAGCAGAGGTCTCGGTTCACTTGTTACCCTCTGGTGTGGTTCACTTATGTGTGAATGCAGACAAACTGAAAGGGGACCAAATGGAGGAGGCTAGTCTAAAGGGATCCAATGACAAGCTCAGTGCGTTTCAACCCTTGTGCTATCCAAGGCACCTTAACATTGGGAGAGGGGTCATCTGGACCCCACAAGACAGTGCGCTGAACCCTTTTTTCTTCAATGATTTGTGATCTTCACTGGTGTCCATTAATTACACAAAATCCTCTTCACCTTTATCCACCTCTGTCATGATAGGTGTACCATTTGGGTGTTTTTAACATTTTCTTGTGGCCTTTATTTCTGTTATTGGAGGACATATGTAATGAAAATAACACTTAGAATTGCATTTGTGAGTATTTCTTTATTCAAATCCTAATAAATCAGGAGAAGACCAAAACTGCTGTTGTATTGGTTGTATTTGTAAAGGTTGTATGTGTCATGTTGAAAATATGCCGGGCCGGCCACTAGCTCCCTGTTCCGCTCCATTCTGATGCATCCTCTTGCAGACAAATAGATCCATCTACATCTTTGTTTTCCTTGTCCATGTTAACATCTGGCTCAAAACTGTATGGCTGGATAGGTTAATTATTGCTCGTCATTTTCATTGCACAGCTAATGTCAGGTTGGGGGTCTGAAGGGCTGTAAGCTTGCGGGAGAGCATGTAAACAGATGGATGGTGGGAAATGTGGGAGGCTTATTCCACCCGAGGCGATTTATTTATTTTTAATGAACTCGTGTCACTCTGCAGAAACTATTCCTTAGAAAACAGTTTTTTGTAAAAAACATTTTGGGCAAAAACAGCAAACATAATTATAAAAACATTTACCGTATTTTCCGGACTATAAATCACTCCGGAGTATAAGTCACACCAGCCCAAAAAGTGCATTATCACGTAGAAAAGAACACAGATAAGTCGCACTGGACTATAAGTCGGATTTTGACGGTTTTCAAACTGCGCATGTGCGAATGATTTATTCCGACCGAAATTGTGACCTTAGTGAACGTTTTTATATTCTGAAAACGTTTTTCTGGGCCCATCTACACAGTTGGATTCTAATCCGACCATTGATTCCATCAAGATATTTTGTACATGTAACCGCGGCTTATGGTGTCGACGCGCAACGTGGCGGGGGCGTGGCATCACGATGGTGGTCTCTCCATCGGGATGTCAGTCACCCATCACGATGGACGATGATATCGTCCATCGGCACAACCCTAAGTCGCACCCCTTGCCAAACTATGAAAAAAAGGGAGACTTATAGTCCGGAAAAATGGTAGTTTTTTTTAACAATAGCTCAAAAGATGATCAGAGTGGGACTTTAAGTTCTAAAATATCTGGAAAGTACATGCGGAGTGGTTAGGAGATACAATTTCAAATTTCAACATGACAGCCAGAGGGCTAGCCGTTTTTTCTTTTCTTATACTGCTTTTTTCTCTTGGTTCAGAGTTTGTGAGGCTGCTGTAATTTGATCAAAAACCTAATGTAGTTTGGTTTTCTTTTGTTTATATTTTGCTATCTGTAGCTAACTATTGACTGTATATGAGAATTGGACTAAGCGACCCCTCTGTGTGTTCCTAATAAGAAGTGCCCACGGGCTTTAACACTTGCGCCATCCTATGACCCCACCCTTACATTGACGTGTTTTCCTTACCATGACAAAGGTGGATAAAGGTGAAGAGGATTTCATGTAATCCATGGACACCAGTGAAGATCACAAATCATTGAAGAAAAAAGGTTCAGAGCACTGTCTAGTGGGTCTAGATGACCCAACTCACAATGATAAAGTGCCTAGTTTAGCACAAGGGTTACGAAGCCAAAAATCCCATAGACTTCTATTGAGAAATAAACAGTCATTACCCAGTCATTATGTTTGTCAGAATAACCATTCTTGCTCTGCTACATGGTTTTGCTAATCTTATGTTTTTCATGATAATTGTTTTCTGTTTTTCTTCCTCTAACTGATCAGATGCCTCAATAAAATATATCCTGGTCCCCGAATTGAACATTCAAAACATTTGACGGGTTTTCCTGAGCCAAATTTCAAGAGGTAGGGGTGTGGATTTCAAATATGCCCACTCTTTATTGGCGGGAGTGGTTGCTACAAAAACATTGACTCAGACCGACTTGGATCTGCCATTATGCATGGCAAAAAAGAATTTGAAAGTGGGTTCTTGTACACTGTAGTAGTAAAATAGGTTGGATAATGGACTAGTATATAAAACTGGATTTTTTTCATAGTCACATCTCCTTTGTCAATTTACATACTCACTTTGATGATTCTTAGTTAAAGCTTTTCTCAAAACTTTATTAACTTGACTCTTAAAGAGCTTAGAAGTTGGAGAACAAATCATACTAGTGAAGTGTGTTCTGGAGACCTAAATATTATCGTAGTCTTTTACATTTTAGACTCTTCATTCAGGCTTTGTTCTATCTGTTACTACAGGGTGACTAAGAAATGTGTAGAAGCATAGGATTATGTTTTTGGTTGTTTGTTCATGAATCGGAAGTTATCTCATCTTTGCAATATTGATCACTAATATTGCATATCGTGAGTTTTCTTCACATTGTGCAGCCCTATTAAGTTGTCTCAAACTCTTAGCAGATAGGCCATAATTCTCAAGTTTTGAAAAATATGGTCATTGGAATAAAATCTTCAATCTTAGCATCCAGGAATAAAAAAATCCTGGATGTTTTATTGCCATTAACTGGTTGTAAATCTTTTTTGACCTGCTAGCTAATGAGCATAGACTTGTGATGGAAAGTTACATTACTTTTGCGCTTAGTTTTGACATAAGTCTTAAATTCGATCTACATTGGCATGAAAAGGTCTTGAACGTTTAATCTGTGGACGCCCTGTACTAGTCCTAGGCAATGTTGTTGGATCAATCTATGACAAGGATCATCTGTAGACTAATAGAAAAAATAAATTGCAGTGGTTTTACAGTAGCAACATTTTTTTTAGCATGACCTGTTGCAACTTTTAAAAGTGTGGAATCTTAAAGACTTTGGACAAAGTTCTTTAACTCAAAAAGTTTTCACCTTGTGGACGAAAAGATAAATAGAACACAAAGCTCTGTAAACCAGTACTTTTAAATACCAGTTTACTGGTTGGTTCTGAGATAATTGGAAGTTCTGTGTCCTTGTTTGCTTTTTTTCTGGACATTTTTATGGGGTTTCATAGTAGCAGAAGTAGCATGTACCAACTAAAAGCTGAAGTCTTGTAAACTTTACCATGATCTCGGGGTTGGCTAGGCTAAACATTTGCCTTTAGAGACACCAGCTCAGCTTAATTTAAAAGAATATAAAAAAAGCAGTGTTTTGGTGCCATTATTCTTTTTGATTTCCACAATTTGGGTAGTCTTTCCTTAAGAATAAAATGTTCTGGATTGTGACTTGTCTTGCTCTTGTAGCTCTGTAACGGTAATGCATATACTTGCAAAGCATCTTCTGGAGTGATGTAGTGAGTAGATGCATAATAATATCTGTGATAGTTGAAGTACCACCTGGACTAGATAATCGTTTTCATTCTTAGTTTCATCCTGCTCAGGGGGTTTTGGGGCAATGCTGTTTTCAACTAATGAATTTGTGTGAATTATCCAAGTTATTAGCTCTTCTTCAGTTTTTGATTCTTTTTTTTAAGAGTACCTGTTGTAAAAGCAGACCAAACCAAATGAAGAAGTGGCATTTTTTAGGACTACTTCCTATTCTAAATTTACCGTTGTCCAAAGTCATGCCAAGTGTGATTTAATCATTTAATAACACACCCTCTTTGACATATCGTAACTTCTTGATCGGTTACGCCATTAACGCTTTTCTCTGCAGCAGATTAAGCGGATTTATGTTGATTGGGTAAACAATTCCATACTGTAAAGCATTGCACATCTGCGTAAAAGCCCCAGTGTTAAAGGGCTACAGTCCCACTCCAATGAAAATTTCATTTTTGGTGTTTTTAACATGTTCTTGTGGCATTTTTCTGATGATGGAGGAGACTCGCAGAGAAAATTAAGCTCAAAATGGTATTTCTGATTATTTCTCTATTCAATTTATTGGGAATCAGGAACTGCTTTTTGAAAAGAAAAAACAGCTTTTTTGGGACATCAAAAATACCCTGGGTTGGCCACCAGGTCCCTGCACAGAGTTCTCTGGAAGGGGAATCGGGGGCGGGGTTGCTCTGTGCCAACGCGGGCTCCCATCCACAACTCTTGGCAAATTTCCAATTAACTCCTGCCGCTCTGCAGAAACTATGTCCTCGAAACATTTATCCAGTTATATAAATAACTGGATTAGCCATCACGTGACATGACGTGACACAAATGCACCTTTACTATGCATTGAGTCTTCCTGAATGAAGAACTGAGGAGTTTCTAACGAGTAAACAAAGAATCACAAAAGAGGATGCAATGTTTTGCAATCAACCACAAAAACCATGACAGAAAAATAATCTGATCCAGAGGAATCATCACAGGATAGTAATCGCATTTTAAAAGAGAGAAATCAGGCTTGAAGCGTGAACTGTGTGCTAAAGTGGGTGCTAACAAAGGGCATGCTGCTAGTTTGATGAACCAAACTAGCAGCAGTCTCTCTCACTCTAGTTTACTATTTACAGACCAGTTTCATGGACTTTTTTAGGGCAGTTTTGCCAGCTTTAAAAAAAAATATGTTTTTAATGGAACTCCCATGACAAATGAGTGAACACTGTACAGCAATAAAGAGCAGGTGCCTCTGCATTTTCACACAGAACATCCATTTTTGAAGGGCCTTTGTTCTGTGATGCTGAGATGTTCACAGGTATGGGAATAGTCTACTCTGGAGAGTGCGGTCTGACATGACATCAGCAGTATTGGTAAAAAAAAAAAAAAGAGCCTCAGATATGGTTTTGTTATGCAGCCACAGTGGGAAAGCAACTTCTATTTCTGTATTCAGCAATGCTCCTTAGATATATGTTTCAACCAAAAAAAATCAACCTGGAAACATTTGGAAAAGAAAAAAATCTACGTTTTTTTTGCTGAGAGTAGACATTAAAAAGTGCCTCATTTCTGTTTTATGTTAATTTACTTAATTGAATAACTGGAGCTAAACCAGCAAATGTTTACCTGGCATGCAGAAAAATATAGATTCATGAACAAAGGAAACCATCCATTCCTTTTTAAAGATAACTCTGAATGATATTTATAGTTGGTTCTGATTGTCAAGTTTCAACAAGTGCTTTATTGTAGCAAACACAAAGCAAAAAATGGAGAGAAAAAGCAGCACGCGTATGTTTGTGCTGGTTACATTGATGGGCTTAGTGGTCTGTCATTGATTTAGCAGAGCAGGCTGAGTCATGTTATCTATGTAGGACACACTGATTACTTGGCTTTAATAAATCACAGAGGAAAGCTGGTGGAGTAATGCGGTTATGTAACCACTGCTCAACCCTGGTGGAAATTCAAGACAAAATGGCCTTTTTAAAGGAAAATGTCTGTATTTGTTTGGTAAAGACCTGAAAACAGATAAATATTCTCTAAAATATTAAGGTGTGAAATCCTATTAAGCAGACCAGATGTGGATGGATGTCGGGCTTGATTTCAGAAGATTAATCCTGATTTCCAACCTCAGAGAGTGCTTTCATCTTTCACCTGTGCCCCCCCGCTGTGTTAATCTTAGATACTAATATGTTCAAAGAGCTCTGTCGGTCATATTACAATACATAATGGACAACAAACAAAAACAAATTTTGTCTGTATTTTAGATATTAAAAAACACCACAATACATTTATTGAAAGTTTAATTCTCCTCTTGAAGACCCACTCAGATCATCTTTTGAGCTATTTTAAGAGTTCTCAGTAGGGGTGTAACGTTACACTAAAATCTCAATCCGGTTCAATTCAGAATTTCATGGGGCTTGGTTTGGTACATTTCGGTTCGGTACTACTGTTTAACAGATCTGCCTGATATGAACTGCTATTTTATGAACTATTATTTCATTGCTATTTCTTGTGTGTGTGTGTGTGTGTGTTTTGCTGCCGGACACCTGAATTATACCCCTAGTTGTAATTCAGGTGTCTAGTTCCTAGTGGTCATTTAATGATTATGCTATTTTTTAGCCCAACTTAAAAAACCTGTTTACTTTTCTAGGACATAGTTTCTGTAGAGCGACTGTTGTTTATGAGAAATTGCCTCTGAGTTGTGCCCCTCCCTCTCCCCGTTGTGGAGTATTGCAGGGAGCCCGCGGTCTACCTGGCGTATTTTTACATCACAAAAAAGCTCTTTTATTAAGTGCCTTTTTTCCACCTGTTCCTGATTCCCAACGATTTGAATAAAGGAATATTCAAAAATGCGATTTAAATTTTTTTTTTTTTTTATCGGAATGGGTCTTTTAAGCTTTACTGTCATGAACATTTATAACACAATTTTTGTTGTTTAAATATTAGAACAAATTTAAAGCCAGAAATTGCAAGGGTGCAAAGTAAAGATGCTAACATTCTAAGGGTGCAATGATTAATTGACTTAATCGATGAAACGATTTTTATTCCTGAAATAAATTGATTACATCAATATTGGTAAAAATAGTATTTGGATTGAGACACAGTAGGTCTATTTTACAAGAATGTAAAAACAACTAAGTGCATCAAAGCAGACAACACACATGTGATGGCAGCACAAATTGATCAAGTCATCATTACAGTACAATGTGTGGAAATACTTTGAATTTAACAAAGACATCTGACCATTCTGTTGTCAATTCCATAGTATTGATAAACACATCTGGTAATTTGACTTAGTTCGTCCATGTTGGAAAAATGGGAGAATGTGGCTATGTCCGTATCCCCATCCTAATCCCTAACTACTAAAAAAACTATGTAGTGAGGGACTATGTAGTGCCCTGGATTTTAAAAGCAATTTGGACACCAAGTTCACTACTTTTTTCTTTTTAACGGCGAATCTGACTTCAGCAAATTTCACAAAGTGAAAATCGAATTAATGACTGTTTTACGACTATTTATGAATACACTATGTTTTGATGATGAAAACGTTGATGGTTTATTAAAAAATACATTTACATACTTTTTTTCTGTGCAAAAATTATTCAAATGCAATGCATTGTGGTCTGTGTACACCATTGGTGGTATTTTCAGTTTCAGAAGGAACATGCCTTCTAAACAATTTTCAGTGCATGTTCCTCTGTTTTTTGTTCGGATTTTAAATAACTGTAAAACCCTTTACCACAGGCCGAAATTAAATTTTTGAGTCATCGGCCAAGTTAGCCGGTAGAAAGAAAAAAACATCCAAACATATTTTTTACGGCCACATTATAACACTATTTTACACAAAAATAACTAGGACATTTTAATTTATTTACGTTTTTTGTTTTTTTATTCTTTTTTAGGAAAATAAAATTGTATGAAAGTAATCTATAAATGGTTTGAACATGTCCTTAATGTTATATAACTGTAAGCTCAAATTCAAAAATGCTGAGAAAACAAGAACAGATTTAATATAGATGTCCTAACCCTGCCTCCTGGGGATTACATATGATAATAAATTATAACAAACAATAAACAGCCAGAAAACAGTACTATGTTTTGGATTATTGTTAATATATCATTAACATTGAAGGTGCTGCTCTCACGAGGGAATTGGACGTGAGGATTCTGGTTGTAACACCGGCTAAGAAGACGCTGCTAAAACACAGTGGATTCAGTTCTGTTATTAAGAAAATACAGTTTTGTGTCCAATGAATGTGTTTTTATGTCCAATGAATTAATTTTGTTTTATTTATCCACCACTCCTTAAAGACCGGTCCATGAAAATACTGTCAAGCATTAAACCGTTCCATGTTTACATTTAGGTGACACACGGAACAGCTCGTTAGCATGGCTAATGGCGTCTAAAAACATGGCGTCTAAAAACAGCGCCGTCTCTAATCAACACTCTAATCAACACTTGTTATTCATCTGTCTGTTGCTGCTGTAAGTGAAGCAGCTTTATCCTCCAGTTCTGACTGTACACTGTTAACAATTGCTGCACATTCCACTGTTTCACCAGCTTAAGTTTAGGACTACACACAGGGGATGTGACCACGGGGGTGGATGGTGTCCGCGTTTGTTTCTTGTGTGCAGACGTAGAGGAGAAGAGGACAAAATAAATTCACCAAAAGAAGAGCTAATAAACATAACTAAGTTTAGGCAAATGTTAAGTCGCCATGCGGCGACTAACCATATAACTGGCATGTGTTGATTTCTGACCTTTAAAAACACTTAACCCAAAAATGTTGAGACTTGTAGAGAAAAATGTTAGTAAAGCTTTATACAGGCAAAAATCGAACTGTTTGGGTCAACGGTTTAAATAAGGTAGTTATTTTCGAGGACTTCTGTACGTTAATATCTGCAGCCAGGTCCTCTTGCCATGTTTGGGTTCAACAGATCATTCATATTTGACAATTCTTCTTTTTTGATATTTATCAGTGCAGTTATACATCAAAATCAGTACAAGGTTGTCAGTAGGGTGTCATATTTACTGTAGAAGTGGCTTAGCTGACATTTGAGTTTATTTAAATGAAAATAATAGATTCATTGGCATGAGTGCCCAAACTGTTCCTGCAGGTATCTTACATGGTAAAAACCCAGCATCAGCAACTAACTCTCTTCTTTACAATAGAGATTTTCTGCTTTTATTTATTATATATTATAAAAACGAGAGACTGTCTGCTTTCATTTTCTGGCTGGCATAAGGGCACTGAGCTCCAGTCCTGGAAGGGGCCACAATATTTCTGCAGGGGGTGAAAATGAATTGTACACTTGTTTCACTTAAGTTTCACTTAATATCTGTGTTTTTCATTAGTTAGAAGGTAATCAAAAATAAAATAAATCTGCCAGCAAGAGTGACCTTATTTTGCCCACAGTCCTCTCTCTGTAATCCCCCTTGGCTGTTTTGCCCTGCAAGCATGCGCCTGACATGTCACTGAAAGCTATCAATAAGAGGCTGTATCCTCGAATGCCTCAGCCCTGACAGGAACATGAGTCACGCTTGGTTTGATGGAGGAAGATGTTTGCTCAACCAACAAAAGGAGGTCTCATTAAATATTCTGTAATATAAAATGCTAAAATGTATTTTTAGATTTACATGAAGAGATCATACGCAATGTTTTGCATTTGCACATATCATTCTTACAAATTATTAGGCGTTTTTGTTGTTAAAGAACACTGAGCACTAGATCACATCAGGTGGGCCTGCTATATACTTGTACAATTTAATGAATCCTAAAAAACACTGAGAAATAAGAAAGCCTCAGTGCTGTCACCTGGTGTGCACCTCCCCTTTAGCAATTGAATTGTCAGATAGGGAAGCACCACGTCCCATTTTTTGTTGTTTGATCTGTCCATAGAACTGTACTCAGTCTTTTGTCTCAAGGTCAGTACTACACGCTTCAAGTTCTAAGATGGTGATTTGGAGGCTGTGACTGAAAGTCTGTCGCAATCTGTCAGCCTCCTTTTACCTTCTGCTCTAACATTTTATTTAGAGCAATCAAACCGTTCTGTAAGCTTGTTTTTTATTTCTATTTTGTTTTGGAACTGGCAATAATCAAGCAAAAGGATTATTTATTTCATGCGGAACAGCTTAAACGTGTCAGCTTAATTTAAAATAAATAAATAAAAATAAAAAATCCCCCAAATTTTTTATTTTTGCCTTTTGTATGAAACAAACATGGATTTAGGTGAGAAAGATAGCCCGTTGTTATATAACAGGCTTTTGTGCAGTAATATTACACTTGATGAGATTTGTGTTTTTGGAACATTTACAATACAGAATGAAGAGAAAAAGGCAGCTTGGATTAGGGCTGGGGGACTAATTGAGTTAACCAATTAACTGGAATTTGTTGTGTTAGACTATTTATTTTTGGGAAAATCTTTCCCCCCCATTTCTCTGCTTTCTTGCGCTTCTGTTGTTCAGAGTATTGTCAGGCTGACCGTCTCTCGCAAATCGTAGATGTGAAAACAGCAGCAAGCAAAAATGAGCTACTTCTGCGAGGCGGAGAAAAAAAACACTAGCGCAAGCAGCGCATGCGCAAGGTGCGTCTGTGTAGTCTTTAGTTTCAGCTGATGAAGCAGTGACAAATGTGAGGATTTTTATCAGGATCCAGACAGAACTACAGGATAAACCTGTTGGACTTACAGCAGCAGCAGAAAGTTTCATAAAAAGTGTTGATTTGGAGACAGCGCTGTCATTAGACACTGATGCTACAAAGCTAAATGCTACGATGCTATCACGCCATGCTAACTAGCTGTTCCGTATGTCGCCTATATGTGATCAAGGACCGGTCAGGTCAGGAAGGAAGGTCAGACTATGTTTTCACAGAGTGCACTTCAAGATGTGGCGGATAAATGCAGCAAAATTAATTCATAGAACATTTATAAAAACTGCATTTTATAAATACAATAAGATCCACTTTGTATGGAACTCTATCAGAAGTTTCTGTGTAACATCACAGAGCCGATGTTGATCTGAAAAATGCCCCCCCCCACTCTCTATTGTCAAAGGCAAGAATCCAAAAGATTATCATCTTTTTAGTTTTTGTTTTTATTATGAGTTAATGTAAAAATTAAATCAACTAGAGGCAGGATTAGGAAAAAAGTGTCTTTTTCTTATCAATCTGCTACTCTTTTGTAAATATTTCCTGGTTTTCTCAGCAGGTTTGAATCTGACTGTACAGTTGGTTTAGACTACAGGTCACTGACTGAAACAACTCCTCTCATGGGGGAATGTTTCAGCAAGAAACCAGGAAAAACTAATTTGTGATTGAAAATAAAACATTTCATAGAACACGCCAGAAGTTGTGAGGAAGATTGATTAGAAATATGAACAGGAGTTCCTTAAAAAAACTGTTGATTTTATCTGATTTTATCTCTTTTAAAATGACACATATAGTTTTACTCTGTAAAACAATAGAATAATTTGGTTGGTAAAATTGTTTTTTAATCTAACAGCCAAATTGTCTGGCGAGTCAAAAATGAGATTTTGGTCGCTGGGCTTGTGAAATCAAACCCCACACTCAGTTCCAAGGCCATTGATACCATAAATGCTCTGCTGTGCACATTCCACTGTTTCCTTTTTATGATGTTTAAGCTAGCTGTAGCTCACCAAACATCTGCTGCATTGTTCTGCAAACAGTTTTACAGCTTGTACTTAGTTAAACTTTGTGTTAAAGACAATTTCCAAGGAGATGTTATATTAAAATACTTTTTGTTAAATGTATTTCATCATTTTTAATTTTTGTTGAAGAAAGTAAAAGCAGGGAGAAAAGAAATTTGATTACAATTGAAAATCCAATTTAAATTGGAAGCGTTTCCAGTGGGCTTTTATATATGATTGTCTTTTTTTGCCAAAATAGAAAACCTGTGTCCTTTTCTAGGACCTAGTTTCAGCTGAGTGGCAGTTCATCAGAAATTCCTCTGAGTTGTGGGCGGGACTGTTGGCCCAGAATGATTTCCCATCATCCCTTTGTTTACTCCCTCTCCTGCTTGCTTACAGCTCTTCACAACCCCAAGCTAACATTGGCGGTACAGAAAAGGAATATCGGATCGGGGAGCTTTTGGTGTAAATGGCATAAAGGGCTTAATTTGATTCATTAAATACCTCATACTGCCATGTAGGGCTGCACAATATGAGGAAAACTCGCGATATGCGATATTGGTGATTAATATTGCGATAACGATATAATTTGCGGTATGTAAACAAATAGCAAAACAACCAAAAACATAATTTCCATTTCACTGCAACAGTTTAAAAATGATACTCCAAATGCCCCGTGTCAACGTAGGAGGCAAACATCAAAGGACTCATCTGATTGATCAACAAAGTAAACGTTCATTCCGATTGGTTAAATGCATAAAGGGATTTATTTTCATTTGTTCAATAATTCAAGCTGCCATGAGTTTGTTTTAGCACAGTTAAGTTAACCATTTATTGCAATTTTTGCCGTCTTTTGCGGTATGCGTATTGATGTCGCGATAACCATAAATTTGCGGTATATTGTGCAGGCCTACTGCCATGGGATTATTTTAGCATGTGTAATCTGCACCCATTAAATGTATTACGCTGTCTTTTCTGATGCGTCTATTGCACACACCGATATTGCAATGATGATACATTTTTTGATTTATCGTGCAGGCCTACTCTAGATTCCTGGTGTTAAATGCAATGCGGTTGAAAAGTTTACTTTTGTAGCAAAAAAGAAAAGGTAGACACATTGCTGTAACTAGTCTAAAACCTGTAGAGTCTAACAGTTTTTGTTAGAGATAGCCTGAGCTTGAGACGCATACGGTCACCTTAAGAGATGTTATGAAAATGAAATGTAGGAATGTCATGCATGTGGTACGTGTCTTGTTACACACACTTATATAAGGTATAAGCAATGCTGTCATATGGTTCCCTTACTTTTCATTTTAGTCATTAGTAGGTTGGGCACACTGGCCCCTTGCTAATTGCCCACAACTTTTGAATGCACGTGTTCTTAAAGTGCCTGTAGGATTCCCTTAGGATGTCTATAAAACTATGCACTGATTGTCTAATTTCCTAAATTCTAACAGTTAGACTGTACACATGGAGCGCACTTATCATTTGGACAGCACTACTGGCCCCTCCTGCAGGGTTTAAGGGAGTATAAAAACTTAAAAATCCCTTTGCAGTGCCTTTATCTCACCTACCTGTTGCCTGCAGCATGTGCATCAATATTTTCACTTTATATGCCCAAGCGGTCTAAAAGCTTACATTTTGTGCGGGCCACCTGCATTCACAGTACAGGTTTGCCCGTTTATCACCTGCAGACAACCTGCATCCACCCATAAGGGCAGTTAGAACTGAGGCTCAATAGATGTCTTTTAAGTGTATGCGGAATTTATAATTCAGTTCATTTTTTGCCCTTAACACCAATTTAAAACTATCAGTAATTTAAGGTGATACTGAAAGAAAAAACACGTTAACCAAACATAATATATATATATATATATATATATATATATATATATATATATATATACATATATATATATATATATATATGCTATATTAGGCTCAAAATATAACAAGAAACTTATCAAGTTATCATGACATTAAGCTGTGCAATATCCATATAATCAAGAAAAGACGGCGAAAATCGCAATACAGTGATCCTTTGCTATAACGCGGTTTACTTTTCACGGTTTCCCTACTTCACAGATTTGCATCGTGCATTGTGTTCTGCATTCTGATTGGCAAAAAGCTACTCCGCTTCTTCTACCTGTGCGCTCAATAACGCTGCAGTTTAATATCTACACGTGACGAATCAGCTTTCCAAATTACGACATGCAAATCATCTTGCAATTTCAAGTTTCTCTAAACCCATAGAAAAGAGAAACACTAACTGTCGGGTCACTGTGTTCTTCTCCCGAACAAACACACACAGCTGCACCGCGGGCTTCAAGAGAAGAAAACACTGCAGCTTCTTCAGACTGAAGAGCATTGAAAACAGACCTGAGCCAATTATTTGTCCATTTGTACTTTGTATTTTTCATGATCATTTTAAATTTTCCCGCTTAATTCACTACTCAAGTCGCGTGGGCGGGCTAATTCTCCAAGGATTTGAAGCCTTCTGTTTACATCGGCGATTCAAATTATTTGACAGTACAGAATTATTTGTTGAAAAAAACGTTTTTAAAGTACTTTGATTTGTGAAACAAATGCTTGAGCCTGTAAAATGGTTTGTTCTTTCTTTTCTATGTATAACAGAGTATTTAATTGTATAATAATTGTTCCGTGAAGGTTTCTACTTCACGGATTTTGCCTATCACGGTTCTTTTCTGAACGTAAACCCCGCGAAAAACAAGGGTTTACTGTAAATGGTTACCTTTAAATGTGCTAAAACAATCTTATGGCAGCTTGAAATATTGAACAAATGAAATAAACCTTTATGCATGTAACCAATCGGAAGGACCCATTTACATTGTTGATCAATCAGATGAGCCCTTCTATGTTTGATGTTTGCCTCCTACGTCGACGAGGGTCATTTGGAGTATAATTTTTAAACTGCTGTAGTGAAATGAAAATGATGTTTTTGGTTGTTTTACTGTATGTTTATATACCGCGAATTTTATCGTTATCGCAATATTAATCATCAATATCGCACATCGCGAGTTTTCCTCATATCGTGCAGCCCTAATATATATATATATATTTTTTCTTTTAATAAAAACGCCCTATTTTATAGTGAACCCCTGAAATCCATATTTAAAGCACAGCAGCATCCCTCGGTCTTTGAGCTTTTTGAATCATTTACTTAGTTTTTTAACATTAGGTAGAGGTGAAAAAACTGAGGGAAAACTGATTTTACAGCAGTTATAACAAAGAGGCTGCACATGTGCTCATATGCGAAAAGGTAATTTTACATTACATTAAGAGTTTGTGTGATTGAACAAGAAAAGCTGATGGTGTGAGCCTGTGGTGAAAATCTCTGTGAATTGTGACTGAGGTGCTGCAGAGCATTAATGTTATGACTGTGTCACATGCAGAGCCAGGATGCTTCCACAAATCTCCCTCACTGATGTTCTTAAGGTTTTTCACAGTGTTTAGGATCTGTTCTCTTAAAATTCTCAGATGTTTCTACTAAGCCTTCATGTAGCAAAGCTTTCCTGCTTCTATTCTCCTGAGTTGGATTGATATGTACACCATGCCCCTAATGGTGGTGTTATTTCCAACATGTTTTAAGAGGACAGTCTTAAATCAAAATGATCACCAATCATGGGTGTAACGATTCATCTTAAGAAGGATTCAATCCCTATCATAATTTTGGTTGATGACACGATTCATAGACAATTTTGGTTTATTTTGCACGATCCGATTCACTGACCTAAAATCGATCCAGGACATCTTTAGCCAAAATTTCAACCAGTGAGACTCAGAGATTATACCTGGGTACTGAACAGTGCAGGCGAAGTTTTCCATATTCCTTATATTTCTTGCATTATAATCAAGTGCAAATAGGTTTACAAACAAACAAGCTAACATGGCAAATCCATTCATTTTAGTTTCATATTGTTCAGCCCATCTTTTGTTGGTGCTGTAAATCCAGATATCCTGTTTCAGAGGAAATATAATCAGTGCCTGCTTACTTTTTTACTGTTAGAATATCAGAACATATATTTTGAAGGGCGGGATTATATCAATTTGCTTCCCACTCCTTTTCGGGCAACAAGTCAAGCTCTACTTTCTCTATATTTAATTAAGCAAATGTGATTTAAGTGACTTTTTTGTTTTGTTTTATTTTTTGTCTTTTTAAACTATACATTTCAACATTTCTGTAATGAGTTTGATAATGTGTAATTTTTTTGCTTTTAATTACAAATGCTGAAAATAAATCACAACTAAAATCAAGTCAAATAAAAATCTTATGTAAAGATAAATCAAAACTCCATTTGGAACATCATTCTAAAACATAATTAGAGTTGAGAGTGAGACAGCGACAGAACCCCAGTTTATGCTTTGATTTAGGCAGTCATGTTTCAAATTTGGCAGACTTTTTCTCAGGCCTGTAAGATAAATCGCAGAATTTATCGTTATCGCGATATCGTTGTAATACGATATCTAAAAGTTGGCAAAAATTACAATAAATGGTAAGCTTAAATATGCTAACACAATCTTAAACTTGGATGGACACCTCGAAGTTGTTGACCAATTGGATGGAGCTCTTCTATGTTAGATGTTAGCCTCCTATGTAGACTAGGGTTAACTCTTATTTAAATGAAACTGTTGCAGTGAAATGGAAATTATGTTTTTGGTTGTTTTGCTATTTGTTCATGCATTGCAAGTTTTATCATTATCGCAATATTGATCAGTAGGGATGGGTACCGAGCCCCGGTATTGAACGAGCCCCGGGGCAACATTCTTCAAAGACCGCAGTATCCATAAGATCTGGACCTCTCACTATCGGTACTGGAGAAGTCGCTTTTTTTTTTTGGGTCCCACAAAAGCTGTGATGGTGAGGGATTTTTGATCACCGCGCTGTTGAAGCAGCAGGAGTCGCGGTCACCCGCACCCCGCAACCTCCCCGCCGACGAAAATCCCCGGTGGCCGCATCGCAAATAACAACTAACTACTAACTACTAACTAATGCACTAATGAACTAACTATATAGTGGGGTTGGGCGATGTCCCTTAAATTGGCAGTTGACGATGTTTGCAGTAAACCATCGATGGATGATGATATCGTGGGGAAGAGACACTAGGAATGCAAGAATGCACGCATTTGTAATAATGGAAATGAATACTATGACACCCCCAAAAGCTCTTAAAGTTTGAAATATTATAGACTCACAGAAATGTACATTATTAGCAAAAATGAATGTGTTTATTATAGTTCAAATCATGCACCATATGGAGAACTTAAAAAGAATATGAGGAACGTGCGGCTTTCTGCAATATACCTGCATACTCCACCATGTTGCCCTATGTAACTGTGTTTTATTTTAGAGTGCAAACAGATTTAATTTGTTTTATATTTACATCATGACAGCAATATGTCAAAACATTGTTGCTTAGTTTTCTTTAACAACTTTTTTCTATGTATTTTACTTTTCAAGTTGGAAAAATGTATTAAGTAAAATGTTTTTTAAAAAGAACAATGTTGTTGCATAATGAGGAAATAAAACACTTTATGTTTCTTAACTTATTTAATTATTTTTCGTTCTCAAAAGTATCGATAAGAGTATCATTAAAATACTGGATCGATAAGCAGTATCAGTAAGAGAAAATTAAGTAGAAACTTTAACGATACCCAACCCTATTGATCAGTAATATTGGATATCCCGAGTTTTCCTCATATCGTGCAGCCCTACTTTTTGACAAATTTGTGTATTTAGATCGGTAATATGCAGGATGGTTGGCCTCAGAAAACAATGTATTTAACAGTTTGCGTTTATTTTATATGTTGTAACAAAAAGATTGATGTACCTGATATTCATATTCTTCATATTAGTGCTGAGTCATCTGGTACTCAGAAATCATTGATTTACATTTAGTTAACAAGATAAAGTTATTCATGATGAAATTCACAGGAATAGTCAGTTTAAATAAAACTATTTTAATTATTCTGCACTGCTTCTTAACATTAGTTTGTGTTTTTCCTCATTTCTTGTAGAAGTTATAGAAATGCACATGAAAGACCTGCTTGGATGAAAATTGTGTTTTTAACATGTTCATGTGAATCTATAAAGAAAACATAAAGTTAATTCAAACGGCTTTCTGAGTTATTTTATTTGGATTAGGAGCAGACAAAAAAGGCAGTTTAAAAAGCTTGTAATTGTGATGCCACAATCTCCCTGCTCTGCTCCATTCTGATGCATCCATTTATACACGACTATTTCCATGTACGTCTTCGTTTTCCTCGTCTGAGCTGGCATCTGGCTCTAAACTGTACGGATGGATAGCTCCAAAACTGGTCGCGTTTTTGTAGCACTGGCTATGGTAGCTTGGGGTTTTGAGGGGCTGTAAGCCAGGGGGAGAGATTATAAACAGATTGGTGATGGGTTGAGGACGCGGGCTTACTTAGAGGTGAATTTCTAACACTGCTGCTCTGCAGAAACTATGTCGTAGAAAACAACAGGTTTTAAATTTTGCTAAATCAGCATAATCATAACTAAATGACCACTGGGAACACTTAAAATATATCAAAAGATGAAAATGTTTTCGATGATGATTTAAAACATATACAGATATTCTGTGTAGACGCTTTTTCTTTGATGTTGTATTCTTGGTGTTTACGTAGTTGTTTGTGACACTGATCTGATTGAATGGCTGTTTTTATCTTGCAGGTTTGGCTCACTGCTCTGAGGCCCGACTGGAACGCACTGCCACTGCTGTGGTGAGTACCGGGCACAGAGCACACTCTCCTTTGGGGCTCAGACGTTTCATGCTGTTCAGTTAAAATCCTGCACTTCAATTCAATTCAAATTTCTTTATTTCAAACACAAATGAAACTAAACACAAGAGTTTAATGAGACAGATAAAACAAGACAGTGTGCTTGAATAGGAGGGGGTGAAGAGAAATCTTGTGTGATCCCATCCCTTGTTTTACAACACCTGATTCAAGTGATTTCTATTTACAGTTTTGTCTATACACATTTACATTACATCATTTTTGGCTTCCTCAAGGTTCCATCAGTGACATCTTGTAGTTTTTTTTTTTTGAATGCATGTAAACTTTTGCTTTTTTCTTTGTTCCGTAAATCCACACCACAAATTGATAAGCACATTTTCTTTTTTGTAATGCGAATGCTCTGCTTTTAAAGTTCAGCTGATTTCTTAAATTGTAACTCCCATCTCTGTCCATTTGTTGTATGTTTACTGTAAGTAAGTTGTTTCTGGCTTTATTCATGATGAGTCGTTTTAAGTTTCACTAGTTCCCATAATTACAATAAACCTTGATTATAAAAAGAAAGATGTGTCCCATAATCCACACCATGAATCATTCAAATAGCTTTTTTGTAGGATTTACAAACACTGTAGGTTAATTTTTATAAGTATTTCCTAACTTATACACTGTACCAAAATATGGTGTATTATGGATGAACATATTAGACGGCTTTTGTGATTGAGTGTATGACACAAGCCTCTAACATCATATGCTTTTAGCAAATTTAGCTCTGACTTGCTTTATTTGTGGTTTCCAGCTTATTTCAGCCGCCTTCCAAAATATGATTATCAATTGAACTTTTATTTTTAAATCTGCCAGTAATATGAAAATTTCCAAAAATCCTGAATTTTGTTTTGTTAACATTGAGCGAGAGTTTATTTTTGTCAAACCATTGTTTTAGCTTCCCTAATTCTGTTTACTATTAACTTCTACAAGTGCTTTAGCCTTATCTGGGTTATTTTTTGGTCCCTATAAGCAGGGGTGTCAAAATCATTTTCACAGAGGGCCACATCAGCATAGTGGCTGTCCTAAAAGGGCCAGATATAACTTATACATGTAACTAAATGTAATGAAAATAAATGTAACTACTTTATGTTATATGAATCATTTATTTATTTATTGTAACTTCTTAAAGTGACAATTACAGTTTAATAGAAAACATGTTTGCTTGTTACTCTAGCATAAATCCTTTTGAATTTGATTCTGTCAGGTTAGGTTATATGGACAGTGTTAAAGTGTATAGTTGCCCAATCCGATTTTTATAGGCTGATTCCCCCTAGATATGAATAAATATACACCATCTTTATTTTTTTATTTAAGAAATTAAAACTTTTATATTTCTCGCTGGCCACATAAATGACATGGCGTCTGGCACTTGGGCTGCCGGCCTTGAGTTTGACACATGCTATAAAAGATGAATATCTAGATTGTGTGTTAAACAACAGATTCATCTGTTTATTGACCACGGTTCTTAAAGCATCCTATGCCATGTCATGAAGCAATACTTTGTTTTCTGGGTACCGCTAGGTTTCCCTTGTAGTGGTAGCTTTGGAACTATGGCTTCCTGTTGGGGTGCATTAACGCGGTAACATCAGAGCTTTAGCTCTAGTTTTCGTCTTAAAACTACTGTAACTCTTTAACTGTTTACACAATAAATTTCAGCGAATTTGGAAACTGACAAAAGCAGCGTTGCACTGCCAACATCACTGGTATTTTTTAAGGGTTAAATTTCACTTTATGCTGTGACACACCGGACGACTTTCGCCAGCATTTTTCGCCAACGTTTAACGCCTCGTGACTAAACAAAGGGCACCAATGAGGGTGTGCACACCGACGCGAAAAACGGCTCGGTTCGCTTTTTCGACCCATTGCGCCGAATCTATTCGACCAATGAGAATGGCGCTTTTGCACACGCAGGTCTGGAGCTTCTGAAGTTACAGTAAAACACAACTTGGGGGCGCTCAAACACAAAACTGTCTTCCTGAGCACACATACCAACGAAGAAGATAGACGCCGAGTAGCGTCTACACTTCGCAAGAAATAATGACGACATTATAAAATATCTGAACTAAGCACCAGTTGGAGCACTTGGTGCTTGTGGTTCATGTTTTCTTTGTTTGATTCTGACAATCGGCGAAATACTTGCTCTCTTCTACTTAGTGAAAAGCCACTTCAAGAAGCGTAGTTGCGCACGCCTAACCTTGTGTGTACAGGAGTATTTCTGTTTACATTGCCGCCATCTAACGCCAGGGAATGAAATTGTACGTTCGCCGCTCATCGCCAGCTTAAAATCGCCTGGGTGTGAACACAAAACGCATAAAAACGCTGGCTATCAACGCCTGGTTTAATATTCGTCCCGGTGTGTAATGGCCTACAGAGCAGAAGTTTGATATTAATCTGTTTCTACCTTCACCAGATTTGTTTCTGGTGAGGGTTGAACTGCCAGTGTTGTCTTTTACCAGATGTTTAGTTTATAATCTTTTTCATATTTTTGTTGGTGCAGCCAATAAAAAAGTGTTTGGCATTGATAGCCCCAAAATCTAATCTGTGCTGTTTCTGGTATTTTAGGCTTTTAGAAATCCTGATTAGTCATTGTCTCAAAACCAGGCTTCCCTCAGAATCCAAGTTGCCATGTAATCACACCCATGTGTGCTAAGTAAACCTGGTAAGAGATAAGCCCTTTATTGTTGGAATGCTTTTACTCATGAATGGCTGGTCCAGAATGAGGCTCACAACTAGACATTCATAGATGTTGGTTTATGTATATTCTTGACAGTTCTTTCAATAGGACATGCATATGAATGCTACGCTACCTCTCCTTTTAGTTTATTTTAAAAAGATATTTGTAGATATTTATTTTTAAACAATATAAGCAACGATGATAAAATCTCTTAATAAAGCGCAACCCTAATGTCAGAAAACCATTTAAGCAAACTTTATCGATTATGGTTGCTATAATCCTTCACATGATTCCAGCAAGACCAAGCTGTCCTAACTGTATTTCAACAACAGCCAAATAAGTAAAAATCATATTAGATCAAAAGGTTACTGGAGAAAGTAGTAGGCAACAAATAGATAGAAAACTCTGTTTAGGTGAAAGATTAGAGGTACATTCACTAAACTAAACTTCTCTGGTCTGCATTTCTCTCTTGTTTGACATTTGTCAGGACATCAAAGAAATGTCTACATTGGATGTTAAATCTTTTGTTTTAAAGTAAGATGAGAGCCTCTGGTTCTAAATTTGTTTGAAAATCTATAATTCTTAGTGATGATCATTCCAAATTCTATTTGACTATTTCAGCGCTTTATAGCTGCAAAACACCAAATATTCTATACACTTGCTTCTTTCTAGATAGACTGTAGTTTCTGGTTTTCCACAAATACTGTCTAAACTCTGCCCTCATTAGGGCTGGGAATCACTGGGTACCTCACGACACGATACGATTTGTGATACATTCCTCACGATAATGATACTATCACGACATGGTGATAATGTCATAATCGATATATATCGTCTCTAACAACTCACGATATATCAAACTCTAGGGCTGCACGATATGAGGAAAATTAAGTATATGCTATATTAGTGATCAATATTATGTATAACGAGTATAATTTGGCGTGTAAATAAACAAATAGAAAAATAAAACAAAAACATCATTCCCATTTCATTGCAACAGTTTAAAATTATAATTCAAAATGACCTCATCGCACATGGGGGACAAATATCTAACATAGCCTCCATTTGATTGGTCAACAATGGAAGGCCCATCTGATTGGTCAAAGCATAAAGTGGATTTATTTGACGAGCAAATGCTTCAAGCTGTTAGAAGATTGTTTTAACACATTTTGGGTTTATGATGGCTATATATTCAGTAGTCTTCGCGATATGCATATTGCAGAGCTGGATATGTATAACGAGCAATTTAAGTGTATATTGTGCAGGCTTCATCAAACTTTAAGAAAAAGAACTTGAAAAACTGTTTTTTGGAAAATATTTCCCCTTTTATTTTTTTTGTTTTATTCACAATGGTAATAAACAACTTGTGTCCTATTTGCAATAATAGACTTTTGTGTAACATTTCTGAAATCAGTACGACTTTTGCCTGGGATAAACAGTCGACAATTTTCATTTGAAAATATCTGTAAAATTTGATTTAAACAATAGTGAACATGAAAAGCAGTGCCATTATTTAGTACAAAATTGCTGTAAACGATAAAAATGAATAAGCTGCGTACAAGCGGGCCAAGACGTCGCTCACCGCTGCTTTGAGGAGAAGGGGGTCTAAGGCAGGATGCCACTCTTTCTGCTGTTTCCACCTCAACCATAGCTCTGGTCTGGGCGTACAGTGCAGGGATCATTATTTCAGTATTTCTGAGAGGGAATGTCAAAGCGTGGCTCTAATGCATTCAATAAAAACTGAACTCCCTCGTTCTCAACCTCGCTGCAGGGACGGACCCCCTTGTACATTCAAACAGCAATCCCGTTTATTTTTTCTGCTCTCGCAGAAGACGTAGGTAGTTTCCCGAAAAGGTGTATCCACGCCGTGTTGTCGCTTCAGGCCAGCAACAACCACGGCTTCTCACACAACTCCGGGTGATGCAGCTTCAATGCTGCCGGCGCGTCTTTTAACTTTGTCCTCTCGCTATTCTCCTTGTTTTTCCCATCCGCCATTTTTGTTTTGAATGTATATTCTTCTTTGTCCGTCCGCGACAGCCACTCTCGCAACAAGCACCCCCTATATACCCTCCAAAGGATGATTAATATAACGCTTTTTACAGGGTCTTCAAATCCAAATAAAAGGTCTACTACCACCATATCGATATTTTGGCACACCCCTAGCCCTCATCAGGCAGATCCTGGAACTCTTCCCCATAGTTTTCTATTTTATGATTTTATGACATCTTTGGTTTTTTTTTGGCTTGGTGTGCTATCTCAATGAAGTCTTCAGTCATGAATTGAAGCATAATTTAATGATTACAGTGATCCCTTGGCTATAACACGGTTTACTTTTCACGGTTTCGCTACTTCACGGATTTGCATCGTGCATTGTGTTCTGCATTCTGATTGGCTAAAAAGTCACTCCACTTCTCTACCTGTGCGTCAATAACGTTGCAGTTTAATATGTACACGTACGTAAAACAGCTTGCCAAATTTACAACAGATACGTGCAAATCATCTTGCAATTTCGAGTTTCTCTAAAACCCATGGAAAAAAGAGCGACAACAACAACTGCCAATCACTGTGTTCTTCTCCCGAACAAACACAGCTGCACCGCAGGCTTCAAAGGGAGAAAACACTGCAGAGGGAAGTCAGGATGCAGCGGCTCAAGAGCAGTGAAATACACCTGAGTCACTATTTGTCCCACTGTACTTTGTATTTTTTAATAATAATTTTAAATTTTCTCCCGTTTAATCCAATTACTCTCGGGTCGCGGTGGGCGGAGCTTATCTCCGCGATTTGAAGCCTTCTGTTCACATGAGTGATTCAAATTATTATTTGACAGAACAGTACAGAAGATATTTGTTGAAAAAACGTTTCTAAAGTACTTTTATTTGTGAAACAAATACTTGAGCCTGTTAAATGGTTTGTTCTTTCTTTTCAATGTATAATAGAGAATTTAATTGTATAATAATTGTTTAAAAAAAAAAAGGTTTCTACTTCACAGATTTTGCCTATCACGGGTTCTATTTGGAACGTAACCCCCGCGAAAATCAAGGGTTTACTGTATTCCATCTTTGGGAAAGTAGTTGTCTATTTAAGGCCTCGTTTTTCAGGCGTAAACAAGATATCACTTTTGCTCACTTAAAAGAATATTTTGAAAATGTTGAAGAATGGCTCCTGCTTTTGAACAATGTCAGCTGAACGTGGTTGATCTTTGTGTTGATTTGGTAAATCAGATAAGCTTTGGTTTGGTAGCTGCTGCAAAGTTTCTTTTAAACCTTCAACACCGGAGATGAGACTGTATCTCTTCGACTGTTTATGCGATCAACATGAATCATCTGTTTATGACGCAGAGAACAACGGCTTTTCATAAATAGTAAATGGTAAATGACATATACTTGTGTAGCGCTTTACTATTTTCTTAGAAGGCCCAAAGCGCCTTATAGTCACAGCCCCATGCACACACATTTACACATTGATGCGGCTCCGCTGCCGAACACTAGCGCCAACCTATACCCACCTGCGGCAATGTGGAGTTCAGTGTCTTGTCCAAGCAGGCTTTGACAGCCGCAGGGTGGGAACCGAACCTGCGATATTCTGATCATAGGTTGACCACTCTACGCCTGTACCACGACCGTCCCATAACACCCAACACATAAGTAATGTAAAGTGTTGTATACCAGTGCATGGCTGCCTTTTTTCGCGTTAGAATCCATTGGAATAATGTTAATTGCGTAAAAGGTTGAAGACTTACAGTAGTGGAATGAATGTAAACACCAAAGCTGAAGCTCCGGTGTTAAAGGGTTATTTAGGACTGTCAGCTATGACGCAGTACTGCAGGTCACTAGGTTTAATCTCAGGTGATGGAGTTTACCTGTCACTACTCCAACTCAAGTCAATCAGCAGCTTAGCCTGTATGTTGGCTGTTCTTCATCACTTGCGTCAACATGTTAATGGATGTGTGTTGTTGGCAGACAAGTTTGTGGATCTGTGAGTTTCTGCATCATCGAAAATAACGAAAGAGAAAGTTAAGATGTTATCGATGAAGTTAAATACTTTTGTGATGCTAAATAAAGCTGAAGGACATTTGTGGCTCATTTGGGGGTGGTGTTGCCCCAATGCTGTCTCCTTCTTTTCTCTGTTTCACCTTGCTGGTGTTGAGTTCCCTGTACAGTTCTCTTTTTACACTCATTTATGTAGGTGATTAACCTTACATTTGATCAGATAAACGACAGGAGCTGATTGTTGCCGTTAGGTTTGCTGCATACTTTTTTTTTACTCTACAAAAAGGGTAGAAAAGATTCGGGATTTGAAGAATAACATTTATTTGTGTTGTTCATAAACTACCTGGACAAAGACCCACTATACCTAAGGGCCTTGATCTGAAGTTGATCTGCATGGGATTCATTTGATCTTCATAATCTGATCATGTATAATGTCCATTGACAGAACTGGACACAGTGAGTGTGATGTCACCCAAATTGGCTCTGTTTTGCCTACAATTTAGTCAATACAGTCTCCATTTTTTCACGATACTGATGTCACCATGCTAGAGTCAGACAACATCAGTTAGTGGTGATCGGTCCCAATCAGTCTAATTCGTTGTTTCTATGGAAACCACTCTCACCAATCAGGATCGAGTTTGATAAAAGTCCACAACGCTACCACTGGAAAGCGGGTTCAGGATAAGGAGGTCAGAGGGAACCACATACTTTTATTGCAACATCTAATTGGTCAATTTTTTACTTGAAATAACTTATATAAAAAAAATCATAAAAAAGGATTAGCAAGAACATTTTGAAAACATTTAAACAAGAACATTAAAAAAAAGCTAGGCGAGCAAGAATGGTTATTTTGACCACCAATAGAATGACTGGCGCTTTGACAGCCACCGTAGCTTAAAAAGCACCTTTTTAAACAGCATTTTTTCGTTTGCCCGTGATTCACAACAATTTGACTAAAGAAATAAACAATTTTTTAATGTCCTCCATAACCAGAAAAAATTCTTCAACATCATTTTTTTTAATCAGAGTGGGTCTTTAACAGCAGGCACGGCGCTGCCTACTGTGTGTTTCCATCTGTGTTGCTGATGTTGTGCCTCTGTCAATGTTTTGATGATGTTTGTTTTTGCTCATGACCTCCTCTCTGTGTTTTAGGTGTGTGCGTGCTGACCTCATGGTGTAACAGGATTAAAGATGAGCATTAGCAGTGATGAGGTCAACTTTCTGGTCTACAGATACCTACAGGAGTCAGGTATGTTGCAGGAAAAGCAGACACTGCATGATGAGTCTCTTGTGATTTTCTTATTTCATTTAATTTAATTTTTAACTTTTTATTCTGTTTTAAAAGGCCAAAGCATTACTTTCCCCTGATGATGCTCTTTAAAGTGCTTTTCACACTTCACACATCTGGATTTTGGTGCAGACCAAACAAGAGTCTTCTGGTCCTCTTGAGAGCAAGGATCTCCAGTACACATGCAGATGAACTCTGGTGTGGTTCACTGTAGCGTGAATTCTTCCCATATACCAAAGAAAAAGAATTGAAGTAAATATTGTAATGAAAGTAGTGTAATACAAGTAGAAAAACCAGCTCACAGCGTGAATCTAAAGAAGCATAAGATCATGCTGAAGTTTGAAAATATTTGTGTGAGTGTAAACACTGTAGAGAGATGATGAAGGTCTTTATTGTTATATTAGTCAGAGGATTACCTTGGCTAGCTGGTTTCCTTTATCAGTTCCTTTCTGGTTCTGGTCAAAGTTTTGAAAAACAGAGTGAGTTCTTTCAGTAGTTACCTTTTTTAAAGTCCCACTCCGCTCATCCCCAGTGGTCTTTTAATTATGATGATGCTGTTTTTAGCTTAAGTCAAAAAACCTGTGTCGTTTTCAAGGACATAGTTTCTGCAGAGCAGCAGTAGTTCATTAAAGATTCACCTCCGAGTTGTGGGCGAGACCGACGGCATGGAGCACCCACCCCCCTTTCCCAACACTTGTAACTGAGAGTTCTTTGTTTATACACTCTCACACTTATCGTTGACAAAAAAGGCGAATAATATTGTAGCTATCCAGCCGTACAGTTAAGATCCAGATTCCAGCTCAGACGGGGAAAACAAAGACGTACATGGATCTTTTAGAATGGAGCATGGAGCCCAACATATGTTCAACATCACAGTGACAATCTTTTTTAAACTGCATTTATTTTCATTAGATCCTCAGCAATATGAGAAAAAAAGGCTTATGCTTTATACATCTCCTCCATCATCCAAAAGGTGCCACAACATGTTAAAAACACCAACACAATACTATTTTCATCAGACTGGGTCTTCAAGCAACTTCCCAGTTAACCTTTCACTCATTTCATCAGCGAACCTCAATTTTTTAAAATACAAGCGTTAGGTGCTTCCTACTAATAAAAAATCGGAAAGGAAAGCTTGGCCTGACTTTAGGTCAAACCTGTGTTTGTGGGATGTGTGTGTGCTTGTGCGCATACTGCTTCAGAATTTGTTGCAGAGCAATCATAGATGACTGTAAATCCTCTGAAAATATGCCAATGGAACATAAATATTGACCTGTGTGTGTTGTAAAAGCACTTTAAAATAAAGTTTGACTGTACAAGACTAAATTAGATTGAAGAGTTTCAGGCCGAGTCAGCGAGAAAGGTTTTTGTGAACAAACCAAGGGATTAAAGGACGGGATGTCCATGGTGGTGATACAGTGATGTGTGTTTAACACCCATTGTGTTATTTTTTTGGGGGGCTGTGGTAAGCTGGCCTGTGAACCTGTACGGACTGTTTCACAGCATGTCGCTGCTCGCCTGCAGGGTTCTCCCACTCGGCCTTTACCTTTGGCATAGAGAGCCACATCAGTCAGTCCAACATCAACGGCGCTCTTGTGCCCCCCGCCGCCCTCATCAGCATCATTCAGAAGGGCCTGCAGTACGTGGAAGCAGAAGTCAGCATCAATGAGGTGAGAAACGTGTGTCCCAGTAATGCAGCTCTCCTGCAAGCTTCTGGGCGTTCTTCGTCTCACAAGCTCCTCTTCTCTGCAGGACGGCACGCTGTTTGACGGGCGGCCCATCGAGTCGTTGTCCCTCATCGACGCAGTGATGCCGGATGTCGTTCAGACGAGGCAGCAGGCTTATCGGGACAAAATGGCCCAGCAGCAGGCGGCGGCCTCCACCAGCATCAGCAGCAGGAGGCAGCATCACTGGGAACACCAAAGAACGGAGAGAACACGGCCAACGAGAGGAGAACGGAGCGCACGCCTTAGCGAGTGAGTGGCGGAGGACAAGTACAGCCCGAGGCCAGAAGTGAGACGCACGTTTGACTCATTACCGCCCTCAGATAATCACGCAGACCTGATGGAAGTGGACGGGGACGTAGAAATCCCTCAAAACAAGGCCATGGTCCTGAGGGGCCACGAGTCCGAGGTCTTCATCTGCGCCTGGAACCCTGTCAGTGACCTGCTGGCATCGGGGTGAGTCCCACCGATTTGCTTTAACAGCAGTGCACGAGAATATACATGAAGACATGTTCACACGTGTGCGCTCGACAGGTCCGGAGACTCCACCGCTCGGATCTGGAACCTGAGTGAGAACAGCACCAGCAGCTCCACACAGCTGGTCCTGAGACACTGCATACGAGGGAGGGCAGGATGTCTCGCGAGCAACAAGGACGTCACCTCACTAGACTGGAATGTGAGCATGCGTACAAACGCTCTCACACACACCTACCATTTCCTACCCCGTTTTTCAGTCGTTTCTCCTAAATATTAGCTCTGATCCCCTGTGTTTATCTTCCCCAGCTGTGTTTGGAGTTTATGTGTGGATGTTACACAAGTAGCTGACTGTGGAGGTTGGAGGTCATGTGATGGTCAGAACTAACACATTCATCAATTCATTTGATTCTGCATAAAAATTCAACCTTTCTTATTTAATCATTTTTAAAGTTTGCTTTCAAAAGAAGTTTTATTTTATAAACAACCGCCACTGACCTTAACTACAATATGATACAACAGGAATGTTTAAATATAATTTGAAATAAATTGATTTTGTACATCAAAAACTTACAGAAAAGTGTTTTTTTGCATAAGAACAAGAAAATGCATTCACAGAATGCTTCAACCATGAACTTTTCAGTATTTTATTTTGAAATTTAACACCAATCCAAACTTATTTTATGTTCTACTTTTGAATTATTATAATTGTTCAAAACAATCTTCATTGCGCTGCTTCACAGATTTGTGCCTCATAGAAAACGCACTGCAAATTCCGCACTACAAAGGCACTTACACAAGTCACACTCGCCATTTCCACCTGTTCAACTACTTTTAAACATAATATAGGCCAGCAATAAAAAGCCGCATGTATTAAGTACCAGACTACTCACATCCTGACTCCCAGCATAGGTAAGGTTCAATCCCACACCGTGGGAGGAGTCAGCTTTGCCTCAGTCTCATGCAGGCGACACGACCACATCTGACAAACAGCATGTGGGACTCTATTCTGTTCACAAGTTCCTCACAGGTTTATTTATTTATTTAGATTTTTTTAGTTTTTTTACTCTATTGACACCCAGGTATCACACATAAAAATTACAACAGTAACCATTATAATCAACATTACATCCTCAGTTATGATGAGGAAATTCATCCACGATCTCATTTCCATGAGTCTTAGGCTAAAGCATGGGCTAACACCTGCCTGTCACACTGTTGTACGTGTTTAAAAATGAGCAAGTAGCAGCAGCATGGAGGGGTGAAAAGGAACAGCTTCTTCCGCCCACGCGCAGCATTATGGTACTAACAGGGCTGGTTAAAAAAAAAAAAAAGTAAATAAAGCAGCGACGGAAAGCGCTCAGCGCGATACCAGCGCCTCGATGCGGGCGCGCACAGTTCCGCGGACGCCCTGAGCCCGCCGCCGCCTGCGCCGCTTTCCTATCTTCCGACACTTCTGGCCAGGGCAGGGAGGAGGAAATCGCGTCTGCAAAGAGCAATCGACTTATACTGTACGCCGTAGATGAGGGGCGCGTGATGCGCGAGCTACTGTGGGAGCCTCGACTGCATCGCCCCACAGCTCAATGTGATTTAGCAGCAGGAGAACATGTCTCCAGCTCACACGGAGGCTGTGAGCTTTTCAATGCAAAATTCCGGTCAGTCCTCAGAAAACGCCAAACATCACGCGGATTTGTGTTTCCAGTCGTCCCGCAAAAATAAAGGCTGATGTTATTCACATTACGCGCTGCTCCTCTCCTCACGCAAGATGACCGGCTTTTCCGTAATCCCGCTGGTGATGGTGGATTTTTCACGCCGCTTTAACGCAATTGCTTTAACTTCAAAAGTTTCATCATATTGTAGCGCTATCGCTAACGCTGGGTCTAACGGGCACCAGTGATTCCTGGATGCGCCGGGCATGCGTGTTTCGTTTTGTTGAACCATGACTGAAGTGTCTAAGACCTGAAGTGACATCCATGCTGTTTGGCTGCTTAGGATGTTGAAAAACAAGTGGCTTGTGCTTAGTGTTAGGTAAAGAATTCAAACTATTCACTGAGTTCGAGTAAGTACTTGGCGGCCACCAACTAAATCCATAAATTAGCCGCGTCACTGAAAAAGCCGCAGGGCTATGAGCGTAGGAAAAAAGTAGCGGCTTGTAGTCCGGGAATTACGGTACTTTAACCCAAGAGTCTTAATGTGAAGCCTGAAACACGCCATTGACCATATCCACGCGTTTACATAGACGATTCATTGAAAGTGGTCGTTTGAACGCACATTGCTTAAGGGGTGGGATTGATGCATAACAGGCAAGTTTCCTATTCATGTCACATGATCCCAGGTCTTTATCTTTAGCCAATAGGGCGGTTTAGTGTTTGAAGGTGAGCTCTTCATCTGAAACCCTCCCAGTCCACACTTGCTTTAGGTGATACTCATGTTGTGTTTTTGTTTTTGAGGATGCTAAAGTGGGATTTTCTCCATATTTGTCCATGTTTCTCTCTGCTCCAAGCCTGTGAACTCTCAGGATCGTAAGTTCTGGTTCCGAATGCCCCCCGCTACGATTCGGACTGGTTCTACTATCAACAGATGGTCACAATTCCCTGAGAAGGGACCAGAACAGGAGTTTTTTTTGATCAGTTTGGGGTCTCAGTTGTTGTTGAGCTTCTTTTTACACGTCAGCTGCTTTGCTCCATAGTGCGAACGAAACTGGGACCTCAAATCTGAGCAAGTTGCCACGGTGACAGTCATCGGCCCTGAATGATATCAAAGCGTGACCAAAAATAAGCTGTAATGACCAGTTCTGTCTTTGTCTCTGACAGAGTGAGGGCACACTGTTGGCCACCGGCTCCTACGATGGATTTGCCAGAATATGGACAAAAGACGGTGAGAAAGCTTTTACTGCCACACTTTCTAGGAAACAAATCAAATCCTAAATTCATGCTGAGCCTCTATAGTTCAAGCTCTGCTTCAAACTGACTTCATTTTCTGCAGCAATGCTGCCACCATGTGTTGCAACTGCAGTATTGTCAAATCCGCTGAAATGAATATTTACTAGAAATGATCAAGCACATGTTAGACTCTCCTAAACAGCAAAAGCATAAAAATGTACAAAACTTAAATCGCTATAAACTACAGAAATGAGAGAAATGAAACATTTATATCTCCAAAACGGATCCTAAAACTAAAAACAAGAATATTGTTCTTGTGTTTGTGCATCAGGTAATCTGGCCAGCACTCTTGGTCAACACAAAGGACCCATCTTCGCCCTGAAGTGGAACAAAAAAGGAAACTTTATCCTGAGTGCAGGAGTAGATAAGGTAACGCGCCGCGGCTACAAAAAGCGGCCGCGGCTCCTTCAACAGTCTCACAGGCACTGCTTCTGTCCTGACAGACAACAATCATCTGGGACGCGCACACAGGAGAGGCCAAGCAGCAGTTCCCCTTCCACTCAGGTACAGTGACACGTCCACAGGAGCGCTGCACATGCAGCCCAGCCCGCTGGCTCACACCCATCTTTGTCCCGCAGCTCCGGCGCTCGACGTGGACTGGCAGAGCAACAACACCTTCGCCTCCTGCAGCACCGACATGTGCATCCACGTCTGCAAGCTGGGCCAGGACCGGCCCATCAAGACATTCCAGGGACACACAGTAAGTGTGTGAGGGACTCCTTTGTGGATTCAACACCCGCCCTCTCCCCCCGTTCTTCATGTTCATCCTCCTCTGTCTGCAGAATGAAGTCAATGCAATCAAGTGGGACCCCACGGGGAACCTGTTAGCCTCCTGCTCGGATGACATGACGCTGAAGGTGAGCAGTATCACACCTCTGCAGTGGAGTGTGGCAACTGGCCAATTCTCTGATTGGACCGCTTTAGAGCCTTGGTGATGAACTAAATCAGCACGCCGTGTTTACAGGTGTCTCTAGAGGACTGTTCATTCCCATCAATACTCGAGACCTGTCTGAAGCCGGGCCTGAGCTCTAGGGAGGGCGTCAGGTTCATGTGACGTGGCGATGGGTTAGTTCAGGGGCTGACCTGCTGGTATGTGTTGTGGTCTGCAGATCTGGAGCATGAAGCAGGACTTGTGCGTGCACGACCTGCAGGCGCACAGCAAGGAGATCTACACCATCAAGTGGAGCCCCACTGGGCCCGGAACCAGCAACCCTAGTGCCAACCTCATGCTCGCCAGGTGGGTGTGAGGGCGTGCGAGTGTGGACTTCAGTTTTGCGTGTTTGCATTCCTACTAACATCTACAGTTTGGTGTGAGAGTGTGGATCTGCCGACACAGCAGGAGTGGAAGAGTTATTAAGAGTTATTAGATTATCTGGAGCAGTAACCTAGATTTAGAAATATAACCTCTAAACAGCTCAATATTTTGATTTTTCTACAACAGTAAAACCAGCAAGTAATATAATATCCTGTCAATCGTTCAAAACTAATTGGGTTATTTTCGTTTAAGTTTAACACTGTCCTCAGAAACGCAGGTTCAAGCGATCACTTTGAATGAAAAGTCTCGGAAAACCAGCATAAATGCGTTTTGGTCTTCTGTGTTTAAATCTCTCGTCTTCACTCGTCACTATTCAAGTTTTTAGGCTCGTTATCAGTTTCCACATACAAAACACATGGCACTCACGTCGAAAGTTAAAGCATGTTCATCTTTGACCAATCAGGGACTCAGACTCCTTTTCGATTTACAGAAGTACCAACCGTTTAAAAATGTATCATGAAAGAGAAAAGAATAATTGCGGTTTGTGAATCCTCTCTCCCAAAGTTGATTGTCCAAACATAGAGCTATAGAGATGGCATCCCATAGTAAGCTCTGCTCAAGTTGAGCCATATGAAGAGTGAAACCAAACTCAGATCGGCCCCAAGCGTGGTTTTTCTAGTTCTGCTTATAGGCTGTGTTCGATTATCTTGTGGATAACGGCCAGTAGTTGACTTCTGCACAACCCCCCAGGTTTGACAAAGATCTGTCTGCAGATTTCTGGGACATTTGGGACATCAGTCTGACACCAGTGGCTGGGGACTCCCCAGTATTTGAATAATTCTCCTATTAGGATCATGATAACTAACATGGGGTGGTTTCTGTGCCTCTAAGGGAACATTTCATCCCACCACAACAAGGAGAAATATGTTTGATTTCTTCCCCTGAGGGAATGGCGCCATGAGATCAAACTGTAGCATGTCCCTAGGATAAGTTAGTGATCATGGTGTTTTGAAGCATGTTATGTAACAAAACAAAGTCTCTCTGGACGTCCAGCCTTTTTGTCATCAGCCTGAATGCTGGGATTAGGAGGTTTGGCTTGCTGCCTCTGACTGATGACTGCCCAGTGACACCTGAAGGAATTTTCTCTCTGGATCATTTTTTGAATGGATCTTTCAGGATTTACCTAAACCCTTTGCCAATATTCTTTTTGCAGCTGTCTTAACCCCAACATGAATTATTATTCAAAAAGTGTCATATCCAAATCTGCGTCTCAACGTTGAAAGAACGGCCAGTGTGGGGATTGAACCCCTGACCTTGGCTGTTCCAGCACCATACCCCTTTTGCTTTCTTGTGGGGTCCAGATGACCCCACCCTTACATTCAAGTCTTATCCCTACCATGATAAAGGTGGATAAAGGTGGAGAGGATTTCATGTAATCCATGGACACCAGTGAAGATTACAAATCATTGAAGGAAAAAGATTCAGCGCACACTCTAGTGGGGTCTAGATGACCCGTTGGGAGTGGGGTCATCTGGACCCCACAGATAGCACAAGGGAAACTGTGACTTGCCGAGCTAAATGGCGTTCACAGTTGCTCATTAACCACAAAGCTTTGTTTGGACGCTCCGTTTAATGCAGCAGCTTTCGTCTCCACAGCGCGTCCTTCGACTCCACGGTCCGGCTCTGGGACGTGGACCGGGGCATCTGCATCCACACGCTGACCAAACACCAGGAGCCTGTCTACAGCGTGGCGTTCAGCCCCGACGGGCGCCACCTGGCGAGCGGCTCCTTTGACAAATGTGTGCACATCTGGAACACCCAGGTAAGGGGTATGGACCTGGCGGGAGCGCACTGCAGGTGGCGGAGCAGAACCCCAACTGCCTCTGTTTACACGTGTGTGTTTCCCACAGACGGGTGCGTTGGTCCACAGTTACAGAGGGACAGGGGGCATCTTTGAGGTTTGCTGGAACGCTGCGGGGGACAAAGTGGGGGCCAGCGCGTCGGACGGATCTGTGAGTGTGCTTCAGTCCTTCCTGCACGTTTTTGCCCGTCTCCGCCCTCTACAGGTGTGCGCGTCTCTCCTGCAGGTGTGTGTGTTAGATCTTCGGAAATAGTCCTGCGGTTTGGTGGAAGCCATGGACCGACCATGAATGTGTACATAGCCAACGACTGTCCCTGCGCTCGCCACTGCGGCCCCGCCCACAGGAAGCAGCAGGCCCAGAAACAGGACGGACAGGTGGGGGCATGGATGGTGGCGCCCCTTTCAAACGCAGACTCTGAGAGAGATGCGGGTGGGGGTGGTGGGGGCAGCTGGAAAAAAAAAAAGTACCAAAATGTGGACGCGGTTTTGGGCCTCATCGGCGAGATCGCAGACACGGGGGTCTTTGTGTGGACACTTCCATTTCCAGGACGGCACTTAGTTTTTTTAAATTTCAGATCCCTCTCTAGCCTTTTTATATTTTTTATCTTTAGGGGGGTTGGGTGGGCTGTGGGCGGGGCAGAAATACACACACATAAACAACAACTAAGTGGTGTGGCTGGGGGCCTCGCCTTGCTCCGGAGCCCATCCCCCCACCTTGTGTGGTTCTGGACTGTCTGGGGTTGCTCCTGCGCACGCTCACGTGCACAGACCCTGCATCGTGTGCAGCAATGAGCAGGGGGAGGAGCATCCTGAGGTGAGATATTATCTTTAAAACTGAATTGATGCCCCCCTGGCTCTTCCTCCCCCCTGTTGGTGTGCAGCGATCACTGACTTTGTTCCCGGTAAATATTTTTCTATGAGAAGCCCTAGATTTTTAAGAGCATTTTTAATCTGCGCAGAGGCTGCAGCGCGGTTGAGCAACAGACGGCACAGACGGAATATCAAGCCCCACCCCTTCCCAGTAAACCTGAAACCATTGAGTTGCATATTCATGGCCCCTCCCCCCACGCCCTAGTTATCCAGCTTCATCGCACTCGCTGCATGTTATTTGCGATGTCTTTAAATTTAATGACAGCTTTCAAATTGTTTTTTTTTTTAAATGTCTTCAAACGAATCAGTCACCACCTGCAGGGTGGGGGTGGGGGTTGGGGTGGGGTCGGGAGCACCACTACACCCCTTCCTTAGCAGTGAAAACAATTGGTTTCAATTGAACAAATAAAGTCTTGCAGATGTAATAATGCAAACTCTGGGGGGGCGGGGCTACTGTGGAGCCAGATCTGACCTTTGTTTTAGTCTGGAACAGGAAGAGGGTTTTCTCTGAGCCGGCAGCAGTTCTGCAGAAAACCTGACCTCGGGCTCGGGGTGCTGACTCTGCTCAGAGTTGGACCTCGTTGATAGGAACCAAAGAGCCGTCTGCAGGTTCAGGTTTTAGGTTCTCCAGAATCCTAATGAACTTCAAAATCAGCGAATCATGCTTTAGCTCATCCTGGCCTAAAACAGCCCCCCCTCCCCAAACATGTTCTTAAATTATTTCTCCCACATCTCTGCTGCCGGGCCTCAGACTTCCTGATTTCCTCCTGGAGTCCCGCCTGGTTTCTGATCCGAGCAGCTGCCTAAAGATGCGAGAAAATGCAGACGCTGAGTCCATCGTCCGCCCATCGACGCCAGCCCATCCTTTTTTGGTTCAGTTCCCCTGCAGCTCAGTTCAACTGTCCTTGTTCAAATCAGATCAGTGGAACTGAAGTCCAGAATAAAGTCTATTTTGATAAGAACTCTTGATTTGTCTGTCTTTGGGGGAGGGGACTTGATGGAATTCCAAATGATGTTCAAACCCAGAGGAGTATTTCCAGCTTCAGAAAGCAGCATTTGATCTTTCAAAACCCTCTTTTGGATAATCATCTCGAAGAAACTCCAGAGCTGAGCCAACCGCCTTCAGCAGTTTCATCTTCTGATGTTGCCATTCCAGCAGCTGCCTGCAGATGGCGTTTTAGAGACTGCAGATTTTCCTCAAGAACCAAGGCTTACTCCAAAACCACAATCTGCTGGGTTGTTTCTTAAATCGTGTCTCCTGTACTTCATTCCTCCAACATTTCCACTTCTTCTGCAATGATGGAAACAGTCTAAGTCGTCCTTCAGGTATGTGGTGTCTTCCACAGCCAGATGACGTCCATGATGAGTTCCTGAGTCGACAACAGTGCTGGAGTTGTAAGAGAAAAATTCTAAGCATCAGTCCAAAAGAACTGCGATCTGAACAGCTTGCTGTCTGCCCGGCTTCACAGGAAATCTGCCTCTTCATGACTCCCTCTATTCCTGCTGCGTGTTTCAGGCCTGCGTGACACAAGAACGCTGCACAGCTGATCTAAAAATAAGAGTTCTCCAGAAAAGCACCACAATCTCATGATTTATTGATTTTTAAACATTCAAGTTTGAAGTAATCATTTTTACAGCAAAAGCTTTTCTAATGCAGCATCAGAAGGGTGTGTGTACCTCTCTTTTCACTTCTCACAAATGCTTTTGACAAATGAACATGGTAATCGCATGCTACATACTTACAGGTGCTTGGTGATCCACGAAGAACCCGGGCAGGAGTGTGTGGTTTTGTGCAGTTTCCTTTCCCAGAGCAGCTCTTCTTTTTTTTTTTAGCAGGCAAAAAACTTGAAGCATCTTAGCATCAAAACACTTTCCTTGACTTCAACCAGCTTTTACCTTCACTTCTTAGGTCAGCCATCTTTTATCTGAATCCTATAGGTCACAACAGACTAGTTAAGAAGTTAGTCACAAGGATGGATTTCACTAGTTAGGAGCAGGATTTTATAATTTACTAGTTTGCCATCCATGGACACCAGTGAAAATCCCAAATCATTGAAGAAAAAAAAATTCAGCGCACTGTTTTGTGGGGTCTAGATGACCCCACTCCCAGTGTTAACATGCCTAGGATAGCACAAGGGTTGACTGTGAAGTGTGTGACTGTTCTGCCATTGACTGTTTAAGAGAAGTGGGCGGAGTGAATATGATGTCACTCAGAAAATGATTTGCTTTCAGTTCCAGTCATTCCTATGGCAACCACTCTCACCAATCAGGAGTGAGCTTGTTGGATGTCCACACCCTTACTCTTTGACAGCAGGATCAGGAGGATCTGTCAATCAATTGATTGGTCAGTTAATAACTTGAATAAGTTGCAAAACAGAAAAAAATGAGGAGTCCCAAGAACATGTTAAAAAAAGACAGTAGAGCAAGAACGGTTAATCTGACAATACGACAGTANGAACATGTTAAAAAAAGACAGTAGAGCAAGAACGGTTAATCTGACAAATAATACGACAGTAATATCAGTGTATTTCTAAATAGAAGTCAGTGGGATTTTTGGCTTTTTGGAGCAAACAAGGGACTTCCTGTTGGCTACTTCCACGAGGGGGGATGGGTAACTCAGTCCAGTTCTCATATACAGTCAATGAGCCATACTCTACTGTAAGATTAGGGATTTCAGCAGCTCCATAAACACTGATTTTACCATTGTGCTGTCTTAGATCAGTGTTTTTCAACCTTTTTTGAGCCACGGCACACTTTAACCTTGACAAAAATCCCGCGGCACACCAGCATTAAAAAAAAAGGATTAAACCAGTCTGTATTGATCCACAGTCCCTCCATGATCTCACGTGCATTTTTGTGATAATTGTGGCAGAAAAAGCTGGAAGTTGAAGCTGTTTTTTTATAACAGATGTAATAAAAGCTAAGTTAGAAGATTCAAAAACTTTTTGATTTGTGTTCGCTGTTGTTTCAAGACGTTAAGAGGAGAGACTCGTGCGCCGACACGCTCACCCTGTCACTTTTAACCCAATGCATCATGGGAGATGTAGTTCAATAATCCGCCGAACGCATAAAGCCAAGCGTCTTTGAGCTTCATTGTTTTGTTCACTTGTTCCACAGTCTGACACCAGATTTTGTGGAAAGCTACACCGCTAAAGACGAGCTTTAGCTGATATTTTTGTTGGAACTGGGAGACTTTATCAGCAGAATTCAGAACAAGGAAGTGAAAACTTTAACCACTTCTGATTGGTCAGACTGTTGACATGTGATTAAGAATCCAAGAATGATTGGTGGAGACAGTTAAAGGGGCGGAACTTTTCCTAACGCAGCTGAAGCTACGGCTAAATCGCGGTTCCGTCATTCTTATCAAAATGTTTTTAATATAAACACAAAGCAAAAAGTCTTTTATGATCTCTCATATAGCTAATTCGTTAGTGTTTTATCAGGTCCTGTTTGGATGAACAAAGAGCTGAAATCCTGGAGATGGAAAATGTTGTTAAATATGGTAATAAATGAGGACAATTTCCCACAGCACACTTGACCATCTCCCACGGCACACTAGTGTGCCGCGGCACACTGGTTGAAAAACACTGTCTTAGATGACCCCACCCTTACATTGACTGGTTATTCCTACCATGACAAAGGCGGATAAAGGTGGAAAGATTTCATGTAATCCATGGACACCAGTGAAGATCACAAATCATTGAAGAAAAAAGGTTCAAAGCACTGTCTAGTGGGTCTAGATGACCCAACTCCCAATGTTAAAGTGCAAGGATAGCACAAGGGTTACGGAGCCAATACAACTCAAGGAGTCTAACTGAATGAACCTTTTTGATGTAATGACTCCTGGTTTCATCTTTCAAGGGGACCTCTTCTTGAAATAGGGTTAGATCACTCATGAACAGAACATGTCTGACCTTGGCTGGTTGTTTACAGTATGGCACTTCACTGCACCAAATCCACGGTGGTGTGGATTTCCTGAAGTCTCTCCTGATCCTCAGTGTTTTCCTGTAAACTGAAGGAATTCTCTCCATGTTTCCCGGTGAGTGTGTTGAGGTGGACTTCAGTGCTGCCCTTGCTCCTCTGCTCTTTTCATGTAATGATGGGCTTGCACTTTAACGTCCTGCGGAAAAAAGCTCCGTCCTGGTTTGTCCTGCAGATGTCCACACCAGCCAGATGTGTCCACACCTTAGAGTCGACGCTTTTTAGCTGAAGAGGTGAGGCTATCGTGCCTTAACGGTCGCCTCGGGTCAGACTGACGCGGTCCCATTAGCTGCAGTGGCGCTTCCTGTCAGGTTCCATGGGCGTGTCTCCTCACTCAGGCTGTGAAACGGGAAGTAGTGGAACACATCTGCCAGCGTCTGCAGGACGTCGTAGATCACTGCAAACATGAAGTAGGTGGGCAGCAGCCACGAGAAGCTGAAGGTACAGTTTCCTACCGGCACAGGGATCGGGAGGTGTCTGGATGACACGGAAAAGAAACAGACATCCTGATGGTCTTTAAGGACTTCTGGTCAGAGCTGCAAACAAACGAAGGGACTTCAATGTGAAGAGCGTCCTCCTGTACGTCAGGAGATACTCACTGAAAGCGCTGCTCTCTAGATTCTCTTAGCATGATGAAAACAAACAGTCCCACCTCCGTGTTCAGGGAGAACGACACCACCTTGTCCAGCATGACCACGAAGCCCTAGAGAAGAATTTGTGTGACTGCCCGCACGTTTGATTGTATGTAAGAACAGGACTGAGTGGCCCCTCCCCCTCATGTTCTAAACAGGAAGTACCTGCAAGCTCCAAGAAGCCTAAGTCCTATTGACCATTGTATAATAAACAGTCATTATATTTGTCAGAATAACTATTCTTGCTCTGCTACCTTTTTTTGAAGAACATTTTATTTTTTTTAATGTAGTGCAAGTTATTTAACTTATAAACTGACCAATCAGTCGCCCCAATAAATTATGTGGTCTTGAGTCGAACAGTCAAAACATTTGATTTAAGATTTAAGTGTTAACGGCGTGGATTTCTAACAAGCCATTGATTTGTTGACTCAGACCAATCACATCTGGCTCCAACATGGCGGCGTCTGTATAGCGGAAAACATTGACTTCATTTGGTTGGAGCCAGAAGTAATCCATTTTCTCTGGGTGACGTCACACTCGCTCAGTCCAGTTCTCATATGCAGTCGTGTACATTTGTGAGTGTGTGCACGTATAAGTGTGGGCGTTTGTGCTTTACCTGGGGGTCACATGCAGATACGATGAAGATGAGCCCAAACCCCAGCAGAGATACAGAACCTTTGACAAAACTGGAAAAAAACATTTAAACAAATTATTATTTTACTCAAAAACAGTAAGAGGGACTGTTTTTCTGTCTTTGTTTGATGGTGGTGGTGGGGGGGGGGGGGTTGTTATTTAACGTGTATTAATCTAGATTGAGAAAGAGATTCTTACTTTTAACTGTGGCCTGGTTAGGTGTTGGTAAGTCCTGGTAAATGTCAGCGGTTCAGCCAAATTCATCACAAAAGCTCCAAATGAATCTGTCAGTTGCAAGTCTTTTTTTTCTTTGGGAGCGGGTGGGGTTCAGAGTGGAGGCCACAAAAATGTTCTTTAGTTGGAGTTAAATTCAAAAAGTGGAAGCTCTAAGAGCTCACAACCCAACTCTTGGGGTCAAATGTACATGGAGTGACTACTTTCTGCATTAGTTTCCTAACTGTTTAAAATTTATAGGAAAAGCTACGGTAAATGCCCCCCCCCCCCGTACTATCATACTTGAGTTTATTCCCCTCCCCCCTCCATACACACACACACCTTCTTGCTGAGCACAAGTGATGGTGCTTTGGGAAGAGCCGCTCCCACACTTCAGTCAGCCCCTGCAGCCTCCACGCCCACAGCGAGCTCACCAACCCGTCCACTGGAAGGAGGAAGAGGAGGGGCAGCGTTGGGTCAGAACACCCAATGCTGCAGAACCATCTTTGGGCGGGGGTGAAGGGTAGGACTCACATGTGTGTTTCATGGCAGACCCCATCACCAGAAAGGACACGGTGACGCTGATGGCGATGAACACCTGGATGAGCTCAGCCACCCACCAGTAGCTCTGGTACCGCTGAATGATGATCTGGACCAGAACCACAACCAGAGCAAGAACATCAGCATTGACGAAGGAAGACTACAGTCACTGAAAAATGTGTTTATGTCAAAGAAATTGGAGTTTTGTTTGAGACTGACTACTCACGTCTCTGCATAACTATCATGACTAAAACTGTAGAACGTTGTGATGCATTAAAACAATCAGGACTTAAAATATCACCTGCTAAACTTTAATCATAACTCTTCAAAACTATTACTAAACGCTATCATAGTTTAGTTTTAAATTCATATAGCCTTTGTACTGAACTTCCACAGGAAGTAACTGATTCTGTTTTACTTCTGCTTCCTAGATGGTTTTGTTTTTTAGATATTCCTGCAGAATTCTTGTTCAGGTCTGGTTCTACTCAGCGTTTTCCAAGTCTTCTGCAGAACCTGTGAGTCTGCTGCTTCTGTGAAGGGTTACCTTGGTCAGGGGGATGGTGGCGATCTCTCCCGCTTTCTCAGAACTGACAGCAAAACACACAAAAACACAGAGTTTGAGTTTGAAGTTTATCAAGTAGCTAAAGACGATTTTCAGGCCAGGAAAGGAAAGTTTAACCCTGGTGCTATCTTAGATGACCCCACCCTTACATTTGCGTGTTCTCCCTACCATGACAAAGGTGGATAAAGGTGGAAAGATTTCATGTAATCCATGGACAGCAGTGAAGATCACAAATCATTGAAGAAAAAAGGTTCAGAGCACTGTCTAGTGGGTCTAGATGACCCCACCCCCAATGTTAAAGTGCATAGGATAGCACAAGGGTTAAATGTTCCCCTGCCTGGTCAATGTAACGCCCCCAAGAGTCATTTACTCCACTGTGATTGGTTAGTTTGTCAGCTCCGCGCACAACGCTGAAAAACTGTCATTCATACAAACTGGCGGGACGCATTAGCAATAAACTTTCATAATAAGGCGGGGCCCGCAAAATGTCATCTTGGGGGCCGCAAATAGCCCGCGGGGCGCGTGTTTGAGACCCCTGATCAAGAGTGATGCGATTTTACCGCATATGCAAAGAAAATAAGAGAGAATTTACAAGGTTAAACATAAAAATGAAGAGCTGTAGTAGCTATGATTTCAGAAGGTGAGAAGCTGTTTTTTTAAGTGTCACTCCTGCTTTTGCTTCTGAAAGTGACTCAAGTAGACATTTACTTTCTTCTTCATAAGTGCCCAACAAGAAAATCTTGATTGATCCTACAGATGCAGCATCACACAAGCCCAGCAGAGGGCAGTGTTGCTCCAGGAAGAAGTGACGTGTCCAGTGACTGAGAGGGTCACAGGAGAAGACCAGCAAGGATTTGTAAGGAGGGTGACATAAATAAAATCTGCAGAGTCATTTGAATAGAACAAGAAATCTACAAAAAAGGAGGATTTAACAGAGGGGGTGATGCTGGTGGTGGGGGTCTCTGGGGTGGGGCTGTTATGATTTAGAGACACAATTACAGTTTGAGCACAAGAAGGCACATCTTCATCCCCTCCTCTGTTAGTACAAAAACAGAAGGCTTTACATCACAAACTGAGATGTTTCTGAGCAAAAAAAGGTACAATTCCACCTTAAATATCTGGGAAGGAATCACCAAAAGCTGAGCTTGTCCCTCATGGTGCTCCTCTCACCCTCAGCTTTGATGAGGGGGCAGAAGGACTGCAGAAGTCTGAGTGCTGCACAGCAGCGGCTTACAGAGCATCAAACCCACTTAAGCACCTAAACGGATGTGAACCCTCTAAAAAAGGTGGAAATGGGAAAACAGCAGAAATGACTTAAAAAAAAGAAAAAACCTTCAAAGTAATTTTTTTTGTTTTGTTTCAGATTCTCTTGCATGCACCCCCCCAGAGCTTTTTATTAATTAACTCTGTATTTACAGAGCATCTTTTTGTCGACAAAATGCATACAACATGTAATACACATAAGAAAACTAGACACAAACACAATTATTACTATATTAAACACTAAAAATATAAATAAATAAATATATATACATAAAATAAAAATACATAAAATAAATGCCTTTTTTATATATACTGTATTTATAAAAATCACAAGGAAAGTAGTTAAAAGATACATTTAGAAAGCAGGTCTTCATCTTTATCATTAATTTTTCTGTCTCTAATATTTTCAAACTATTCTTGCAGGAGAACAAGCAGAGAAAACAGCTTTTTAATATAATGATTTGATATTTTTTGTATTTCCTTGGTTTTGATATTTGTTTTTATGAACTTTTTATTTATTTATGTACTTTTTTTAACCCTTGTGCTATCTTAGATGACCCCACCCTTACATTGATGTGTTCTCCCTACCATGACAAAGGTGGATAAAGGTGGAAAGATTTCATGTAATCCATGGAGACCAGTGAAGATCACAATTCATTTAAGAAAAAAGGTTCAGAACACTGTCTAGTGGGTCTAGATGACCCAACTCCCAATGTTAAAGTGCCTAGGATAGCACAAGGGTTAAAAGATGACAATTAAGCTTCTTTATTCATTACTTTTTTATTTTTATGGTGTTTTTTTTCTTCATTTTTCTTGTTTCATTTTTTTAGTGTATCAATTGATTGATTGCCCAGGTCAGAAGTCAGACCAGCTCTAACATTTCTTTTATTCTCCTGTGGGTTTTTTTCTTCTCTGGAACAAGTCTGGATGACCTCCGAGTCTGCAAAGGGGTCATGTTTTAAATTCAAACCTGTTAAAAGAAGACGGATCCAGACCAATAAAATGCCTGAAAACCAATAAAAATCCTTAAATCGCTCCAGAAACCCATAGAGCCGGTGAGGAGTTTTAAAAACAGCATTGATAGGGAAGGCTGAACAAGCTTGGCTGAAGACTTACTCCTCCAGAGAGATGTTGGAGGGCAGACGGGCGTGATCTGATGGAGGCCTGTGCGAGCTGCTGGAGGGGGGTGCCGATGATGTCTGTGGGACGATGTGAAGCACAGCCCAGCACCTGCGTAAACAGAGGCATCATGGGAGTGAGTCCACTCTCTGGACTCTGATGCAGCTAACCTAAACCAGAACAGGTTAGTTAGTTAGCACCCATTCATTTGGAGGGAGAGGCCTCAGTTTCAGCATAGATATAAAACCAAGAGGCCCCACCACAGCAACACACTGCAAAAATCAGACCCTGTAGAAATAAGTCAAAAAACTCTTCAAATTTGACATTTTTTAAGGCATGGTTTGTTAAAAGAAGATTTTGTTTTCTTAAAAAACTTTCTTCATAGGAAAGACAGAAAACAGGACCACTTTTCGAGAAACAAGGGTGTGTTTACTTTCTTAAGATTGAGTTTTTGCAGTGCACTCTGCCTGATTCTCTTTAAACACTACAATCTTCTCAATCACTACTATGCTCCTGCAGGTGGCGCTCTCTTCAGACACTGAAGGATTTCAAATATATTTTTTGTTATTCCAGTGTTTTGAGAGGGCTGAAACAGGTCTGTAGGATGTGGAAATCCCCTGCGCTCTAAAGCGAAGCTTCATTTCATGACAGTTGGCGGCCTGAGAAGGTTTTTTGGATAACAGCAGAGCAGCGATGAAGTCAGACTGCAGAGAGCCGGTCGCCTTTCTCTGCGGCACTCTGAGCCGCTCTGGAAGATTTATCCGTTCATTTGTTGAGGCTTCGCCTGAATGCACCCAACAACACACCATTTCTATTTTATTCCACTCGTCTTTCACTCTGCAGGGTGGCCCAACAGAATTATGTTCCCAACAATAATTATCAATCAAAATTATGTTGTGAAAAATGGAGGCGGGAGAAATTGCTTACGGGGACGTCATGCGGGAGAAAGGAACCCCAAAATACGAAGAGTGGAAAAGAAGTGGGGGGCCGGCGGGAAGGGGTGGCATTTGCATGTGTGCAGACGGGAGGCATGATGGAGCCAAACTAAAGCAAAGTTCAGCTGAATAAGTATTGGATCTCTTAATGATTTGGGAGGTTTGCCCGTTTCAAAAAAACTGACAGTCTGTCATCTTAACGATAGGTTCCTTTGAACAGTGAGAGACAGAAAATCACAAATAAAAACCAAGAAATTCACTCTGAAGAATTCAAATAGGGATTTTTTAAGAGAAATAAGTATTTGAACCCTCTTACTGAAAATACTTATTACATTGTAGCAAGCACAGAAGTCAGGCTTTTCTTGTAGTCAATGAGTGGGTTTCTGCACATATCAGGGGGAATTTTGATCCTCTGTTCTTTCCAAATGACTTCTAAATCATTCAGATTTGGTGGCTGTTGCTTGGCAACTCTTAGCTTCAGCTCTCTCCATAAGTTTTCCTAAGGGATTGAGGCCCAGAGACTGGATGGAGCACACCATGACCTTGATGTGCTTCTTCTTCAGTCATTCCTAGGTTGGCTTGGTTGTAGGTGTTGGGTCTAAATCCTGTTGGATGACCCATCCACCACCCGTTTTTGAGCCTCCTGGGGGAGGGAAGGAGTTCTTCTGTCAGGATTTGACGGTACATGGCTCCGCCCATCCTCCCATCCACACGGTGCCCTGTGCAGAAAAACGACCCCCAAAGCATAATGCTTCCACCTCCGTGCTCGACAGTGACGGTGTTCTTGGGGTCATAGGCAGCATTTCTCTCCCACCAAACACATGGGGTTGAGTTGATGCCAAAGAGCTCAGTATTGGTCTCATCTGACCACAGCACCTTCTCTCAATCATTTTCTAAATCATGAAGGTGTTGTTGACAAACAACACATGCTCATGTGTCTACTTAAGCAGCAGGACTTAAACCATTAAGTATTCCCAATGGTTTTCTTGGTGACTGTGGTTCCAGCTGCTCTGAGATCATCAACTAACTCCTGCTGTGTTGTTTTAGGCGATTTCTCACTGTTCTCATAATCATGGAAACCCCAACAGGTCGGATTTTGTTCGGATCCCAGACATACAGGTGGATTGATATAGGGCTGCAGCTATCGATTCTTTTTGTAATCGATTAATCTATCACTTAATCGATCGATTAATCGAGTAATCGGATAAAACGATTTGTGTGTGTTTTTGAAGGACCAAAACAAATAATGCATAACAAAAATGACGTGGTTGAGAAATGAACAACCATTTGATTTTAACCCTTGTGCTATCTTAGATGACCCCACCCTTACATTGAGGTGTTATTCCTACCATGACAAAGGTGGATAAATGTGTAAAGATTTCATGTAATCCATGGACACCAGTGAAGATCACAAATCATTGAAGAAAAAAGGTTCAGAGCACTGTCTAGTGGGTCTAGATGACCCAACTACCAACGTTAGAGTGCCTAGGATAGCACAAGGGTTAAAGATCCGCTCTGATGCAAATGTTACTTTTGGTGTTTTTAAGTTGGTCTTGAGAAGTGGCGGAGCTAGAACATTTTGTTTGGGGGGGGTTGGACAGAAGACTTTGAAAGGGTGGCACAACACCAAAGTGGAAGGCCATTAAAAATAAAAGAATCAGAAAATCATATTTGATCATTATCATTGTTTATATTTCGTGTAAAAGTAATGCTTTTGTTATTTTTGCAATGCTTAAAGAAGCCTTGCGGTCCGCCGAAAGGCGAGCTACCACCTGTCCCAGCTCCTGCCTCTCGGCGCCCCCTCGATGCTCTTAGCTGAGTGTCCCGCGGGGTCCGAAGCGTTTACTTTGAAAAAATTAGAGTGTTCAAAGCAGGCCCGGTCGCCTGAATACCGCAGCTAGGGGCTCTCGCCGCCCGCTGAGGCAGCCCGCGCTGGTCACCACGGAGGGGGCGCGGAGCGACCGACGCCGCCCCTCGCTCGCTGCCGGAGCCACGCGCGGGTCCCGCGCCTAAGGCGTCGGGGTTCCAGCGGTTGCGCAGATGTCTTCTGTTCAGATGGTGAATCATGGAAGATGTGCTGTTGTGGTATGCCAGCTCTATTATGCAGTAGAGACACTGCACCTTGTTCTCTTCTTTATTGAGTGTGTAATGATCCCACACTTTAGACAATTTTTGCCGTTTATTTATAGATCTATTCTCCGCCATCGCGTCAACTAAATTCAAAAGGTCCGTGTGAATAAACGGTCCGTGTGACACAATCAAATCCCTGCGCCGCGCGTATAGTGCGCGTCATAGGAATTTAACGAGGCTTCGAGGCAGAGTTTTTGCCTCGAGGAATTTTTGTAATCGAGTAACTCGAGTAACTTGAGGAATCGTTTCAGCCCTAGATTGATAGTCATATTCTTGTATTTTGGAAAACTTGTTCCAACAATTGTCACTTTAACCCCCAGCTTCTTGCTAATGGTTTTGTAATCCATTCTGGTTTTGTGCAGGTCTACAAACGTCTCCCTCAAATCCTCTGAAAGCTCTTCAGTCTTTCCATGTTGGACAGTTTGGAGTCTGTCTGATTTTGTGGACTGGGGGGTATTCCAGAAAGCAGGTCATGCTAGCTGCCACGGTAAGTTTGAGGCTAAGGAAGTTGATAACCTCAGCTTTCGGTTCCAGAAATGGAGGTATGTTTCAGGATATGTCTTGTTGCCAAAGGTCATGCTCTGAACATAACCTGGTCTGGAGCAGGTTTAGTTGAAGGTTAGTTTGTTTTCAGAGAGGTGAAGCAGCATGGCGTGTCCATTTGAAGATGATTTAGCGGATGAAGAAGCTCAGATAATACTTTTTCCACCATGAGAGGGTGAAAAAACCACATATGGATGTTGGAAAAATAAACTTTTTTACTTTGATCTAACTTAATTATTTGCTTCAGTTAAGATAAATCTTTTTTTTTAAGTTAAGTTAGCTTAAAAATAACACGTAGTTTTCAGACAGAAAGTTATTTTACTTTCATTGAAATTAATTCAATTAAGCAGGTGTAACTGTGGTGCTGCTGTTTGATCGGCACCGCAAGGGATTCTGGGATACCATTCCCTTTGCCTGTCTGGACGGATTTGGGTTTAAGTGTGGGTTTTTGACCAAATGTGTTTAGTTGTTTAGCTGTTTTACTGTGTTTTGCTGAGTTATTTTGTCCTACTAAGCTTACGTCCCTGCACCATGAGTGAGAGTGAAGGAGAGGATGAAGAGTTTATATAGCACCCCTACCACATTATCCTGAAATGACAATGACAGAACACTCTTTAATGAATTTGTGCACTCCATGCATTTTTTCCCCGTCCTTTTTCTTGTTATAAAAATGAGCATATCTGCAGGCTCAAACTTAGACATATGAGAGTTCAAGAAATATAATTAATTAAGATCGAAATAAGATTAATTGAATTGGAGTAATATGACATTTAGTTAGATAAATACGTAAATTTGAGTTGTATAAACAATTATTGAGTTTTATAGAGGTAAGAAATTAAGTTGAATAAATTTAACTCAATTACTTGTTACCAATAGAAGTAATTCATTTAAGTTGGCAAAGTTGGATAAGTTATATATATATATGCGTCACAAGGAAAATGGAAATAAGATCAGAAACTCGTGCGTTGTCTGTTCTTCTACTACAAGCAGAAACTCTTTCTGTTACGGATGCAGCCGTATTACTTTTCTGATGGACGTATAATCTTCATACGCCATCATTGAAACCTCAGACTCCGTCTCACTGAAATGTAGCACTTTCTTTTTTTCACCACGCGTTTCCATGGTGACTCCGGAAATCGCCGATCCATTGAGAATGTCTTTATGTACTTGACTTGCACGTGCATTAACCCAGGGTTACGAAGTCAAGCGTAATTACGCCAACTCATATCCGGTCTTTTGGAACCGTCATACCCAGAGTTAGCAAGTTCAGGCGGATTTCAGCCAGAGGTTAGGCTTAAAGTCAGGGTAGTTTAAAACATGCTTCCTGGAATACCCCCAGGTGTCTTTTCTACAGATCTTAAGTATCTTAAGTGGGCAAACCTACAAATTTCAGCAGGGGATCCAATACTTGTTTCCTCCACTAGAATTGAATAAACACCTGCAGCACATCACCACTGCACATGTTCTGTCCTGAAGCTGCGCTGCTACACTTCAATCAAGCGTGAATGAATGTTCCCTCATGTTTAGAACACAAAAAAGCAGCATGAGAAAACCAAATCGATCGACGGAGAACTAACTGCTGCTGCAGAGTGTACTTCGCCACGCAACACCGCCTCAGGAGTCGGAGTGCGCGTTGGACACGCAGTGCTCGGTAGGAGTTTGTGAGCTAGTAAATCTCAAATGTGTCCCGCAGGAGAGGGACCTACTCTGCAGCAGCGACTCTGTTTTGCCATAAGCCGATCAGCGGACAACCCAAAGGTCAGACCCAGCCGCTTGTGTGGGGAGACCTTTCTCAGCCTCGTGCACTAAAGCGCCAAGGGCGTTTTATCAGTTCAATAACAGCTTGGCCCTTTATATGACACTGAATATACATGTCTGCCCTCTTATAAATATATTTGTGCTGCAGGAACTGAGGAAATGTATCATAGAGCAGTTTGGTCATCTGATTCTGCGATCAATACACGTGAACGTACATGTCTTGACTATACGGCCAGTTCCCAGGAGGAGAGTCCATGTAACTCTGAACGTAGGGAACATTAAATGGAACAGAAAGTCTTGATGATGAGGAGAAGGCACTGTTTGTGTTTTTCATTGTTCATCAAACTGTAATTGGGAGCCCGACTCAGTCTGCAGGAAGTCTTCAAGCCCCTCCAGAGGAAAGTAATGACGAGTGTTTGTGTTACCTAAACACACGGTCACAAAGTTTTTCGGCTGCAAGAAAAATGAAGGCTATGGTGCTATTTCCCAGAGAGTACGAGGAACGGCACTTATGGTCTCCCTGGTGTACCTGGACAGGAATATTTAGGAACAGAAGCAGACCAAAAGAAAATACTGTATTTGTCAGATCATAAGTCACTCCAGAGTATAAGTCAAAGAAGTCAATAAATGCAGAAAGAAAAAAAAAAATCATATATGAGGCTAAGTTCACACGGGGCTCAGGTTTGAGCGACCAATTTCAATGAAAGTCTATGTAAATGTATACATATGTGCATTTCGGGCGTCCCTGTGTTTAAAAACTCTCACGTTCATGCGGCGCTATGCAAGCTTTTAAGTCCGTTTTTGGACTCCGACAGTAGGTACGTGGTTTAGTATCAGTTAGCAACAGTCTGGTGTGAACATTGCATGGTAAATGCGCATCCAAAAACCCATGTTCAGTGAGTTCTTGAACGCACCACATATGCCCGGTGTGAACGTAGCATTAGTCACACCCAAACTGTTAAAAAAAAAACATCAACTTACACATTTAAAAAAAGGCGGTAATAATTTAAAATTCTCTGACTTGCATTTGTGTTCTCTGGATGTTAACCCAGGACATTCCCAGTGTTTCTCTCCACAAACACAACCCTGATTACATGACAACAAGCTGTTGAACAGTTTGCTATTTAAAAAGCAGGCAGCAGCTCACCAGAGGATGTTCAGCAGCGTGCACGTCGCCAGACCACCGAGCACGGCTCTGCGAAACCACAGGATCTGCTCAGAAAGAAGATAAAAAACCCAAAGTATAGCCAAGACGCTTTACTGCAGAGGTGGAGGACTGATTCACATGATTTTGATGGCGTATCAGATGTAAATACGTCTTGACGTAATTGTCAGCAGGTTGCAGCTGCTTGCTGGATGACCAATAGAAGAAAAAGTCCAGATCGCTTTGTGCGTGCTGATCTTCATGTAGGTTTTAGGATCCTGTTTATTGAAGTGGCATATGGTGACTACTTGTCTACCAATCACATCAAAGCAAAGCAAAGTAAAGTTCATTGCTTTGCTCAGAACTCTCAGAACTAAGGGCTGCTTTGGAGCTACTTCTGGAAGTTCCTCTTTCCTGACAGAAATCCAGACGGGACACAACTTTGTCAATAGCTGCACCTAAACTGTGGCATGCTCCTCCTTACTAAATGAGAGATGCCCACAAAATGACAGGTTGTAAGTCTTCACTGAAATACTGTTGAGTTTGATACTTCTTTGACTTTTTTTTTGCATTTACAACTCTTTTTTTAAAATTATATAGTTGTTCTTAGTTGAGACAATAACACAAGATGAGGTCACTGATTTACATGTAGATGGTGGTGCCTTCCATAGGGACAGTCCTTATATTCCATGGCGGACATCATGACTAGGAAAAGTCCTCAAGCAGAGGAAGGAGGCTAAGAAAGAGGCAGTGGACTGATAGTGACAGGCCAGGCACGCCTTGGCTTCGGCTCATAGAAGATTCTGGCAGACTCTTTACTTGGCCAGCCTCCCCATCAACACAACAATGGACGATGGATGGATGGCTTCAAACAGACAACTGCAGTCGTCTTCTTCCTTTTCATCTTCTAAAAGAAAAATGAATTCGATCCATCCGTTCATTTTCCTCACCCCTTCTATCTCTTTCAGGGTCACGGTGCTGCCAAAGTCTAACCTGACTACTGCTGGGCGAAGGTGGGGTACACCCAGGCCACACAATCACTCACACACACACACACAGTCACTCCTCACAGAAAGGTCCCAGCCAGGATTCGAACCAGAGACTGAGGCGAAAGCGCTAACCACTGCTCCACCTTGCAGCCCACAAAATAATTTGAATGGGATTTTTTCTTTTCTGTAAAGAAAAGTTTGGCAAGTTTTATCCATATTTCTCTTGAGGGCATGATATAAAGAAGAGACAACACAACGTATCTGCTCCAGCAGCCTTCATCACAGCAGGATAGACGACTCAGACAGAAGATTTCTTTATGATAATGTCGAAATAAAATAAAAGATAAACCAACAGCAAACAATGGAAACCAGAAAAATCCAAGTTTGAGAGATGAATGACGAAGTACAGAAACAGTAAACTAAATAACGAAGGAAAGAAATTTAATAAAGTCGCTCTTTTCCACCAAATAAATGTCTGGATTACTTGCTTGGAAAGAATTCTTTGTGTGAACTGGTTGCTGGTCTGATTCAGTTCAGCTTATAAGATAAATGCACCTTTATATTAATTGTGTGCGTTCAAACTCTAAAGACACACTTTTAAAGATTCAGGCTGTTCTTCCTTTGAGATGTTTTGGAGGTCTTAGATAAAATCCTCCAAAAACGGAGCAGTCAGTCAGTAAGGTGGCCGTTACCTGCATTCTGTCGTGAGAGATCTGTGAGAACAGCAGAGGCATCACGTTCACGATCCCCCCTGTGGAGACACAAGCGCACACAGGACGCGTGGTCATGACCTCGCAGTGCAGAAGCTACTCCGTCAAACTTTCAGTTTGTCGCCGCAGAGGAAAGTATGAAGGTCGGACGTCAGTGGCTTCAGGCGGTTATGATTTCAAAACGTGGGGAACAAAGTTCCCCGTTAATGAGGGGAACATGGAGCTCTGTGTGTGACTTCACAGGGAAAAGTAAGGACATCAGTTAAAGGAAAAAAGCTGAAGGAGCTGCTGGAAAATGCTCTTTCTTGTGAGCTTTTCTTCATTGAAATCCACATTTATGCTCGACTAGATCCCCTCAGCATCCAGGTTCGGCAGGATTTTCCAGGTCATCGTTCCCGGCAGGGGGGCTGGCCTGTTTGCACATCAAAGCTTTAGCAGCGTCTGATGGAGCCAACTTTACGGTTCGAGCTGCTAAATATTTCAAAGATCGTTAATTTCTCCTCTTCAGCTGACATTTAAGGAGTGTTTGGTGACTGATGATGTGACATTTGTCTTAGCAACACACAGATAAAGTGACAGATTCATTATCGTGTCTCCCACTCCTCACATTAAAGGCAGAACATTTAGTAAAAAACAGCTTTTTATGGTAAATTAAGAAATATGAATAACTGAAAAAAACAAAACACATTTAATGTAAAATATTATATTTACCCACGGATAAACCTTTCACAGTCTTGCTTTTCACAGATTTTTTTTAGTGCAGTTTTCCCTCCTTTTTTTTAAATTGTTTTCTGTATCCCGATTGGCTGTAGAGCATTGTCAGTCAATCTCTACTCCAGAAACAAAAACACAATTACAAAATAATTGAACTAAATAAAAATGAAACATTTCGGAAAACAAAAGTAATTTCCAGAAATCTTAACCGGGCATTTAGCCCACGGTGTTCATACTGGACAAGCAGGAAAGGGCTTTTCTTTTTCTACTGATTACAAGCGCATGTCCGCCGCCAACAGTTGAGAGAGACTTGGGGAGAAAAGTCCAAGCAGTGCAAATGTCATGAATCCTGCTCTTTCACAGCTCTATTCTGATATATAAAAGACTTGGTGTCATTAACACTAAAGTACCAAAACTCCCATAGAGTTCAAAATGATGTTGGTCCACCTTCTGGGTAGACATGTCATTAGGTTGAGGAGTGTGCATTGGTGAGGTCACACACTGACATTCGTGGGGAAGGCCTTGCTCTCAGATTCTGCTCTAATTCAAAGTTGTTTTATCAGGTTCAGGTCAGGACTCTGTGCAGGCCAGTCAAGTTCCTCCACACCAGACTCTGTCATCCATGTCTTCATGCACCTTGCTTTGTGAGTTTCCTTTCACTGGAACTAAGGGGCCAAGCCCAAGTCCTGAAAAACAACCCCACACCATTATTCCTCCTCCACCAAATTTCACACTCGACACAATGCAGTCCGAAATGTACAGTTGTCCCGGCAACCTCCAAAGCCAAACCCGTCCATCAGATTGCCAGATGGAAAAGTGTGATTCACCACCCCAGGAAATGTCTCTACTGCTCTGGAGTCCAGTAGCAGTGTGCTTTACACCACTGCATCCAATGCTTTGCCTTGCACTTGGTGATTTGTGGCTTGGATGCAGCTGCTCGGCCATGGAAACCCTCACTATGAAGCTCTCTGCGTGCTGTATTTGGGCTAATCTGAAGGTCACATGAAGTTTGGAGCTCTGTAGCAAACTCATTTTGTTATGATAGAGCTGACAGTTGACTGGAATATTTAGGAGCGAGGAGATTTCACCACTGGATTTGTTACACAGACAGCTCCACGCTGGAATTCAATGAGCACTCCCTTCTTTCACAAATGTTTGTAAAAAACAGTCTGCATATACCTGAGAGCTTGGTTTTACAAACCTGTGGCCAGGGTTAGTGATTAGGACACCTGATTCTGATCATTTGAATGGGTGAGCCAATACTTTTGGTAATTCCAGCCAGGTACAAACCACAATTATGAATTTCTCCTCTATGATCAATTTGCAAATGGTTGGTTATTCCATGCAATAATAACTCCCTGATTGGTCAAAGCCCCGCCTGGTTCAACTTTCAACGTGCGTTCAAGGGCCACGCATTTTGTCCTTAGAGCCCGAAACCGTACAGTAAAAACATAGACGCTTGCACATAAACTTGAATATCAACACATTTAAGCAAGACTTTTGAATGCGGAAGACCAAAACACGCATCTAGGACTGTCTACATAGAATTTTCATTGGAAGTGGGAATGTGAACAAGGGCGATGGGATCATAGCTTTAAAAGTGGCTCAGGTTTTGAATTGGGTTTCTCCACCTTCCACAACCCTCCAGATTTGATCTGAAACCACCGGCGCCTACTTATGGTCTCATAAATGTAAAATATTTAACGTTTTTTGTTCATGTCTGGGTTTAGATGTTGAGCTTCCACAATTAGACAGATGTCCTCAGGGGAACACGGATGCCGTCGCATGCATACGGATCCCATCGTGTGCAAAGGGAAGCATCTCATGTGACCACAAACCGAGTCACGCTCACAAGGTTCTGCATACAAAGCAGCTGCGGGAGGGTTTGAGACGCTTTGGTCACAGTGGAAGTCTGAGCCCGTGATCCGCTCCCACCTCTCATGTTTTGTAATTTGCTCAAACAGAAGGTTTTTGACATTCTGATGGCAGGTCCATGGAGTGTCTTCAATATTCATGTCTCAAACAAGAGCGGAGATCATAAGATTGAGAGGGGAAAAAAAATGGGCAGAAAAGATGAAAGTGTGAAAAAGAAAAAAGGAGGACTGTTCTCACCCAGAGCCACGGTGCCCATCAGGAACGGCTTCCCCATCTGACTGAAGTCACTGCTGCTTTGCTGGCCGACCTCTGACCCCACCACAAATGTGACAGCCACCTGAGGCGTATTCACACACACACACACACACACGCACACGCACACACACACAGGTAAGGATCAGGCAGCAGGAACTCGGTCTTGATGATATAGCAATGAAGATCAAAGAAGCATCAGGGGATTTGATCAGAAATAATTAAAGACTCAGAAGCATGAAAATCTGAGGCAGAAACATCAAAGACACATTTAGTTTACAGCAAAAACAAACTGGAATCTGGAAGTTTTCATGCTATCAAAAAGAGACAAAAGTTGGACCTGCAGACGAGATGTTGGCTGCAGATGAAATAGAGAGTCATCCGTCATCTGCACCAGCAGGTGGTTCATCTGCTCACATCATTTCTGCTTTTGTTTCGCTTTGTTTCCCCAGTTCATCCTCTGATAGTGATGACGTAGGTGCCGTTTAGATTTCATTTCGGCATTAAAAACAACCTTTTGGAGTATCGGGAGGAGATGGTTATTTGTGAACGGCGTGTTCACAGTTGCAGCAAACGGAGGATGGTTTTAGATGTTTCTGAACAAAACACAGTCAGCTTCAATGACTTTATGAATGATTAAATGAATGGATGGATGAACAAATCAATGGCTTTGCCAGCAGATTGGGACTTAAACTCTCAGGTTTTAGACTCTGAACTCTAATAGGACCCTATAGTTTCTGTATTAGTGAAAGTGGAATCATATTTAGAACAGATCATTGAATGGAACAAATCTTTTGTATAAAAGTTAAGGAAGAAATATTGTACATTCCAAACAAGACAAAAAAAAAGAGGTCTAAAACAGGGGTGCACAATACGTTGATTGCATTTGATCGTTCAATTGTGAAGGAAGTGTGGATAGACCATCAAAAAAAGGGAATTTAAAAAATGTAACCTTACATATTCATCTAAATTGATCAATTCAAAATCAAATAAAACCTGTCCGACTCAGTTTAGAATGTGTGTATTTAAGCACATAAATGTGAACATTTTAGATTTAAAGCCACGTCACACAGGAACTACATCCATTTATGCATTTTCCACGTATAGAATTGCAGTCTTTCAGGACATACGCGTGATATACATAATTCATTCGGGGGTTTTGTCTGATGGGTCTTTACATGAATTTGGTTTTGAGCTGTTCAAAATTTTGATTGGTTGAGTATTATGTCGTTTAAGCGTATTTTAAATAGTTTGTACGTAAAAACGTAAATTGTGCATGATTTGTGGCTTTCCACGACCATTCCAAAGGGAAGCATCCTTTGGAAGGGACTTTTCCCGGATGTTCCAACAATGTATAACTTTTATATCACATTTACAGCGCACATATCACGTTAAAATTACGTAATTGACACACAAATCAATAACGAATTGAAAAGCACAAAATACAAATATTGTTCACACACGCATACTTATGCCTTCAAACCAACTAGTGTGAAATATTTCATTCAGTCACGCAAACTAGGTGAGCTAACACCTGTGCTCAAGTGAGTGTTTATGTTCTTCTAAAATGGATGATAAAATGAAAAAGAAGGAGGGAGAGTGCCCAGCCATCCCCACGCCAAGACCCCCGCCGCAGCAGCAACAGCCAGAACCCCCCAACAGCCGCACGGTAGCAGATAGAGAACAACCGCCCCCCAGGCGATCACATCCGTCACCCAGGCCAGGGCCAGCAGGACCGCCACGGGGGCCCCCAGAGCCAGAGAGCAGGGAGGCACAGGGGGACAGTGCATGTACGTGTGTTTGTATTGGAGTGTATATTTTGAGGGGTAAAGGGTGTGTGTACTAAGGGGGTGCAGTTATAATTGGCGGGTAGGGCACTAAAAGGACATCTGCTGCTTGCTGGAAGTGATGTCCAAGCACCCCCCCTACCAAGGGGGCCTCCATGTCTGAAGTGCAAATATTTGTATTGTGTACATGTTGACATGAAAAATTTTTGAGCCAACAGGTATGTTTATAACATTTGAGTGTGTGTGTGGACAGGCCTCGCCTTGTAGACTTGTATTACATCTGAACCTCACCGTAATAAGTATAACCATCCAGAAACCTGTTGCTTTATGCTGCTTCATGGTTTTACCCCCCTATAATCACCTTCTTCCCCCTCTCTCACATCCCTCTCTCTTCTTCCCTTCTTTCCTTTTCGTCGGTCCAACACCAAGATTTTCAAATACGATTAAAATGAATAAAGTTTGGCCTCAATTACAAAAGGGGTTTATTCAGATTTACCTCTGGTGTGACAGAAGATTCATAACCTCTGTTAAAATAAAAATATGTCCAACACAAGAGGCCTTCCCAGCTCTCATCCTGTCTGCCCAGCTGTTGGACAGGATGGGAATCAAAAGCAAAAAACAAGCAAAAGCATAATAATGACCTTGTTTCTGTTTCTAGCTCTGTTTGCCTATGTACTCCCAAATCGCCAGATCCTGGCCCTGTCTCTCCTCCTAAAGATCTCTGCCTGTTATACGACCCCGCCTCGTGACCCTCATTTAACACAATGTGGTCTTTTTAAGCTGAGCTAATGAACCTGCTGCGTACATTTGGATCCAGCGTCTGTGTGTTTACCATATGACAGAGAGATTTATCTAAAAAGTAAAAGTGGAGTTCTGTTTCTGTTGAGAACAGTGACATCACATGATTAGTTAGCCAATCAAGCGGCTGGATCTTCTAGTTTTCTGTTTAATTTTGAAGAGAGTGGTGGATCCAGGCGACAATCATTCTTAGCAGAACCCAGTGAAACTGCTGAGTGGTTTGGCATTCAGGGACCCATCTGCCTGGAGGCTTAGGTTTCATTAATAATAGACAGACATTTTCTCTGCTTGGAACAGAGTTTGTGGCTAGAAAGAGTTATAAAGATGAGGAAGGTGATACTAAGAAGGGGACTGGAGGAGGCGCAACCTCATAAAAAAAAAGATTATTGAGAGGTTTTTACTGACAGGTTGTAAGACAGGTTAAGCTACTGGGGGTCTTTTAACCCTTGTGCTATCCAAGGCACGTTAACGTTGGGAGTAGGTTATTTGGACCCACAAGACGCTAAAGGGAGTTGGATTCTTTTGGGTCTGAGTTTTGCTCATGCCTTTATTTTCACCAACATATACACACTCCCCATAAACTATCACCCCCCCTTCCTAAGTCAACCTTTTAAAGGGTGTGGTGCGTAATCAAGTCCTGAATAATTCTTGGTGCTTGTTGAAGGCGTGCACGTGCTTTATAAGAGGATGGCTAGGGTCAGAGGTGAAAGCCGCATCCAGGTTGCTTTAATGAAGTTGCCCTGAAGTTGATGAGGGGCTTCGGTCCGGTTCGATTTCTGCAGTCTCGTGGATTCAGGCGGATTGACCAAACAGAAGGATGAAGAGCGGCCATGCTCACAAAACACCTCGCGGCGCACTACTGACGATCCAACTCCGGAAGCCTGTTCAAATCCGACCAAGCATGAAGCAGGAGTTGAAACCACGAAAGAGGACAGAAATTACCAGGGCGGCTGCGTGACGGGAGAACACTCACACCTGTGAGGAAAATAGGTCTGCAGAAATGGACCAGACTTAACGTCACTTGAATTTGTCTTTGAGTCACTACAGCTGCAGCTACAACAATTTTTTTTTTGACTAATCTTTAGAACGACAGGGATGTCAGCTCACATTTTTCACAGGCCACATCAGCATAATTGTTCAACATCCTCCAAAGGAGCCGGATATAACTTGGATGTAACTAAATGTAATGAAAAATAAATGTAACTTCTTCTTCATGAATAACTTATAAACTATTTATTTATTATAACTTTTTAAAGTGACAATTACAGTTGCGAAAACATTTGTTTGCTTGTTACTCTAGCATAAATCCTTTTAAATTTGATTCTGTCCAGGTTAGGTTACACGGACAGTGTTTAAGTCCTAATGTCTAGTTGCTTAGTCCAATAGTTTAAGTTAAATTCCCTAGATATGAATAAATACACACCAATTTTATTTTTATTTTAAGAAATTAAAAACTTTTATGTTCTGCGGGCCACATAAAATGACATGGAGGCCACATTTGGCCCGCGGGCCTCGAGTTTGTCCCATAGGCTTTAGAACATTGAAGAACAAAACCCATCAGCTTCCCTGCTTTAAATGGAACCTGAACCAATCTTTTTTTGTCACGTTTGCTTTTTGTTTAATATAGTGTCAGGGGTGAGTGTGTGTTGGAAGTTGTGTGGCTTTAAGCAGTTCTGTGATGAAACTCTCAACTTGCAGGATGGATTTGACCAGCTTCAGCTGAGGACAGCTGGACAGTGTCAACATCTCTGGCTGCCTGGGAAAAAGCCAAACACAGTTTTAGCATGAATCACTGACAGGAAGCAAAGGTGCAATAGTGAACGACAGATCTTTTTATCGGCGGTGTTTAAGGCAAGCTGGAACACCTTGGAAATGTTCAACCTCCTTAAGACCACCTGGAGAGCAGGTTAAAATTTTTTTCTCCCCACATATTAGGCGGACTCCATTAAAGTCTGGCGTTATCCAAACTATTCAGATATTTGATTGGCATATTCAGATATTTGATTCGGGTGGGCTGAGTAAACTCTGGTCAACATGCCCCTTTCACTTTATTTTTGCCATCAGATTCCTACCAGTGAAGTCAAAAATTTTCTGTCTTTTGTATTTTGTCCATGGGTTGAATTTGCTAAGGAAGTGGATTTGTAATTCACAGTATAAAAGGAGTGATACACAATTATCGCCTAGTGACTCACCAGAAACATCAGAAAAACCCACATTTATCTAATAAACTTACACAAACCCGTACAAAACAAAATACTTTAAAATCTGTTGATTCAAGTCTGCTTTTAAATAAATAATAATTGTTACACAGCTCAAGTCTCAAATCTTTAAAATTTACACATAAGTAGCATTTGTAATGAAGAAAAAAGATTAGAAATGGTTGTTAGTATTCTTACACAAAACATGAAAATAGGTAGAAATAAAAGAGATCAGTGTTCTTATTTTTGTTTTATTTGGTATAAATTGCAAAATTCAACTTCAACCACACTTTAAATATATTCAGTCTAAAGAAGCTGTTTATTTGTAATCCATGGATCGGGGTGAGATGACATTAACAGCCCAATTATTTACATCTCTATAAATAATAGTTGCCTCTGCTCCAAATGTATGTTTAAAACAAAAAACACTACAGCCATATAAAAATACTGTACGATATTTTATGCCATCCATCCATCTAATAGCTAAACTCACTCTAGGTCGATAAAAATTCATGTTTTCTTAAAATAACAAGAGAATGAACTTTTTTTCTGGTAAACACCTCTTTCCTGGACGAATTCTCCCCAAAGGACAGATCATTGTTTTCTTGCAGTCTATCCTTCACATCAGCACGCGGATAAGATATTGACATATTGGCAGTAGAGCGGAGGCTGTGGGGATTAGAACCAGATGACATTGATCTGTTATTAAGTCTGCGGCTGTGGGCAGCAGCAGTTAGCTGAGGATTCAGGTTTAACAGGTTCTTCGTATTTGGTGAAAATCAAAGGAAAAAAACAACACAAAACTATATCAGAGACAGATGAGCAGGTGGGGCCTAGTATGATTTTCATACTTTTCAACAATTTACATTTTACAATTACCATGAACAAAATTGGCAGTGTTCATAACTAGTCAGGGTGTCTCTTATATTCATGCTAACCCCCTAACCAGGATAATGTGGAGATAGTCAAATAGTTTCTGCATATATAACTGCAACTGTTTCTTTCTGCGATAAAACTCAAATAAAATAATTCCATACCCTTTTCCAAATAAAGTATACTCTGAACCAATGACATCAGGAATCCTAGACTGCAGCAATCTAAACAGCTCACCAAGGAGGCAGTGTAGAGTAGCACTTGAGTAGACCCGTGAAAGCGAAATGTCTGTCTGGGTCTTTCTATGGGCATACTGCAGGCAACAATTAAATAAGCACAAATAAGGGTAAGTAAGGATAAAGTCATGAGATATATGTTTGTCATACAGATATTTCTTTTTCTTCGACTCCCCCCAAACCTATGCACTGCAGACAGAACATAGTGCCATTCAAATGTAAAGTGCCATTCGTGAGCATTACAGGATGACTGTTGATTTAGAAATTAGACAATCAGGGGTATAGTTTGTGGGTATCCCAGGTGTATATATGCCATGTACCCCCAGATATTACAGCATTTGTACTCATGGCAGAACCAGCACCGCACCTCACTAATGACTAATAAAGAGATTGGGCGTGGGCCACCATAGGACTCTTTATCTGCCCATGCAACTTACGTCATCCTTACACATATGTCATAATACACGCGCATGACAATGGTGCATTCAGTTTCCCCTATATGTCATGCTAGAGGCCTAGGAGCTACAAGGGAACTGCAGCAGCTCTGTCTACAACCCTCCACAGGCCTAAAGGCTTAAAATCCTCCCCGGGTATACCTGCAGACTGGAGACCCTGTTACAGGCTTAACCAGCATCTTATTTTATCACTCATAGAAAAATGAAACTACAATACTAAAGTTTACAAATGTGCAGGATGCAGAAATTTGCCTAATAGTGGAGGAAAGAAAATGGGTGTTTTGAGCACAGAGTTGTTTTCTGAGATGATTTCAATGAAGAGTTTCTCTTTTCCGCCAAACAAAGAGCCACAGCTCTTTGCTGCTGCTCTGCCGTGTCTCACTTCATATTCATAAATCTTTTTATTAGTTGTTGGAGTTTCCCAGATTCTTTCCTCAGTTAAGTCTGTTTCGTCTTTAATATTGTTTAAGTAATGATTAGGCTGCTGCCTGTGTGTATTTTTTAGAAAGCGCTATAAAGAAGGGCTCTAATATAATTTCCTGCTCCGACTTCGCTCTTGTAATAAAAACCATCTTGTTTTGCTCTAGATTTTCTGTGCCTTTTATGTGTTTCTCCAACTCCCAAATCACGTTTAGATATTTTTAATTAGCCCGAGTCTTTTACATATTCACATAACAGCACAGTGCCTCTCTCTCCTCGCTCCGACCGTGGGTTTCTGCCACGGAGTGGGACTTGTTTTTTCTGGAGATGTTTCTCCTAATTTCCCCGGAGGGTCGTGTTGCATAATGTAAACAAAAGCTCCGTCCGAACTGCAAAAGTGCTCATTTACATGCTGTTGTTTGTTGTTCTCCATAGATTATTGCAAATGATGGTCTGACTATAAAAATATTTGCACATCCATAAAATTAACTTCTCAGTGATTGTACTAAGCGCTTGTTCTCGGATACTCTGCAGGCAGATTTGAAGGATGAACAGAAGTGTTTGCTTTCTAACAACAGGCGCAGTGTACTTGCAAAACATGGCCTTCTAACACATTTGGGAATCATTTTGAAGAGATCTTTTTCTGCACATGAATAAATATGTTGGTGTGTGCGTGAAGCCAAAAGACAATTATAAATGCATTCCTATATTATCAAGATGGAAACCAGACAGATTTTTCTTGGTCCTTCAGTTAGATTTGGTTAAAATTCCTTCAGGAATTAGTTTGCCCTAAGAAAAGGAATTTAAATATCGAGTTAAAAAAATGTTATTATATGTATAGAAATATTCCTTTTTATGTTTTCACCAAACTATTTCACCTTCCTGTGGCGCATGTAGCTCGTTTTGCCTTGGGTTGTTTGCAACCTGTGCTCAGTTCCTGATGGAGGGTGTGGTATGCTTTCCACCTGAGGAAGTAAGTCAGGCAGTGTGGGTAAACTCTGTACACACTTCGTAATTTTAAGGAGTCTACTTTTTGTCCTGTGTCCAGAGGACTCTGAGGTGTTTCCAGGCCAGCAGAGACATTTAACCTTTTCTAATGTGTACAGATTTTTCCATAGGGTCTCCTTCTGGTTGAATATGGTCCTTAATTCCTTAATAGGAATGCGTCCGGATGACTCTTCCCACAAAATGTCCAAACAACCTCAGCTGACTCTTCTTGATCCCTGTCCCTAAGAGATATTTCAGCCTCCCTGCGAAGGAAACTTAGTTCTTTAGCCTGCATCAGTGATCCTTAAAGTTTCACTCCAGTATCTTGATCTATTCTAAAAAGTATTCCTCCAATTAGTCTTGTATTCATGATTATATGTGCTGGTTTTAGGCAAAAAAACTGTTGTGTTTTTTAGGACATCGTTTCTGCAGAGCGACAATAATTCATAAGAAATTCCCTCTGAGTTGTGGGGTGGGACAGATTGGCACTGAACAAGGTTTTCACTGCTTCCGACTTTGATTTGTTTATCCTCTCAGTTCAGCTTACAGCCCTCAGAATAGCTAACATTAGCGGTGCAACAAAAATGAAGGAACACTATTGGAGCCATCAGGCCATACAGTTTGGACTCAGATGGCAGCTCAGGCGAAAACAAAGATGTCCATGGATCTGTTTACAATACTAGTGGATACACCAGAATGGAACAGAGCAGGGAGCATGTGGCTTGCCGTAGTGGCTTCTACGTCATCACTACAAGCTTTTTTGGTATAAGAAGAATTAATTCCTAACATGGACCGAGAGTTCCAACCTGATTCCAGTTGAGAGCCACGGCTTCTGATTTGGAGATAAGGATTCTCATGGTGCTTCACAAGAGTCTAGGGGGTCGTAAGCAATGAAGGCTAAAAAAAAAACAGTTGTCTCGCTCTTGGGTTGACTCATCCCTCTCCTTTCAAACCAAACCTCCACCAACTAAAGATGTTTACCCTCTTCTCTCCTATAAATCATAATATCATCTGCAAACATCATGGTGCACAAAAATTCTTGTCTTACCGCATCTGTCAGTATGTCCATCACCACAGCAAACAAGAAGGAACTCAAAGCTGATTCTTGGTAGTCCCACCTACACCTTGAACTTCTTTATCACACATTCAGCACATTCACCCTTTTCTAACTGCTTCCATAGATGTCCTCCGAAACTCAAGTACTTCTCTGTCACTTTAGACTTTCTCTTGATGAAAAAAGGTAAATAGCTCAATAGATTCTTCTTGGACTTTCAGCTGTCCCCTTCAGGAAATTCATCTTCTTCTCCAACATCATGTCCTCTTCAACATCCACGAATCTCCTCTTTGGTCTTTTACTTTATTAAGCCACCAACATCAGCATCCTCCTCAAAGGTTTACCGGTCCCATACTCTGAATAATGTCCGACCATCTGGCTTTTCTCCAAACATGTATTTGACCTTTGAAACGTTACATTCTTAATCCTTTTCTATTCACATGGCCCATAACACTGTCTGTAAGCCTTTTCTTTTTTTCCTTCCTGCTGTTTCTCTTTAGTCACATGACCCCAAATAATGCCATCTGTTTTCCAACCTGCTTTTCACCTCTATCACACTAGTTAATTGAAAACAGACACTTGCCAGCCTCCCCCCTTTCTAGATGTTTCTCCTTTGCTCTCTGCTCTCACTACAGATCACAATGTCATCTGCAAACATCATGATCTCTGCATAAATTTGGATTTGTGCGTGATTTGTTACTCACATAATACGTTTTGTGTATAAGTTTAAAAAATATAAAATGAAAAAAATACAAAATGCAATTTGCGTATGCACAAATTAAGATTACAACAGCTTGAAACTACTTACACACACACATCTTTAAAAAACATGCACGAATCCCTTGTTACGCACACACAAAGCCAAAGTTACGCACGGATTTACCGTGAGACTGTTTCGACGTCTCACAAATTTCTATCTCTTCTATTCCAGTGGAATGCTCGGTCATTAGAATTTTCCTATCAGCCTTCCCTTCTAAACGTATCCAGACAATGACTCAATCAATACATGAAGACAGTAGATGGTAGTGTTGAACATAGAGGCTACTTACTTCGGGGCGTTTGCCACCGAGATGGGCCGCCATTCTTCCCGTGACTCTCTCAGTCTGACTACCTTTGATTTTTCCGGAAGAAAAAAAACAGTGCCCCCTACTGGTCGTTCCTGTTACGCATTTTGTATCAATTCGGTGTCTCGGAAAATAATATACTTTTAATATATATATTAGCGTTTAAAAGTGAACGTCATATTCTCAGATAATAATTTTTATTTTCCTTTAAAGTTTTTTTAAGCCGTACACCCACTTAAGGAAATACATACGTGAAAACAGTCTCACGGTAAATCCGTGCGTAACTTTGGCTTTGTGTGTGCGTAACAAGGGATTCGTGCGTGTTTTTTAAAAGATGTGTGTGTGTAAGTAGTTTCAAGCTGTTGTAATCTTAATTTGTGCATACGCAAATTGCATTTTGTATTTTTTTCATTTTATATTTTTTAAACTTATACACAAAACGTATTATGTGACTAACAAATCACGCACAAATCCAAATTTATGCACAAATCCTAATTAACGCACGCACAAAGCAAGAATATGCATACACAAATCCTAATTTACGCACAAATCCGACTGAATCTAATTTCTCTCCATACACCTTCATCTTGAACTCCTCTGTCAAACGTATGGCACTGTCTAAATTCTCCCATGTCCTGAACAAATCCAAAGCTCTTCTCTGCTACGCTAGACCTCTTTGTACAAAAACAAAATGAGTCATTTTCCTAGAGTAAAAACAAAAATAAAGAAACTCAACATTATTTTCTATTCAAAAAGAGCTATTACCGTGATGATGAGCAGAATTCCCTTGAGGAAGGTGAGCACGGAGGTGACCGGCTGAATAATCGAGTGTGCCAGCAAGATAGCAAGTGTGAGAATCCAGGTGAAGGCTGGGATCACGTACACGTGGCTGTGGAGAAAAACATGAATCAATCTTAACCTTATCAAGCTTTGCAAGTTATTTGTTTTTGGATGATTTCCCATTAATGTCCACAATTATTAGGAATTCCCTCCTTGATCATTGTCCCCGTTTTAGGGGGACCATGTCTAGTCTACAGAACCCTCCTCTCCTGCAGGTGGCGATGTAGGCTAATGTTCCACTTTTTAAATAAATCTTTGGGTTGAAATACACAATGAATGGGAATGAGGGAACCTAGAGGGGCATTTTACACTGTATTTATATAGCATTATATTCTGTTAATAGAAATGTTTTCACAGATTTTTATTTTGACTGTTTATACAACATTCCTTTAAAAGGCAATGTTCTCGAATAGTGAAAGTTCATTAAGGAGAGAAAACTGAAAATAAATAGTTTTTTTCCTCTTGGTATTCAAACTTTAAAATAAGCTATTTTTGATTAAAAAATGTAAATCATTTTTTTGTGTGTTTTTAACATGTTCCTGTGGCATTTTTCTCTTGATGGAGGACATATATAAATAAAATTAAGATTAAGATGGCATTTCTGAGTATTTTTTATTCAATGTTGTGAATTCTGATGCACTTGTAGACCACTAGATCCATGTACGTCTTCGTTTTCCTCGTCCAGATGGAGCCATCCAGCCGTACAGTTTTCGTAGCCATTTTTGTTACAAACTGTAAGCCAGCAGGAGGGAGAGGGAGTGGGGTTGCTCTGCGCCAATGGTCCCATCCACAGCTCAGAGGCAGATTTCCAATGAGCTACTGCCGCTCTGCAGAAACTTTCTTAGAAAACCATAGATTTTTTTTATTGTCGTGTGCTTTGTAACTTTTTGTTAAAAACAGCATAATCATATTAAAAAGACCTCTGAGAACACTTTTAAAATAGATCAAAAGTTGATCAGGGTGGGACTTAACACATTTTAACCCTTGTGCTATCTTAGATGAACCCACCCTCACATTGACGTGTTCTCCCTACCATGACAAAGGTGGATAAAGGGGGAAAGATTTCATGAAATCCATGGACACCAGTGAAGATCACAAATCATTGAAGGAAAAAGGTTCAGAGCACTGTCTAGTGGGTCTAGATGACCCAACTCCCAACGGTAAAGTGCCTAGGATAGCACAAAAGTTAAGAAATTCCAGTAAACCAGACAGATTTGACCTTCTACATGCTGATTCCTGATCTCCTGTATTTGGGTTCCTTGCTGCATATTTGTCCGCTCATTCCGTTTGAACTCTACATCTCAATCAGGATCAGCTGGGGATGCATTTGTGCTTGCACAGTTCCTGTCACTTTTTGTCTGGACTCAAAAAGTGTAAATGTCATATGGGCATGAAGGGTTAACATCTCTTCAAGTTCTGAACGAAACCTGAAGGTATTGCTCTTTTAAGATAAGATAAAGAAAATTAAGCTTAAAAATCATTTTTCAAGTATTTCTTTATTCAAACTGTCAGGACTAGACACAAAGAAAACCTTTTGAAAAAGCTTTTAGTTTTGATGTAGAAGCTACAATCAGCAGGACACAAGCTCCCTGCTCCACTCCATTCTGATGCATCCACTTGTAGACGACTAAATCCATGTACGTCTTTCATCCCTTGTCCAAGATGGAATCTGGCTATAAACTATATGGCTGCATAGCTCCAATATTGCTGCCATTTTTGTGGCACTGATAATGTTAGGTTATGGGTGTGAGAGCCTGTAAGCAAGCGTAAGAATGTCTAAACAGATGCATGTCGAGAAGAGGGCAAGGTTGCTCTGTGCCACCCATAACTCAGAGGTGAATCTCTAATGAACTACAGCAGAAACTGTCCCAAACAACAACACGTTTTGTTTTTTTATTTTATTTTGGCTAAAAACTTCATAATTATAATTAAAAGGTCACTGGGAACACAGATAAAAAAAAACAAGATAAAAAAATTATTGGAATGGGACTTTAAACTGAACGGTTTGAGCTCAACTTGTGGTATTACAATTTAAACTGGTAAAGTGTCCTTTTGGTGCATTATTTTGAAAATCAAGCAGTTTTTCTCATGATTAGAGCCTTTAAATTCCCTTAGACATCTTGTCTGCTTATTCATATTTATGAAAATTCAGCCACAGTAGAAAAAGGTCTGCCTAATTATTTATTGCTGCATCCCAACTGAAAAAAGTATGGAAAAAATCATGACTGTCACACTGTAAAAATAACAAGATTGGAAGATGAATTGACCATAAATGGAACATAAATATGAATTATTTTTTCTTTAACAAAAAAGAACAGAGAAACAAGCCTCTGATACTACGTTAGTCAAACATTTTAACGTTTGGCTTGAAGTAAAACACCTGCAATTATTTTAATCAAACCTGAGATATAAAAGCAGCAGTTTAAAGGAGAAAAACTGAACTTACTGGAAGGAAATGAAGAAGTTTAGTAGCTGTGGAGATGGGGGGGGGGGTCTTAATTGAACACAAGATTAAACTGATATAAATAGTTCACTTTTTAATCCTCTTAAATTTAAAGCTGAAAGCAAAACAGTTTTTTTTGTTTCAATATTGCTGTTGAGGTTAAAACACTGACGAGGACTCTGAGGTGAAATGGATCTGAATGAAGCTGGACATTTGCAACCGGGTCGCCATCCATCCTTCAGCAGTGGGACTGAGCGCAGTGCCTCTGCACACAGACCTGCAGTGCCCTATTGATTTCTGCCCCCGGGGAGTGAGGGGGGGATAAGGAGGTTTATCTACGGAAAGCTTTCCAAGATTTTCTTTTCACTCCAGCAAGCCTGCCTTCCCACTTCCATGGCGAATCGCAGCATCTCCCACCGGCGCCGAGCGGGCCGATAATGAAGCATCCAGGCGTGCAGACTAAGAGGTCCAACCTTCCCGCAGAGTGTGAATAATATTATTAGAGTAAAGGGTTTACTGGGGCATAACAAAATAAATTAGCCCTGTTAACTGATAAAAGTAATTACAGGCTTGGGAGGAGGGAAGAGGTGTGAAGTTTAGGTGAAAGACTTGCAGAGCTGCTGGAGCTTCACCTTATTGTGAACAGATTTTTTTTTTGGCCCCTTCATTTTTTCTCTAACATTATTTTTGTGATGTTTCATTTTTTTTACGCTTTTCTGAGGGAAAAGCATCTGTGAGATGTTTTGGGATGCAATCGGTTCACAGTACATGAATACAGTGTGCAAACAGCAGAGCTGAAAATGAGTTTACTCTAAGCTGTGAGATGAGAGTCTTGTTGTTTCAAACGCTGTTTGCAGAGTTTTAGGAACAGCTCAGCTCTTGTGTGAGAAACTCTTGAGCATCCTGCTTCCTTTTTTAACACAGCCTGCTTCTTTCCACACATTCATATCAGAAACATGATTAAATGATCATACTCCTATCCCAGATTAAACAGAAGAGATTACAGATTATCTCTTCTGGTAGACGAAGTTGATTATGCTGACTCCTCTAAAGCTACGTTCACACCACGCTGGGCAATGCGTGTTCAAGCGACCACTTCCAATGAAACGTTCATGCTTTGCTACTTAAGTTTTTATATCTGTTAAGGAGATCGTGGGATGCTAGAGATGGGGGTTAAGGATGCAAAAGAAAAGGGGAGAAAATAGGGGTTGATGCTACCGGTGTGTCTGGCAGTTTCCCTGAGACTCGTGGGACCACTTTAAGAAAATGGAACGTACCATTGTTGTGCGTGTGGTAAGTGTATCATGCAGTATTTTGATTATGTAAGTTTCACCCACTTATGAAGCAATAGTGATGCTGGTGATGCTTGTGCCCTTATGCCAGACTATAATCTGTAGTAAGCTGTGAGAACTTGCTCCCTTACTGACAGCCAAATGCTGCATGCTCGTGGTGTGCACGTGATACGCATGTGCCTGTAAGGACACCTGTGGGATGCACTCACAAACTAAACTTTGATTGTCCAATTTCCACAATTCTAATAGTAAGGCTGCACTTGAACAATGCCAACAAACTCCCTGTGCAGTGTGCAGGGTTTGGTTGACGGAATGAAAATTCACCAATACAATGTGCTTGATTTCACCCTTATTTACCCTTACGTGAGGTTCAAGTGTTCACTACAACCTGACACCCGCAGCATGCCCTTAGAAAACAAATATTCGTAAAGGATTTTTCCTTATGGTCTCACCAGATCGTCTGCGATCTTAAAATTTCCTGCGGGGCGCCTACCCTAAGGGGGTATTCAGACAGGGAAGATCATTTTTGTCCAGATCGAGTCCACTTAATTTGGTCCGGAGTTCTGAACCTTGTGTTTGATCTGCATACAGACTGTCGTCAAGTGGACTTTCCTGTTCTGGACTAAAGCTTGTTAACAAATCCACCTGACTAAAGATCTCATTGGCCAGGAATTGTTTTAAGGAGAATTCTTTTGTGGAACTACAAGGTAGCTTTTAGGATGACGCCAGAGCTGCGCTGGATGCATGCCAAAAAAAAAACACATCAGCTGTGTTAAAATAAACGTAGTAACAGTTGGACTCTTTTTTTCTGTTTTATAAAACGATAATTGCTGATTTACATTTGTCCGCGGCTCATCAGATGCTTCTTTTCCTACTCTGTTTATATCATGTGACCACCACTGTGGCCGGTTTGGTTTAGTTGTTCCGCTCCGGCCATGGACCATTTTCAGACTGAGGAATCTCAGAACGAACCTAAGTTTAGTCAGATTGGAAACGAACCAAAACCTCCTTGAAAGATGGGTCTCCGAGCAGTTCCTGGTTCCAGACCAGAGTTCGCTTTGGTCTATTCAGACTGAAACTTTCTTCCGGATTATCAGGGGAAACGAACTCTGTCTGGTTCACTTAAAGCGAACCAAATGAGTCCAGTCCCTAAGATATAACAAACAGAGGTGCCTTAACATGAAAGGCAATGTGGGTGAAAGTCCCTGAATAATGCGTGGCTCATATAAATGTACAGGACTCCCTTTTTTGCTTTTGTGAGTCATTTTAGGGCCTTAGAGAAGGATGCTGGACATGACATGATCACATGACATAATCATGTGTGTAAAGTGTGTGCCATCACAAACAACCCTAAAGAGGTTTGTCAAACTAGGTGTAAACTTCTTCACAATACGACAAGAAAGTCAACGCTTACTGATGTAAGCAACCAGGAAAGAACACAATCACAGTACTAGAGTGAGATGGAGGTCGTTTTCCAGATGTGATGCTTCTGTTAGACTTACCTGACATTTAGAAGTGCTGCACACGCCTCACTGCCGGCTAACACATAACTAACTCCAATTGAAACGCTGTTGAAAGACAAATGGGGGTGAAGGAGAAGAGAAAGTCAGGTTATTAGGTTTGAAGCAGTGATCAAGCATGTTGTCACAGCGCTGCTGCAGCATGATGAGCAAAGCTGTCTGAGGTTACAGTTTTCATTTCAGCATCATTTCTCTATCCTTCTGATAATAACTCTTTACTGTGTAACTTTAAAAACACCTCCCAGTTAGCGCTGGAGACCCATCTGTAACAAAACTTGGACTTCAGACCTGATCTTTTTTTCGGTCCCCTTGTTGTCCCCTTGTATTGGCTCATCTTCAATGTTTTCAGTTTGAAAAAAAAAGTGACAAATCTTTTTTGTGTTGCAGCCACGACACGGTTAGACTGATTTACACTACGGTGGAAGAGAATATTTGAGAACTCTAATAATTTAGGGTGACCAAAATTAAAAAAAGATCAACTCATTGATTTTGTCCCAAAGTTTCAAATGCTAAAGGTTAAGATGCAGCCTCTCTTGTTTTGCTTTGTCAAACTTTCTTCTCTGTAGGATGACGTTTTACTAAAATCATTGGTGTCACAAAGAAAGTATGTAAATGTTAAAGACATCATGCAAGTCAAATGACTTTTGCCTGGAATATGGATGCAGCACACAGAGCCTGACTGTGGATGCTGTCCTTCAAAACACACAGTGTCCATTCCTCCCAATAAACATCCAAAATACTGATGCAGCCTTCAAATATGAATGACAGTCTATCACTGATTCCCCTGAGGGTAGAGGCTCTCCTACTGAAAAATACTAAACAGATGAAATGTTTCAGCTTCAATTAGGGGAGTGTGCTGACTGCTGAACAGGCACAAGGAGAGGTTTTTCACACAAGGACTCACTAGTTTCTACTGTTAGGGATGGAGTTCTGTCATTTGTTTCTATCGTTTTCTTCTCCCTCTGCTGTGTCTAAAGCTCAGCTTATCTTACATATGTGTTCATCATCAAAGGAAACAGACTCTCAGGTGAGCTTTCACACCGGCAGGACCGTCACAGGAAAGCTGCTTTGCTGTGGATCATACCAATGTTGAACATGAAGGTGCTGGAGCTCTGGAACATCTGACTGAGTCACGTGATGTGGAAATGAACAGCTGAGCGTGCAGCGTCATTCATTTAATGGCGACGCACACACCTAATTCAAAAAAAAAAAGCACCGGCGAGACACAAGGCTTGTGAGTCTGCGTGTAAAGCTTGTTTGCTTACCTGTGTGCAATTGAGTCGTCCATATTCATCTGTTGAAGGGGCAGCCGGTAAGAAGAGACATTATCTGAGCGCTAGAATATCGCCATCACTTGTTTCCTTTTTTGTTTGGCGTGTTGTGGGAGCGGAGTGTGCGCCTCGCAAATGTTTGCGTGTACTTCAGGTAGCAGTGGGAATTTTCAGGATCGAGGACTTAGATGTTTATTTTGTCGGTGTGCTTTGTAACTTTTGTAAATTTATAGTGGGAAGTTTATTTATGAATGTGAATTTTAGCTAAATAATGAGATGAATTAGGACTTAATACATGAACTTAAATACGAATGTAATTAAAGTAAATGAGTGAGGTTCATAATTAACTGAGGCACTTTAAATTACATCAATGTTTTGTTGTTTTTACTGTGGATGTGGAATTTGAATTTGTAAATATTTATTACTGTTATCGTGTGTGTTTAAGGTTTTTACCTACTGATTTCTGACTGATCAAAACGGAAATTAATTAAAGTTTGGAAATTGATCTCGAGTGGCAGTCTGAGTAAATCAATCTTCAACATCGGACGCTCAGTCCTTTTCAAGTGTGGTAAAAGCACACCAAAAATGTGAAAAACAATTGACATTCACACCGCCCTCAGCAATGTGCATTCAAGCTGCCGCTTTCAATGAAAGGTCTATGGAAATGTGTGTAACCTCGTGTGTTAGGGCTTCCACGTTTGAAACTCTCGCGTTCAGGCGCAGCTACTTACATTTCTGTGATTGATTTTGGGCTCTATGTACAAAACATACAGCCACTGAATGCACGTTAAAAGTTAGGTTGAACTTTGACCCATCAGGGACTGATTAGGAAGTGTTTTTAGAATCAATCGTGGAAGGGTAAATTAATAATTGCTGTTTTATGTCTGGCTGGAATTCTTTACACCAAAGCCAATGTTGGAATAGAGCTGTGAAAGAAAAAGCCTGGGGGAAAATTCACGAAATGTTGCATTGTAGCTAGATATCAGACATCAGTATGGAAATTGGACCCATTTACCTGATAAAGAGATTTTTGCAATAAATAAAAGAGATGAGTTTTCAATATATTGACAAAAACTGGCGCACATGACGTCATTTTTTCAGGCAGAAAGGTGTTTTGGGACAGAGAAGGAGCACACAGGCTGTGTGTCTGCAGAGCAGAGGCGTGTGTGAACATGGGGCGCTGGCTGTGAAGGGCAGCGCCGAGTCCCTGTGTGCCGGGTAACGGAGCGGCTGAGCCTCTGCATCGATCTGGCTCTTAGCCTCCTTGAACACAATGGCAGAACCATCGATCAGTTGCTGTTTCAGAGCTGTTCTCGCACTGATAACACCGCCCTCCAGCCGCGATGCTAAAAGCCCCGCGGCCCTCTCTGGGAGGTCGCACACGTCCGTACGAGCTCAAACCCGTGCTGCCCGCATTACAGTGATAAAACCAAACAAACTGACCTCAGATGCTGTTTTCCAGAGCTCACCTTCAATGCTTCAGCTCTTTTAACCCTTGTGCTATCTTGTGGGGTCCAGATGACCCCACTCCAAACGTTAACGTGCCAAACTGTGTCCTAGGAAACGACAAAGGTTTTTTGGATTTTGTGTGACTTTAAGAGCCTCTACAGTCTCTGAGGTTTCCTGGGAGTGATGAGGACTGTAGGAAACCCCATCATTCTTATGGTTCTAACTCTAGGAACAATAAACAGGCAGGGACCAGACGACCTCATCATGTTAGAGAAATGGGAACGTCCATGACCACTGAAACGTTCAGAAACGCTTAAAATAATTCTAAAATCAATTCTGAACTGCACGGGGAGCCAAGACAACTATTTATAAATGAGTTTAAAGTGTTCCCGCACACAAATTATGAACTAGTGCACCCGTGCTGGCAGAGGAAAGAAATGAGAAGACTCTGGCTGTCTTTTGGAGAGGATAACATTCTATTTGATGTTGGATTTTTGAAATGTGAGATAATAATCCAGCTCCAGTTCACTTTCTTGCCTTGAAGACTAGCAACTAACAATTAAGTTGAAATGTGTGCACAAGAGCATTTACTGAGGCAGGAACTTACAACTGGAAGAGGAGAATGCAGCTGAAGGCGCAGCTCATGGGCGGGGACAGGAAGAGGCACCCCAGGAGATATAGGTTGGGCTGAAGGTTTTCCGCCTGCTCCTGCAGTGTGAGAGTGTGCGGCTGCAGCAGACCTGTATCTGTGAAACAAAGATGGGAATAAAGATCCTGATGCTATGTTCACACTCGGCACGTTCAGCAGTCAGTGTTCGCACTGGACTGTCGCTACTTGATGCTAGCGTATGCACCTACAGCTGGAACTGGTGCACATCTCGCAAATCTTCCTCCAGGCTTTTTCTTTTACAGCTCTATTTACAACACATGAAAGACTTGGTGTGATGGAATTCCAGCCGGACAGAAACCACTATTATGCATTTCTCCTCCATTATCTATTGTCAAACGGTTGGCACGTCAGTTAATTAACCCTTGTGCTATCCTAAGCACTTTAACATTGGGAGTTGGGTCATCTAGACCCACTAGACAGTGCTCTGAACCTTTTTTCTTCAATGATTTGTGATCTTCACTGGTGTCCATGGATTACATGAAATCTCTCCACCTTTGTCCACCTTCGTCATGGTAGGGAGAACACGTAAGGGTCGGGTCATCTAAGATAGCACAAGGGTTAAAATAGACATACGTTAATACCAAAACCATGTCACTGCTTGATTAAAAGTCCGACTGGGTGAAGTTTCAATGCACGCTCAATGGCCACGCGTTTTTGTAAAGCCTGAAATCAGACTTAAAAACATGTGTGAGAGCAAGAGTTTTGAATGTGGATGCCTGAAATTGGCATTTACGCGCATCATTGGCAGTGGTCGCTCAAACGCGCGTTTCTGAGCTCAGTTGTGAACGTAGCATCATTTTTTTTCTCACTGCAGCAGTTACACTCTGCAATTCTTTTAAGCAGAGTTTGATGCCGACTCATTGTAGAAAGTGACTTTAAACGGAGTTGTCAATTTTTATAAAAAAAAGACCAAATATCCAGCCTTAAGAAAAAAGATGAAAGTGAAATATATTAGGTATGCAGCAGGTATCCACAGGCCTGGAGGCACATTTTGTTTTTATAATACATGCTCTGCTGAACTTTTTTACGCTGCCCTTTTATGCACGCTGCGTGAATAAAGCATTAAACTCATAATCCACTTCAAAGACAAAGACGTGACTCGCTGCAGACCTGACTGCAGACTTTCCATTCTGAGTGTTACAGAGGAGCAAGCACAAATGACTTCTAATCATTATCTGCAAACGCAGATATCGCGGGGCGTACACACAAACCTGTGGGTGCACTGTTTGACAAGTCAGCTGCAAATGTGCATGAGGTTGAAACCTAAGGTTAGCAGCCTGAAACCACTCTCCCTGATCAAAGACGAAAGTTGGAGCTTTGGGTGAAAGTCCCAGCTTCGCTCTTTGTTTCCAAATTGTAAGTGGCGTGTGGTTATGCAGTGTTTGTCCACCCTTTCCTAGGTCTAAAGATATATTCAGATAACACTCCCTTTCATTTATACATGGACCAGGGATGGGCAACTTCAGAACTCGAGGGCCGCATTCCTGCATATTTTCCAACATACCCTGCTCTGGCATGTTCTATTTGCCTGGACACACCTGAACCAGGTAATCAGTCATGAGTGAGACTTAGATATCTGGAAATCTTACAGACACACCTGCCCTCGAGGCGTAGAGTTGCACATCCCTGAGAGAACGTATGGGATCATCAGCAATGGAGATGTTTAAGTGCTTTCAATTTAAGGCACATGCCCCCAGACAACCCAGCTGAGGTATTTTGGGCCCAACCAACCATTGACAATAAATGAGAACTGGACTGGGTGACCCACCTCCCCTGGAAGTACCCTCTGGCTCCAAGAAGCCAAAACCCCTTAGACCTGCTATAGAGAAATAACAGCACTTAATATCTTCAGAATAACCATTCTTGCTCTGATACCTGTTCCAACATGTTCTTGCGAATCTTAATTTTTTTGTTAAGTTATTCAAGTTATAAACTGACCAATCAGATGCCTCAATAAAAGTATGTGGTCTCCTTTTCAATGGACAAAGCGTTTGATTGATAGATTCCCTGGAGCCCGCTTTCAAATGGTAGGGATGTGCTCACTCCTGATTGGCCATAGTGGTTGCCATAGAAATGCAGACTCAGACAGATTCGGACCAATTACTGCTGAAGATTTTTTGTTTCAACATGGCAACTAGAAGAGAGTTATTTTCTGTGGGAGACATCACATCGTCGTTCAGTCCTGCTCTCATATACAGTCAATGATGTCAATGAGTCTTTTAAAGCCATAAATCAAGCTCTACTTGACTTTAGTTAATGATCACTATATTTAAGTGAGAAAACGTGATTTAAGTGTCTTTTTTGCTTGTTTTATTTTCTTTTTTTTTAATCTATGCATTTCATCATTTTTGAAATGAGTTTGATAAATCTGTCTACATTCTTTATTGCTTTGACAATGCTACAATGCTTGATTAAAATAAATCAAATCAAATCAATTGATCCAAACAAGTGGTTGTCAGAAACCTTATGGGCCAACTTGATGAACAGATTGGACTGCTTTTCTCTTGGCTCCTTCTGTTTTCACTGTGATTGGGTGAGGGGCTGCAGAATGAAGTCTTTCACCAGGATATCTGAGACCATCAGCTGTGTTCCTGCCTCTGATATGACGATTATAACAGCCAGGAGAGTTGTTCCAATTTGCTTACTGTCTTTAGTGTTTTTAACAGGATCTTTATATGTTTTCAACCTCTGCACAGCTGGTTATGTCTCTGTCAAATAAAATAGTGATTGTGAACGTAAATCTGTCACGGACACTTGAGTTTTCTTGTGTGGGATTTGTGAGCAGCGTCTCATATTAAGAGCTTCGGGAAACTGATGCTCCTCTCTCTGAGGGTCAGTCTAAAGTGGATCAACAAAGGTCTCGGGATAGAAATTTTCCTTCACAAGCTTTGGCAAAGATGCTCTAACCTGCTGCTGCGTTGTCTGCTTCATCTTCCTCCTCTTCCTCATCGTCTGTGAAGGTTGAGCTCTGGATGTTCACTGGACTCATCATGATGCACTCTGCCACTCCGGTCTGAGATAAAAGAAACCTTTATGAGTAAATACCAACTGTGGAAGACTCCACCCCCCACCCAGCATTGGTTCAGTTCAATGCTGAAGATTTATAGAAGGGGGAAAAAAAGACCTTAAATAACCCCGGAGAACTCAAGAGAAATTTTCTTTTAGGCTGTTGAACATAATTTGACAAATCAGCCATTTGCTCATTTTAGGCCAAAAATAAAAACTCGAATTATAAAAATAAGAAAGTAGAAAATAATAAATAATTGTACAATAACATGAAACAATATGCAAAATTCACATTTCTCCAAAAATACTGACATGTTTTTTTCTGCCTCCATCCAATTATTCATCTTCAGAACATTTTAGATTCAATATGGGGTCATGAGGTTGCTAGCGCCAACCCAGCTACTGTTGGGCGACAGTGGGGTACACCCTGAACAGGTCACCAGTTTGTTGCAGGACCACACACTCACAAACCCACACGCACACCTAAGGGCAATTTTACAGTGACCAATTAACACATTCACACACTGATGGCACTGGTGCCAACCTAAAAACACCAGGAACAATGTGGAATTCAGTGCCATGCCCAACGACACTTTGACATGTAGGCTGGCAGGATGGGAACAGAACCTGTGATCTTCTAATCAGAGGTGGAACTCTCTACCTCAGCACCACGGCTGCTCCAAAATGGAAAAAGTCGCCCTGGGTTTTAATGTCAAAAAATGAACTTCAAGAAATGAAGAAAAGGATGTTTAAATTGCTGCCTTGAGAGGCAGTGTGCTGATTGACCACTGACAGGAAAAAGGGGTTAATTATTTAAAATATTTGTGAGAAAATTCTTGAGTTTCTCTGTAGATCTTTGTTTGAGAGCATGGAAAGAAAACACTTGTTTTTGTACTGTTTTGAGGACCTCATCTTTTTTGTGCTAATGTGCAAAGCATTTTTACAGCTAAAAAACCTAATTGCATGTGTGGATGACAAGCTCCAGCTGCAACATAACTCCATAGCACTGTACAGCATCTTTTACACTGACCTTTAGAGACTCCAGCTGCATTGCCTGACATTTCTGTAGAAGCTCCACAAACAGGTAGATGAGTAAGGCCTGGAGAACAGAGGACAGGCAATAAATAAATCTGCCCCTTTTTTTTTTTACTGTCAGAGTCCGGGAAAGGTGTACGTGACTTACCTGAACACAGAAACCAACAAGGAAGGAGATGAGGAAGGGCATCATGCCAGCATGGGCTATCGTTACAGGAAGACCTTGTTCCAGAAACAGGAAGTCAGAGCTGAAAACCTACTTGAGTGGTTGTGTAGACATCTTTCCCGCCTGTCATTCACCATCTCATCACAGACACTCAAATCTCCCATAAAGTTTAATGGATGGTGCCGATTGCAATATGAGATTTGAGTGGCTAAACAAGTGTTCAGCTCAGAGAACCCCCTCCACCCCCCCCTAAACCCGGATGGGAAGGAAATCCTTCTAAAAACAAAGCGTTAAATTTAATGTCCCATTTTATTCCCCCCTCTACCCAAATCTGTCTGCTCTTCAACACACTTCATAAAACATTTCATTGAGCTCTGCTGAAAGCTGGACAAGGCTTTAATGATCCTGTCTGTGCTAAGAATAGAACCCACCTTAGGTTTTACCGTCCTGACCGGAATAGAACCAGCAAACATCTCATTTGCCTTTGCTAAGATTACAGAAATAAATCATAAAATATACAGTATATATTATATAATATAAAGTATACAGACATTACAGAAAACCATATGTCAAAACCAGCGAAAATAATTAGGATACTCGATCAATAAAAATGAAATTTTTAATCTTGGGCGGGGGCGACGGGCCCCTGCCTCGCTCCTCCCTGGACCAACCGTGGGCCGGGCGGATGGCTGCCTGGAGTGCGGAGCGGGTCTCCCTTGGGGGGTCCTGGCTCGTACCTGGGGTTGGGGCGGGGGGATGCCCGGAACTCCTGGGTGGTGGTGGGGTGCTCGTCTGGGGCTGTGGGTGTCCTTCTCCGGTGGGGCCCTGCGTTGGGTTCTCCCGGCGCGGCGGGGGGGCTGCTCTCCTGGTTGGGCTGGGGCGGCGCTCTCTCTCCCTCCGTGCTTCCCTGCTCTCTGGCTCTGGGGGCCTTGCGGCGGTCCTGCTGGCCCTGGCCTGGGTGGCGGGCTTGGTCGCCCGGGCGGCGGTTGTTCCCTGCCGGTTCCCGTGTGGCGTTTGGGGGATTCCGGCTGCCGCTGCTGCTGCGGTGGGGGTCTTGGGGTGGGGATGGCTGGGCACTCTCCCTCCTTCTTTCCACGTTCCACCATCCATTTTAGAAGAACATAAACACTCACCTGAGCACAGGTGTAAGCTCACCTTTGCACTAACAGTTTGCATGACGGAATAACTGAAATATTTCACACTAGTTGGTTTTAAGGCATAAGTATGCGTGTGAACACTATCTGTTTTGTATATATGTCGACAGGTGGACATTTTTTGCAGCTAGCAGTAGGTTTATAACATTTGAGTGTGTGTGTGGACAGGCTCCGCCCTTATTGTACTACATTTGAACCTTACCATAATGATTAACAACCAGTAAACTTGTTGCTTTATGCTGCTTCATGGTCTTATCCCCCTTCCCCTCCTATTATCACCTCCTACCCCCCCTCTCTCTATCGCCCCTCTCTCTTCTTCCCCTCTTTCCTTTTCCGTCCGGTCCAACTCCAAAGATTTTCAGACATGATTGAAATTAATAAAGTTTGGCTCAATTACAAAAGGGGTTTATCCAGACATACCTTTGGTTTGTCTGAAGATTAATAACCCCTCTTGTTAAAGTAAAATATGTCCAACACAAGAGGCCCTCAGCTCTCATCTGTCTGCCCAGCTGTTGGACAGGACAAGTTAAAAAAAAAAAAAAAAAAAAAAAAAAAAAAAATAAAAATGAAATTTGTAATGATAGTTGACCTTTACCCTTTAGTAGTCCTGGGACTTTTGGATCATTTATTTAACAATTTGCTGGAATGACTTGCGTTTAAAATTTTTATTTTTATTTTGTTGCTGAAATGTTGTTTTACTTAGAACAACCACAGATTCTTTATTCTTACGAAGACTTTTTTTCATTTTATTACACAACAATTTTACAGAAGACCTGCAAAATTCAGAAAAAATAAAAACATACAGTTTTCATGTTTTACAACAAAGAAAACAAAAGTGTATAAATAAAAAAAATCCATAATTCCAAGAAAACAATTGTACATTCTTTTTAGCTTTAAACTTATTGCTACAATAACTTCTAAACTTTAGGCAAAAGGTTTGAGCAAATTACTCAACCTGTTTGAGCTAGAATGTTCTGCTGTCAGATTAAAATGAATCAAAATTGTTTTATAGGCCTATTGAATATATAACACTGTTATAGTTAAAGTGTTGTATATATTTTAAAGTTTCTAACCAAATGGCAGCAAAAAAGTATTTTTTTATAGAAAGAGTAGTGAGGGTTTGCAGCTCTCACTCTGTTTTGTCAGTCAGAAACTGGACAAAATGGTTCTGTAAGAGGAGCGCAGACCCCTGGCTTAGCCGTTGCATTAATAGCATAATTCATAGTACACATCCACACTCTGCAAACATACACAATGTCAATGCTGGGACATTTATAATGAATCCATATAAGACTTTAACATGTTGTCCACACATGACGCTATAATTGATATTTCCAAAATAATTTGAATTATTGTTGGAAAATTTCAATTATTCTGACCCAGATCTTAGCCCATTCCTTGTAATTAATTCCAGGATTAAATGAATAAACTCCAGGCTGGCTTCTTAAAAGCAAATAACTATAAAAAAGAGCCAAAAGAGCCAGTCTTTAGAACGGCTCTTTGAAATGAATTGATCCAAAAGATTTAGCTCCCTAAAAAGAGCCATAAATCCCATCAATTGTTCAAACTTACCCAAAATTCCTGTTCCCAGGATGGTTGCAATTGTCAGAAAATCTGTGAAGATAAAAACAGGATAAAGGAGGTCAGAAATATGAAACTTCTTTAGAAAATTGGGCGGCAGTTTGGCTCAGGCGGTAGAGCAGGTTTTCCAACAACCGAAGGGTTGGCGCAGGGGTCGGGAAACTATGACTTGCGAGCCATATATGGCTCTTTTGATGGTCACATCTGGCTCGCAGACAAATCTTTAATTATAAAATCTTTTCTTCATTAGACCAGTACTTCTTGGGCGCGATGTGATGCCAGAGGGGCGCGCAGTAGCAGCGGTGCTTGGAGAAAAAAAAAAATCTGCGCCAGTTTATTATCTGTTATAACACAGAGTTTGCAATAGCCTGTGGATTGCCGTGCCTGCAGCTGCACGCTCCCGCCTCTGAGGAAGAGCGTTCGGTTGCAGGGACGGGATGTGTGAGGAAGAAAGGTAGTGTGGGGGGGGGCACAGGCAGCAAGGTGAACCGCGCACGGATTGTCATAACTCAGTGCTTCTCAATTATTTTTGGCAAGGCCCCCCCATAGGAAAAAGAAAATGTTTTGCGCATCCCCCCCAAACCCCCCACCCCCCGCACACACACACATACACGCTCGCCGCGGTGAAAATAAATCAGTTTAGTATCTATAGAAATTGTGTAAGTAAACCTAAAATTGTATTTTTTAACATTAACAAAAGAAAAAAAAGCAACATAAATCCGCTTTCAACACATATTAACTTTATTTTGTCACACAGAAACCCTGTTATAGTCTAAAACAGAAAAGAATCTTAAAGTGTCTCACATTTACACGATAGGGATTTGTTTTGAACCCATTTCTTTCTCTCTTTTCAAGCATCTGGTGGCAAAAGTGCCCCAAAAAAGCAAATGCTGGAGTCTAATGAGGCTTGAAATGTTTAAACTGATTTGAGCTCTGCCCCTGTACCATGAACAGCTGAAAGCTGATGACTGCTCTTGTGCATCATTTGCACCCCAAAGAAATCCCATCATCCTGGTGAATCAGCTGTTGTTTTAAACCACCCTGATTATGTGTCATTCTTCTTTGCGCCTGACAAACACATAGTGTCAGTAATCAGACACGTCATGTCACCTGTGCTCTCCAGACACAGCTACTCAATTACCAGCCTACGACTGACGGTGTCCAAATAGGGAGGTCGGTGCAGGAGGGGAGGGGGCCTGGCAATGACCTGATGAACATAAAGCATATGACGTGTGTTCAAAAATGTGTACTTAGCCTAAGGAGTTCACACTGAACAAGCAGGGAGGGGGTACTTCTTCTTTTTCTCCTGTTTACTAGCCCATGTCTGCCACCTAAAGTTGAAAGAGGCTTTGCGCAAAATGTCAAAGTAGTGCATATCTTGTGATTTGGTCACAAAACTGAAACGTTTCGGTTCATTGCCAGGGTCATTGCAATGGTGGATATGGATTACCATCATGTCGGGAGAGTGGCCTTGGTTTGTATTTATGTAAAAAATAAACACGGACGTCGTCAGCCTTGAGTCACTACCAAATAATAATCCCTGGTTGGTCAAAGTTCAACCTGGTTTAACCCTTGTGCTATCTTAGATGACCCCACCCTTGCATTGACGTGTTCTCCCTACCATTATTAAAGGTGGATAAAGGTGGAAAGATTTCATGTAATCCATGGTTACCAGTGAAGATCACAAATCATTGAAGAAAAAAGGTTCAGCGCACTGTCTAGTGGGTCTAGATGACCCAACTCCAAATGGTAAAGTGCCTAGGATAGCACAAGGGTTACCCTGATGGATAATGATATGTCCGGACAAATGCAACATTTCACGTGTGCACAATGTAAAATAAATGAATAAATAAAATTAAATTAATATAGGGAGGGGCTGCACAGCGGTGCAGTGGTTAGTGCTCTCACCTCACAGTGACTGGTTCAAATTCCGGCTGGGACGCTTCTGTGTGGAGTTTGCATGTGTGGCTTTTCTTTGGGGTCTTCGGCGTCCTCCCTCAGTCCAAAATGATGCTTATGACCATAGATTTGAGAATGAGTGTGGTCCAGAAAGGAAGTCAGTGGGTCTAAAAAACATAACTTCTAGTTTTTTTTTTGCTGATCATTTTATCATTAATAGGATAAACTATCTGCCCTTGTAATAAGATGTTCTGTCATTTTTCCACACTAACATATTTTTCTTCCTGCTATCAATATAAAATCATTGATATCTGAAGTTTTCAATTTGGTTTTTACGATATATGCAATTAGTCTTTTTTTTCTTGCTTTAGGAAATAAGTTATGTCAATAAAAAAGCATAACCCAATCTGAACAAATGAATATCATTTTTATGTTATGTAAAGTACATTTGTTTTTAGGTTTGACAAATAAAAACATGCCTAGAGCTACAAAATAAATATACCGAAACCAAACCAAATTGTTTCCTTTTCTCGTTTGCATTTTCTTATATTTACTTCTATTTCTCAGCTAATATTAAAATACAAAATTTACAAAATAATGAAAAACTGCAGCCTTCATATAGAATAATAATTACAAATATGGGTCTCTACTTTTCATCAATTTATTTTATTAGAACAATTCAATCCTATTTAATACATAATAATCTGTGGTCCAAATTTTGCACTTCCAAAGGCAAAATAAGAGGAGGTCTGTCATGACCCAGGGAAGTTCAGCAGGAAACCTATATTAACATAAATCATTAAAAAAAGCACTTCAGCTGTTCTGAAATAGCTGGAATTTGATGTTGGCATGGGGCAGCTGAAGGCCAGAAGCTTTAATGAATCTGTAATAAGAAGATGAAGGAAGCTGTGACTTTTTAAAGTTGACATTAGATCATGTAAGCCTCTGTCTTTGAATAATAATGATACAATATTGTTTGTTTGCTTTTTCTCTGGAAAAAGTGAGTGTTTCTGATTTAAAATGGTGACATTTGCAGACTTTTAATATCTAAATGTTCATCTCAAAGCAAACTTATGCTTATTTTAGAATTTCCTTGCATCTGCTTTTCTTGCAGTGTTTGTGTATGTGCATAGGTGTGTGTGTTTGTGTCCTCACGTTTCACTTGTGCATCTATGGAGCACAGTCTTCACACACAGGTTCTCTCCTCTGGTGTCTTTACAGGCTGAGAACCAAATAAGGACATATTTTATCATGATCTAACTAGTTTTTTTACTACATAAATGTTTGTGCTATTTATTAGTAATAGCATGTAATACCTGCTAATGAGGAAAATATGTATTTTCATCTGTGTCTACATGGTTTCTGAAGTATTTTTTACTCTCAAGAAAGTCTTAATGGAGAATCATCAAAGTTTGCCTGCAGGGTCAAAGTTTGCACCTATTTCCACTTTTCCATACCCAATAAATGTTAATAAAATTACATTAATAATTATGTTAATAAAATCCTAATAAACTAATGTTTGTGTCAAAGACAAAAATGCTTACGTTTTCGATCGAAAACCAAACAGAATCCATTCAACCCGATCGTGGGGAAAGTGAATCATTGCATCTCTTCTTTTGACACACGTATTCCACTTAGTTTCCTCGACTTTTTTTTGTGTGTGAAGCTAGTTAAAAGCTAGTTTTCAGGTCCCACCGTGCCCTCCTCATGTTTAACCCCTTCCACATTTCATCAAACATTTCTCCTTCAGAGTGTGATGAAGGGAACGGAAATGTCTAGGCCTGCCACTTACATTTCAAAAATCTCCATAAATTAAAACCTCTTATTTGCATGTATCATGCAGGAGGACAGATCAATGCTAACCCCTAAGCTCCCAGCAGGGATCCATAAACCATTACTCCATCCATTCAGCCCCTTCTCTCCCCAGAGCATCCTCCCTTTTAGGTTTGTGTTCACAGAAACTAGTGTTTTTGAGGAATCTCTGTGTTCATAAAACTACCTGAATTTAGATTAGGGAGGGACCTTTAAGAAGCTAATGAAGTGCAGCCATACAGACTTAGATCCTACAGCATGTCATCCATTTTTCAGCACCATAAGCAGAAGCAGCAGTATGTATGTATCTCGCACTGGGCCAGTACCGCAGCAGCGTTTCTGCACAGAAGCATCCTTTCCAGCAAAAGTGGGGGACCACAGTGTCCAGCTTTGATGACAGACACATTTAGGACTGGGTGCACCAAGGAAGAGGTGTTGTTCCTCTTTCCCCCAGATTTCTGCATCTGTGTAGGTATCTTCTGTTAATTTAATTCGTAGGACCATAATTTTACAATTATTATTTATTATTATTTGACGAGGACAGTTCAGCTCAAGTGCAAGAGACTTGTTACACTTGTGCAATTTTCGCCATAATATTGACACCATACAAATACAAAGGTATTAATTAATTATTTATTCACTTTAAATAATTTATTAGACACATTGACATTTCTGTAGAGCCTTCATGGGAGCTGACAGTTTCAGACCGGCTGAATCTGTGTCAGAATCTTTTAGATGGGTGTTAACATTTGTCTTTTGTGGACTTTGATAGGTTGAACATTTGAATTATTCACAAACAAGCACACTTCGGGGCCCCAGCCATGTTGGAGAAAATGTGGAGAATTTTGACAGATATTTAGTCAAAATTGTCCTAGCTGCAGGCAAGAAGTACCGACAAAAAATGCTTCATCAATTATTGAAGATGGTTAAATTGATTGATTTCTAATGATATTATTTATTTTACTTGCTCCAAAAATTGTTTCTTGATTTTTTCCTAACGAAACATAATTTTGCACATATTTTTAACTTTAGATCCTTGATCAATTCACGCTATGAAGATTTTTGAAACAGTGTTTTGTCTATTTTACTGATACATAATTATTTTTTAATCATATACATTGAACATAATCTGCATATATTTTAGATAACTGATTTGCCATGTTGATTCTAAAATAGTTATTTTCTACATATTAATTTAAGTAATGTAAAGTAAAGTAAAGTTAAGTAAATGGCTGGGTGGTTAGCGCTCTTGCCTCACAGCAAATAGGCCCCCGGTTCAAGTCCTGGCTAGGGGACCTGATATAGAACATCAAAGGAGACCTTTCTGTGTGATCTTTTGTTTGCATGTTCTCCCCGTGCATGCGTGGGTTTTCTCCAGGATCTCCGGCTTCCTCCCACTGTCCAAAAACATGCTTCATAGGTTAATTGGCAACTCTAAATTGTCTGTGAGTGTGAGAGTGAATGGGTGTGTAATTGTGGACATTCTGCCCTGTGACAGACTGGCGACCTGTCAAGGGCGTCCCCTGCCTTCACCCACAAGTGGCCGGGATAGGCTCCGGCAGCCCCGTGACCCCGAAAGGGACAAAACGGATTAGAAGATGAATGGAAAAAAAATGAATGAATTTAAGTAATTCATCTTTGTCATGTGATGATTCTTGATTCTGTCTGATAAAGTTAGGAACCGGATAAAAGTGCACTAATAAAAGTGTTACTGTAGATCAGGGGTGGGATTATATGAATTTGCTTCCTTCCACTCCCTTTCAAGTAATATTTATTAATATGTCTAATTATCCTAAGTTTTTGAAACATCATTGTATGAATGTATAGCTAATGATTGTAATGTTTTTTGTGTATTATTCTTATTTGATTGCTTGAAATAAACCATCTCAAATCAAACCATTTGAAAAAAGAAAACAATCACAAGACAATGGTACAAGACAGAGGAAATACATATGATTGAATTGTTGAATAATAGGATAAGAACTCAAGATGTTTGTCACAAAAGATGAGAGAAATGGACTTACTACAAAATGACATTATAAGGACTTTGATAATGTTATAAAAAAAACCTATAGAACCAAGGCAACCCAAGGCATTTCTTATTTATTTATTTATTTTATTTTTATTTTGCTTTGTAAACCTATTTTTTAACTATTCTTTCTGCTTTTTCTTGCATGTTTCAACGGTGTGTTTAAAAGGAAATAAAAAAGAAAGTACAGTAAACATTTAAATTATTTTTCTATAGAAATGACACATTTTACTTTTATTTGAAGTACAGGAAATAGTTCCAATAATAAATCATGCTTTTTCTTGGTCAAATACCAGCCACTTGCAGCCTAAAAGTTTTTTTGAATTTCCTTATTTAAACTATTGGCAGACATTATTATCTCTTTTCTTTTAATATTGAAAGCTTATTTTCTTCCCACACTTTAACCGCTCTATTATTTGTTGACATGATCTGTCACTACATTACCCATGAACCCTGACGTTTTACCACTATATGTGGCTGTGTGGTGACTTAGGTGTAAACGAGGGGAGGGGCCAAATCACCTGGTAAGTACCAGTGTTTGGAATATAACTTAGCAAACATACTTACTAAGAAAAGTCCGTATAACACAGACTAAATCTGAGACAAAAAAAAAAAACACTTCAGAAAACGAAAGATGTTAAGAATCACCTCCATATAAGTGCAAAGTATTTGGTTAGGATGAAAAGTTGCACTGTGCAAACATCTACATGCCAAGAAGAGAGGAAAATGCTGTTAACTAATCAACACAATGAACATAGACATGCAGCATTTTGAGCAAAAAAGTCATATTTATATGTGATGAGAGAATATTCACCGCCACGTAATACTCTCACCGAGAGGACATGATGGGTTAAAGAGGAGAAAAGGGTGCTACAGTCCACAAACAAAAGCCTGTTGTTGGCTGAATGGCCACTGTGCTGAAACCTTACTGCGCAAACAGCCAACAAACAACAAATAAAAATCATATTCGCATCAAAACTCTCCTTACATGATGTAATCTGTGTCATAGCTGATCTTCAGCATCCTCCACAGTTAGTGGAGTCAGGACTCTCATGGGCAGCAGCAAAAACATGGAGGCTTGGTCAGCTAACCCTTTCTTCACCGCTTTTGCTGTTTGTTTTTAGTCAGTGTCATTATTAAAATGTCAACTGGAGCCAAGGGCCTAGTTTCTCTGCAGACGCAATGATGTAGCTGAAAATTCCTAATCTTTTTTGTGCCTTATTTAGTCACTTCCTTGGTCCGCATCAGTGGAACCCAGAGATGCACACTTTCCTTTGGACTGGCAGCTTTGAGATGTTGCCACCAGCATGTCCATGTTTAACCCTTGTGCTATCTTAGGCACTTAAACATTGGGAGTGGGGTCATCAAGACCCACTAGACTGCTCTGAACCTTTTTCCTTCAATGATTTGTGATCTTCACTGGTGTTAATGGATTACACATGAAATCTTTTCACCTTTATCCACCTTTGTCATGGTAGGGAGAACACGTCAATGTCAGGGTGGGGTCATCTAAGATAGCACAAGGGTTAAGACAACGGTCTCAATGATGACACTTTCCTGCTGGCCAGTTCAACTGCACTCTGACTACTGTATGTCCTCTGAGGTTGTCCACAGCGGCAAATAGGGCTGCACGATATGAGGAAAAGTCGCGATATGCGATAATAAGTGATCAATATTGCGATGACGATACATTTGCGATTAATTGTGCAGGCCTAGTGGGAAATATTTTAATAATGTTTTGCACTGTTGTTACTAAAATTTTCAAATATTTGAACATGGCCTTTGCAACCGTTGCACATTCGTAGATCTTTTGAAAACTCCTTTTCTTAGCAATGACTGACCTTACACCAACTGCAAAAAGCTGCAGTATAAAAGTCTGGATAGTCCAAATGACTGTTATGGGTTGCAAAAGCTAAAACGGATTCTAGACAAACCATTTTTTATTTCTCTTACATTGTGGGAGATATATGGGTCCTTTCAAGTAAAAAAAGAAACTTGCACATTGAACATCATTAACATTCAGTCAATTTTGATCAAATTTTTTGGGGAGACGTGACTGTTTAAAAGTAGAACATAGGTTTTGCCACTCACACCACAAGTCACATAGGGTTTGAAGTCCCACTCTAATCATCTTTCTATCTATTGTAAAAGCGTTCCCAGTGGACCTCAGAGTTGTGGGTGGGACCGTGGGTGGGCCCATCTCCACTTGCCATCGCCCTTTTGTTTCCACGCTCGGCTGCTAGCTCACAGCCCCTTACACCCCAGAATGGAGCAGAGCAGGGAGCATCCGACCCATCCAGCATATTTTCTAGCTACACATGCGCTCTTTTTCAAACATTACTTTTTCGCCTGCTCTTGATTCACAACAGTTTGAACAAAGAAATACTGAGAAACGTGATTTTAAGCTTAATTTTGTCCTCCATCATGATTAAATGCCACAAAAACATTTAAAAAACACCAAAAACATTGTTTTCATTGGAGTGGACCTTTAAAGAATTGAACCCACCTGTCTTTTAGTATTCAAATTACTTGAGAAATTCATAGATGTTGCTTAAGAGACTTCTTTCAGAGAAACTCTAACATCTGGTTGAAGTCCAGAATCTGAAACTGTGGGACTTAGAAGAAAAAGAGAGAGAAAGAAACTAACACTCCTCTCCAAACATCTGTTCTCCAGACAGCATCAATTATTATTAGATTGTATCCCACCTAAGAAACGAGTAATTGCTTCATATAATGGCTGTTGGTGTATGCGTGGGGTTCTGTGGGCCTGTGTGCGTGGATGTTCTTTTGCATTTGTGTTGGTGGGTTCTCAGATGTTCCTGTTAGGGTTGAGGTGCAGGTTCAGGTTGTTGGGACTCAGGTTTGCTCTCAGTCTGCATTCTGGACTCTTCTGAGCGGGGCTTTGGTGGAGAGTCCCTTTGACTGTAGGTTTGGGTCTCCCACCGAGCACAAGATGCAGCAGCGCGTGCAGCAGCAGCGCGTGCGTGTGTCTGTCATGGCGCGCGCGTGTCGGTACTCACAGCACTGCAGATACACAGAGCGCAGCCTCCACCTCCTGTCCGAGCCCCTCCGCCTCAGACTGATGCCGGGAGGAGCACACGGGTCCGTCCGCCCTCCCGTCTCCTCCGCATCCGCCGCCATCATCTCACTTTCTCCTCCTAACGTTCATCTGCAACCCAGTTGTTTTTTTTTTTTTTTGCTTTCTTTTTCGCGTCAAACGCGCAGGAACGGATGCAGCTCGCAGGCGGATCTGTCTGAATCAGGAATGAAAACACGCTCCTGCATAATCAGGCAGGTATATCAAAATTCAAATTAAAAGTAAAAGTGACCTCCACATCTGTGCTCTGGACCTTTACTGCTGCGGACAAGCCCCGCCCTCCTCCGCCGTCACTCGGTAAATTCTCACACGCGCGTTTATCACCAACATTACGGTATTGTTGGAACAACTGAATGCACTGAATGACAGACTTTTGATGCAATTATTATTGATTTAGTGCAGCTTTAGAGAAGCTCATTTATGCAGGAAACAATAACAAGGAATCATCTTTTTTTTCTTGATACTTCTTTTAAAAATGTGCTGAATTAAAATGTAGTTTTGTCCAAAATGTGTTCAAAATGAAAACAAATGAATTGTAATTTAAAAAATATATATTTGTATGGTGCTGGAGACAAATATATCTATCTGTGTGCATCATGGCATCATGGCACTGATCTTACAAGATAAGTGTCTTCTGTAATTCACAACACAATATTGCACAAAGTGCAGCTCTCGAAATCGCTATATCACGGCGTTTACTAATGTCAAAGCGTTTTGTGTATATATATATATATATATATATATATATATCAAAGTGATTTTGAGAGGTACACAGCGATGGTTTAAAATGTTTATTACACATGTTGCAAGGAGGTCTAACAGTTACAGGTATTGTGTACACATTAACGTGGCTGACATGTGGCCAGTCACAAACAAGTTCATAAATTACTGCAAAACAAATAATTAAAAAAAACACTGTTACATACGCAATTCCCCCCAAAATGTAAATAAAATAAAATAGAATTCCAAACAATAATTAAATATTAGATAAAGAAGGAACATTTTAAAAAACAAAAAGTTATTTAGCTTGGACGTTCTTTGAACGTCTGGCCACAGTCACTTCAAAAGTTCAGTGATGGCCCAATCACTAAACTTTACCACCGTTTGAGCTAAAAATTCTTTTGACTTGTCCTCCTCTTCAAAACTCAAACATCTCAAAATATATACAGTTTCCAGTTTTTGATTTTGTTTCATTTTTTTAACATTTCATTTTGATTTTTGAATATTATTCTTTTTTGGAAAATGTTTTGGTTTCTGGAGTTTTCTTTTCATTTCTAAAGAAAAGTCTTTCTCATTATTTGTTTTGCTTTTTGAATTGTCTTTGGGATCTTCAAAACGTTTTTGCGTTGAGTGATCGGTTGCTGTGGTTTGAACTTCAGGGCCACCGTACAAATCTGATAACCGTGGACGTGTCATTAAAACATTTTGAGATTTAATGTTCCAGAAGAAATATTTTGTTGAATCTCTAAAACTTTGTTCTGAAATCTGACTTAAAAGGACCCTCAGATGACACCAGTAACTCAGAGTTTTCATTTATCCAATCGACTAAAGGCGAAGAACTTTAGTGAAACAGCTGTTTGGTTTTATCTTTCTGATTTCTTTGAGACACTAACAGAACGATATGTGTAAAAATATTCAGATGCTGCAGTGAAAAAAATCTGTAAACATGCAGCATTATTTCATATTCATGCATCAAAAACAAAGTTGATAAAACATCAGTGTGGTTCAGAATTCACCTCACTTAAATCTTCAATTACAATAAGTTATAAAGCAGAAAATGTCTGAGTTGCTTGTACAAGTTCACAGATCAGAGGTTCTTCTCAGCGTTTTGTGCAAATAAAGCAAAACAGCAGTTTCTAGTACCGTCTCAACGTGATACACACATTTCATTTTTTGCGTAATAGATCAGCCGGTCATCACAGCTTCAATGTCAATGAAAAAAACAAAGTAAATCCCCAAATTTAATATCAACGTCTAACACTGTGTTAGCACCATTGACTGTATATGAGAACCAGATTGAGTGACATCACCCATAGAAAATGGCTTCTAATCAAATTAAGTTAATTCAGTTGCCTTTTTTTTGGGATACAAACTTACGCCTCGTCTGAGCCACATGTTGTCAGTAAGTAGTGGTTGGTCCGAATTAGTCTGAGTCATCGTTTCTATGCCAACCACTCTTGCCAGTCGGAAGTGAGCTTGTTGGAAGTCCACACCCCTACCACTTGAAAGCGGAGTAAATCAAATCTTTAGATCAGGATTTCAAATGTGAGACCATGTGCTTTTAAGGAGGCACCTTATGGATCAGTTTATAACGTAAATGACTTGCACTAAAGAAATAATATCATGAAAAAAATAGGATTTGAAAGAACTTGTTAAAAAAGGGACAGCAACAGGGGCCTATTTCTCAATAGAAGTCTTTGGGAGTTTGGTCTTGGAGCCAGCGGGTACTTCCTGGTTGGAACACCAGGACGGAGGGGTTACTCAGTCCAGTTCTTAAATACAATCAATGGTTTGCACAATTTATATTTAACAGACTCAGAGAACTATATTGCTACCATGCTGAGTTTTTAACAAGGTCAAGATCTGACAAAAGCTGAGGAAACATAAAACAGCACCTAACATTGAATTACACGAAGAAACAAAACATCTGAGACAGAGCATCCAGGTTTCTGCCATCCAACATGGCGGAGCGGCAGAAATGCTTATCACAAAGATTTTAATCAACTGTCATGCAAATTAATACTAATAAAAAGATATATGACCACGCTTTATTACATGTTTACAAAGTAAAAATCCTCACAAAGTATTTTTGCTTTATATCCCTGAACATTGGTTTTCACACAAAAAAAGTGTTTATGCAAAAGTGATTTCTTCAGTTTATAAAATGTTCTGTATCAAATATGTCCTAAAAATGTTTTTCTAAAAAATAGGGACTATTTTCTGTAATTTAGAAGAGTTTCAGAATAGTTCATGAGTATTAAACATTAACCTTGGAATCTGATAAAAAGCCGTCAAGATTGTTTAGATTTTTGATATAAATATAAGCACAGCTGAGAAAGCTGAGTCTTCTGATCATGGATATAAAACGATATTTTTTTTCTTACAGTAAAAAAAGGTTTTTCCTTCACAGTAAAACACATCACATCCACCCACAGAATCAAAGCAAGCACAGAAACAACGTATATACAGGCAATTTACAAATTCACGTTGCAAAAAACATTTTTTTTTTTTTTGTTTGGCTGATACTTTAAGGGTACCAGTGAGGGGGCGTTGACCCAAATGGGTGCTTTATAGGTTGCCTGGGCCTATGGAATATCGTATAGAGGGGCTGCCTTTTAGGACTTAGTCCCCTGTATGGGTCAACCCCCATGCGGGTTTTGCAGCTGCATCTTAAGATGCAAAGATGCAGCACATTGGTGTGCTTTTCAGTTGCCTTGAGGCTTGAGCGACGATCTCATGAAAGTGGAATGTAGGATTGTTGTAAGTGTAGCGTGAAGTATTTGCGGGTTACACGCACTTATGACGTACAGGCAATGCTGTCGCACGGTGCCCGCTATGCATCACTTTAGTCATTAGAGAGGCGTGTGCACTGGCTCCTTATTGCATGCACAGGGTGTGCTGGTGATAGCAAAGTGCCCGTAAGATGGCACACTCTAATTGTCTAATTTCGGCATCCTGTACAGTGCACAGGGTCGGCGGGGTTAAAAAAACCAAACATCTGTAGGCCTCGGCTGCGTCACATCTACTTCACCCTTACGTGTATCTTAACAGTTCCTAATAACCTGTCATCCACAGCATGCCTGTAGGGAAAAATGTGCATGAACTCTTTGCCTTACAGGCTCACCGGGTTGGCTCCTAACCCTTGTGCTATCTTATGGGGTCACACCGGGACGAATATTCGCCAGCGTTTTTCTCCAGCGTTTTTCGCCAGCGTTTTTTGTGTTCACACCCAGGCGATTTTCGCTGACGATGAACCGAGCGAACATGCAATTTCATTCCCTGACATTAGATGGCGCTTAATGTAAAACAGAAATACCCCTCTACACAAGGTGGGGCTGCGCAACTTTACGCTTCTTTAAGTTGCTTTTCACTCAGAAGAAGAGAGCAAGTATTTACGCTCTTGTCAGAATCATACAAATAAAACATGAATATTTCCAGCACCAGTAGCTCTAGCTCCAGTTCCAGTGATGAAGAAATTATTGTTCTGTTGAAAAGACGTCGATTTTGGGTACATCTCATAGTTACGAGAAGAGAAGAACACGGGGAGTTTTATCGACTGGTAAAAGAGCTGAAAATGTATCATGAGCGTTTTCGGGGATATTTTAGAATGTCCGTCTGTGAGTGCATCTTCTTCGTCTTATTTCTTCGCGGCGGTGTAGACGCTACTTGGCGTATATCTTCTTTAGCGTTACGTATGTGTGCTCAGCAAGACAGTTTTGTGTTTGAGCGCCCCCAAGTTGTGTTTTACTGTAACTTCAGAAGCTCCAGACACGTGTGCAAAAGCACCATTCTCATTGGTCGTATAGTTTTTGACGCAGCGCGTCAAAACAAAAAAACGAACGGGAGGCGTTTTATAAAAAGTGACGCTTTGACGCGTGGCGTTTTTTCGCGTCGGTGTGCACACTCACATTGGTGCCCTTTGTTTAGTCACGAGGTGTTAAACGTCGGCGAATATCGCACGCGAAATTCGTCCCGGTGTGTACGGGCCTTTACATTGACATGTTATCCCTACCATGACAAAGGTGGATAATGGTGAATGTAATTTCATGTAATCCATGGACACCAGTGAAGATCACAAATCATTGAAGAAAAAAGGTTCAGCGCACTTTCCAGTGGGGTCCAGAGGACTCCAATCCCAATGTTTACGTGCCTTCAAGGCATGTTAACGTTGGGAGTGGGGTCATCTGGACCCCACAAGATAGCACAAGGGTCAAAAGTCAAAAGGTCAAAAGTTCCTGCTGGGTATCTGTACACAGACAGCCCATATCCACCCGTGTGGGAGGTTCTGACTAATCCTGCCACTCAGCCAGTATGTACATTTTGCACACATTGTACAGAGGAAAATTCATCATACGTCAATATACAGTACGTGGAAAGTGAGAAAAGTTGTGGTCTTTACGTGAAATTTTCACAGATACAACACAAATGGAGCACGTTCAAACCAAGGGGGAAGTACAAATAAAGCATGCAAAAAACACATAAATCCTTGTTGAAAATGAAGCTTGGGTGATTATTGTGCTGTTTATATGCACTTCATTAGTGATCAGTTATGTATGATATTTGCGCCGTATGCGAGATATAAAAGTTTTACATTGATGGTACACGCGTGAAAATTCAATTAGACATACGTGGCACAGTCGTGGAAAGCCGCAAATTTGCGTATACATTTGGCAAAAATCATGCACAATTGCGTGATCCTTGACGGACATCTGTGCACATCGACGAATGACGAACACAAGAAACACTTATGAATTATGTGACGCATGTATCACGAAAGACCGAAATGTCATATGCGCAAAAAGTGTGTAGTGGCTATGTGGCAAGGCCTTCAGGCTTTAGGGCGGCTAACCTAATTTACAGTTACTTTACCCCAGTGTTTTCTAAAACCTGTCACCTGAAGCATTCCGGTAGGAAGATGTGAATGAACATTTAGCTCTATGGGCTCACTGAATGGTCCATTATTTTCTTTTTTGCTGTGGGAAACCTACAGGAAATACAGTGTTGCCCATTTTTTTCCCCACTGACAGCCCGTTATGACGGGTGGACTACACAAAAAAAAAAAGAAATGACTCAGACAAAACATGCTGTACCTCAGGCTTGAAAAAAAAAACATTAAAATTATGCAGAAAAGTAGGAAAAAAAGTGTCCAAACATAGAGCTTCATCTTTTCTGTTAACTAAAATCTGAGCCTCTAGTTCCTGCAGGTAATTTCTAATGAATTTGCATTTGTTTAAAATGACAGTGTGGAAGTTTCCACTGTGCTTCACAGCTTCATTGCCAGCTTCATCTTCATTTCCATCTGATTGCTACAGAGAACATAATCAGTTTTAAGACCAAAATAAGATCAAATTTAATTTTATTTCAATTTGAGTTTCTGTGAACTGTAAATACCTTATTAGGTTGAACTGTATTAGTCAATGGAATATGTAAAAATTAGGCTTATGATTGTGAGCGACAGCCCACAGCTTCAGCGCTTTTAGCAGCTCTGCATTTATGGGCTCAACATAACACTTCAGACTTTCAAGTAACTCAAGGACAAAGAAAGGATGGGCTAATAAAAAACGGGTCCACTTTTTGTTTCAGCTAGCAGTTTTGACGCTGGCAGAAAAAAAAAACATTCAAGCAAATTTTTTGATAATCCTCTAAACTTTTTGTTTTAGACATTCTCATTGTGTAGATTCTCAGTTTTCCTTTGATCAGATTTGATCAAAGTACCATATTTTCGCAACTATAGGGCGCCTTTAAAAGGCGTTACATTTTGTAGTGCGTCAAAATGTCAGTCTTTTAGGATTTTATGTGCTAATGTGGCTAACCAGTAGCGGTTTCAGATTTCGTTTTTACTTTAAGTGTTACCAATAGGGCTTGGGGATAGCTTAGTCACAATGTTTGTTTTAGCGGTATCGGTCTGTTTTTCACGTGTTGTAAACAGGCTTGGGAGTTACAGGGGACCTTAATGTGGCTAATGCTTCTAATATTCAGCATTTAGCATGTTACAAACCAAGTTTAGGAAGTCAGACCGACTTATCTTTGACTCATTTGTCCCAAATTTACACTGGTCTGTCTGTGGTGCGTCTGGATTGCATTGGGTGGGGAGTATACATTGCCTCCGTTGCGTCTCCGGTCCCTGCTCCTTCGCTCATGCAAAACGTGACCAATCAGGCCCTCTCCCTCCTCACTGAGTCCTTGTAAAATGCATGTTTGGTGTCATAAGTTACGCTATGCTTTTCCGCTCCCAAAATGAAACTTTTGTCATTCATGGAGAAAATGGACACTGCTGTTATCGACGGTTTTAAAATGCGTTATCGCGTAGGCACTTATTCTTAAATATAAGATCAAATTTAATAGGTTTTTATTTTAAAAGCCGAACCTGTTTCCTGTTTCTCTGGCTTTGTGCCATGACATTGATGCGTCAACGGACTGGAATTCTCTTTCCTGCGTATCGCTTGCGTTGCGGAGGGACGGATGTGGGATGCAAACTTGACTGAGGCGATGTCAACATTCCGATTGATTATTGAACGTTCCATTTTTTTGTGTCAATGCAACAGAGTGGAAATGAGTCTTTACGGTTTGCTGCGTCTTAGTATATGGTCCGCTGTCCTGAGTCCTGTCAGGTGTTTTTTTCTAAAATGCATAAAAAAATCGTGAATCAGTTCATGCTGTTGCTTTGAAGAATACAGATTTTAGAATTTAAAAAATATCCAAAAAAGTCAATTGAAAAAGCTTATAGCAACAAACTTATAAAAAGAACTTTCTCTTTTTCCCCCTATTACAAATAAAATTTTCTCATCACTTGTGAGGTATTGATTAACATTTTCCCACTTCTCAGAGTGAAACTGAAAGCTTTCCTTGGCAAATTTGTGTTTGTTTTAGAAGCTACCAGTAGATATTCTCCATCGGTTTGCGGTCACAAGTCTTTATACACAAAATTTAAAGACAACCCAAGACTGATCATTTAAAATGTATGCAATAATCATTCACTTTGTCTGCAAAAATCACTCATTTTCAAACAGGGTCAGGCCGGCACACATCAGCCTGTCGGCTGACTGCACCGCCCTGAGGAGGAGCGACAGTGAGCGGTTCACAGCTTTTCCACAGAGGATGTGTTTCTGGACTTTGTTGGTCTCGCTGCATCCCAGCAGAGGCTCCTGCGGGAAGCTTAGGACAGAAAACTGAGGAGTCTTCCCGGGGAGGATGTACAGCAGATTCCTGTGAGACACAGAGAAGAGGAAGTCACTGAGCAGCCAGGACCACGAGTACAACAGTCTGAACACTCTTTGCATCTTCTAGAAAAGATTGCTTGATCCATAATTTGGTAGTAAAAGACAGGTGTTTATGTGATTTTCCGTTTTTATTTTTTTAGTATCACTGCTATGGATTATGTGGTGATGGAGAACCCAGAAACAGGAAACTTAAATATACCGGTGTATGTGAAAAATACAAACCTAAAAAAATTTGGCCTTTTCATTTATCTTCTTCCATTTATTCCCTTTCAGGGTCATGGGGCTGCTGGAGCCTATCCAGACTATCAACAGCCTATCCCAGCCACTTGTGGGGGACAGTGAGGGGCACCTGTCCAGTCTGTCACAGGGTAGAGTGTCCACAATCACACACCCACGCACTCTCACATTCACAACTGGGGACAATTTCGATAAACCAATTAACCTATGAAGCATGTTTTTGGACAGTGGGTAGAAGCCGGAAAACCCATGCATGCATGGGGAGAACATGCAAACTCCACACAGAAAGGTCCCCCATTGATGTTTTTTCCCCACAGCTGGGACTTGAACTGGGGGCCTTCTTCCTGTGAGGCAAGAGCGCTAACCACTGCGTCACCGACCGTGCAGCCAATTTGGCCTATTGAATAAAAAATAAAACATAAAAAAACCTGCACTAATTTGCAGTATTCTGAGATGTAAATGTTAACATTTGCATCGTATATAACACATGTGTCAAACTCACGGCCAAGGGGCCAAATGTGGCCCTCCATGTCACTTTATGTGGCCCGCGAGAGCATAAAAGTTTTTAATTTTTTATAATAAAAATAAAAATTGATGTGTATTTTTTTTATTCTAAGGGAAATCAGACTTGAAATAACAGATTATTATACGTCAGAACTTAGACACTGTCAAAATAACCTAACCTGTCAGAATCAAATTTAAAAGGATTTACGCTAGAGTAACAAGCAAACATATGTTTTCTATGCAATTTTTATCGTCACTTTAAAAAGTTATAGTAAATAATTAATGAGTTATTTAACATTAAGGAGCAGTTACATTTATTTCTCATTCCATTTACATGTTATATATACAAGTTATATCTGGCCCTTTGAGGACAGCCGCTATGCTGATGTGGCCCTCGGTGAAAATGAGTTTGACACGCCTGATATATAGGCTCAAAATTGTGGAATTTAGAGGTGAAAATGTCACATTATCCATCCAGTGTCCATGGTTTGGACTCATGGAAGACTGTTTACTGGTCATTCATGAATAATACCTCACATCGCACTCCCCTGTTCTGTTTTTGTTGCTTCTCCAGTCTTACATTTTGCTCACGGTTACTCATACAGCAAGGGTGTAGGTTTCTTTGACATATGCAGCTTCATCTTATGTGTCATACCCTTAGTAGGTTTGAAAGCATCCCTAAAGCTTTTGTGTGCTATTTTTGGATTTTTATATATTTTGGAATTAATCAGTATATTTTCTATGTGTACATATTTGCTTATGACATTCTTTTAGTTATGTATGTTTCTGCCATATAGAAGTTTTGGATGACAAGATTAGAATGAGAGTGACTGCAAAAAGTCTTCCCAAATCTGTGGCCTTTAACACTTTCAAAACATTCAAGACTTTTAATCCCTTAACATTGGTTGAATAATGTCAAGAAAAAACTTCTAAGATAATATCTTTAGATGTAACAGTCCATTATCATAGATTTTTCCTGTGAAATTGTCTTTCTCAGACAAGCTTCACTGATGGACTAATTTATAAATTATACTTTACTGAAAACAGCATTTCTAGAGCTAGGTTCTTGATAAGTTTGACAGTGGCATAACAACTGAGACACTTAAAACTGTGTATCAACCTATAGACACACACACACGTCTTTAGGGCGACCAGGTGTCGCCTGAGGTCAACAGAGAGGGTTGCCCTCTTAAAGGTTTTGGGACATTGATTTCTCTCAAATTGGATGAGCAGGGTTCATGGAGGGATTTTTCACCCAGTGGGACTGGGGTTGTGCACTTGGGGTGTGAAGCAATCATGACCTTTAACACCTCTCCAAAAGGTGAAGCTATGTGAAGCAATGTACCGGTATAACGCAACATCCACAGCAAAGACTCTGACAAGTCACTTTATCAACAGCAGGCAGTTGAAGGTGACTGGTGTTTGATGGCTGGGTTACAGGCTGGATTTAGTGTATTTATGATACTGTGTTTTGTTGTGTAAGGGGCAATAGGTAAGAACTGGCTTTTATTTGTTTTTATTTTTCTTGTGTATTGTTTGATTTGGTAGTATCAGATAAGGTTATTTTTTCCATTAGGGATGTTTTGGTTTGTAGAACATGTTGATTGAGGCCAAGAGACATGTTGGTCTTGGTTTCATCTGAAGCTACTTTGTGCGTTTGCGTTCTAATTTTCTGTTAACTGTATTTATTATAATTCCTGAAAAAAACAACAAATGTATTTCCCTTTTTCTTCTTTCGGTTTCGGCCCCACGTAGCCATGGATTTCATAACTGGTTTACCCAATTCTCGTGGTAAAACGGTCATTCTCATCATCATAGACCATTTTTCCAAACTGGTGCATGCCATACCTCTGCAGAAACTCCCATCTGCCAAAGAACTAGGTGTGATAGTCTCTCAGCATTTGTTCCGTTTGCATTGACCCCAGAACATCACCACAGATCGTGGACCCCAATTCATTGCCACCTTCTTAAAGGAGTTTTGCAACCTCCTTGGGATCAAGGATAGTCTGAGTTCCGGTTTCCATCCTCAAACAAACGGCCAGGTAGAGAGAAATAACCAAGAATTTGAGACGACATCACGAGCCATGTGCAGCAAAAACCCCAGGACTTGGTCATCTCAGCTCCCATGGGCTGAGTATTGCCATAGCTCCCTGGTCAACACTTCTGGATACTCACCCTTCCAAGCTGCTTATGGTTACCAACCCCCTTTGTTTTCTCACCAGGAACAATTGGCTTCATCCTCGAGTCCTGCTGCGTTTGTGAGGCGCTGTCGCAGAACCTGGAGCAAATACAGGGTCGCACTTCTTCAAAACCAGGAACGATTCACGGTAGTGGCTAATCGTCGGAGGTCAGCCGCTCCTGACAACAAGGTGGGAGACAAGGTGTGGTTGTCTTCTATAGACATTCCTTTAAAGGGAGGTTCCAGAAAGCTCATCCTTCGCTATATTGGTCCATACCCCATCACTCGGATAATCAACCCTGTGGCTGTATGACTGGAGCTGCCCCGATCTCTACGAGTCCACCCTGTGTTTCACGTTAGTAAGATCAAACGTGCTAGACTCTCCCCTCTTAAACCCCCTCCGGCACCCCGTATCGTGGACGTGGACAGGTATACACCGTCAAGGCTCTCCTCGCCTCCAGAAGGGTAGGCCGTGGTCTGCAGTACCTGGGGGGTATTCCAGAAAGCAGGTCATGCTAGCTACCACGGTAAGTTTGAGGCTAAGGAAGTTGATAACCTCAGCTTTCGGTTCCAGAAATGGAGGTATGTTTCAGGGTAGGTCAAGTTGCCATGGCAACTCAGGCTCTGAACATAACCTGGTCCGGAGCAGGTTTAGTTGAAGGTTACTTTATTTACAGAGAGGTGAAGCAGCATGGCGTGTCCATTTGAAGATGATTTAGTGAATGAAGAAGCTCAGATAATACTTTTTCCACCGCGAGAGGGTGATAAGACCACATCTGGATGTTGGAAAAATAAACTTTTTTACTTTGATCTAACTTAATTATTTGCTTCAGGTAAAATAATTAAAAATCTTTTTTTTTTGTTAAATCAGTTAAAAAATAACACGTAGTTTTCAGACAGTTATTTTGCTTTCATTCAAATTAATTCAATTAAGTAGGTGTAACTTTGTTGCTGCTGTTAGATTGGCACTGCAAGGAATTGTGGGATACCATTCCCTTTGCCTGTCTGGACGGATTTGGGTTTAAATGTGGGTTTTTGACCAAATGTGTTTAGTTGTTTAGCTGTTTTACTGTGTTTTACCGTGTTTTGCCGAGTTATTTTGTCCTACTTTGCCCAAGTCTCTGCACCATGAGGGAGATGGAGGGAGAGGATGATGAGTTTATATAGCACCCCTACAGTTAAGCAATTCATTAATTATGTTGGAAAATTCATAAATGTATGTACCAAGCGCATAATGTTTTGTTCTTTGTTATAAAATGAGTATATCTGCCCGGCTCAACTTGACATATGAGTTCAAAATTATAATTATTCTGATGGAAAAATTACTTGAGATTGCATTAATATGACATTTAGTTAAATAAATATGTAAATTTGAGTTGTATTAACAATTATTGAGTTTTATATAACGCATATATATATATATATATATATATATATATATATATATATATATATATATATATATATATAGGATATATTCCAGATGTGTCTTATATATATATATGTCTACTGAAAATGGCAATAAGATCAGAAACTCGTGCGTTTACTTTTTCTGTTCTTCCAATAAATGCAAAAACTCTTTCTTTTACGGATGCAGCCGTTTTACTTTTTTGATGGACGTATAATCTTAATAGCCGTCATTAATCTCAGACTCCGTCTCACTGAAGTGTCACGCTTTCTTTTTTCTTTTTTTCTCCATGCGTTTCCATGTTGACTCCGGAAATCGGCAATATATTGAGAATGTCTTTATGTACTTGACATGCACGTGTATTAACCCAGGGTTACCAAGTCGAGCGTAGTGCATGCTATATCAGTCGGAACCGACAAACCCAGAGTAAGCAAGTTCAGGCGGATTTCAGCCAGAGTTCAGGCTTAAAGTCAGGCTAGTTTAAACATGCTTCCTGGAATACCCCCCTGGTCAACTGGAAGGGTTATGGTCCGGCGGATTGTTTTTCCATCTTAATTTATTGTACTTCTTGAACTCTCATATGTCTAGGTTTGAGGCCGTGGATATTCTCATTTTTATGAAGTTAAAATTAATGATATAGTGTGGATTTACAAAATATAACACACACTCAGTTATCTTGACTCTGAGTTTAACTTCAGTTCTTTTATCAACTGTGGCACTGGGGGTGCTAAATAAACTCATCACCCTCTTCTTCCCTCTCACTCATGGTGCAGAAAGAATTAAACAAATCCGCCCATATAGGTAAAAGGAACGGTATCCCACAATTCCTCGCGCTGCCAATCTAACACCAAAGTTACACCTTCTTATTTAAATTAATTTGGATGTAATAAATGTCTGATTACTACGTGTTATTTTTAAGTTGACTGAACTCAAAAACATGATTCATCTTAACTGAAGCAAATAATTAAGTTAGATCAATGTAAAAAAATTTCTCTCTACAACATCCAGACGTGGTCTTTTCACCCTCTCATGGAGGAAAAAGTATTATCTGAGCTTCTTCATCCACTAAATCATATTCCAATTGACACGCCATGCTGCTTCACCTCTCTGAAACCAACTAACCTTCAACTAAACCTGCTCCAGACCAGGTTATGTTCAGAGCATGAGCTGTTAAGGCAACTTGACACACCCTGAAACATACCTCTGTTTTTGGAACCAAAAGCTGAGGTTGTTCGCTTCCTTAGCCTCAAACGTATTGTGGTAACTAGCATAACCTTCTTTTTGGAAAACCCCCCTGAAAGATGGATGACCTTTATGTTTACAGCAACAGTAGAGTACAGGGGTGAGTTTGCATTGTTCAATCAATTTATTGTCCTCACTTGGCACAGTTTTTTGAAAAACATATTCACTTTGCTCAATTCCAGTACTACTATTTTCACCTACCACCACCTTGCTGCTCCTGTTTCCTGCTAGCTTACAGCCCCTCACACCCCACAACCAGACATTTGTGATGCAACAAAGATGGCGAGCAATATCTGAGCTATCCAGCTGTAGTGTCTGGAGCCAGATGTCAGCTTAGGCAAGGAAAAACAATGCAGTACATGGATTTATTTGTCTACAAGTGGATACAACAGGATAGAACAGAGCAGGGGGCTTGTGGCTATGCCCAGTGTAATTTCTACATCACAACTACAAGCTTTTTTGAATGGCATTTTTTCATCTGCTCCCGATTCAAAACATGTTGTTGTTGTTGTTTCCTATTTGGCATATCCTTTCAGGAGTTGCCACAGTGCATTTTATGCAGTCTGGATCCAGACTTGGGCTCCTTTGTGGCTACATAACTAGGCAGTAGCCCAAAGTGTCTTGCCCAAGGACCCACACTTGATGAACCTCATTGCACACTTTGGGATGCAAATCTTGATTTCCCATGTGCCAGTCATGCACTTCAACAACTGAGAAGCCAGATTCACAAAAAATGCAATTTTGAGCTTGGTTTTTTCCCTTTTTGTTATGAGAAAAATGCCACAAGAACCTGTTGCAAACACTAAAAAAATGATTTTCTTCTGTCTTTAAGAGGAAAACTCTAATTTACGTAGATGCAGACCTTTCTGTTGAATGAGTGAATTGTAATGTTTTTTGTTTTGTTTTTTTGTTTACAAAAAAAGTGAATCTACGGCTAAGATGACAAAAAATACTTCATCAGGACTTAGTGAATACCAACTGACATCCTGGATACCCTGTTTTCACAGCAGGCATCCTTTAACTAAAGGTTCACAGGAAGACAAGTGATGTCTGTGCGAACATGACGATCAACTAAATTCATGTACATCTAAAACGAGAAGCTTCTGTGAATATAGCCTGCATCTGAGTGCTGCAGGATTTATCTTACTGAACAGAAAAACAGCCTGACGTGAATCTGAATTCAATTAAAACACAGCAGTGTTTGGAAGCAAACAATTTAACGATTGTTCAGAACTCAACTAATTGTCTCAGTCTTGTACGGGAACACTAACTTCCTTTATAAATGAGTGTCATTAAAACTCGATGCTTTCCAAGCATGATGGAGCAGCTAATTCCACCCTGAATGCAAATGACTGTTGAGGACAATTAAGACATCTATTACTGCCATAAGCTGTGAATAACATGAGGAACAGAGAGCTCTGACTATGTGAGAATCCAGACAAAAGCGGGTCAATGAAATTAAGATCTCCTGTTGTAGCTCAGGTAGGATTGCCAAAACTACAATTAGAAGAGAAAACATTTTATTTTATAGCTCTCTTTGAAATCAGACGTTTGCATGGGTATTTGATAGCATCATCTTTTAAAATATGTCTCTTGAGTCCAGCATTCTGGGCCTATTCCATATGAAAGGTTGGTCAGTCATGTAGACCTTCTATTTCACATATAGTCCAAAAAAGTTGCTTCTGAAATCAGGGTTTTGTGATGGCCATCCTAAATCATTGACTTTATTGTCTTTAAGCAGCTGTTGTCGAGGGATATAGTCATTACTCATTTCTTGTTATTTGGTGGAGTTCTTTGAATTCAAGCTTTATCTTCCTGGCTAATGGCTTGAGACAATGCTTTGATAGTTTAAACCTTTTGTGGGGGATTCCATCTACTTTATAAAGCTCCTCCTGCAGCTTCACAACATGAAGCCGCCACCTCTACCCATCCTACCTCTACATCATCAGCTGAGATGGGGTTCTCAGATTTACAAGCTGCCCGTTATCTTTTCTAAAATACTGTTTTTTCTGCACTATTGAGTCCACCCGATTATACGGTGCACCATCAATGAATGGTCTATTTTGGAATTTATGTCATTTATAGAGAACACAAAATTAAAAGGTGTATTAAGTGGGACTAAAGAATCAGAGATAAGTCTTTCTGTAAGTCTAGTATATTAACTGTGATCACAGTAACTGTAGAACGTTAGCGTATTTACAATATCTCCTACTCCCAATCTTGTCTACAACACATAAAGAAATCGATACCATTAAAGTAGACATTACTGTGACTATGCTAACTTCCCACCTAGTTAGTAACACGTATAAAACACAGCTTGACACCGCTACATGTTAGCTACGTAAGCGTATCGACAATACATGTAACTACCAAACCTGTTTACAACATATAAAAAAAAACAGACTGATACAGCTGAAGCAGACATTGCTGTGGTTATGCCAACAGTTTGAGACCACTACACGTTAGCCACGTTAGGCTATCAACTATGAATGTGTCCCACCCTAACCCCTAAAAAACGATATAGTGCGGCATTGTGTAGTGTCGTGAATTTTAAAAGCAATTTGGACACCATGCTCACTCCTTTTTTTTTTTTTACGGCGGATGTGATGTCATCGATTTCACAAAGTGAAAATTAATTAAATGAACATTATGAGACAATTATTTTTGAGTCCACTGTCTGTTGAAGATAAAAAACGTTAATGGTTTATCAAAAAAATACATTCAAATACATTTTTTTGGTAAAAAATGTTCCGATGCAATGTATTGTGATCTATATTCACTGATCTAGGGAGCATCAATGCACACTGGTTTTTCGCAGAGACTTCCAAATTTCCAGGGCACTCGATTTTGGAATTGTGGATTCGGACAGCTCTACAGAATGGCGAATGCACTATATAGTGACCTATGTAGGGGTTAGGGTGGGATTTCGGACATACCCCATATCTTTAACTCCCAGCCTTGTTTGCAACAAGTGAAGAAAAAAACAGACTGATACCGCAAAAGACTGATATCACTATACAAGAAGTCATTCCTGCCATCCACCATCAGACTTCTCTGTATCTGTCAGAGCTGTTCTCACAAAATTGCACGAATGCATTATAACTTCATTTCTCAACGTTATTACGCTAACTCCTAACCAGTAACACATAAAAAAAAACGTTTGACAAAGCTACATTTAAGCCACGTTAACATATTCACAATTAGTTTTAATTTATATACAGTATAAGGCGCACTGGATTATAAGAGGCACTGTTGTTTTTAGAAAAAAAAAATAGGGCTTTCAAGTGTGCATTGATGTGCAGAAAATTCGATAATGATGGTCTTTATGGCCAAAGTCTATAGTTTCAGATCAATCTATGTCCATGGGTAGTTGTTGTTGTCAGGAGATCTCAGACAGGGATGAGCCAAGCAGGCCACTGGAGTGTCAGGCAGGGTCAGCCGGTCAAGCGATAACACCAAGACATCACCAGGGCAGGCATGAACAGGAACATTATAGCAGCAGAAAACTGAAGGAACCACACTGGACTGAGGTCAAGGACGCATACTATATCATGACCAGATCATAATAAAGAGTGTAAACAAATATAGGCAGAGTCATTTTTGATAATCGACAGCTATAATGATACGGTAATGTCCTGTACATTGGTGTAAACGAATCAATTAGCAAGTTAGTGCAGAATGCAGCGGCTGAAAAATTGACGAAAACTGTCTGTTTTCCTGCATCCACTTCCCATTCTTCTTTTTTATTGATTTAAATGTGTTTAAGTATTTTAGTATTGACTATTTAATGATGAAATTTAGTGTGTATTCATACTGGAAAAATCCGTTGGTCCGGACCCAGTCCTAAACCTTGTGATTGGTCTGTATTCAGACTGCAGTTAAACAGACTTTCCTATTCAGGTCTAAAGCTTGTAAACAAAATCACATTACTAAAGATGTCTTCACTCATTGGCTGGAAAATACGAGGGCGGAGTAAAGCAGCTAGAAGCAGAAGTTATGAAAGTCCTGGGCTTTGCAATTCCTGTCGGGATAGTGCATTCATTTCCCGGACAAATTTTAAATGTCTGCATCAACGAATGCTCAACAGCTTGGACTTGTTTTTTGGTCCGTTGGACAAATGCTGCAGGGCGGTTACTGGCAAGAAGACAGCTAAGAAGGTCCATTGCATTCATCCGATCACATTTCAGTAAGTTGCTGTGTCTGATCGTTGTGGTCTTATGGTATTGTTTTAAAGACAATTCTGCTGGGGAACTACAAGGTAGCTTTTAGGATGACGTCACAGCAGCGCCGTGCATTTAACGAGACACTGAAAAGCATGCAATAAGCTAAAATAAACATTCTAACAGATAAACAGTTGGACCCTTTTTTCTGTTTGATAACACCACAATCGTTTTTTCTTTGTCTGTGGCTCGTCAGTTGCTACAAATTCTAATTAGTTTCCGTCACATGACCACTGGCTGGGTGGCCGTTTCGGTTCACTTGTTTATCCAGACTGAGGAATCTCAAAGCAAAACAAAGCTCAGTCCAATTGGAAACGAACCAAGACCACCTTAAAAGATGGCACGAAAGCAGCTTGGGTGTATTAGGATTGAAAATGTATTCCGTGTTGACAGCGAGAAGGGATATTTCTGTTTTACCAATTTTAATTGTATGAATAACATACTAATATTTTGCATTTTAGTTCCACCTAACATGCGTTACTGCACCTTGTTTTAGCTGGGAATGTCGCTTTATTTGACTGATAATTTATTGTGTCTTCTTTGTTTAAAAAAAGGATATATACATTCGGACCAATCAGGAACTTTTTTGTTTTTTTTGTGTTGATGCATTTCTGAGCTCAAACTGCTGCACGTCGCTCTTTCTCAGCCTGCACATCACTACCGTGCTCCAACCCCCCATCCACCCAGCTGCAGCAGGCGCCGCCACACCCTGCGTGCACAGCGCTGTTTTATCCCCATCATCACACCCTGACAATGAAGACTTTTGCATGCTAAATAGTTGACATTTAATAAAGGCCCCTTTAATTATCTCTTTGATGGCAGAGGACTTAAAGACCTTTTCAAATGAAGTCATGAATTTAAATAACTCCAGGGAGTGTCCGACACATGAAGCTTCACTCTTCTGTGCTCTACTGGATGATCATAAAATCAGGTCAGTGCGAGCCAAAAGATGCTCATTTCTCAGTTCAGGGTTGAAGACGCTACAAAAAAAAAACTGTATAAAGTCAGAACAGAGAGCTAGTCTGTTTTTTTTATTCCCTCTTCACTGTAACAGAACAAACATTCTCCATGGCATGCAGCGGGGTCCATGCAGAAACATTTTTTCTCCTTGAGTTGGAAGTAAAAGCTCAGGTTCTTTAAAAGACTGTCAAACTAAATATGCAACATCTTGAGTTGAGAAAGCATTATTATGCATTCATGAGGGTTTTTGACCCAGCTGATCAGTTCAGCAGTCAGTATCACTCTGACTCTAAGATGCTTTCATTCAAAACCGGAACGAGAAAGAGATGATCAAACACATCTGGGATAATGACCTGCTGACAGGTCCCTGCTCAGGAGTCAAGCATGTTATGGTTCAGCATCAATACCACAATGTTTGATTTGAAATGTTCTCCTGAAAGATAAAAGTGAGACCACTCATCTGCTGTCAGTAAACCTATGAGACATGCTTTTGGAATGTAGGAGAAAACCAAAGTGTGAACGTGGAGAACATGCTAACTCCACATAAAGAAACTAGAAAGGATTCAATGAACTTTCTTACCTTATAATAATGTTGTTATCTTTATAAGCACTAAGACATTTCCATGATCAGAAATCAACAAACGACACTGAAGCCTTAACGGTCCTTCTTAAAGCGGAGGACGGCTGCTTTGCTGAAGCCAATGATGTATAAACCATTAAAAAATCTAAAATAATACTTCACGGATTTCGCCGATCCAGGCTCATTTTTAGAATCTAATCCCCCGCAATAAAAAAGGAACCAATATATAATAAGTAAATATTTATGTTTTATTGCATTGTAGGTTTTTTTTTGTTGAAGTTGTGATATGAGGTTCTCACTACAAAATTGTGCAGACTTTTTTTTTTGGTGAGCACCAGCAGAAGTTCAACCCTGAGTTAATCAGAGTTAGAGGTGGTCCATGTTAGACAAGCAAGTCAGAGATGTCCTTTGGTGCTAAGTAGACAGACTTGTACACAAGCAGAGCTTTGTTAATCCTTGTGCTATCTTAGATGACCCCACCCTTGCATTGACGTGTTATTCCTACCATGACAAAGGTGGATAAAGGTGGAAAGATTTCATGTAATCCATGGACACCAGTGAGGTTCACAAATTATTGAAGAAAAAAGGTTCAGAGCACTGTCTAGTGGGTCTAGATGACCCAACTCCCAATGTTAAATTTCTTAGGATAGCACAAGGGTTACAGTCTGTTGTTTGATTGACAGGAGGCTGTCGGAAAGATTGGATAAGATGGCTGATGTTGCACTAACAATTGGGAAGTGAATAGTGAATAGTTACTGTCTGAAGTATTGAACTCAGATGTGGACTAAACAATGAAGCGTGAAACTGCCCTAAGACAGTGCAGATACATTTATGACACTTTTAGACATTTTTAAAAGGAGTCACAGGGTTCTTAATCTGGGGGAGGACAATCCTCCAATCAGATTATTCAGCTGCCCCAAAAGGCCACGTGTCATCTTTAAGATGGAGATGGTAAGTTTTCTTCTACCTGAAAACGCCAGGGGACGTCTGGGGCAGAAGGAAGCTCTTCTCCAGGTCACGCAGCACATCATTCAGCATCCGCATGTGGGAGGGGTCGCGCTCTTTCGGGTCATTAGCCGGCCTCATCATTTCTGACTGGAAGAATGCTGCGTGGTCCCTGAGAGCAGAGGCTGAGGAGAGCAGCAGAGGAGGTGCGGCGCTAATGCCTGGATGGTCAGTGGGAAAAAGAGAAAAGACAAGATGTACATACAAAATCCCAAAGTATCAGTAAAACAGAATTTTTTAGATGGTAGCAGCTTGGAGTAAAGAAACAGAAAAAAAGGGGTTAACCTCATTTTGTATAACAGTGTAGAAAAATTAATGAGTATTACATAGTAAATAAATACATATGTTCCTGCTCAACTTTGCATGTTATACGTGGATTTGCCTAGGTCATCTTGCAGAATATATGGTGCATAAGGCAAAACAAAGCAGTCAAAATTTATTTATGTCATTTACAAACACAGTGTGTATCACTCCGCCATGCAGGCTCCTGACTGTGATAACTGTAGTGCTCCGACAATCCATTCAGCAGTGCTGCTTTATAGTTGATCAAAGACGCGGAAAAAAACAATTTGACAGATTTTCGTGCCACAGAAATGCCGTTCAAGCACAACCATTATCATGCCTCTCAGAAGTCAGAGATCTGTCTCCCCCTCTGGTCACCAGCGGGATCATTCAGTTTAATCACACCTGACTCTCATTCTCTTATCCACCACTGTATACTAAAGCACTGTACTGAGCCACATTCAGTGCAAAGTATTGTTTGTGCCTTCTTTACCGAGCGTTATATTTGAACCTGATCTTCTGTCTTCTAACCTCTGACTCTGCACTCTAAAAGGAAAAGTTGATCCAACTTAAATGAATCACTTAAATTGGTAACACGTAATTAAATTAAGTTTATTCAATTTCATTTCTTGTGTCTATCCATCTCAATTTAATATGTTGATCTAACTTCAATTTTTTGTTTATCCAACTCAAATTAATCAATCTGCCCAGACAGGCAAAGGGAATGATATCCCACAATTCCTTTGGCTGCTTTACGTTATGACGTCATGACGCATTGACAGCTTCACACCAAAGTTACACCAACTTAATTGAATTAAGTTGATTGAAAGTAAAATAACTATGTCAGACAACCATGTGTTGAACTCAAAAAAAAATATTTGTTTTCACAAAACTAAATAATTAAGTAAGATCAATGTAAAAAAGTTCATTTTTCTAATTACAGCCCAAATACTCTTTAGAGTGTGTTTGCCTGCCCCGACTCTCACCTGGACTCTGACTCATGTCTCTCTTCAGATGATCTTAAGCCTGTTATTGACCCCCTCCTGCCTGACCCTGATTTAGCTTTGTGGACTTAGCTTAGCTAATAATCCTGCTGCATTTGGATCCAGCTGTCTTGCCTTTTCTTGTGACAATGCCTATGTGTTGGTTTATTAGGTGGACTGTCCATTTCCAAAGATTTTAAGTTTCAGAAAACACTGAAAGGGTAACTTATTACCTGATTTATTTTGGGGACCGTAGTTAAGTTTACAAATGCATGGCTAAAGAACTGTCAAAAACTATTTCATATGTTTTAGAAAAGATTGCAGTTTTCTCGACGTTAATGTTTTATTCAAGCCATTACCATGCTATTAACAATAACAAACACAAAGCAGTGCTGTACTTTTTTAACCCTTGTGCTGTCTTAGATGACCCCACCCTTACATTGATGTGTTCTCCCTACCATGACAAAGGTTGATAATTGTGGAAAGATTTCATGTAATCCATGGACACCAGTGAAGATCACTAATCATTGAAGAAAAAAGGTTCAGAACACTGTCTAGTGTCTAGTGGGTCTATATGACCCAACTCCCAACGTTAAAGTGCCTAGGATACCACAAGGATTACAAGGGGAAGTAGGACTTTGTGGCTCCCACTTTGGTGCTTAGTCACTTTGTGGTCAGTGAATATTTGGATGGATCAAAACTGGAGAGCAATATTGGAGCTATTTAGCTGTACAATTCCAGCTCAGACGAGGAAAACAAAGACGTTTATGGATCTATTTGTCTAAAAGTAGATGCATCAGAATGGAGCACAGCAGGGCCTGTGGCCTGCCAATAGCTTCTACATCACAGGTCCAAGCTTGTGTCATTTCCTGGATTCTTTTTCAGATTCAGACTCTTTCAGGTTAAGTGTATCTATGATGAAGACCGTTAACTTTTTTTTTTTTAAAGTGGATCATCTTGCAGAATCAATGCCCCATTGTATATTTGGATGTGGTTCAGCTTGGATGTACAGGTAGTTGTAATACATGTATATGTGGGTCTGCATCGACATGTGGGTAGACATGTTTGTGAGGAGTTAGCACTTTAAGCCACATTAGAACACAATAGAAATTCAACTTTCTTTTAAAATCAAATTCTGCAAAATTAATTTTTTAAGCATTTATTTTCATTATTATTATTAAGCATTAAGTAAAAATTGCAATATGCAGCATAAAACGGGATAAACTCTTTCAATTTTTTGATTAAAGGGATTTTCCTGTATCTAAATACCATCGAGACCTGCCAACCGCTCCCCAGGAGAAAGGAGACGGATAAACCAGCGATCCTTATCAGGTTTGTGAATCAAAAACACAAGCTAGCTCTGATGAATCAAAAGAAAAATCTCAAGGGGTCGGCTGCTTATCTGAACGACCATCTGACCAGAAGCAATGCTGAAATGGCCAAACATGCCAGGCTTCTCACGAAGCGTAAGCAGATTGAGAACACTTGGGTGAAAAGCTGCAGGATTTACGTCAAACCACTCGGTCCACCGGACCGGTCCAAGGTTCTGGTTGTGAACACCATGAAGGACTTTGAGAAGTGTTTGATCACGGACATCTGAACCAACATGCAGTAATAAATCAAAGAGTCAAATAATTTGAAGAAATATGACACCTGGATTCATTGCTTTCTCTAAAAGTCTGAAGTGAGCCTGATTTTCAGCAAAGTTCTGACCTGCAGATAACTTGACCTCAACTTTCAGTGCCGCTGATATCAGCTGAAGAAGGATATGGACCTATATCTAATGTCTGCAGACATAACAGCGAAGAGAACTCTGTTCAAACCCAGAAGAACGGCTGTTAATCAGCAGAAGACGGAATACCATTGTTGGTCATTCAACACAATACCCTTATTTTATTTCACAGCATTACCTTATTATATAAAAAAAAAGGCTTAATCAATTATTGAAAATGGTTAAATTGATTGATTTCTAATGATATTACTACACTTGCTCCAAAAAATTGAAAAATTGATTCATGATTTTTCCTAATGTAATTTTGCACATATTTTAACTTTGATACTTGAGCATTTATTGCTATAAAGATTTTTGAAACAGTGTTATGTTTATTTTATCGAAATAGTATTATTTTTTAATCTTATAAATGAATTTTATAAGTAACATAGTCTGCATAAATTTTGAATAACTGATCTGCATTTGCCATGTTGATTTCTAAAATAGTTATTTTTACATAATAATTAAGTAATGCATCTTTGTCATGTGCTTTATTGATACTTTATGATTCTTAATTCTGTCTGATAAAAGCTAGGAACCAGATATTGATAAATCATGTAATAAAATGTTTACGGTAGAACAGGGGTGGGATTATCTAAATTCGCTTCCTTCCACTCCCTTTCAAGCAATCCTCAGTTTGATAGGTCATTGTATGGATGTATAACCGATGATTGTATTGTTTTTGTGTCTTATTTTTATTTGATTGCTTGAAATAAACCATTTCAAGTAAAAAAAAAAATTAAACAACCATCGGGTTCAAACATGTTTGCTCTAGAATGATTCAGAGATGTGAGAATTGACTGAAAAAAATCTCTGAACTTATCAGGATTCCTTCTTCCACAGACTAACATTTTCTGACAGATAAAAACAATATCTTATGTGATATTAAGCAGCGGGATGTGGTGTTTGCTTGTATTACAGCTGGCTCGGAGTAGAGCGTGACTCGTTGGAGGATCATGAGAAGAGACAGCAGAGATTAAAATGGGCAGCGAAGCAGGTTCTTCTTTCAGATTTAAATGCTTCCGACTCTGGCCGCCAGCTGGGACTCATGAAATATTGTTTGACTCTTGTAATCCATCCTATGGAGTGGCACCCAGGTTCATTCTGGAGCCTGTTTGTGGTGGGTGTTCAGTTGGGACTTGGCCTCATTCTCTAGCAGCGAAAGGGAAAATCGAGGAAGTTTCCAGGTGAATCCCTTTTTAGGAGACTTTATTGTGAGCACAGAGATTACTGGATGTTGGTAAATACTGGAGTTCGGTTGAAGTTTGCTACGTGGGCGGAGAAAGAGTACCCAGCAGAGTTGTTTTTAAAAAAATACAGATTGATGCCAATGAATGGTAAAGATCCCATTTCTGTGGAATTTTTTTGTGGACAATTTCACCATATCCTTGTGTTGCCTTAAACAGAAGAAGCCAACTGAATTTTTTCAATTAAAGCTAATTTTATACTAATATGTCGACAGGCGTTTTGTTGCACTCGACTCAACCACGGTTGGAAAATGGCAGATTGGGCAAATGAAAAAGTAAAGTGAGAGTTTCAGCCCATGGATGCAGTCACTTGTTAAAAAAGGAACAAAGAATGCCCTTATACCGCAAACATTAATGATCTAATAATTTCTAAATAGCAAATTAAAAAAATGTAGCACAGAAAAAATTGGAAAGAATTCTTGAGATCAGACTACATACAGACTGTTCTCGGTATGAAGTCTGACAATTGAAAAACATTGAACTTTGTTTAATCTGACTTTCTCCTCCTGGAGGTAAAAAAGAAAAACTAAACTAGCATTGTTTATCGGCCCTTAAAGCCCTCTAAGTCTCCTTCTGTGCTCCAAGGTTATATTTAGTTTGCCGTTTCTGTTGTTTGATTCAACTCTGTGTTCATATAAAAAAAAAGGGGGACTTGAAACAGAACACCAATGGGGGACCGTTCTGTGTGGAGTTTGCATGTTCTCCCCGCGCGTGTTTGCCTTTTTAATCCGGGGACTCCAACAACATCCTTCCGTGGTTAATTGGTTACTCTAAATTGCCCTTAGGTGTGAATGTGAGTGTGCATGGGTGTGTGATTGTGGCCCTGCAACATACGGAGACCTGTCAGGGATGCCCACGAGTGGCCGGTACAGGCTCCAGCAGGCCCATAACCCCAAACGGGAAAAAATGGCTTAGAAGATGAATAAATATGTTTCAGAAATTTGACTGTATGTAAATTGTTTCTATCTCTTTTATTTAAGTGATTACAATTCCAGGGTCTATATTGATGAAAGAAGTAAAAAGAAATAGTATTTGACTGCAGTCATGTTGGTTTAGCAGTGGTCTATTGAGAGTTCAATCTGGAGACAAAACTCACACCTTTATCGCCCAATCCATTCTTAGCTATTGCCATGAATTGTAGCTATTGCCATGGTTTGTGAACAAGCAGTTTAGATCAGTAAAACAAGGAGTAAAAACAGATTGAAAATGGGGTATAAAGGCTCAGTCATTCTAGAGTAACTGAAAGTAACTTAGAGGTCTTACAGAAAATTTATTTAGTGCTGCTCCTTCATAACCAGAGGAGACATTTGAGGTGAATTGGGCATCTGCCATGGATACCAACTGATTGCCTCCTTAGTAGAAGACATGGCCATTTCCCACCAGAAGGATGCTCTGTCACTTCTACCGGAGGTCTGAGTGTCCTCATTGAGACTGTTGCCCCAACAAACCCCATTCCAGACAAGAGGAAGATAATTCCTGAGTCACAACTGCCCTATGTGTGGATACAAGTTGTCTGCAAGCGAAAAATGGAGTGGGACATGCTGCAGACAAGATGGTACTTGACATCATTGGTCAGAAGCAGAAATTACGCAATTTACCCTAATCCCATACCTAAAAGTGTTCAGTGATCAGAATTGTAAAAAACAAAACAAAAAAACTTCCAGTTCTGGCCTGTCTGCAGACAGGTTCTCTTTGAAAAATGAGGAAAAAACCTGTACAGTGCATGCAGGTGGTCTGCACTCAGTTTTTATGTCATAGACCACTGGGTAGAGCGAGAATGTTCCTGCATATTTTCCTACAGGCATGCTGCTGACGTCAGGTTGTATCAAACAGGTATATTACACGTAAGAGTAAGTAAGCATTATATAGGTGATCCTACCCCCCCCCCCCCCCACGGACCTGTGGATGGCGAAAGTGGCACATTACTTAATTTCAAGTGAAAAGTGTACGCTTGCCTGCCTGTTGTGCAATTTGGTGCATGAGACAATCAAATGAGAAATGAGACAATCAGAGGTCATTTTGTACGAGCACTTACACATCACGTGCAAACCCATGCATATGGATGTGGCATGCACCTCACTAATGGTGGCACAAGGGGCATCGTATAGCATTACCCATAATAAGTGCGTGCAAACCGCATGAGCCACAAGGGAACTGCAAGACTCATCTGCGCTCCCCTTAAGATGTGGCCACACCTGTGTATGACCCTCTGTGGGATAACCCAAAAACCCAAAACATTTGTACAGGTCAACCTCATATGGGATGCTTGTGACTAAGGCATTTAAATATACAGAACATATGTCTGAGGAAATGACTTTCATTCACATTTTTTTTTCTTTAAGGATGATAAAAGAAGATTAAATTGGCAAGGGGGTGGGGTGGGGTCCTTTTTATTTTCAACTACTTTCCTGATTAAATGGTGGGACCAGATTTCCATGGCTTTGTGCTCATCAAGTCTATTCACGAGCTGAAATAAATTATCTAGTCAAATCATTGGAATCAAGGTCCGAGCCTTCTATAGAAAACTGTTAAAGCAGTTCACACACTGAACTTTATCTGTACAATGAAGGTCACAAGTGAGTTTGTGTAGATACCGCATGGAAACAGACTTCCACCACTAAAGCACATTACAGCCAAAGAGCAAGGACAGACGCTTAGTGTGATCAAAGGAAGAAAAGTTCTGGTTTAGTGGAATTGTAGCCGGAGTGCAAAAACTCTTCAATTAAATCTACATAACTTGATATCAAAGACAGAGAAAATTAAAGAACTCTGGTCAGAATGTAAATAAAAAAACAAGAAGGAAATCATAGAGAGCTGGTCCAGTCTAGCTTTCACTCCAAAAGCATCTGAGTAAACTGATGGGCATTCTGAGGAAAACTGGGTATGTTTGCTACTACTTTAGCACAGACACTTGCTTTGAAAGAAATTATTATTATAATTATTATTTATGGTTTAAGTTCATTTTATTTCATTCATCTTCTTCCGTTTATCCCTTTCGGGGTCACGGGGCTGTCGGGGCCTGTCCTGGGCGAAGGCAGGGGACACCCTGGACGGGTCGCCAGTCTGAACTGAAACATGCCCAAAAAGTTCATCATATGACACCTCTAATGGACTTCCCAACTCTATTTCCCTGTTTGTTGTAATCTCACATTTGTATTATCAATAAAAAGGAGCAAGGAGAGAAGCAGTCCTTTGAAAAAAAAGGGTGATGGCAATCGTCCATCACACTCGTTTCTCCCTTGTGCACAAGAAATTTTGCTTGTTGGTGTGGTCTCTTACTGTGTTTTTCTTTATTGTCTAGGTGAACCTATCTGAAACTGCAGTGACAGACATCAAGGTTCTTCAAGGATCTTCATTAATGCATGATTTTTCCATATCTGGTGTACTAAATTGAGTTTCACTGCAGTGCAAAAAATTATTTGGAAGTTGTTGGGTTTTTTCTGTGAGTGACAGCAGGACTTCAATAACACTTCTAACAGCTGGTATGGGAGGGGCTTTTTTTATGAACAACAAAGCAGACGTCCAACTATTTGCAAAGAACACTTGTGTCTCAGTTGTGTCTCAGTTTCAGATAGGTTCACCTAGACAACTATTCTAAAATGTTATTTTCACTAATAAAATCATTCAGTTGAGTAAAAACAAGCCTTTCTAAATTTTACTTAAAAATGACACGTTGGATACCGGCCGGCAGTTGTTTAGATCGGATACATCTAAACCACTCTTCTTCAAACTGGGTCTCACTATAGCAGTCTTTAGGGTAGCAGATAACAAAGCAAACAAGAAAAAAATCCACAATCACTCCTTTAACTCCAGGATAGAAAACAAGCGTATCCTAGCAGGTGTTAAAACAATTTTCAGCTGTCTTTGCTTCTGATATTTTCACAAAATTCCCACTACACTCTGAAACACGCGTTTCAGCAGCTACTTCCAATGAAAAGTCTAGGTAAACGTAAATGTGTGAATGCACATTACTGGCTTTTGCTTTCAAAACTCTTGCATTCACGAGTAGATATCCAGATTTTTATGACCATTTCTAGGCCCTTCATACAAACTGTAAAGCCTATGAATGTGCATTACCAGATATACTTTTGACCAATCAGGGATTTGGATTTAGTAGCCATGTTTATTTGGTCTATCTGGTAAACCCAGAGACACCGACGAGCCTGACGACCCTCTCCTGCCATGATAGTAATTCATTTTTGCCATTGCAAGGATGTTATCAATGAAGTGAACCGTTTCTGTTTCATGCTGAAATTGCAAGATTTGCACTGCTTTGGCATTTTGCACCAAGCCCCGTCCAACTGGTGGCGGACATGCACGAATATTCAGTGGAAACCGGAAAAGAAAAGAGAAGACTCTCCCTGCTTAACCAGTGTGAATGCCAAGGGCTAAATGCAAGCTCAAGAACGCAAAGAATGTGACTGGTGTACACATAGCTTAACTATTTTAAGGTCGGTTGCAACACCAGCACAACCCTACTTGCCTGTAACAAGGTTAGTTTATACTTTTTAGCCTTTTAACTTAAATGATAAAATGGTGTATACTTGTATAGCTTTTTACTGCATTCCTTGAAGGCCCAAAACACTTTATACCAATGAAGAAATTGTGTTGGTCTTGGAGTAATAGACCAAGACTAATGGACGGTCTTTTGACTGGGAAAACGGTTGATATAGCCATGTTCCGGTCTACTATTCAACCTTTCCTATTCACTGTTTCTTACCAGTGAAGCTTTAGGAAATTGAAAAAAGAGCTCAGGCATTGTTTATAAAAAAAAAAGTGCACAATAAGAAAAAGAACCTGTATCTGATCTGTAGTATTCCTAAACTCTCCCAACCTTTCCTTAAACAATCCATTTTCACTTCCAGAATGTACGTACTGTACCGTACAGTACAGTGGTGTACCGTATAGAACAGTGGTGCCTTTCCAACACAATCCCTCCTCTCCATTGAGCCATACCTCTTTTACCGTTTTTGCTGCAAGATATTACAAGCTGTGTGATCAAGAATTGGGTATCCTTTACTCTGGGAGCCCAAGCATCTGGGGACCTTGCATGATAATGCAGTTCTCCAGAGATCTGGGCTTGGTAGCAGGAATAATCAATCCTTCATTGAGTGAAAGTGTTGATATATGTGACAACAGCTGTCCTGATGGGAAAAGTGCACTCCATCTCGGCCTGTGAGGTTCCGGTAGCGGATGCAGAACTACTCCCTGCAGTCCCACAGATAAGCAAAGAACCTCACTGCCAGCATGGACCCTGACAGCAGACAGACTCCATCAGATCAACCAGATGCGGCTAATTGAAACCATTTAAAGTTCTCTGTTTCATCTCCTTTAATGCCTGAGTGCCTTTGAGCTGGTCAGGTCTGCTCTGACACAGATCTTGTGTAGTTAAATGCAGTGATGTTTAGAACGTCCCTCAGCAGCAGGCCTCAACAACGTTTGACCATGTTCTCATCAGCACTGACAGAAGGGCAAAATGTTATGAAATAACCCAAAATAGCTGTAATCAAACCATTACATCATTCATATTTCTGTCTGAGCCTTTTAAGTACGGGTTAAGTTATCAGTACTCAGACTGTGATAAGAATCGGGGCGGAGCAGCGACAGACATCAAGGTTCTTCAAGGATCTTCATTAATGCATGATTTTTCCATATCTGGTGTACTAAATTGAGTTTCACTGCAGTGCAAAAAATTATTTGGAAGTTGTTGGGTTTTTTTCTGTGAGTGACAGCAGGACTTTAAATTTTATGAAAATATCAGAAGCAAAGACAGCTGAAAATTGTTTTAACACCTTTAGGATACGCTTGTTTTCTATCCTGCAGTTAAAGGAGTGATTGTTGATTTTTTTCTCTTGTTTGCTTTGTAATCTGCTACCCTAAAGACTGCTATAGTGAGACCCAGTTTGAAGAAGAGTGGTTTAGATGTATCCGATCTAAACAACTGCCGGCCGGTATCCAACGTGTCATTTTTAAGTAAAATTTAGAAAGGCTTGTTTTTACTCAACTGAATGATTTTATTAGTAAAAATAACATTTTAGAAAAGTTTCAGTCTGGTTTTAGATCTCATCGCTCAACACAGATGGCACTTGTCAGGGTCTTAAATGATCTCAGGTCCAATGCTGACATGAAGAAAATATCTGTTTTAGTCTTACTGGACCTGAGTGCAGCCTTTGACGCAGATGACCACTCTATCCTTTTAAACACACTTCACGACATGGTTGGAATTACCGGGACAGCTTTTAATTGGTTTAAATCCTACCTCACAAACAGAGATTTTATTTTTAATTTAAATGATTTCTCATCTGGAAAGCACAAACTGACTTGTGGGGTGCCTCAAGGCTCCATTCTGGGTCCTACACTTTTTAATCTTTACATGCTTCCACTTGGTGATGTCATCAGGAGACACGGCATTAACTTTCATAGCTATGCTGATAACACTCAACTATATGTAGCTGTGTCTCCTGATGACTCTGGACCCCTGGATAGCCTTTTAAACTGTATTTTAGACATTAAAATGTGGATGGGAGAGAACTTTTTGCAGCTCAATCAGGACAAAACTGAAGTCTTGGTTATCAGTTCTGAAGCTGAGAGAGATAAGTTTCAATTTTATTTGTCAACCCAATTTATGAACATATGTGATACAGTAAGGAACCTCGGTGTTACTCTAGATGCAGATCGTAGCTTTGACCAACACGTGAGAAGTAACTAAGACTGCATTTTACCATCTGAAAAATATCGCCAGAGTGTGACCCTTTCTCTCTAGAGCCAGTGCTGAAATCTTAATTCATGCTTTTATTACATCAAAGATAGATTATTGTAATGGCCTCCTTTCTAGGGTAAAGAAAACCACTCTTAATCGCGTGCAGCTAGTCCAGAACTCTGCTGCACGCCTTTTAATCAGAACTAGGAAGAGGGAGCACATTACACCAATCTTAAAATCTCTGCACTGGCTCCCTGGCAGCTTCTGGATTGATTTTAAGATTGTTTTAATAGTTTTTAAGAGTGTCCATGGTCTTAGTCCTTCTTTTATATCAGACTTTCTTTTATCTTATGAACCCACCAGAGCCCTTAGATCCTCAGGTGCAGGCCTGCTGAGGGTCCCTATAGGGTCAAGACAAAAATCCACGGTGAAGCCTCGTTCAGACACTACGGATCTCGTCTGTGAGGACCTCATCCACTGTTGAGGTTTTTAAATAGATACTAAAGACTCATCTATTTAACTTAGCTTTTAATTAGATGTCAAATGTGGGATTTTTTACTCTTACATTTTATATGCTATTTTATCACATATTTATTTGTTTAATGCCTTGTAGTCCTTTTATGTCTTAACTTATTGTAATTTATATTCCAGACTTTTATATGCACTAACTCATCTTATCTTATTTTAATTAATATTTTCATATTTGACCTGTTTTTATATTTTAACTTTCTTATTTTATTACTTCTACATTTTAGACTCTTTACGAGTGTTTTCTCACCCTTGGCTGGGGTGTTAGTGTTTGTGCTCCCAGAGATTTGGCCATGCTTGTCCTCTGGCATCTCTTGTTCCGGGTCCTGGTGTGCCCATGTTGGGTACCCTGGGGTTGGGGGTCTCTGGGGCGGGAGGTGCTGGGGATGAGTTGTGCTTGTGCTGCTTAGATGCTGACACCCCGGCCAACAGGAGGACAGCGCCTTCTGGGTTCTCTTTTCTTTAGCTCTGTCATTTCTCTTTTATTTGTGCTTGTTTTTTTGTATTTTGTTATGAGGGGCTTATTTAATTATTTTGTTACATGTGGAGGGATTGGTTTGATTGTATTCTTGTTTGTTTTTTATGGAAAGCACCTTGAGCTGTCTGTTTGACATGAAAGGTGCTTTATTAATACAATTAATTTGAATTTGAATTTAATCTGATTTCTGTCAGAGTCAGAGCAACACAAATCAAAGTTAGGACAAACACATCTTGTAAATCCAGAGGATTAGAAGAATCTGTAGCCTTGTGGGATTGTGGACCTCATGAGGTTCACAGATGTTTGTGTGCTTTCCGCTGAAACAAAAAAAACGAAGCGGTGGTAGGTCATGTTTCTCATTAGCAAAGTTGCACAAATGAGCCCATATTCTTAACCCAGTTTAATTTTTTAACACTGCAGGCTCACAGTTGCTGATACAGCAGATGTTTAGACACGAAGACAAGTTATTTGGTTTGCCTCCTGTTTCTCAGAGCATGAGTGATACTTTAGGATGGTAAAAGTATTCTTCCTCCAGATTTGGATTTTACAGCAGGATCCAACAGTTGTCATTGACACGGATTTTTCAATGGCATGACAGGTATGTCTTGATAGAAATAAAGTGACAGATATAATTATTAAAAACATTACATTGTTCAGGAATATTCCAAAAAAAGCCCTGCTTGCCCGCTCCTGCCACCAAGACACAGATGAGCACTGAGTGACAATGTAATGAAGAAACAGACAAAGAACTTGGAGGCAAGTATAATAATCTTCTCCTTCTCAGGTTATAATCTTTCCATTAGTCTCAGATGAGGAGGCATAACCGCTCAATCTAGGCCTTAATGGGACAGTGCTTATATGCTCAGGCAGAGCTGCTGAACCTGCGGCACAGACTGATTACTTTAGTGACAAAATGAATGAGAGCTGAGCTGGAGCCGTATGTCTGTCCATCTCGAAGGCTTTAAACCTCACAGTCTATAGCGGATCAATACTTTGTGGTTTATACATTTACTTTCCCTCAGGCAGAAAAATGAGTTTACAGCGAACGCTTCAGTCTTCTCTGAGAACTCTCCTTGCAGACACTTGTGCACTTCAGGGTATAGAAGCGTGGGTTTTGTTGAGTCTGCAGCAAGCGTTTACCACTTTATTAAAAGGCAATCTTGGTATTCAAGGTCATACCCAGACAGTTTATGTTCTTAGACTCAATTAGATTTGTCTCATTCAGCTGGAAAGCTTGTACAGCACAGTATTGATGCTGATTATTTAAAGATGTAGCTTCACACTTCTTTGTTCAGATGTTGACACAAAAGAGGAAAAATATGGACAAACAAACATGGACAACCAGCAGTGACACACCCAGATCTGCTCGAATACATATGACACACATGATATTTCTAGTTTCATAATTCTTCGAATCAATTAAACTTGTCATTAGTTGTGTTTCTCTTACACATTTAAGTAAAAACTTTATCGAAGTTCTACAAATGTTAAAAAAAAAACAGTTTTGCATTTCCACTGTTTCCATTAAGTTGATCAGTTGATTCAAAAACAGGCGACTGATGAGAACAATACTTTGATTTACAGCAGTTACATTCAAATATCTTCCATGGCCCTACTGCTCATCATCGTCTATCAAAGGAGGCGTTGGCGTCTCCTTGCACGGGGGAAAAGCTAAGGATGAAATGATTTGGGGAAATTATGGATGGTGATTTTACAGAAGAGCTGTGAATCCAACAATTCTGTATGACACTCTTCACTTTTAATGAGCTGTGGTGCAGTGATTGCTCCTGCGCAGTGCCTAAGGCCGCCAGTTCCTACCGAGAAGCGCACTGCCATCACCATCTGACTCATCTATTCAAAATAGATTTCAATACGCCTCAAAAACCACCTCCTCCAAGCTCAAAAACATTTTTTTAAATAAATTTCAATAAATTGTCGTCTTTCCATTAAGCAAATTTATTATAGAAAATCGAATTTGTGCAATTTTATAGTCAGTGGAAACTCATGAAATTGTGGACTTCAAGATTTCGATAGTCTTTTCTCCAATGCTACATGCACACTGGGCCTGTGACGCGCATTCAAAAACGTGTATTTAGCACTTGATGTTAACACTAGACAAGCAGGGAAGGGCTTTTTCTTTTCTTTTTTTCTATTGTTTACTAGCGCATGCCCGCCACCTACAGTTGGAAGAGGCTTAGTGCGAAATAATAAAATGGGGCAAATCTCTTGAACGTTTATCCAGGCTTATTCTTTCACAGCTCTATTACGACATATAAAAGACTTTGTGTCGTAGAATTATGGCTGGACACAAAGAGTAGTTATTACTTTCTCCTCCAAGATCAATCTTCAAATGGTTGGCACCTCTGTGAAATAAAAGGGACACTATCCATACATCAATTACAAATTCGAGTCCCTGATCGGTCAAAGTTGGACCTGGTTTAACTTTCAACGTGTGTTCAGTGGCCACGTGTTTTCTACATAGAGTTCGAAAATGATCGTAGAAACTTGTGTAGTGACGCGTGATTTCAAGAGTTTTGAACGTGAAACGTGCTTATACGTCTAGTTACATAGGCTTTTCATTGGAAGTGGTCACTTGAACGTGCATTGCAGAGGACAATGCAAACACAGCTTCTCAGGGATGTAGTATCAACTTGATATAAAGAGTGAAGAATATATCACACATAAAACTGAATAATTGTCAGCAGATCATGCATGCCATACAAAGGCCCTACTGAAGTTTAGAGGAGCAGACAAATGAGAGTGCAGGGTGTGGAGGTGGGTGCCAGGCACTCATGGTGCGGGGGGAAGATTCTTTGTAGTTTGTGTTCTGGATTCTCTCTGTGCAGATGGTCACGTGACAGCAAATGGCCTTGGGAGACATGGAGAAAACTGACCAGGCGGATTCTGCACCGTCCTCTCTGCATTTACAAATTCATTTATACATTGTATAAATCCCGGGCAGGGACAGAAACATTGCTCTTTTCTTTGTATTCCTGCTGTGAGCCCTGTTTTAATAAAAAGCATTCAGGGAAAATGATTGTGCCCGGATATCTGTATTAGAAATATTGTTAGGGTAATAAATCTATGGCTTGAATTAGAAAACCCCGTCTGTGGGGTTTCATTCCAACAGAATCTCCGCGCTTCAAGAGGAAAAGATGATTTACTGAATGGGCAAAAAATTATCCAGCGTCCATAGAAACAGCATGCTGTGATTCACCTTTGAGTTTGTTTTGAACATCTAGCGTGACGTCCAGAGGGTAGAAGGGCAGCACAGGGTCATTGACCAGCCGGAGCAGCGCCTCAGCTGTCATCTGTGAAACGGACACAAGAAACACCATCATTCCAAAAGGACTCAGTCTTCATCGAAACGGCTGTCCAACAGCCTTCATTGTTTATGTTCACGAACATTTTCTGTCTATGGTCAACATGCAATCCTAAAAGTTTGTGTGGTCTACCATGCAGGTTTGCCCATGTTTTGCCTGCAAACACTCGTGAGGGCAGTAGTGACTAAGGCATGAGTTACAGTAGTTCTGAGGATGTACAAATTTCATAAGAAGGAAGAGGCAAGAGCTTGAGACCCAGAGCAGCTTAGTAAACTGATCCTCAGTTTGACAGAAATTCCTTCTAAAACAGTCCGAGTCAGAAACATCACTTTTTAAGACTACAGCGATTCTTTGATGTACCTTTTTCATTTTTCTTTGACGACGCTCCAGTTAAGCAGAATTAACTACTGTGTAAAATAACCCAAAATGTGATGTCCACGCATGTTGGTCATAACCCTTGTGATATCCTAGGCACTTTAACCTTGGGAGTTGGGTCATCCAGACCCACTAGACAGTGCGCTGAACCTTTTTTCTTCAATGATTTGTGATCTTCACTGGTGTCCATGGATTACATGAAATCTTTCCACCTTTATCCACCTTTGTCATGGTAGGGAGAACACGTCAATGCAAGGGTGGGGTCATCTATAGCACAAAGGTGAAGAGGTTTTTAGAGGCTAAATAGAAAACATCAGTAATTTGTGAAAAGCACCACTTCAACCTTAAGATCCTTAACTCAAACTTAACTGGCGTTAATTTGAAAGTTACATTTAAGTGTTATAAAGAAGATTGGGGGGTAAAAAAACTCCAAGTGGGGTATAGATTAATTGGAAGTATGGAATATTAAAGTACTGTTCCAATAAGAAGTTGTAAAAGAAACAGGATATGTGTTTGTAAAAATGTTTTGAGTCTGGACAAAAGACGTTTAAAGTACGTTGTAAAATGTTTTAAACACTAGTAAAACCAAAAAGTAGCTTTTTCCAGGCACACACAAGATCTTTTTTCAGCAAGGGCTCACATATAGACGACTCATACAAATTCGAAATCTCTGATTTTGACAGAATGTCTAAATTGACCAGCCAATCAACTCATTCATCCTCTTACAACCAATCAGATTGCAAACAGGCATATTAATTACAGCTCATTCCAATCCATCATGTTTCTTATAGTTCATTTTTGGTATTAAGGCATTGGATTACTTTGGACTGTCAGTTCATCATGCCGTCATGAGAAACACACTGTTATGACCTTTGGTGAACTCAACTGTGAAAAGGGCTCCGTCAAACTAGGATGCCCTTCATCATCACTGGTGGTGGTAGTATGTCTATGTCTGGTCTGTGTGATACAGTGCTTTTGCAGTAATGTTAGGAACACTGGTCTGTTACAATCATTAGTTTCTCAGTACTAGGCTTTCATTTGACATCTGTTCTGTTAACTAAATAATTCAACCCTTTTCTCAGACAACATAAAGTGCTGTACATTTTTTCATGTTCCCAGTCAGACCTGCTGTGCCTGCAGAGAGCTATGTTGAGACAACATTTCTGAGTTTACTGTGGAATTATGAAGAATTGGATATTCAGATTTGGCTTTTTAGCTTTGTTTTTCAACTCTTTGAACTGACTAGTTTTTTTGTTTAACATGATAATTGCTAGTCATCTTCATTTACATTAAGGTTACTAATGTATGTATAGAAAATTGCTAACATTTTATGTACAACTTTGGAAACAATATAATTAAAATATCTGTTTCCGCTGCACAGATTGAGGAATTGTCTGCATTTTTCTGAGCCTTTAATTACTTTAAAGGAAAAGGAAGTTAGCTGAGACATGCAAATAGATCCTGTTTTTATTTTTATTTTTTGGATTACAAAAATTAATTTGTGTCTGCAGAGAATATCACAAATGTTTACAGTATCAGAGAAAATGTTACTTTGAAATGAGTTTTTAAGACATTGTGTCATTATACTTGTTTCTTAATTATTAATTATTAAAATTTTTACAATGATGAGATTGTTCTTTTTTTTACTGTTGTAGTGACCAAAAGGGTGCACAGTGACACAGTGGTTAGCACTCTTACCTCACAGCGAAAAGGCGCTGGTTCAAATACTAGCTGGGACCTTTATAACCCTTGTGCTACCTTAGATGACCCCACCCTTACATTGACGTGTTCTCCCTACCATGACAAAGGTGGATAAAGGTGGAAAGATTTCATGTAATCCATGGACACCAGTGAAGATCACAAATCACTGAAGAAAAAAGGTTCAGCACACAGTCTAATGGGTCTAGATGACCCAACTTCCAATGGTAAAGTGCCTAAGATAGCACAAGGGTTAAGTGGGGTTTACATGCTCTCCACATGCATGTTTGGGTTTTCTCCAGGTCCTCCTGATTCTTTCCACGGCCCAACAACATACTTCATAGGGTAATTCATATTTTTAAATTGTCCCTGCCTTCACCCAACAGTAGCTGGGTTGACCCTGGCACCCCCCTGGCCCTCAAAGGTATTCAGTGAGTTCTGAAGAGGAAGGAAAATTTTGTATATTAGAATTCCCACAACTTTTCTAAAAATTACTACAACGTGTGCCAGATCTTCTCAAGGTGTGCTTTTGTTGCTTTCTGATCTTCATTTCAATGTTTGGGATCATTTCATTAAGGTTTTGATCATTTTCAGTAAGTCATGCAACAGAAAAAAAAAAAACTTGAATCAAAACATTTGTTTTAACGCAGCGAGCAGAATTAATGCCGCACAAACTTGGAAATAATTGATTCAAAATCTCTTCTGGAAGACAATGCCCTTAACGGATGAAGGAGGAAGCATGGGCTCTTGGTTTTAAGGCACAGAGTGACATAATGTGTGTTATAAAGTACGCTACAGTACAGTCTATTGCTCAAAATAAAAAACAAAAATTAAAAACTCTTTATGTTGAGCATTATTCAACAGTTCTGTAATAAATGTTTAACAAATCATCAGAAATGTTTCAGTAGGGTTTTTGCTGAGTAAGGATCGGTGACAGACATTCTTTGCCCCCTGGGAGTGGGTAGTTCTCCGTATGTGCGGATTCGGCGTATTTGTGGGTGTCTCCATTCCCTGACCCCCGCTAATATGGGGGGAATGCTGTATTTTATTTTGCAGCCTGATCGACTAGTGAGATGCAAGCATTCCCAATTGGCTGCTGACAGGAAAAAGGTGTTGATTGACCGATCAGTTTAGGCAGAACAAATCTGTCAAAAGTCTGAGGTTGTAATTTCAGTTATTTGGTTCTGTGCATGAGCGTTTGCTAAAAAAAACACGTTAAGTTTGTTTTTGTTGCTTTAAGAATCCAAAAAGTATTGGAAGCTATCTCCCAATTGTGTCAACTGTTACTTCCAGCAGCAGATCTTTTCAATACAGGAAATCATTTCTATTGTGAGGTAGATCGCTTGACCTCTGACCAGAAGGTGACAGGTTCAGTTCCCACTCTGCCTACGTGTGTCAAAGTGTCCTTGGGCAAGACACTGAATACGTTGCTCCAGATGGTCTGGTTGGCACCACGCATGGCAGCTCTGCCAGCACCAGTGTGTGAATGTGTGTGCATGGATGAATGGGACTGTGACTATAATGCACTTTTAGGCTTTTATAAAGGTAGTGAAGGACAATAGATACAACTCACAACAAGTTAGGGTGATTGTTATTTACTTGACTGCTTTAGTTGGTCTGAATTTTAATGAAATATTTAAAAGTTCTCTTTGATTTGACTATTCATGTATGAGAAGAAACACCGTTTTCATGAATTTGATATTTACTGTATTATCCCCAGTGTTTAGTATATTACTTCCAAAAAGTAATTGATTATTTTACTTAGTCACTGGATCAAATCACTGCAATTCAATTGAATTGGTTAGTTCAAAAGGCCCAAGTCCATAATTTTTCTAAATAGAGATAGTATATGTTCTATGGCAGGGGTCCCCAGACTTTTTCCAATGAGGGCCACATGACGTTCCCTTTCTCTGATCGGGGGCCGGGTCAGTTTGAAACAGAAAAAGTGTGACAATCACAGCGGTGCATAAATGTAAACATTTATTGTTTCCCAGAAAGCCAAATATTAAGCTTATTAGCTTACCGATGGACTGTATGTTCATAAGCAGGAAGTTGAACTGTGGGCCTGCATCTGGCTGGTGAGGAGTTGAATATCCGGTTCCATCGTGGTCACAGCAAGTCTCAAACACTGATGCAGATGTTCATCCGTCAACTTGATCTTAGTGGACTTTTCAGGAGTTTCATCCGTGAAAAGGTTTGCTCACAGATATATGTGCTGCCAAAAAGTGTGAACATCTTCATTGCGTTTTTTTTTATATTAGGGTACGTGTCATTTGGGAGAGCGGCATAGAAGTCAATGAGAGTTTTGGGCTTGAATGCGTCTTTCAAAACATCACAGTTCTGCAAGTCAGCTAGCTCAAACTGACAAGAAGGCTGGGCTTCATCGATGTTGGCAAGAAAGGGGTTTTGGAAAAGACGGATTTCTTTTGCATGAACATGAAGTTGACTGAATCGCACACTGAACTCCGCCTTCAGCATTTCCAGTGCTTCCACACACTTTTCAGCTGGGAACGGGGCCGCTGAGTTCTCTGCAGAAAAGTTTTGGGTAGCAGGGAGATTGGCGAAGTTGTGCTTCTTCACTTGCCCCATAAGCAGCGCTAGTTTCACCTCAAATGCTTTTATGTGGTAATACATGTCACAAATGAGTTTTCCCTGGCCTTGTAGCTGCAAGTTTAGGCCGTTCAACATTTCTGTCACATCTGTCAAAAATGCGAGGTGCCATTTCCATTCTGGTTCGATAAGCTCTGGGACCATTTTGTCTTTGGAACACAGAAATGCGTTAATTTCAGGTAGCAGCTCGTAGAAACGCCTCAAAACTCTGCCGCGGCTTAACCATCGGACCTCTGTGTGGTACAGCACATCTCCGTGGGCAGACCCCAATTCAGACAGGAATTGTTGGAACTGCCTGTGTTTAAGTCCATTTGCTCTGATGAAGTTTATGCATGATACCACAACCTGCATGACAGAATCCCACTTCAGCACTTTGCAGCACAGTGCCTGCTGGTGAATTAGGCAGTGGACTGGTAGCGGAGCGCTGAGACCGCGTTTCTCCATCTCCGCGTTCATGCGTCCTATTAGACCCCGAGATGCGCCCACCATACTCGGAGCTCCATCGGTGGTGATGCTGGCCAGCTTTGCCCAGTCCAGATCCAACTCTTCCATGGTTTGGCATACATTGTTGAAAATATCCTCCCCCGTGGTATTGCCTTTCAGACTTTTTAGGGCTGCCAGCTCCTCACAAAACTCAAAGTTTGCGCTAACGCCACGAATAAAAATAAGCAGCTGCGCCGTGTCCTGCACGTCCGTGCTCTCATCCAGCGCTAATGAAAAAAACTCAAATTCTTTGGTCTTCTGCTGCAGCTGGGCATAGACATTACTCCCGATTTCTTCCACGCGTCTGGTGATCGTGCTCGCCGACAGACACAACGCATTAAATACATCTCTCTTCTCGGGACACATCTCCTCCGCGACGACATTCAAACATTTCTTCACAAACTCTCCCTCGGTGAAAGCTTTGCCGCAGCTCGCTATCAGTTGCGCAACACGGAAGCTGGTCCGAAGGGATGATTGGTTGACTTGACTTTGGTGTACAAATGCAGTCTGCTGAGCTAACAATCCACTTTTTAGCTTCGAGAGTTTCTCTGCTCGTATTTGGCCTTGCAAGTTATTGTATTTGTCTTTGTGACGGGATTCAAAATGTCGGCGCATATTGTATTCTTTGAATACCGCCACCGTCTCTTGGCAGATGAGACAAACAGCCTTTTCTTTGTGTTGAATAAAAAAATACTCGTTTGTCCACCGCGGGTTAAATACCCTGCATTCAGAATCAATTTTCCTCTTACCTAACCTTTTTGCCATTTTTCCGTTGTGCGGGGGTTGGGAGGGTAGCGTTCGCTGTAAATAGAAGGTTTCGCGCGTCTTGCCTATCCCATAATGCATTACTCCTATTCCAAAACATCTCGTTCACTGTAACTGAGATGCATTCAGGAGCAATAGGATAAATGTAAATCAGAACATTACAATCAGGCCGACAGGCTAAAAAAGATATTAATCGGAAAAAAAGGCTGCTTTTGACCCGCCCCCCCTATTGGTCAGGGAGCCGTTCAGGGGGCCGGGTCAAATGAGTCGGGGGCCGGATCCGGCCCCGGGGCCGGGGTCTGGGGACCCCTGTTCTATGGTCTTCAAGGAAAAGCTATCTTATGATGTGCAAAAAACGTCCCAAGTCCATTGTAATCTATTGACTATGCTTGACATTTAAAATGCATTAAGTGTAAAATTCCTGGACTTGGGCCTCTTTTGCATGGGTTTTGTTTTATCCCATAGATGGCAGCACTAGTTATCCAATATGGCAGCGCCCCTGTTTAATTCAAGAAGGGCCCAGGTCCAGAGACTTTAGTTTGCTAGTCCTCTGAAATGATAAAAGTGCGGTGCTTCATATTATAGCATTTGTAAGCAATGAACTGGTGCTAAATCTGGGTAAAGTATTAATCATCTGGTGTAGCCTCCCTTTAAGCTATGCAATTAAAACCATTTCCTAGAAAAACCTCTTGGACTTGGGCCCCTTTTGAACTAACTGATTCAATTGTCTCCCTATCACAAAATTGTGTACACAACATATACTCTGGTTTTTGTACAGATGCAAACCTTTTGTCTAATGGAAGGATTTAAAATTATTTATGCACACATCAATTTACAGCTGTAGAATACTTTTAAAAGCAATGTAAATCCATAATGGGATTCACAGGAAAAAGCTCAAAAACAGAAAACTTGAAATGTGAGGTAAACCTTTGGCTGAAATTAAATTATTGGAGAAGACAACACATTTATTTGCTGGACAAGACAACAACAATGTTTAGGTCAGAAGCAGATTCCTCATCAGCAGTTGGAACTAATGATGTCTTTTACCTGCAGCAGAGTCTGAATCAGATATGCTGCAGTTTGACTTTGCTCTTCGAAAATGTGAAGCAAAAAGCCAGTTGAACCTTCTCAACATTTGTCTGCAGGTACCGGTATTTAGGAAATGGCTGTCTGCATACAAATCTGTCCTCTGTGAAAGGAGCCTTTGGGGGAGGATTAACACATTGATTTGAGGCTGGTATGTAAAAGTGAGGCAGATAGCCCCCATCAAAAGACTATAATAGAGTGGAACAGAAAACGCAGCTAATTTCTTATTTACAGCCTTATTTCTGTCTCTTTTGAGAAAGAAAGAGATACAATACTAGAGGAAGAGAAGAAGAATTATGTGTGGGGATTGATGAAAATTGTGTTTTTGGTATTTCTAACATGTTTTTGTAGCAATTTTCTGATAACGGAGAACATATAAAAAATAAAATTAAGTTCAAAATTGCATTTCTGAGCATTTCTTTGTTCAAATGGCCGTGACAAAGGACCAGACGAAAAAATGCTAGTGATTGACAAGCAGAGAGCTGGGACCAAAGTAAAAAAAGTCTACCATCAGTGACACAGTACACTGTCGGGGACTCAAATTCTGCAGCGCCAGATGTATCCCCTGCTAAAGCCAGTAGATGTGCAGGCCCGTCCAAAGTTAGCTAGAGAGCATTTGGATGATCAAGAAGAGGATTGGGAGAATGTCCTACGGTCAGATGAAACCAAAATATCACTTTTTGGAACACTACAAGTGTTTGGACGAGAAGGAATGCTGAGTTGCATCCAAAGAACACCATTCCTACTGTAAAGCATGGAGGTGGAAACATCAGGATTTGGGGATGTTTTTCAGCAAAGGGACCAGGACGACTGATCCGTGTAAAGGAAAGAATGAATGGAGCCACAAATCGTCAGATTAAGAGAGAAAACCTTCCATTACAGTAAGGGCATTGAAGATGAAATGTAGCTGGGTCTTTCAGCATAACAACCATCCCAAACACAGTGCCCGGGTAATGAAGGAGTGGCTTCGTGAGAAGCTTTTCAAGATCCTGGAGTGGCCTAGCCAGTCTATAGATCTTAACCCCATAGAAAATCTTTAGAGGGAGTTGAAAGTCTGTGTTGCCGAGCGAGAGCCCCAAACTGCTCTAGAGGAGATCTGGATGGAGGAATGGGCCAAAATACCAGCAACAGTTTGTGAAATTGTCGTGAAGCCCTACAGAAATAGTTCGACTGCTGTCATTGCCAACAAAGTTTATATAACAAAGTATTAGGCAGAACTCTTGTTATTGACCAAATACTTTTTTTAACCATAATTTGCAAATATTCTTCAAAATTCAGACATGTTGCCCATCTGAAACAGTTACTGTAATACCACTTTTACCATTTCTATCTGCATTTCTCTTCAACTAATTTTATTAGATCTTGATTGTTCCAGCCCTCCCTCGGTTTGATGTTTAGTTTCACGCTTCTCCATTGTCATGTTTGCATTTTAATGTTAAGGGAAGTTTCCGGTCACACATACATCTTTTGCTTTTGGGTCTTCCACAACCACAACTCCTGACCTCACGATGAAAGTCCAAATGAGGTTGTACACTAATGGCAGAAGATGGATGAAGAAGATAGGGGGAAACAAAAGAAGTGACAAAAATGACTGCAGAGATCATGTGTGGTAGAGAAACATGGCAGTCGGGGTGCAGCAGATGTGCCCCTCTCATGTTAACTTGTTTTTTTCCCCCTCCCCTCTTCACATCCTGCAGACCCCCACCCCTCTCGTCTCCTTTTCCTGGTTCGACCTTTAAGATTTTAATGAAACCAGCACGGTAAAAGTTACATTTCCAAGATAAAGCACCGTGCAGCAGTTGTCCCTTTTCGTGAAGTCATTTAATGCATACATTAGAATGGCTAAAGGTCAAAGGTGACATGAAGCCATTGTGATTGATACTCAAAGAAGAGGAAGACCAGACCTTTTTTGGTGAACCAAAAAAGGTGATGGCAGATTAAAACATAAAGTAACATTTGATTTCATTTCCTTTCTAATATAACCTGAAGCTTATATTATTTATTAGGCTTTTTTTCTTTGGTTCAAAGGTTTTACGAATAAAAAACAAGCTATGCCTTAATTCACAGTTTCAGTCGTTATCTATGTGACCTTTAACTTGGGATTAAAATAGTTTTGTCTTAAAATCTTGATGAACCCTCGGAAAAAAAACTGTACAGGTACAGACACCACAGGTTGGGTTATAATTAACTTAAGCAGCTAGAGCTCATTATGTGTGTACCGTGAAGTATTTGTAGGTATAATAGAAGTTACACACACTGATGGCATACAGGGGGAAGCTGTTGTACAGTGACCTTATGCCACACTCTAATCAATAGGGCCATGTCACACAAACACTATGTACGTTTTGCACATTTTCCACGTATGAAGGTTCAGTCTTTCATGATACATTCATGATATGAGTAATTCAAAAGTTTTTCTTGCGTTCATCAGTCATGGATGTGCGGACATGTCCATTTTAGCTGATGGGTCTTTACATGAATTCAGTTTTAAACTGTTTAAAAGTTGTGGTCGGTTGAGAATTACGGATATTGCGTATTTGTTGCACACATCACGCTCAAATTACATAATTGACGCACAAGTAAATTGCATATGAACAGCACAATAATTATGCACAGTTTATGTTCTACGTTGATTTACGTGCTCTTTACGTTATTTTTTTGTGCTTCCGGGGTTTAAACGTGGTTCATTTGTGATACATTTGTGAAAGTTTCTCGCAAAGACCACAACCTTTCTCGCTTTTTCACATATATTCACATTCAACCACTTATTTGTTTGAGTCCACCAGCTGATCTCGTCATCAACACGTCAGGGGCTAAAGCTCAGTTCCTGATGTATTGACGCGACGTGTCCTCTTCCCTAAAGTCCAGATATTTGAACTCTGCGGACCTCATGTCCCGTTGTGATGCCTTGAAAGCGCTGCTGGGCCACACCTGGTTTTCAAAACACCCCCACTGGACTTGAAACTCACTTGAAAAAAACCAACAGGCTCTTAGCCTGAAGGGGTTGAAAAAAAATTGACATGCTTGCGTTTCATCACTCAGTTACATTTCTGTGTTGTGTAAGTATTCACCATAACCTTTTGCCCACAGAATGCCGTAGAAAAAACATGTGCATGGACATTCTTGCTCTACAGGCACACCAAGTGGTCTATGCTCTTAATATTTCTTGTGGGCCACCTGCATGCTTCATACAGGTGTACCCCTTCATTTGCCCACAAACAGCCTATCTAGGCTTGTCCAGGCTTGTCTTGAGGCTTACATTTTATGGTCAGACTTGGTCTTTTTTCCAGAATAGGTTGTCTTTCATAATCTTTGAAAGTCCACAGTTCAGGCGTGCCTCTGTGAATGTCTTGCTGTTGGCAGTTCTAAACTCTGAATTCTCCTATAATTGTCAATTTTATTTACAACATCACTCCAAATCTACATTGAAGAAGTGGTATAATCAATTTTAGATACATTTTCCAAAAAAGGCTTTGAGCTTCAGTGATTTACAAAATGTAAATCTGCTTATCTAAGTTAACATGGCAAAAAACACATTTTGTAAACAGAATTCACCCCCACAGCAGAATAGCTTTTTTAAAAAGCACAAGTCTGAGTCACTTTGAGCAATAATACACTGTATGGAAATAAACACTCTTCTGAAATGTCACTTTAATATTTGTTGGACAAGAACTTTTTCTTTCATCCATTTTTAATATGTTGGTTGAGCATAGAGACAGAAATGATCCATGCGGCTGACCTTTACTAAAATGGTTTTGGTGAATGTCATTGTTCTGTGTGCTGCTGTGACTTCCTCCACATCCTCTGTGGGCCCCTCACTCTCACTTTATTGCTCCTTTCCTTCTCTTAATTTGACCTCATCTCTCATAATTCCTGTTGTGTTTGATCTGGCTGTTGTGATCTCATATCTGTTTGTTGACTCTCTGTTGATCGTCTATTTCATTTTATTTTTCCAGCAGACTTGAAGCAGTCTGTTTGGAGTGTCCCACTCGGGTCAAACAGGGGACGCCGGTGCCAGACCACACCAGACTTATGAGGAAACACACACCGTTTAGCTTGAATTTACTGAGAAAATAATCTTAGCGGTAACAGCTTTTGTATTTCTAAAGTAAGAAAGTGGATTAAGGCATCATGATTCAAGAAGTAATTATGCCTGTAAGTATTCATCAAAGGAAGTTTAAGTAAAAAAAAAACAATGTGGATTTGCATTTGAAAGAGAGTTTTCTCAAAACCCTTCTAAAAAGAAGTGTGTTCAACTATTAAGCCAAGATTTTCCGGATAATTCAATAACTTTTTGCCTTTCAATTAAAATTCTAAATTTATTTAAAAATAAATATGAAAAAAAAGATAAAACTTTCAGTGATTGATGTTTCCTAGCTTTTTCTTAAAGCTCCAATGTTTCTCTCTTTGCAGATGATGTGATGTTTTTTTCAAAATTGTGTCAGATGATTTCTAATGGTTCAGTCAACTGGAACATTTATATTATATATATATATATATATATATATATATATATATATATATATATATATATATATATATATATATATATATATATATATACATATATATATATATATATATACACTATATATACACACATTTGAAACACAAAAAAAACCATTTCAGCAGACCAAAAGCAAGTGCGATGCTCAGACTTTTTGTTTTTTAGAAACTTGCAGAAAGATGAGCTTTCAAACTCTTCTGACAGGAAAAATTCTATCAAGTTTCTTTTATGGTGACAATAGTGATGATGGGCTTTACTGTTGGGAGTGCAGTCACAGCAATATTTGTTTGAGTGCTATGAGTCTGATTTTTTTTAACGCTATTGGTGTTGTGAATTCCCCAACACTTCTAATATGGCTACCATGTTGCAAACAAGTACTAGAATGACTGTGAATGGAGTTAAAGTCTGACTTACTTGTCTCTGACTGTTTTGTCTAATGTAATATGCTTTATAGTTCAGTTCAAAAATAGATCACTCAATGATGTTGCGCCTTATAACCCGGTGTGCCCCATAGTGCAGAAAATACAGTAATATATTTGTAACCAAATCAAAACTATCACACAAATCTGTTTATTTTACCTTTTGTAAACTATGTTTAAGTGTCCCAGGTTTTCTTTCTCAGACAGCAGGTGGCCTGCTGATATCTGTCCAGTTTTATTTTCATGGTAAGTTCAGCCTTTGAAAAAAAGAGTTAGGATGTGATTTCTATAAATGTTTAACAAGGTTGTTGTTGCTGCTCTGTGGCTCTTTCTTTTTATTACTTCACCTGCTTTACTGTGTGTCACAGGGTTGGGGTGGGGGATAGCCCCAAACTACTGCAGAGGAATTTTTTTACTGATGTTGTAAAGCATCTTCAGTTTGGACGTTCAGGTTTGTTGCAGTCATGTGACATTTATCACAAAAATGATTCCAGGCTTATGTGAAGATTTTCATGCAGAAAATCGACAGTAAATACCATGCTTTGTGTTTGCAGAGTGTTGTCGCCATTTCTATGTTTCAGCTTCATAATACCAAAACTATCGCATATCAGACCGACATGTCAAAACATAAAAGTTAACTTTTCCCTCAAGACTCATTTTTATTCTGACCTGCTCAATTCCTCTAAATGGGGGACAGGAAAACAGAACACTAACAGTACTCTAGGGACCTTGCATGTTCTCCCTGCGGTATTACGGGGTTTTCTCAGCTTCCTCCTTACCGCTCAAAACATGCTTCAAAAGGTTCATTGGTGCATGGGTATGATTTGTCGCTCTGCATGACTGGCGATCTGTCCAGCAGATCACAGCAGGGTGTACCTTGCCCTAGCCCATGGGGGGCCAGGATAGGCTTCAGCAGCCCTGCCGACACGAAAGAGACAAAACAGGCTGAAGATTAGATTTCAATTGATAATCCAATGATGAGTTTAGGGGCCTTTATCTCAAGTCCTTGAGATAAAATCTTGGGCAAGATATAATGGCGCGAGCACACACATGCACGCGTGCGCACACAAACACACACGCACGCACACACACACACACACACACACACACACACACACACACACACACACACAGCAAGCACACACACACACACACACACACACACACACACACACACACACACACACACACACACACACACACACACACACACACACACACACACACACTAACATGAAAATTAAACTAATTTAAATCAGATTAAGAATAGCATGTATACTTTTGGGTTAATCGCTCATAAAGTATTGTTTTAAAGCAGCTTAGGGAGATGTGTTCCTTCAGTCGCAGAGTTCTGAGCGTTATTCCATGACATAGGAGCAGCAGTGGAAAAACACTTTCAACACACAGGTTTTTTAGGGACATAATGAATAGGAGTAGAAATATTGATCTAGTTATAAATGTAATGGCATTATTGATTCAAAAGCATAGAGATAAACAAGATTATGTTTAAAAGGCATAAAATCAATTGGGAAGTATAATAATCGGTTTCTGGTAAACTTGTGATGAAATAAAAAGTTCAGTCACAAGCTAGCTTCTACCAAGTTGGGTTGTTTACAATTGACTGAAGGTGAACCGCTGCGATGGATATGCCTTATGTTTAGTAAAAACACGATAGCCCCTTTTTTTAACAGTACATCAATATATTAAAATAATTCAAGTATGTCGAGATTAATATTGAATCATGTGAGAGGAAAAGATACACAACCCTAATTTAATTTTTTTCATGTTTTTATTAGCCTCCAAACTTAATCTATTGATAATTTGAATACTGTTTTGTTAGGACCTGAAGAGGAATCAAACAAATCACGTTTTCCCACCCTGCAGACCTTTTTCTCAGAGGAAAAAAATAATCATTTAGGTAAGAATAGCAAGGGAGCTGGTTCTATCAAAGAGCTTTTCTGTTTCTCTGAACGTATTTAGCATTCTTGAGGCATCAATGAAGGGTTCTGACTTGAACTGATGGCGTGAGACTGCAGCGTTTGACCGGCACGCCGCTGATAACCAAGGACTGAATTATGGATGGAGTGCAGTGCAGGTCTACGACAGCAGGGGGCCCTGCAGTGCCGTGCCAGTAGAGCTCTCCCTGTCTCTCTCCTCCTCACCCACACAGAGAGGCTACACTGTACCATGAATGACGCACGGCCCCTCCGTCTCTCAGCCAGCTCCTGTCCCATCCATATTGGTAGCCTCATTTGCAGAACTGGTTTGCACGCTCTAAAGACAGGCATGTCGACATCAAGAGCAGCAGTGCTGCCTCAGAGCACCGCGGCACTTACACACCCACACATGCCTGCAGGCACATGTGCATGCATGAAGCCGGTGAGAAAATGAAACGCTGGTGGTGAGAGGGTGGATGGAAGAGGCAGAGCAGCCAGTGAAGCACATTTTCACTTTTTCACTCGGTGAATAGGTAATTCTGTCCTAGTCTGGGCTTTATTCCGGCTTTCCTGGGTTATTCCCCCCTCAGGGCTTGTGCACAGATTTTTTTTGTCTTGTTGTGGACGCCTGGGCCCAAATTAGCTTTATGAATAAACCATAAACTGTGTAGTTACGTTATGTAACAGCACTGCATGGAAAGATGTAAGCCACAGTAGAAGAAGTGACACCAAACGCCTGTACCCAGACTTTGCCCAGCTGAACCTAAATGGATGACGGGTCAGAGGTCAGACTCTGCCACCCTCTGAAGTTACTTGGAAAAAAGCCCATCTGCTGCAAGGGAAACCTGGATCCAAGTTTAAGGCGGGAAGAACTTCAAAAATCAGGAAAGAGTGAATCTCCCTTTTTGATTTCAATTACAAAATTGTGATGATAATGAGAAGACTTCGTAGTAATATTCTTGATGGATGAAGCAATTCTGAATGATAGAAACATCATGGGAGAAGACCACAAGGAGCGCCAGGAACATCTGAGCGAGGAGCTAAGAAAGATATGAACCATCGCCGTGCTGGTCGGGGCTGAAATCCCCAAACTAAAAGCTGTTCTGTTCCAGCAGATTCCAAGAACAACACCTCCAGTCCTTGTCCCAAGGAGCACAGAACAGAAACACAAAAAGCCTTAATCACAAATGTCCTCACAAGTGGATACGGGCTGTCTGTGGGTGAAAATTTGACAAATCTGTATGGGGGCACGCAGGTGGCCTGCAAGGAATTTTAAGATTGTCGACAGTCCGGTGAGCCCTTATGGTAAAAATGTTCCTGCACATTTTTTCTACAGCCATGCAGCATGTGACAAGTTGTATCAAACAATTATACAGCATGCAAGCATCAGTAAGGGGGAAGTAGGTGAGGCGCAGTGGTGTCGTAGGGATTTTTCCTTTTTTTTTTCTACCTTCCCAAACCCTGCACATTGCTCAGGGAGCTCATTAGTGTTGTTCTGGTGAACACTGGATGCTACTGGCACGTCCATTGTGCGTAGCCTGACTGTTAAAAATGAGAAAATTAGACTGAGTGCATGGGCGCATGAAGGATATAGGATAGAAATTAGTCCTTAAATTCAGCGGAAGTAGTCCTATCATAGTTCAGAAGGCGACTGGCCGGCCTTTCGCAAACCACCTGTGTGACTCAGTGAAAGCTGATTCGCTGTGGCGACCCCTAACAGGATAAACCAAAACAGAAACCGAACTGAAAAATCCTATTACATTTCATCGTGGACCCATTTATGGAAGTGCTTAATGAAGCACGATGCTTTACAGCCTTTTTCTGTGTTAGCACATCAAATGTGAGTGATTAGAAAGCACAAAGGGAGGATCTGAGAAGTCATTGTACTTCCTTCAAACATGAAGGTTGTCCAATCTTTTATTTTTATTTTAGTTTCAATGATAGTTTTTTCTTTTTTTTTGACAGGACCAAAAACGTACAAGAATTTTGCAAAAAAACTGATTAAGAGTGAAGTAGTGGTAAGTCAGGCTCCAATAGAAACTGCAGGCCGGAGCACAGCAGAGTTCAGTCGGTGGCTCAACAAACTGTCCTCCACCAGGCCAAGGTCAACATGTTTGCTTTATTACACAAAAATCTGGTAAGGAGACGGGTAAAACAAAGACAAACAGAACCCAGATACTGCTGTAATTTAGAGTAATTGTGTTTATTAGAACCAATGAAAATGGTTCAAAACCGAAGCCAAGATGCAGCCAATAGCTGACACAGATTAACCTGAAAGATTGTTAATGTCTACAAATTTTGTAAATAATAATCTCAGCATGAAGACAGCCAACATCCCGTTTTCTCGTGTTTTGTGTAAACACATCAAAATCACAACTATTGTGAGATTCTATTTTTTTTATTTCAAGGCAAAATTTTTATTTCCACTTCCTTACTGCAGCTAGTTCAAAAACAGTTACCATAAAGAGCCACTAGCAGGCTAGTTTTCAAATCCTTTGTCCGTTCAGTTTAAACTAAAACATTCTATATCAGAATGTTTGTACCGTGGACAGATGATGTTTTTTGTTTTGTTTTTCACATTTCATTGACATTTTTCTCTCTTCAGACTCAGGTCATCAGCTGTAGGAGGTAAATGACCCGAAATTGTTTTTTTGCTGAAGGAAAAAGGCGAATACATTTTTCCAGTGTGACTACAACCTATTTTTTTCTCTTTTGAGGTAAGATTTTATATCCAGGACAACTGTTCTGAAAAGGGATTTTTGACCATGTGCATGTGTTAAGGCGCAAATAGGTGCCTGCAGCAGTCGGTCCATCTCACCTTTAAATTAGTTTCCATTTAGCTTATTTGTTCCCTTTCCTTCTTTTACTCTGGATGTGAGTAGGTGCTTTGAAATGATCATAACCCTTGTGGTATCCCAGGCACTTTACCATTGGGAGTTGGGTCATCTAGACCAGGGGTTGGCAATTATTTTAACTCGCTGGGCCACATTGGGTTCTAAGATTTGATAGAATGACCGGACCAGGAGCAGATATTCTAAAACACAAGATTCTAGAGTTTTTAGTTTAAAACTCTTCCCATTTTCCCATCTTTTTTTTATTGTGAAGCCCTTTGGTACTTTCAATGAGTTGTAAAGTGCTGTATGAATAAAGTTTCATTCATTCATGATCCTTTTAATAAAATAAATAACATTATTTATGAAATAAAGCAATGACCAATTAACACTATGATTTTCAAAGACAAAAATTCAGGAAAAATATACTGATACATTAAAAAAAAATCACACATAAAAACAGTAAATAGTCTATCCTCTCCCGTCATAATAATCCTAATAAAGACTTTGAGCGCTGTAGCTCCTCACACGTTTCACGTTTTGTGCAGCTGCGCTGTGTCCTGCGTGTCTGTTTCTCATTCATTAATAATAACAAAAGCAAATGTCTATGTCTTCTGGTGCAGCTTCACATATCTGCGTTACCTTTTTTAACCTGTACAGAGTTAAAATTACCATGATATGTGAAATCCACGGAGAATGATTACAGACGTTTATGGCAGTAAAACTCCTCACTGCCTAAATACACTTTTCTCAGCCAGACATGAACATTTTCACCCTTTTCTCTTCTTTAAATTCTCAACCCTTCATAGAAATTAGGTCCAGGCTCTTAGAATGAAAACAAAGATCTGATCGATCACAGATTTTTGTAGATCTGAAGAGCTCCGCGTTTCTGTACAGGAGACACGGCACGGACTGAGGAGATTGTTTGACAGGGTCTCAAGCCAATCAGTACACAGGACAGGGTGCGCTGTTTAAAAAAAGCAATTGCTCTAAATGAATGAGCTAAACCTGGAAAGATGAACTGCGACGTAAAAAAGGGAAGACTGTCTCCTGTTCTGTTTGACTGAGATTTTGAGAAGGGGGGAATAAAATGTCACGTATTGATCGTGTGGCCAGATTAAAAAATATATATATTATGGGTCTCTGATATTGTTCAGCAGGCTGGACCAAACATGGAGGCGGGCCGGATCCAGCCGCGGGCAGAAGTTTGCCCACCCTTGCACTAGACAGTGCTCTGAACCTTTTTTCTTCAATGATTTGTGATCTTCACTGGTGTCCATGGATCACATGAAATCTTTCCACCTTTATCCACCTTTGTCATGGTAGGGAGAACACGTCAATGTTAGGGTGGGGTCATCTAAGACGGCACAAGGGTTAAAGCAAGCTAACAAGTCTTGTGACCTGCAAGCTTTTTCCACATCAAATGTATCAGTTGAAAAGAGCAATTCATTTCTCTCATGCAGTCTGCACAGCGGATTGTTCTAAAGAACGGCTGGAGGAACAGGGGACCTATGAACATTTGTGCAGCATCCATCCATCCTATAATCGTTGGTCCTTTGCAGGGTCAGGGGTGCCTACTGGGGCTTAACATCAGGGTAAAGGCAGTGCACACATTACAGGGCCACACTCACACCTAAGGGACAATGCAAACAAAACAAAAATAAATTAAAAAACAGGTTTCTGGACAGTGGGAGATGGAGCAAACTCTACAGAGAAATAACCCAGCTGGGATTTGAACCACAGCCTACTAGCTGTGAAGCGAGAAAGCAAACTACTTCATCAGCATGCAGCTCCAATTCAACGAAACCTCACAAAAAGACAATACCAAAATTGAAAACACACTTAAAAGCCTTATATTTAAAAGAAAAACAACAACAACAGAACACCTTGCAATTTGGAGCACTTCATGTATAGATTAATTCTGGTTGTTCTTACTGATGACGAAGCGATTTTGACAGGTACACAACGCTCTGTCAAAAGGTTAGTTTTTTTTCAAGAGTGGTTTTATGCATTTACTGTAAATATGCCAATGAGGCTAACGTGTCGCGGTGTCTGACTTCAGCGTAGTCATGGTAACTTTTTTTTTTTAGAGTTGCAAACAAGATTAGAAGTTAAATGTCTTGGGAATATGTTAACATGGCTAAAATGTAGCAAACAAACAAGTTTTAGAACTACTGTGAACGCAGTCAATAAAGTCTGACTGACAGACTGATCTCTGACATTTGTTTCACTTCATGCGCCTTACGTTTGAAAATAGATCATTCATTGGCAGTGTGCCTTATAACATGGTGCGCCCAGATAATATGGTATTCATTAATATAAATTACCCAAAATTCATCTGAGAAAAACATCTGTCTTGTACTTTAGTCCCATTGATTCTTCCAGTGTTTAAAGGTGTGATGCAGGCAACAGAGGGAGGATTTATTTCAGTTTAACTTAGTTTGTTTATGAAGCATCAAATAGTGATAGAGTTCATTTCAAGGAAGAACACACAGAATGAATGAAGCACATCAGATTAAGGAAAAATTCAAAGGAAAAGCTATCTTCTAATTTACCTTAAATAATAAAACAGGCATGATTGTTTCTATGAGGCTATAATGTCCTTATGTGAAAAAGGCTTCTAGTTTTTGTATGTGTTCGTTATTATAGTTGTTTAATGCATTGGTGGGCACATATGACCCTTTGAATTCAAATGAGTTTATCCTTCAGTCTGACAGAGTTTTCGTTCTAACACATGAAAGTTCCGCCCGTTAGCCCACGGAGTCACGCAGTGCTGTTCAGCCCTGCACTTGCAGCCAGTGCCAGCACTAATATTTACAGACACGCGTGGAGCTGCTCTCTGGAAGATTTCTCCCTTTGCTTCAGCAAACCGGAGCTTTAATAACACATGGTCCCATCTGCAGCGCTTCCACTATGTGTCCTGAATCCACTGACAGTGTAGAATCACACAAACAAATTTCAGAGGAAATGTAATAGAAATGCTGAAGATTAGCAAAGCTGAGTGACACATCAGTGAACACCTGACGGAACCGTTAGGTAAAATCATCGTAGTTTCACTACAATATCATAAGAAACAAAAGAGGAGTGTGGGGCTTCTTCTTTTTCCCTGCTGAATTCAGCACACTGAAAAGAGGAAAAACAGTAGAAGAAAAACAAAAGTGAGGATTCACTGGTCCTCCTGGGCCTCCATTCCAACTCGGCTCAGCAGCTGGAGGACAATTTAAAAAGGCGGCAGAGTTTTACCTGCTCAAGGCCTTGCTAGATTATAGAGCTCGACACACCGGTGGGAAAAGTGAACGAAACCCCCAGACATGCTGCTAATTAATTCACACTCTGGTGACCATAAAGACCTGCTTGTGTGCCTTCTGTCTCTGCACGCCACCACATGACATATGTGCCCGGGAAGATTGATACCGCCATCGGCAGCCTTCAGCTCATTACAGAGGCAGATGGCCGTGCGCGTGCGTGCACGTTTCACGAAGGGTCAGAAAGCAAATATACCGTAGGCTAAAATAGAGCAGAGATATCAGCGTCTTTCTGCACTTACTGGCTGCTTTTTCTGAAGGAGACGCTGTGTTTACATTTGCATCTTGTGTGGGTCACTGATCTGTGAGCCAAAACTTTCATGCACTTTAAAAAAGATGAACTGTACTGGTAAAAAGCTGAGAAGACAGAATGGAGTATCTGAAAAACACGAGGTAGCTCAGATAAAGGTTTTGTTTGCTAAATGACTAACTGAAACAACACAGTTTAATTAGCTTTAGCATTTGTATCTCCAAGTATAAACTAGTTGTCACTTTAATTTGAACAATTTACCCCAATATTTATTCTGAGCTGGAGTTGAGTAATGCTGCGGTCAAATCTTTTTTTTCAGGGGTGTTTCATAATTACCTCCTGTAGCCGTGGAGGTTCATCCATCAGCCGTGTGAACAACTGCAGAGCAGCGTACTCATCAGTCCTGCTTTATAAAGGCCAGCACATCTGACAGAGGCACTCAGGCAGAGCAACAAATCTTTCCCATCTTTCCCTCAACTCCCACATCCTGAGTGGCTTTCACCTCCTAAACAGAAATTAGGAGCATCTTTTCCAAGAGTAACTCTAGATAATCTCAGATTTCATAAAAATATAAAACTATTGTAAAGCTTTAGTGTCTATAATATTCATTCAAACTCTTTAAGTAATAGAAGGTACGGTGTCACTGCTCTTTACTCTCTGTGCAGCAAAACCAATAATTGATTTGAATAAAGAAAAACTCAGGAAAACGGTTTTAATCTTTTGTTTTTATATGTCCTCCATCATGAAAAAAGTGCTACAAGAACTTGCTAAAAACAGCAAAAACACAATTTTAATTGGAGTGGGTCTTTAATAAAGTCAGACTCGCTGAGGGACTCATCAATGACTCTTTTGTCCCCCTTAATGAGCGTATATTGGTGCGCCTTACATATGATTTAAAAATAGACAATTCATTGATGGTGCTCCTTGTAATCCGGTGTGGAAATTTCGGTAAATGTGGAGATACATGTATGACCAGTCAGTCTAACAGAATGTGTTACTTCACTTAAGGATAAAATATTTAATACTCCATTTTTTTCTATAGATTCATTATCTTTCAGTTGTGCCTCTTACTCACCATCTGATGTGAAATGGCGAGTAGCATTTGTTTAGTGTTTCCCCTTGTGTTGTAAAGGCTGTTCTTTGAGCAGATGGTGAATATCTGCTTTGCCTGTCGGTGAGTCTTAGCCTTGATGTTCAGTATAGCTTCCAGTCATCGAGGTTTTCTCCTGCTGTGCTTGTAAAAAGGACTTGTGTCAATGAGTTTTGGCTCCTCTGTGTTTCAAACGGAAAAAAAAGAGGGGGTAAAAATGAAGAGTACATATTTTATGAAAATCCTGTGTGAATGCTGACAGCTGATCCTGCATTTGAAGATGTTAAAGGATGGCTTAAGAACCAGAAGATCATCAGAAGCTTGGAAAGTTGATCAATCCTGCAAGTTACTTTCATTTACGAAATAATTTAGAAGAAAAAAAGATGGATTTAGGAAGAAATTAAAAAAAATGGTGGAAGAGGATAAATGAAAAGCAGGATGGGATTATAAGAAAAGGAACCGTTTTTTTTTTTAAGAAATAAAACATTAAAATGGAAAAAAAAGCATCAAGACAAGCAGGTTGAGGGGAGTAGAGGCTTTTAAAAGATTGGAATGCTCTTTGTGCTTTCAGGGAAACATATGGTGCCTCTTCTAACTCAAAGAGTTGTGCAGATTCAGTTGAAGTTTCAACTTCAAAAGGAAGTGATGAATGCACCAGATTTTTGGCCCAGATTTGAGCTGATAAAAAACTAGCAAAATCCTTTTTCCCCCCCAGCAAAATCATTTGTTAAGTATACTTCTTGGCAATAATGCCTTTCAATGTCAGCACATTGATGCCAGAGCTACCAGCTTCCTGTGAAAGTCCTTAACTACTCTACTAAATGCAGTGCTGCACCAAAATGATTTTATTCAGAATGAGCAAAACTAAATTTACTTTTTATTTTTATTTTAGATAAAGCAAATTCAAGTAAACACAAGAGAATTGATCTCAATGAAAACTCTAGGATCTGTCACAAACAGAGTTACTTTTAAACCGGAATACCTTACTAAGAACTTGCTAGTATATTGAATGTAAAAATAAAAATACTATTTACAAATTGGGATGTCTACTGCATTGTCCTTTGAGTTCTTTTCATAAAACCTCAAATTTGTGGCATGAATTTTGAATTTCAGGGAAAACGAAATGCAGCAAACCAACTTTGGATGACCTAGAATCCAACAATGGTCAACGATGACACCCACAAATAAAATCAATCATTTCATCTTCTAAGCTGTTTGCTCCCTTTTGGGGTCACGGGGCTGCCGGAGCCCTTCTCGGATACCTGTGGGCGACGGCTGGGGACAAACCAGACAGGCCGCCAGTCTGCCGCAGGGCCACAACCTCACAGCACTTCACCAACTTCACCAAATATGGGAACTCAGGGTTCGTTTTTCAGGGGCCACGATGAACATCATCCAGTGTGGGTCCTTGGCCAAGACCCTTCACGGTACTGTCTCAAAGGGGCCCAAGTCTGGGTCTTCCTGTTCTGGTCCCCAGTCCAGTTAAACTACAGGGTTGTGTCACAAAGGATATTTGATGTAAAACTCTCTGCCAAACCACCTGTGCAAAGCAGTGACAGGTGATTTGCTGTGGCGACATTTAAAGCATTATGCTAAAAGGTGAACATGTCAAGAAAACAGTTGCAATTATCTATGATTGAATATTTTAAGTTACTAATGTTATTTTCTTGTTAATTCAAGAAACAAATGTGGTACCTTGAGATACTGAGGAGAAAAAAAATAGCAGATTTGGGCGTCCTTTCTTCCTTAGAAGATGAACTCAGCAAAACACTAAAAACATTTTTTATTAAAGCATTCCACATCTCGGTTACATCTACTATTTTTCTTTGTCATGTGATACTTCCAACACCGGTTATAAAGGTTCAAGTACAAAGAGAAAACAAAGACATAAAATAATAGATGTTACAATGCATGAAAGACAAACAGTGCCCTGTTTTCTACACACAAAGCCCACAAGTCAGGCAACGTCATTCTCAATCAAGAAATGCCCTTGTTATGTCTGCCTCACAGCATGCACCACTGCAAGTCAACATCAATGTTTCATTGACCTTTCAACCCGGCTTAACTTGTTCCTCCCAGCTTTCTTTTCCCTGATTGCTTAGACACAACAGTGTCGCAGGTAAAGGGGAAATAGCATCTGCAGTTTTTGCTGTTCTCTGTACAGTTAAAAAGCTATCCTGGTTAACTGTACAAGAAGGAACATTTTTGTTTTCCTTAGAACGTAAATCACACCAGCCTCGAATAAAATTAAGCTTCCTCTTAATTTTACGATGACCATTTTAAAATGAAAGTAACACTTCTTGTACTACACACCTTTATTTCTGTGTCACATTTTGTTTAAGTTGTTGAATATGTTTGCAGTCACACACTGTTTTTATTTAATTTCATAGATTATACTAAAAGCCTTATCTTTTTTTCAAAAAGAATAAAGCAACAACAATTAGACCAAAAGTTAGTTCATGTGGGATCCAAATAAAACAAGATTGTAAATAATATTGCTGTAATAACTTTTAACTATGCAATCAAAGATGACCAAAATATTGGTTGATCGTTGCGTAACCTTGTGAAAACTATGGACTCTGAAGGTGCAGCTGGATGGCTCAGTTGGCTGTGTGTAGGACTGGCACATGGACTGCCAAAAAAGGCTTTGGTTCCAAAAGGGGGAGGGGGGGGGGCTAGGCAAGACCCTTCAGGCTACTGCCCAACTATGAAGCCACACGGGGGCCCCAGCCCAGATAACACACAGGGTTGTGTCAGGAAGGGCATTGAGCGTAAAAATCTCAATCAAGCCATCTGTACGGATCAGTGAAAGTTGATTTGTTGTGGTGAACAACAACAAGTGAACAACATTAACATGTTGGACTCTGAAGGTAGAACACTCTGGAGGTAACTCTTTAGGAGCATTTCCATCCATCCATCTCAGTATACCTATTGCACATAGATGAAAAAGAATTATTTATTAAATAAACCTATTTATGTACAAATATGATCAGAAAGGAATGACGCTAAAATGGAAACCAACACACGCCTGGAAATCCAAAATACGTCTCTTTGCTTTGCATCTTTTGTAAGGTTGCTGTTCGGCCTTTGTCTGTACCCTCAAACCTTTAAGCTGGTGTGAATGGACTCATCATGGTGACTCATGTATGATTCACAAATTACTCATGTATCACTGAAATAACTATAATCTGAAAATTATAGCTTTAAGTCACATTTAACATCATTTTTGACTCAGCGGCTCCTGCACATGTCTGCTTTTTGTTAGCAGTGGCTTATGACAGACAAAAGAATCACCGAACACTGCAAGAGAAATTTAAAAGTCATGTACTAGAAGTAAATACAAAACTCGTTACTGGATGCGTTGTGACATGTAACAAGAACACTTAGAAGCTTACTTGACCAATGGAAACCAAACTACACCTAATCTATCTATCTATCTATCTATCTATCTATCTATCTATCTATCTATCTATCTATCTATCTAATGCAGCCTGCATCCTGTGAGGAAATGTTCCATACCTGAAGATAGGTGATCAAAGCAGACTTTCTTCTAACAAAACTGAGGTTCTTCTAATTTGTCGATTATGTTTTTTGGAATGTAACTCACCGCAATAAACAAGGGAACACTGTATATTAATATCATAGTCAGATTGGTGTTTCTAAATAGGTGTCTTTGTGTGGTTGTCTTTGTGTGGTCCTGCAATGGACTAGCAAACTTCTCAGGATATGTCTTGTCTTCATCCTATAGTAGCTTGAAAAGACTCCACAAAGTAGATAGAAATTTTTAATCAAATTAGAGTTTAAATTTGACACATTCAAAAGCTACAGATAAGACATCCCATATTGGGGCAGTGGTTCCAGCTTTTAGGAACCACAACTGGGATTTGCAGGACTCATAACACTGTGTGCAGATGCAGTATTGAGAGGGGGATTGGAGTCGCACTTCTCCTTAAAAAAAATCTCCCTTACACAATGAAAATTCTTCTTACCCTCAGCAGCCAAAGCATCCAGACATATCCTTTTATGACCCTTTAAAATGTTTCATGATAAGTGATAAAACACACAGACCATATATCAGAATCATTAGAAGTGTGTTCACCTGTATCTTTCACAAAGGGGCTGACATAAGTACGTATGAGTGAAAGGATAGTTAGAGTGCAGATGAAAGTCTAGAAAGATGCTTTGAGCCTTGAGCTGTTTTGGTGTGGTTCATCCCGCAGTGTGCTGGCTGCAGCGCCGAAGAGGTGGATTAAGGCGTTGTGCAAACATTCATCAGCTCTGGTGTTGAAACTGTTAGCATCTGAGAGTCATGTAACTCTCTTTACTGAATGTATGAACTCAGAATAAGTTAGGGACATGGTGAAAATTAAGTGGATGTTACATACACAGTGTTTGCCTTATTTCGCAGATTTTTGGGATAGGGAGGTATTTGCATTGAGATGATAGACACAGCTCATTTAGTGTTTTCCACATAATGGTCTCACTGTAGTCTGTCTTACTTAATGGGGCCAAAAACAAAAGGATCTAAACGAAAGACCTTCGCAGTGTGGGATCAATTTCAACATTCTGTGGATATAAAAAGCTTTTTTTTGCCAGTAAGTCATTCCATCTTCATCACTCAAACAGCCATGAACACACAATGTCCCTTAAGAGACGAGCAGCACCACCTGGCCACAGTGCCCCTTCAAGTTGGTAGTAAGCAGTCAGATGTTGTAGGTCAACTTGTCTCAAAGTGTCATCGGCAGACTTTTATCAAGACGTTGAACTACTGTCAGAGTTTGTGATGGAACCAGCAATGGAGCCCCGCCAGCAACAGACCACAACCATGACCAGTACCTAAGAACCTCTGCACTCAGACATGGTGTACCACACAGCTGCAGGCCTGTTTCCCAGATGTGAGGGGTACTAGGGTTTCTAGACAAACCATTTACAACCAACTCCACCGCTTTGACTTGAATGCCAAACAACTGTTGCAGATGACTCCACAGTCATCAAGACACCTCAGTGAACCTTTGCAGGGGACACAAAACTATGTGACCTAGATAATGCAGCAATAGTCTACTGTCTTATTCAATGATGAGTGTTAGGTCACCTTGCACAGAAATGATAGTTGTCAGCGTAGCTGGAGAAGGCAAGGTGAGTGATACACCAAGGTTGGAGTGATATACTGAAGTGCAACAGTCTGGACATAGATCACCAGTCAGCGCAAAATCGATGTGATTATTGTAGATGGCCCAGTCACTGCAGATTTGTACCTCAGAGACATCCTAGAACCCAATTCCACCAGCACTTTTACAACTTTCTGTTCATGGATGATAATGCTCCACCACATGGTGCCAGAATTGTCACAGCTGGACAGGAAGTGGGAGTGCCATATAGGATTTGGCCAGCAATGCCCCCATGACCTGAACCCCATTGAGCACGTCTGGGACCAGCTGAAGCAGAGACTGAATGAACGTACCCCACCCCCAAGTGACCTGGCAGAACTGCATGTAGCATTTGTAGAATAGTGGAACACATTGCCTCAGAACAATATCATGAGGCCAGTGAAGAGCTTGAGACGTCACTGTCAAGCTGTCATTACGACAGATGGTGGAAATACCCACTATTGACATGGTGAGTTCTTTACTATTTAGGGTTATTTTTTTATTGTCCTTATTTTGGGGATAGTAAATATCAAACTAATGAAAAATTGTGTTTCTTCTCATTTATTTTTAGCAATATAAAATGGAACTTTTACTTATGTTTTTAATTTAGACAAAATACAAGATTCTCACATGTAAATAACATTACCTCTTCTTATTGTGAATAGCCTATGTGGTTCCTTCAAGTGTAGGGTGGCAGGTTGATATCAGTGCAGGCTCTCTTTAGCATGACGGGACACATACATCTCTAAAGGAGGAAGTCAGAGATGCTGAGACAAGAAACATCTGTTCTTAAAAGCAATTAAAAAAACACTGTTTCCAGTATAGTTGCTTGAAGCAAGACAGGAAGGAGACAAGAATTTTGTGTAAAATGTCAAATCAAAGCTTTTAAACTTTGAACAGAGAAGGTTTTACATTTTAAAGCTATAAAGTTATCAATTCCAAGATGAAGATTTTTTGTAGCATTTCTCTGCTATCTCTTAAAGTGTGTTTCCAATTATACATTTGGACTGTTTGAAACTGGAACCCAATTGGAACCTAAGAAAGAGCTGCCCCAAAAAACTTCAACAGTAACCATCCAGTTGTTACTGTTAAGGAGCTTTAGGAGGAAGACATCCGAATAACTGTGCATTTCCTGGTTGCACATCACTCCCACAAGGTAAACAAGTGCCTTTAGTGTTTTTTGTGTATATTTCTTCTTGCATCATAGTTGTCAAGCAGTTTCAAGGACTTCTTCATTTGTTCCAGCAGAGATGTATTTGTTGAGTTCCATTGCATTGATTTGAAATGAGTAATCCAGGATGTAAGCTAACAAAATGAAAAAAAAAAAAAAAAAACAGTATTATTGTATATACTTATTTTTAAGCACTGTCATTTTTCTCTACATGTTGCACGTAACTACTCTGCCCATGTCATAAAAACTATTCTTATTAGAGCAGAACCAACAAGTTAGTACATATGTTTTATTTATATATTTAAAGAAAGAATAAAAGTTTCCTTTGGAATGAAACCTATAGTTGGAGATAAAATGGGTGCCATTGAATCTTTAGTAAAAGCTAAGAATGATGAAGGTTAATTTTAGGACATAAATTGACAGACTTTTAAACCAGTCTCACTACCCCTCAGATTTACTGATAAGAGGAGATGGTGTTGATGAAGGTTTTGTCTAATTTGGTAGGGTAGTAAATTTACTCATATCTCCCACTTCCGCTACCAGCCTCCTGTCCAACCTGCTCAAAGCTGGAGAAATATCTTAGTCCTAAAGTTTTTCTTTTTTGTGTTCTTTTTCTACACATTCCTTACTGCACATCTTTCTATTCTCTGTCATTGCATATTGATGCATGGCATTTATTATGTCACTAACTTGAATGGCTTTTGTTTTCTAATTGATGAGTCAGTGTTTTTGCATCTGTTTGTCTCCTTTCTGCTCTCTCATTATAGCGGCTACTGTAAATTGTCTTTTGTTCTGACAGATATAACTGATTTTGCATTTTTATCCTGGTTTCTTGTTGTTATGGTAACTTACAATGCTTATATCTTCTAACAAATGTTCTTGTGATTTTATCCTTTCTGCTTTCTCACTGCCAGAATAACAGCCTTGTGTTTTCTTTAAATGTTACAGAGACTTTTATTTAGTCTGTCTTCATCTTGTTATCTCACTCATCTCAAAATATCTCATTGCTCCAGGAATTAACCTACATGTGGTCTTGTTCTGAGGGTTTCGTGTTTCTCTGTCAATTTCATATAGACCTTAGATTCAGGAATATCATAAACAAAGGACATGGATTTGAACATTGGCAAGTGTTTGTAACATCTTTAGGTACCTGTGGAATCTCTTGAAGCTGGTTTTATTGTCATGCTCCTTTCAAGTTTCTGGCTGTACTAGTCAAGTATTTTAGTAGTAGTTTGAAGTAGTTTGTCCGGAGGAAATCTGACTTTAAATAACCTAATTAAGGTATGCTATTCTTTCCATGTTCATAGAACACCTTATACATGTGCCCTTGTGTTTTCTGGAGTCATTTAGTAGATCACTCTTGGTAATGTTCGCTCCAATCCAAGTTCCCCTTTATGTAAGGGTTATGGCTCTCTCCATGTTAATCTGGAGTCACAAAGCAATAGAAGTCAGATTTAAATCTGAATATGTCTTCAAAGTTGGTGGCCGTGGTGAAGAGGTAGAGTGGTCAACCTGTGGAAGACCTCTTAAGACCTCTGGTTCAGTTTCTGCCTTGCCTGCCCATGTGTTCAATTGTCCTAGGTAAATAAGTACACACAATTAAACATTAAAAATCAACATGTACTTTCTTTTGACTCTGACCCTAAAAAGGAAAGGTTGGTTGGTTATCTTGATTCACCATATTTATCAGGCAATAAGGCCTTTCTCAAAAATTGACAGTGCACCTTATAACCTGGTGTGCATGATTTGTAGACTTTGGTTGTGCTTATTGACACGAAATGAATTTTTGTGGTATGTACAAATTGTCAAAAGTTGCTTGATGGCTCAGTTGGTTAAGTGCAGGACCGGCACATGGGGGAATCAGGGTTCAATTCCCAGGGCCACGGTGAGCTTCATCCAGTGTGGATCCTTGGGGAAGACCAAGGATCCCCCCCCCACACACACACAAAGGGGGGGGGGGGTCTGGGATCCAGCCCAGATGAAAACAGGGTTGTGTCAGGAAGGGCATCTGGTGTGGAAATCTCTACCAAACCACCTGTGCGAATCAATTCTTTAGTCATCTCAATGGGCTTTATAATAAACATGAGAAAAAGAACATGAAGTTATACAATTCAATAGGCAATAGGCTCCGTGCACGAAAGTAAGGAGTTCTACTTCCGCCGCCTTGAGTGTGAGGCCGACCATTTCCGGTTTGCGACTTCTGTAGCAGCGACACGGCAGATTTTGATTGCGAAAGATGGTATATTTCACCAGTTTTCTACAAGGTCTCCCGAAAATCGACTTGAACGACATCTACAGGATTGTCGACCAGTGCGTGGTTACATGGGCAAAATATCGTGTCGAAAATACCGAAAAGGAAATGTGTCCCGTTGTAAACAAACCTTTGCTGTCACATATTTATGCAGCAGCTCGGTAACATACGAGGCGATCTTCCAAACGTGCTTTTATTAATTTTATGAATATTATGAAGTGCCTGTTCGCTCATCATTTTATATTTAATCCTTGTGGTCAGTGCTTTTTTTGTGGAAGAAGAACAGTCAGAACTGAAGAACAACCCAGTGTTAGGATAGGCTAACAAAACGGGCTAACAACATTAGCCTTTATTTGTCGGGGCACAATTATAAACACAATTCCATGTGTCGTGATTTTTTTTAACAGTTTCTTAGGACTGAGCAGCATTTCTGCTCTGAAAAGCTCACACACACTGTGTGCTCTGCTCTGTCCTCGCGAGTCCGGCAGCCGCTAAGCCCCAGAGCGGCGGCTCGGCTCGCAGTCCGAATTCTCACACATAAAACAACAACGCACACGTACCAAAGCACCTTCCCCTCAAACACATTAATAAATCCAGCTGCTCTGCTCAAAGAGGTTCACTCAGTCCACTGGATCCGGAGCCTGAACGCAGAGCTCGGATGCCGGGTCCAGACGTCAGTGAGCACGCATGAGGGGTGAAAGAGACGGGAGAGCCAGCGGGGAGAGAGCGGAGCGGGGCTTTTCACGGGGCGTCCACGGAGCCGCTGGTCGGTCCCGTATAGTTCACAAGCTTTCTCTCAGCCAAACACCGTCTATGCATGACGTAACCCAGAGCAGCAGTGACACACGATCGGAATGACCGTTTACATGAACAACGATCGGTATACCCAGCTATCTCGATCGGAAAGAAATTTTGATCCGAACGAGTCTGACCGGGACAAAGTATTCCGAACGGCGTGTTTACATGACGCATTTTCTTTCCGATTGCTGCAAATACGAAACACGACTCGTCTTGCTTGGGGTGAAGTCCTTCCGCCGTGTTCCCCATCCATTCGGCTCTCACCGACACATCTACTGGAAAGCTAAGAAAGCTTATATTAGTACTGTTGTACTTTGACAAATTCGGGGCACACGGGTACACAACAATGTTGTGATGTCTTTGTCACGCGTTGAAACACCAAACGCCTCTCTTTTACCCGAAATCCGCTCCTATTTACTCAAAACTAGCAACTCAACAAAACTCCCCACAACAATAACACGACCAACAGGAAGTTGTCGGCCTCACACTCGAAACACGGAAGTTAACCGGAAGTTCTGTCGTGCACGTAGTCTATAGCTAAACTAAACTAAACTAAACTAAACTAAACTAAACTAAACTAAACTAAACTAAACTAAACTACAGACTAAGCTAAACTAAACTAAACAACAGACTAAGCTAAACTGGGCATCCCTGCCCTTAAAACCCTCCTTTTCGGTAAGGAAAACTCCATAAAAAAACGGATTCCATAAAAACAAAAAAAGTGTCCACATGAAGGAGGGATCCTCTCCCAGGACGGACAGGCGATGTGTCAGAACTCTTAGAGAAGAATTAGCTTATCTAACTCAACAAGTACATGTTTAAATAGTCAGTGAATCAGTGGAAGAGGATTCGCTGTGGCAACCCCTGAATGGATAGGCCAAAAGGTGTACAACATGAGTTTGGTAAACAACAAAGCCGTACAACTTGATAAATTGTTGGAGCATCATGGCCAACGTACTCAGGAGCCTTGCGACACAAAGAACTAAAAAAGTGTGTTTATGGGTTTTTTATGTCACAACTTAATGTTGAAAGTCATTAAAAGGTTGAATACTATTTGTTATATTGAACTCTCTGCAAAGGCTGCTTATCACAGATATAAAAGGCACACATTAAAAACAACACAGTATACTAGAAAAAACATACAGAACTTCCCATCCATTCAATAAAATACCTGTATGGTGTTCTAGAACTATAAGAAAGCCAATCATTGTGATTACTGAGGCAGTGATAGAACTAAACTTGATTGTGGTAAAAGGCTCCTGGAATGGTTTGCTCCTCTGATTCCTTTTAACAGCCCAATGAAAGCATTTAAAGAGCAAAGAGGTGACTCTTGCAATGCTAGAATGAATAACCTCACATTAACAGCTCGTCGTTTGCTTCTTTTATTCTTGTCACCCACAAAAGTACTTGAAGTTGTGGTAGAAAAATGTCATCCAGCCTTGTTGCTATCGTTTACATTTTTTTTGATTCCACTGCTTCCTATGTTGAAATAATGTTGGTATCTTGCCCGTGGCTGTTCTGAAGATGTTCTGTTAACCCAGTTGTCTAAAAGCCCACCCCAGACTAAAACCAAAGCATCTATTGATGTCTAAATTATTGGGAGATGTGGTAAGGTTTAGAATAAACTGTGATGAATTGCTGTCAGATTTTCATAAAAGGCGCTCTGCTGAATGTGCTCTTCAGTGGAGAAAAGTGGTGACATACGTTTACACACATTACTGTGATTGAGTAGTTTTGGTAATATGGAAATATACATGATTTTTATGCATCACACCTTATACTTGAGTGCATTTGTCTCTCTGTTTTTTTCTCCTTAATATCTTACATTTTTCTATTCATTGTCTTAAAATTTTTACATTTATTTTGTGCATTGATTTATTTGTCCTGCCTGATGGGTCCTACACAACCAGTTCCAGACATTTCTGATTCCTTTACCAATTATAAAACTTTCAAACATTTCTGGTTAGTGTTAGTAAATACTGTGTTTTATATACAATAAGTAGATGTCAGTACATGTGTGTACTTCCGTGGCTATTTCTGTCCAAAACAGAAGGCCACCAAACAATTCTGTTTAAATAAAAAAAATCTTCAATTTATTTTATGAAGTAGTATAATGGCACATATTACTTTCATTTTTAATAAATTAAACTGCAATTAAATTGCAGAGGGTTGTGCCAAGAACGTCATCTGACAGAGACCAAAGCCAAATCTACCAAGTGAGTCTCAAACAGAGCTTTTATTCCAGATCGGTCGTTGGTCAGGATAGAGTTAAAGTCCAATTAGTTGCCACACGTGGGTGTGCGGAATTTGTTGTCCACATTTGACCCATCCTATGGCATGCTGTGTCTGCACCATTTGGTAGTTTAACCCTTCAATCCAACCCCTTAATGCGAAATGACTCAAACACAGATTTGAATTCACAACCGTCTAGTCACAGGGCGGACACCCTTCCACAAGGATAACAACAACATACTATAGTTTAAAGAGAGAGATGAGTAGCTGGCAGGGAGAGAAAAGAGAAGACTGGGGAGTAGGGCTTGTAATAGGATCTTTGAATCAAGGGAGATTTACAATGATGAAACGAAGAAAGGAGATGATTCTGTGTTTTCAAGAGACCAGGTGTTTATTTTTCTAAGCTGGAACCAGCAAGTGCTGTCAACAGCAATAGGGCATCGTTCCACTAAGAAAACGTTGTCCTGAATGGGTGCTTCTTGTGTGGACTACAAGTGTGCACCACACATAATGGAGCTTGGTCTGTTAGTGTACAGTCTGACTAGAAACAGTAATATTTTTGTACGAGCAGACACGTCTGTTCCTGACCGAAAGCGTGATGACTAAAGTGCAAACTCAGCAAAAAGAAAAGAAGGAAGAGAGGCCGCCGCTACGCTGTGGGAGGATCCGTCATCTCATCTTCAAACAGCAAACATCAATCAACTCCTCTGAGGTTTGCAAACACTAGATTTATGCCTTCATACCCCGCTTGATGGACATTTATTTCCTGGAGATGGGTTCCCTTTCTTATTTAGTTTGAAGAGAGGAGTAGAAAAAAATGGATGACACGAAAGTAACTGCATGTAAAAAAAAAAAAAAAACCCTGGCAGAAAAACAGTGCCATGCCGTAAAAATAAAGGCAGAAAATAAATTTCCTATTAATTCAATTTAGAAGTTAAATAAACTGCAGTAAATCAATATTTTTTTTTAAGTTGAAATAAAAAAAAATGTATTTGTATGTCAATAAACACGCTTCTATTAATGCAATCTAGATTTTTCATTTCTAGAAACCACTATTCATGTTCCTTTATTTTTAATAAATTGGAGATTATACTTAATATTTACATTTTTACAACAATATTCTTCCATAGCAGAACCCAACTAGAACACAAACAAATATGAAGAGTGCTGTAATGGATCACTGCGGGACAGCTGGGATCCATCTGCATGTTCCCCACTATTTCTTTTGTTTTTGTGTTTGATTGTTTTGTCTGGCTTATATCCACTGTCATTTCGGTGACACTACTGATGACGTCATCAAGTGGGACTGATGTCCAAATTCAAAGACACTTATTTTCAATAACTCTCTGTTTGTAGTGGTAGGGAGAATTCTTCCCCTGTCTATAAGGGCAGGGGAAGAATTCGAATTCGGCAGAAGAGATTAAAGAAGTGATGAAGAAGCTGCTTCTGGCCCGGTTTGAAGATCAAGACTCTTCATCAGATTTCCCTTAGCTGCAGTAGTCCACAACTGCTCAGTGGTTTAGACTTTTTAACAGACTGGCAAAGCGTAATGCAACAAAACCTTGTCCTTCATTGTGTCATAAAATGTTTTTAAATAAAAATCCATCTGACTTTGAATACATACACATTTGTGATGAACACCCCTGGCTAAATAAACAGGTATATTATTTACTAAATTATTACTGGGAGTTTTTTGATTGCCTTTTCATTTAATAGTTTCAGAGAAACCGTCTTGTCCATGTAACTCACGTTACTGTCCAAATACTTCATGATACGCTTCTCAAACAGATGACAATAGTATGCTCCATTTTCATGATGTTCCTTGAGGTGGATGCACGAAAAGAGAACCGAAAGACACACCTGTGCTCCCCTTATGATGCAGCTGCCCTTGTTTACGACTGTCCACGGGCCCGAACAACCCCAAAACTCGCAGCACCAGTACGGGTCAACCCACCTTACGGGTGCATGTGACAAATGTATTTGCGACTTAAAAGAAGTCTGTCAGATATCCAGAAGGAGAACAGCTGAATGTCACTTAACAGCCTTAGAGTGCTGCTCCATCTTCACCCCCAGGTGGAGCTTTCTGACTGAAACTGTTGTTGCTGGTATGATCCCAGTCAAATGATAGTCAGTGGGTCCTTTGGCAGGACTCCTGACAGCGCTATGTCCACCATACATCAGTGCATGTCCCCCTGGCAGACTTTGTAATTGGCTCCAGGAAAACAAAATGTCTCTTGAAGAAAAATGATAAAAAGACAACCAAAAAGGAACGGGAAGTGAGAATGCATGTGAGCACTGTGTTTGACACCAAGTGCAGAGTCATCTGTAGAGCCCTCCCTTTGGAAGAAAAGGGGTATGACTCTTTAAGATGAAGAGAGGAGACCTGCATGCCTGAAACCTTCTCCTGAAATGAAAAAGAGGCAAGGTACACCATAGTGAAGTCCTGCTTCTGTTGACTTTTGTTCTAAGAAATGTGAGTTTACATTCTGATGATGGCCATGATATCAAATTCAACACATTATACTACATACACACACACAGAAGCCCAGAACGCGTATTTACATAGACTTTTTACTGAAAGCAGCTGGTTGAAGGCACATTGCAGATGCGTTCACACAGCCCTCGTTTGATGGCTATGCATCTTGCACGTAGAGCCCAAAACAGTCGTAGAAACGTGCATTGCTATATGTGAAAGCGAGAGTTTTGAACGCAAAAAACCCGGAACGCACATTTAGACACAATCACATAGACTTTCTTGTTTTAACAAAAAGTCTCATAACGACTCCAGTTTGTCCAAAACTCTGCAGCAAGGCTTTTAGTTGGAACCAATGAGCCCACACATGCCACCACTCTGCCTGTATCGCTACATTGGCTTCCTATTAAATTTAGAATAGATTCTAGGATTTTAATCTTAGTTTTTAGAGCCTTGCACGGACATACCCAAAACTATATTTGTAACCTCTCAACTCTCTACACTCCTGCACGTTAGCGAGGTCCACTGATAAGAATCTTGTGTGTTCCAAAAACTCTCTCTCTATGCGCTAGATCGACTCAGTCAAGTGTTTTAAAACTCAAGTTAAGACATTTTTATTTAGAAGAGCTTTTAGTTGACTTTTACTTGAGTTCACTTTCTTTTACTTGCAGTTTATTGGGTTTTACCGGCTTTAGACGCCCTGTGCCATGCTGTGTTCTTTGATTTTATCTTGCTTTAACATTGTGAAGCACTTTGTACGACGCTCTCTAAGAAAAGTGTGATTTAAATAAAGATTTACGTACATACTTTCCCTGAAGTAGCCGCTCAAACATGCGTTGCCGAGGGAGGTGTGAACGTAGCTCAATCGTCTTTATGAGTGTTCAAAACAACTGCTAGAAATCAGATTGTTTGGACCAGAACCTTTGTCTACTCGTCCCACAGTGTGGCCCCTGCTGACTACAACCAGAACTCACTTCAACATCCTGCTCACAATTCTAAATTTTACTGATCAATAAATGTGGAGACAGACGTGGGGGTGGTAATCCAATGTCCTTCAGTTTTGCATCCCATGTGTTACTCCAATTCAAGCATTTCGTACCGCTGCCAGCTTTAGTCCAACCGTTTAGTCAACCGTGTTCATCCCTTATCCTGTTATACATATTGGAGAAAATTGTTGTTCATGCAGCAAAAAACTTGACTGCATTTTGTAAAAGTCAGCAGTTTTTCTGACACAATGAAGGTTAAAAAAAATACTTTTACGTACCATCAAATCCATTTTAAAGTTGCCTTTTAGACAAAATTATACAAAAAAAGAGATGTCCTGAGATAACTTCAAAAGAATTTTACATTTTACAAGACCGGATAATGAAGCCTGACGGAAGTTGTCAGTAGTGGAAATTAATGTGCAGGAAAAACGGAGAAAAGGAAATTTTATGCTCAAAACAAAACAAGTTAAGGAAAATTCAAATGCTGGTAAATCCCCCTCCCTCAGTCACAGCAGCCTCTCTAAATATGAATTGAATGCTTCATCCAGATTTGCACTTCCAGCTGCAGCACTTGTGGTTTACAGAACATATTGGGGTTTTTATGGATGCTGAAACACGTTCCACTGTTGCTCCACTAACACCAGCTCTCTGCTGTGGGAATTATGAAGCCGGGCCTCAGATGAGCAGGGCAGAAGCTTAATCATTAGGTCTGATGGATGAGGGCCTGAGTTAAGCCAGGGAGGAGCAGGAGAGGGATGGGGGAGGATGAACATTAGACAAGAGGGATGGTGGGAGATAGAGGGTAAGTGGGAAAGAAAAAGTGGTTGAGGAAGATTTACAGGACACGTGATGGAAGGAGAGAAGGATGAACAGAGGAAGACGAGCGAACCGCCACAGAGGAGGACCCGTCTAACAAATTACCTGCTCCTCCATTACAGAGCCTGTCAGCGTGGACGCCTCTGTCAAGCGGCGCACACACCCCGTCTGTCTGATGCGCTCATCTGAGCACACAACCAGGAGCAGACAAGCACTCCCACCATGTGCCTCACTTCTCCATTTTTCAAGAGTTGACTTCTGGGTGGAAACATCTGCAAACTCCAAACTGAAGCTCCTGCTTGTGTCTGATGGCGGGCTGTCACAAACAGCTGGCGGGCCTACTGACAGGTGCACAAGAAAGTCTTAAAAGCAACGCAATAACCAAGCAATAATAAAACCATTTTTTTAAATTTTGTGAACTCATATTTTTGTGTCGTGTTCTAATCACAGCTGTATTTTCTTTACTTTCAGGTAACATTTGTTTTTTTTGCATGCTCAAGTTTTCTGTTCTTTTTTTCTCTTTTTGATAAAAAAAGAGAAAATGTGAGAATAAAAATGAAAAATGAAGGAAAAGGAATTCAGAATAATCATTTTGAGCTTCATATATTTCTACCAAAACAATTTTTGCTTACCAGAATTTACGTGGTAATCTTTTCTCCCTTATTTTTGATGTTTTGAAAACAAAATAATATCTGGTATAGCTGTAAAGGTAAAGCTGAGCTTAGCCAGCTAGAGAAGCGGAGAACGGCCTGCCGTACTTTTTTTAGGGTTTTTTCTCGTCACAACAACATATACGGTCTCGTTATCACGGAAAAAAAAGTATTTTTCTAGTTATTACAGTCCTTCCATCCTGCGCCTCTCATGTATCATTCTGTAATCATGTAGACCAGGGGGGTCCGAATCCAGGCTTCCAGGGCTGGTGTCCTACAATTTTTATTACAACCAACCTACCATTGAAGCTCCTTATTGGCTAAACACACCAGATACAGGTAATTAGCAGCAGGATTTCTGGAAAACCAGCAGGAGGCCTGTCCCTGAGTCCTGGAGTTTTTCAGCTGATGTAGATGGCCTGGTCCCATTATCTGGTCAAAGATGAAATTAGCATCATCCATAGGAACACCGCAGCTGCAGCCGCCTGCGCAACTGCACCAGGACAAACCTCTCCTCAAACAACGATGATGATTTGGACGTTGTTTGTGACCGACCTCATCTACGCCTGAGTTAGACTACGATCAAAGTAATCAATTACAAATTGATACGTTTCTCTCTGACAAACTGCTTTGTTTTGCTGCAGATTGTAGAAAAAAATGAAAACTATGTTCTTCTTTATCTTTTTCTTACAACATAATTTTTTTAAATCTCCGGAACATCTGCTACCTCAATATCATAAGACAAAAGCTAGTTTTCTTGTGATAGTAGATGTTATCACGAGAAAACAGCCAAAACAAAAAAGGCTAACTAGGCCGTTCACAGCTTCTGTAACCAGCCACTAATTGCTGCTAATGTAGTTTACCTGACAACGTTTAGTTGAAACCATCTGACAGAAAAATCCAACCTGACTTGTGGAGAAAATAAGAATTTTACTAAATCCAAATTAGACATGGCCTGAGAGGAGCTGAACAATGTCAGACAAATCTGCTTTTTCTCATGTTTACTGGAATGAAACCAAAGGATGGCATCAGCACCACCATGTCCATCGCCTTTTTCTTTAAACCTTTTTCTCTTAATCCTTCCCTTCCTTCTCCTTGTACCTCCACTGCCTCATCTGTCATGGCTGTGTCTACCTGCAACTGTGTTTAAACATGCTCAATGCATTGAAGTTGGCACAGAGTTTGTTATTCTGGTAAAGTCACAGCTCAGACAAACAAAGGAGAGCGCCTGCATCCAGAGTGATAAAGTGTATAGGGGGAGGCGGTATGGGGCAGGAGGGGGGGCAGGGTCATGGCTAGATGGATGGGGTGGTGTGCATGAAGCAGGTGTGTGGTCATCCTTCAGTGAGCCCAGCTGGAGGAGCCTCGGACAGTGGGACCCGCGCGATAATGATTCTTTAACGATCCTCCATTGCTCTGATCCGACTTTGGGGGCGGCTGACAACTCAGCGGAGCTGGAAGACACACATTGTTGTGCGTGAGCCATAATCAATTCTGTCAAAACATTTTGGAAGCACAATGTGTTTAGTTTAAAGTTACAGAAATTCGCTCAGGAGATGGAGCCCGTCATCCGCATCCTTAAGGTGTAAACGGGTGAAGTCAAAGGTGGCAGCATCAGACTTTGTGCAAGATTATCTGCTGAGTCTCCTCAGAGATGGCTCAGACTTTCTGCCTCTCAGCGGGGCTGTGGTAAAGTAAACAAAAAAATAGTGCGACAACAATCTTAGATGCACACCACTGCTCTTCCTCTGCTCTTCTGTCCCAGGATGGATCCTGGAAAGCCAAAAACAAACATCCCAAAACACATACGGACTAAGGAGCACCTCTGTGGAGGCAGATTATAGACTCTCTGCAAGGTAAAAAATACACTTCACCAATTAGTGGAGCCCTATTCTACTGTGCAGCACATCTTTGTGTCTCCCTCATCATCCTCTTGAAGCTCCAGGAGACTTAAGCATCAAGATTAAATGTAGTTTACGACCAAAAATATGTTTTAGACATCTTCCAATTCACTGAATACCAACAGATTATAGCTGACAACATTTGAAAGGTTTTGGAACATTTAGGGGCTTATTTACCAAAGGTTGGACTGTGTAAGAAAAGTGCAAACTTGGCAAGGTGTGCAAAAATTCAGAGCACATAATTTTGTAATCTAATTGCCAAAGGAAGAAGCACACCCAGGTTAGGTCGTGTGTTTGCCATTGATGATTATGCAATAGTGGCGTTTTTGGCAGGATGTGCTCAAACCTAGTAGATGTAAATTCGATTCGTGCAGTGCCTGGTTTGGAACTGAACAAACGAGAAGCTGAGCGGCTGGCGTCTTATATTTTGAAACCTTTGAAAGGCAGATGTCAACTGACACAATTTTATGCTTGAAGGAGATGTTATACAACAAAAGGACACCAAAAAGCTACATTCGCGCCACCCTTAAAAATGCACATTCAAGTGATCACTTCAGATGAAAAGTCTATCTAGACGTGTGTTGGGCTTCTCATTTAAAATCGCGTTTACGCCTAGCTGTGCAAGTTTCTACGACCGTTTTCGGGCTCTACGTACAGAATTCAAACTAGGTCAAACTTTGACCAGTCAAGGACTTGGATTTGTGGGTAACGTATGGGTGGCATCCCTTTTAATTCGTGGAAGTGCCAACTATTTAAAAAAATTGATCTTGAAGGAAAAATTAGTAATTGCGGATTGTGTCTGTCAGGATCGGTGTGGACACAATATGCAGAACCCAGAAAGCTCAGAAAAAGGGTTACTTTTGTTTCGGAACTAAACTGATAATTGCTCGAAATACTGCCAGATGCTCGTAGCTCTGAAAACACACAAGACGAGGAAGACGCAGATTATAGAACAGGAAAAGTGATGAACCAACAACAAACAGGTATGCACAACAGGGAGAAATAGGTGATGACACTGAGGGAGAATTACATTAGGGAGAAATCAAGAAACCTGGGATGAGAGGACAACAGGAAGTAACAAATAAACCAAAAATAAAAGCAGAAAACCCCATCCTGGCCCCAGTACCTTACAGTGCCCAGCCGAGGACACCAAGTCCGTTGTAGGTACCATAACCATTCGGCCTGGAACAACCGTTCGAGGTAGTGCTGACGTCACTTTATGTGATTGGCTGTCCATTGGTCCGATGACATATCAGATAGTGATTAGTCTGGATAAATTACTATACTACCATAGAAGAAGAAATGAGGTCCATTGTAAACAAACAGAGCTCTGACATGGAGCGAGATTATCTTCTAAATGTGTTTTTATCATGATGATTATTATTAAGTGCATTACAGCCGAACGGACTGGGGTCCGAACCCTTCTCTGGACCGCCCACTGTAACAAAAACACCTTCCCTGCCTGTGAACACAAAGCTGCTCTTCTCAGAGACACGGTTCTCTTGTGTGGAGCAGCTGGTTCATTCTAACAGCCACAGATCTTTTTACAAAGTGGGTTGTGGAAAAATCTCTACATATTCATTACAAAGAATTATGTCAGAGACAACTTATGAGGAAAAAAAAAATTTGGTTACAAAAGGAAACGTGAAATGAAAATAGGTGGAACCCGAGCAGATCTCTATGCTAAGTAGTTTGTCCAAGTGGGGCTACTGTAGTGTGACGTAATCCTCAGTCGAAAGGACTCTGAACGGTTATTGCAGGCCGAATGGTTACAGTAACTTCACTGTCATATATCAGGACAGAGCTGTGAGAGCAAGATTCACGACATTTGTAAGTTTAGGTGGCAGACTAGCGCTGGTGAACTGCAGAAAAAGTAGTAGAAAAACCTTCTTGAATGTGTGTCAAATATGTGGGTAAGTATGGAGTACGTAGTTTCTGTTAAAGACAGAAATTATACAATGTTATAGACAAATGGTGTTAAGACATCAGCTGTAGCATTTTCGTTGTTTTAATGCTTTTGGGTGAGTTAAGTATGGGTTAATGGCCTTCGAAGTGTGCAATATCACTTTTTAGCCCACGCCGTGTAAGCCTGAACTGTCCGACGCTAAGTGCGTTAAGAAGTGATAATGCGCACCTCGAAGGCCATTAACCCGCTTATACCACGGTCACTTACAAAAGAAATAAATATTAACCAATTTTTAGTCCTTAATTCTTGTTTCTTTTTTCCGATTTGGATCGCTTTTTACACGAAAAGTGGACTATTTTTTACATGGTGCTGCGTCTCGTCATGGTAACGGGACAGGGCGCCGCACCACCACTGCAGTCAAGATTTGGCTATATAAAGCGATAGATGATGAAGCTAAAGTTGTTTTTTATAGAAGCCGGCGCAGTGAGACAAAAGATTTGAGATAGGTGACTAGAACTTGTTTTTCGGGTGTGCGGTTATCACTTTGCATTATCACTTTTTAATGCACACCCAGCAGAAAAATATGAATCGAGAAATCACCCGGACTGTGGTATAAGAGCTGATTTTTAACCAGTCCTTGTAATCAAAGTTGAAATGAACCATTTCCTCTTTCCAATGTCACTCTCTTCACCGCCTTTCTTAAACTTCTTTTTCTCTAAGTCCCATCTGCTCCACTCTGGGGCAGCCAATGAGATCCCTGCCCTCCTCCTGTACCCGATCTTCAGCTGCTCACTCAAAAGCCCTTCTTTGTGCTGCATGCTCTAATTTTATGCTGATTTATGGTATATCCGTTTTGTGCTGTTGCGTGATGTGCTGCACTTCTTTGGAACCCTTGAGGCTCTGGTTCCAGCCCTGCTGACTTACGTTGGATTGGAGCGTGACCAAACTCCAAGCCACAGAGAAGCTACAGGGTGACATCACAAAATCATCTGTTGTTCACAGACTGGAGAAAAGCAATTCTGGACTTTTTCATTACTGGCAGCAGCTTTTTTTGGCTCTTCTTTGTTTAAAGTATCAAAAATAAACCAAGTGATCAAGCAACACGGTCTGTTTATGTTTTAAAGATATGAGTTTACTGCTTTATTCCAAGTTTGAAGGAGAAGATGCAACAGCACCATTTCTTTCATGATTTTCCACATTGTAGTGATGAGATGTGAGTTTGAGAGTTTGGTCTGCTTAACCACTACAAGCTACTCACTTTAAGACTGAATTTCATCCATCCATTTTCTATTCCTCATCCAGGGCTGGGTTGTGGGGCAGCAGCGCTCAAAAGCAAAGATGCCTAGACCTTTCTCACCCCAGCCACTTCGTCCAACTCCTGCAGACCAAACCCGAGGTGTTCCCAAGCCAGCCAAAACAAGAAGACCTTCTGCATGTTCCATGTTTTCCTTGGGGTCTCCACAAGGAAAAGGCTTCCCCAGAACACCTCCCCAGGGAGGTGTCCAGGAGGAAATATGAACCAGATGCGAAAGCCAGCTGACTTCACTCCACCTTAAGTAGAAGAGCGGTGGCTATCGTGCAAGCCTCCTCTAAGCTCCCTCCTCATCCTATGTCAGGGATGACCATCTTTTGGCAGAGGGCCAGATTTGCTAAGGTGAAAATGGTTGTGGGCCAACCAATCAGCCAGCATTCTAAGAACTATTGTAATAATACAAATGAACTATTTAATGAGTATTTGATTGTGATAAAACACTTTTTCTTTTTTAAACAGAAAACATATAAATCTAAATATGTTTTCCAATAAATTTGTATATTTTTCGCACTGTTTGTCTCAAGTTAGCTTGTTATTGTTAGCATGTCTTGACTTGTAGTGCCTCTTGATACTAAACTCCTTGAAAACAGTCTCAGTTTTTGGCATTTTAGGCACACACAGTTGTTATATTTCACCAAAGAAAATCTGCCAATTTCCACTTTTCCGGGAAGTGGTAACCCTGGTCAACTGGTCTTTTTTAACTACAGTGGACATTATGGAAATGAGCTAGAAATTGTCATAGGGTCACATGACAGGTTTTCAATGAGAGTATCATTGATTTAATGAAAAGGACCAATGGGCGGATGGAAATTTGAATGTGGCAACATTTGGCTCATGGGCCGCTGTGGGTACCGGATGTTCTCGGGTTGCCGGATGTTCTCGGGGTCCATCGACCAATTATGACGTCACACTATTTGATTGGCTGTAAGTTGCCACGACCAATGAGTTGACGTCGCTAAGTTTTAAAAAAAAAAACTTTATTGACTATTGCGGTATCATACGTTAACAATGACATTAACGTTAACAACGAACAATAACAATGTAATCAATATTGCGTCGGAGATCAGTCACCATTGCCAAACATAACATATTAACACAGGAAATAAAGAATAGAGGGGGAAAAAAGAAACAATGAACATAACACACAAATAAATAAAAACATAAGTAAAATAAAATAAAGGAACATAGAAAAAATCTAAATAGTCTAATACCAGTTAAGTTAGGGGTACTTGTGAAGTTTGTATTTCTGAACAAAACTAAGCAATTTCAAGCCATTCTTCTTTTTCATATAATGAAGTGATTGAAAGTAAAAACAGAGCTCTTTATTAAATGTTATAAAAAGTGGTTTGGTCTTCAAAACTTGACCTCACCAAGATGGCGGTGCTCTCCTCGTGATGTCTTCTCTAGTGATATAACTTATTGGAAGGACCCCGAAGTACCCGAGAACATCCGGCAACCCGAGAACATCCGGTACCCACACCGCACTTTGGACGTGCCTGTCCCTAAATCAAAGGTATCCTGCGGAGGAATCTCATTTTGGAACTTTGGCCGGGATCTGAAAAAAATGTCAGTCAAAACCCAGAGCTCTTGACCATATAAAAGACACACACACACCATTATTTTCCCATGTATTCATTAGTAATTAATACTTTAACAAATTAATTGATAGCAAAATAGGTTATGTACTGGTATCTGTATTGCGATACCTTTGTATTAATTCCAGTTTGCACTGCAACGGGCAAAGCCTAAAATTAACTTTGTGTCATAAAGAACATCACCCATCTTATGTTTAAAAGATGTTACATCAACTTCAAGAGCTGTAGACGTAGTCGTTAATATTAGCCCTAGTAAATTACCCACAAATATTAATTAAGTAGCTAATGTAATTTTGTTGCACGCTTAGCAACGCTCTTTATTTTGGCCATCCACAAATTAAGCCTTCTAGCCAACTCAACATGGCAGACAAAAGTACAGGGATGTTAAGAAAATTCTATATGTTATCTAAAAGAAGAAATACATATTTCTTGATAATTAAAGAGTTGAGTAAACAAAAGTAACTGTTTGTATGACCATTATCCTTAAGATGACAGTTTTGAAATAGATTTCCTACAGGAACAAACTATGTTATTTGATATTCTTTCGCACAAATATGACTGATCCCACACAGACTGGAAGATAAGGTTAGATACACAGCTCTGTGCTTTAATCGCATCTCCAGTTGTCGTATTTAACTTTTCTAATACCCTTTTTATTGAATCCACACATAGCTTTCCACTTTTTCTGCCTGCCTTTCCCAGCCTTGTGTTTGCATCTTGTTTCTCCTTGGCTTTGGTTAATCAACCAGTTCTCAGTTGTTTTTGCCGCATTCTCTGCACTTTCCACTCGCCGTCTCTCTGGGAGGGACATTTAGTCTTCATCACAATCAATGCTGTCCATATAGACTCAATTTTCTGTTGTTTGCTCACCCTCCCTCACCCACACCTCTTTATATCTGGTCCTGTTTGCTCCATTACCATCTTTCTTCCACCTATGTACGTCCGCTTTATTACTTTTTAATCTCTCTGTTTGGATCAAAGAGTCAGACAAACAATTTACTATCATACAACAACAACAACCAAAAAAAAATCAAAAGTATGTCTGAACTTACGGATTAAAAAAGGGCACAATGGAGCACAAAAAATTACAAAGAAAGAAAATTGGTTATAAAGAAATTTTCAAATATATGATTTAAAATTACTAGAAGGTTAAACTTATTTACCAGTGACAAAAAACTTACATTTGTATTGACATGGATGATTAAACTCTTAAATTGTGTTTGGGTCAAAATTGACCCATTTTCACACTTGGAAACAATTTCCATCCTTTTGTGTGTTTTGACCCAAACAATACCAGCTTTTAAATTACTTACAAGAAATCTCTGGTCACTGTTCTATCTGTACCAAATCCGTGAACAAAAACTGCAGTGGGTCTTTGAAAAATGTCACCATGCAGCATTTTCAAATGCTGGCAGCCTATTAAATAGAAATACTGGGGTTTAGCTGAGTCAGACTGGTTAGGATAGAGAGGGCAAGTGAGGCTTGACAGGAGTGATGATGCAAACATCTAACCCAAAGAAGTGACTTTCCTTCTTTTAAAATGACTTTTCTTACCTGGCTGCAGCTTGTTAAAGTTTTATTTTATTTTATGTTAAGTACAATTGAGGGAATTCCCAGTGCAGTGCCAGAAAACATGTCTTCACCCTCAGTAACTTCGGTAAGCAATGTGAAAAAAAGAGAATTAAAGTTTTTTCCCTTTATTTGCAGATCAGGAAATTTTCAGAATCAAAACATCCTGAAAATTTATTTCGAAATGCTTTGTGATTTTCTTTTAAACAACTGAAACTAAACAAATAGGCCAAAAGTGTGGTAGTTCATTTGCAACAAAATCCGAACAACACACCAGCCTCTAAGGAGCTTAACATGGACCCAAAGATGCTCTCGGAAAATCAAAGTCATTGAATTTAGAGTAACAGGATTGTCGTTAAAAGGGTCTTTACCAGAAAATACATAAACGTGTAAACAGTGATATTTCTGAAGCTCCAATGTGAGCAATTAGAGTTTAGCTGCAATGTCTTACTGTTGTACAGTGTCCTTACACTGCACTCTATTCATTAGTAAGGTGTGTGTACTGCCAAATGCTGCACACATGGGGTGTAAAGATAATACACAAGCGCCTGTAAGACACCTGCAGGATACAGACAAAAACTAGACTCTAATTTCCTTAATTCTAACAGTCAGGCTGCCAAGGGGAACGCGAGGAGCGCGCACTTATCACTTTAACAACACTCTTTACACAGGGCGCAGGACTAGGGAAGGGGGAAATTTGAAAGGCCTGTGTCTCACCTGCTTCACCCTTACTTACCCACATACCCACATGGATAAGCAGGTGAGACACAGGTCTTACGTGTTGATTACACGTTTGTTACAGCCTGTTGCCCGAAGCATGCTGATAGAAAAAAAATGTGCATCAACATTTTTGCACTGTGGGCTCACCATGTGGTCAACAACCACCTGCGTGCCCTGGATGGGTTTGCCCACTTTTTTCCCAACCCAAAACCAACACCCCAGATCAAGATGGAAGAGAGATAGCTGTGAGAGATGGAGTCTCAGAGGTAGGTTGGATGAATCACCATAGGAGCTTCTGCATGGGGCAGCCACCATGGGTTGTAAGACAAAGTCCATTGAGATCAATATGAAGCAAAGTCAAGGGGCTAAACAAAATCTCACATATAGCCTATAGGTCTGGGGGTCCATCAGGGCTAGCTGGTTTATGAAGTAAACGGTCTTTACGGGATATGACAACAGATGCTCATCATAAAACTAACAAAAAATAAACACAGCTTGCCGGGCACAACAGTTTTCAAAATATAAGCAGTGCATCGCAAACCCTTAAGGCCGTGTCACCTGTCGTCTGAGTTGGTTTTTCAAACACCGGTAATGATGAAGCAAGGTCACCCCCCTGCCATTGCAGGGACTCTAGCAATGAACCGATCGGTTTCGTGCCCAAATCGCAAGATTTGCACCACTTTGACATTTTGCACTAAGCCTTCTCCAGCTGTAAGTGGTGGACATGTGGTAGTAGACAGTAAAAAAGAAAATAAAAAAAAGCCCTCCCCGCTTGTCCCGTGTGATGCCATGGGCTAAACCTGACATAAGATGACAAATCAGGAGATGGAAAATGTAAAATTTGGAAAAACAACTTCCTGAAGGATAATATTCAGATCAGAGAAAGTAATGCGAGTATACAGTGACTTCAACCAAGCAAAAACCTCAGGGCTGTTAAATGTCAGAGGAAAAAAATCTCCATAGATTTCTGTCACCAACTCAGAGTGAAACGTGGCTCCTGTCCTTCTTCATGCAGATCACAGATTTCTTCATTACCTTCACTTGGCTAAGCCTGCACCCTGTTTCTACTCCATCAGCCTCACCCTGCAGCAAGCCGGGAAGAGTTGGTGACAAATCAATATGCACAGCACTTTATCTGTGTGGCCAGAGGAGGATGTCAGTCATAGCATGTTATTTCCAAGCCTTGCCCGAATCCGGTCCCCTATTAATACCAAATCATAAATATGAGTTTTGAATCATTTTTCTCTGTAAATCTCACATGTTTCTGTTTAGCACAAATTATTTCAAGCCTCTACCTATTGGCATCAGCTGCTCTAGTTTTTTTTTTCTTTCTTTTTAATTTACAAAGACATTTCAGTCAGACAACTCATGCAGTAAAGAAATTTATTTTCACATTCTTTTAGTTTGGCATAAAGCTCCGTTCAATTACATAAGACAATATCTCCATAGAAAACTTTTTGTAATAAACTACCCCTAACTGAGCCAGGTGGAAGCCGGGGAGGAGGGTGGGTTGACGAACGCAACGGTAAAGGAAGAGAAGGAATGGACACGCACATCTGTAATTAAATAGGACGCTGAACAGGTGAGTTGATTGAACTGAATCGCCCTAGGGAGGAGTAACCAGTTAAAACGCTCTGCTCGAGTTATCTGCCCGAAATGCTCCCAAAGTCGCTCACTTTTTTATGTTTATGTGTATTATTATTCTAGGTTTCTTTATTTTGAAAGTTCAGTCTTTAAATTCCTGTTTGATTCCGTTAAAGCTTTGTTATTTTAAACCCTTCAAGATGGCGCTCCCCAGTGTGCGACATCGCGCTACTCTCACAGTCAGGTTTTGTTTTGTTTTCTTTTTGTTAGATGTGTTTCTGTCTCGTAATGTCCACAAAGTGTTAGCTTACATCAAGTACGACCGGGAAGCCCTATTACGGCTAAAACAAACTAATCACAGAGGATATTTCGACACAAATATCCTGAACCTCCACCCGGAGCTACACCCCCATGCTGGAATCTCACCACAACAGGCCGCAGCAGGATCGTCTCCCAGAATCGAGCTGCCACCTCGCAAGCGCGGAAGACGGGGAGGGACTGCACGAAGGCTACGCCGGCTGGCTAGCCGCGGGAGGCTAACACTCCCGATCATTCTCCTCGCCAACGTACAATCTCTGGCGAAAAAGATGGACGATCTTATCAGCAGGTTGGCTACACAGCGACACAAGATGGACTGCTCCATCTTTTGTCTCTGTGAGACGTGGCTCGGACAAGGGACCATAACACCGGCCGGGTTCAGTGTTTACAGAGCCGATCGCGGCGCCGCTGAATGCGGCAAAATGCGCGGCGGGGGGACCGCGATTTTTATCAAACAGTCCTGGAGCTCCGACAACACCGTCATCTCACAGTCTTGCTCTGAAAACGTGGAATATCTGACTGTTAAGTGTAGGCCATTCTACCTACCGAGGGAGCTGCAGTGCATCATTGTGAGAACTGTTTACATTCCCCCCTCAGCTAACGAGGCAGCTGCACTCCAGGAGCTGCACAACATGATCAGCAGGCATGAGAACAACTACCCTGATGCTGCATTTGTGATCCTAGGAGATTTCAACCACTGTGATCTCCGGAAAAGTCTTCCAAAATTCCACCAATTTATTGATTTCCCCACCAGGGGAAAAAACATCCTGGATAAATGTTACAGCAACATCAAAAATGCATATGCTGCCACCCCCGAGCCTCACCTCGGAAAGAGCGATCACTTAGCCATCCTGCTGAAGCCCACATACACAAGGAGGCTTAAAGCAGATCCAGTCACAACCAGGACTGTAATGACTTGGACTGACAAAGCTGTGGAACAACTGAAAGGCTGCTTGGAGGCCACAGACATGAGCATCTTCAAAGCAGCTTCACCAAACATTGATGAATACACGGACACAGTCAGCAGCTACATAGACTGGTGCACCTCCATTTGCATTCCAACTCGGACCATCCGCATCTTCCCTAACCAAAAGCCCTGGTTCAACACAGATGTGCGAACAAAAATATACAAACGGCGTGCAGCCTTCAAATCTGGAGACAGCACAGCATACAAACACGTCCGCTATGACCTCCAGAAGTCCATCAAAGCTGCCAAAAGGAACTACAGTCAGAAAATTGAGAGCTGCCACAGGGAAACCAACACAAGAGGCCTGTGGCAGGGGATCAAATCCATCACCAACTACAAGACAAACACCAGCAGATCAGAGTTCTAGAGTAACATCCTACCAGACAGCCTTAACAGCTTCTATGCAAGGTTCGACCAGAACAACAAAGAGGTCCCCCAAAAGACCTCCTGGGCCCCAGAAGAGGCTGCGCTGCAGGTGACTTACACACAGGTCCTCAGGGCCCTGAAGCAGGTGAACCAACGGAAATCTTTTCATGAGTAAATTGAACAAACAAGTGCTTATGTTGTTATCAAATACAAACACATACAAACTTTTACTATATTTTCTCTTCCAGTTTTATCACCTTTACCAGAATGTCCTGTCTATAATGGTATGTATCTAACAATACTGGAGCAGTCCACTCCATGCTTTAAAACATTTTTTTTGTAGCCAATGTGTAATTCTTCAAACATTCTGATCAGATTAGGGCTGCACGGTGCCATAGCGTTTTCCGCTCTTGTCTCACAGGTAGAAGGCCCTGGTTCAAATCCTTGTTGGGACCTTTCTAACCCTAACCCCTTCCAAAGTCCAAAACATGCTTCATAGGTTTATTGAAGATTGGAAATTGCCCCAAGGTGCGACTCTGTGTGCGTAATTGTGTGGTCCTGAAACAGACGGCTGACCTGCAGTAGTTGGGAGGAGGTCCAGCTGCCCCGAAGAGAATTAGAAGGGTTCAGAAGATGGACGGATGGAGCAGATTATTATTTTTTGTTTAGATTGTTTTCTTTTACTTCACAACTGCCTTTTTAAATGAGAAAACATTCTTGGGGAGTTGGGCTGCAGCTTCGTCACAGCACATTTTCACGTTTCAGAAGTTCAAGTTCTTGCTCTGGTCCATAGCAGATCATGAAAATGTCACTGAGGCTGGTTTAAACGCTGACAGCTTCTCCACAGCCATGATTACTGCTGTTAAGCTGCAGGCATCTCTAAACATAGTGTTCTTCCAAGAGTCAGCGGGGGTACCAAGTGCTCTTGGAAATAACAATCCATATTGAAGTGCGGGCAGGGCTTTATCTGACTCTTGTTTCAGACAGCTACAATGATTTTTTTAAGTTCTGATAAATGTAGCCTTTTGGCAGCCAGAAGCCATTTGTCTGAGTGGATGTCGGAGCTTTTGTCACACAGGAACCTGGATCTGCACCTATGAAGGCCAAATGGAAGCAAATTCACATCTGAATTCACATTTGCGGTTCCCTGTTTATGCAGAAATTCGACCCGCAGGTGTTTAGAAAGGAACACGGACATTTGTGCCTCGCAATGTTTTCGGCAACCTGGGCAAAAAATGTGACCTGTGCTGTAATAGGAAGGCCCAATTTAAGCAGGCTTTTCCTTAAAACTGTCCCAGCCTTAGGGCAACTTTTGATAAAATTACTTTGGAAGTGTATCATGCAGGCTTTCCAAAGTCCAATCCCATTTACCAGCAGGACTAAATGAGTATAAAATTGCATTTTGTGGGTATGTTTTTGTTTAAATCATTATAAATCGAGGGCAGATGAAATAATTCATTTAAACACCAACATCCAAATGATAAGACAACACAAATACGCAATTACTCTCTGCACAAGCTTGCACACACATAGACAACTACACTTCCTACACTTAGAAACCAATTTAAAAACACATTTTTGCACACACACACACCCACCCATACATCAGGCGTGTCTAAAGACATAAATATCTGCGTTTGTGCAGAGGTGAGAAGGCAGGCGTGTTCAGGTAACTGGGAGTTTACTAGAATGTCTCATGATGACACTGAATGTGGAAGGAAAGGTGTGAATCCCGGAATGTCCTACACAGAGATGACATTGAATGCCAGCATAGGTGGGCAGGAACTCTGATCCCCTCTGGAGAAGAAACCCGAGAACCCCCCCCCCCCCAAAAAAAACCCCAATATCAGCCACCCAGTGACAGATCCCCCGGTGCTGGGGGACAAGACGACGCAGAAACACAAAGACCACAAACACCAGTCCAGATGAGGCCGGCAGCCTAGATGCTAAAACCCACATAAACAGGATGAAAAAGATTGTTCCCAACCTTAGCGATCGTCTCGTGGAACTTAAACAGCGGATCCAGAGTTTCTGGAGAGTCCACAGGGAATTGGCCATCCGACAGAAAACTGGTGGTCTGAAAGAAAAGAGATTTTTTTTTTAATTTCTTTTGTTTTTTAATTTGTTCTGTCCAACAGCTGGGTATATACCAGCTGAAAACCTCTTGCATTAGACTAATTTTACTCCAAAAACATGGTTTTGATCGGAGTGGGTCTTTCATTTTCTGTTATTAGATTGTGTCATGTGTCATGCACATGCTTATTTTGTTTGTCTTCTTGGTTTCTGTTATCAGCCTTTGACGTTTAGTACCTGTGTACCTATCACAATCTCCATCACTGACAAATCCCTCTTATAAATAACAATCATTGGGAATTTTTTGCATAGTGAACAACAAACAAATCTCAATCCAGTACGACCTGGTCTCTGATTTATTGAGACATCTGAAAACAGCAGGAACTGATCAAGAACTGTCAGCTGAACAGATCAGCTCACACAGAGGCACGTCTGACGATGGAAAAACCACCTCTGCTAAAGCAGGTGAGAGCAAACAGAAAGACTTACAGACAGTAGGAAAACTAGTCATGGAAGTTTATGAAATCTTTGATAGCAATGTCACGGCCTGATGTAGTAAAAGACTCAGACAAACTTCCACGTTTAACATAAAATGATTGCAAAGCTGTGAAAGGAGCTCCACTGCATAGCTTAGTTTCACCTCAGCAGGAAAAGGCATTGATTCTGCTCTCTCCTCTGTCTGTTTCTCCCGTCTTCACTGCCTTAAATGTAATTGGACTCCCTGGCTGTAAAACTGTGGGTTTAAAAGTCTGCTGCAGTGAGGTTGAACATCCAGTCAAGCTTGTAAATGAAGCTGAAAAACAGGGTCTGACCAAGGTGAGTAGTATCTGCCAGAGAAGGTTTGTAGCCCAGTCTCAGAGCCTGGCAGTTTATATCTGGATTGAGGCCTGTATTTTCCCACACATGAGGGTTCATAAATAACGATTATTGGATATATTTAGAGGACAGCAGCAGACGCTGCCAAGTGTGAAGCAGTGTGAGCTCACTGAAAGCTAAATCTTCACCTGCAGCTGGAAAGTTCTAAAATGAAGCATCAGAAAAAGGGAAAAATGGTCAACAAGCCGATGGGGGGCTGAAGAAAATAATTCAAACCGTTACCCATCACACCTCAAACTGCGTGTGCTGCACTGTTAATGTGCTCCACTTTGAAAACAGGCTCCTGCTTGTACCTTTTGCTGCTTTTTAATGAAGTTTATTTTGCTGCTTCTTTTTTTTTTCTTAACTTGTTCTGTCCAACAACTGAGCAAACAGATGAGAGCTGAAGGCCTTTTGTGTTGGACAGGTTTTACTATTACAAAAATAGGTTATATATCTGAAAAACCCGAGTGTAAATTTGTATAAACCACTTTTAGTTTTTTATTATTTTGTGTTTATTTGTTACATTTAGTGTGTGTGGGGTGAGAGAGGGGAAAAGTGTGAGGGGGTTGGAAGAGAATAAAAAGAAGAGAGGGGGAGAAAGTGTGGGATACAAGCGCCAATTTGAATAGGCTATTATTTTAAGCTGTGTAACAATTATACAAGATCTGCTGAAAAGACAAATATTACATCTGAAGGTGAAATTCTGACACTAAAATGAGCAGAAGATTTCTGTCCATCAATACACTTTAGGTTAGGAGGATAGGGAGCAGTGTGGCAGTGTGCACGTGCATGTGGGGGTAGAGATACATGCATGCTGCCGATCCGACCACCAATACAGCCGACAGGATCCCACATTTAGATGCTTTGTTAATACCAAAGATCATTGCATTCATACGTACTATTTAAAGTGAAATTGGGAGGAGGGGTTGAATTACCTTAAAGAAACCCCTTTTCGTGATATAATTTCTTGTCCTCCCATCAGGACCGTAATAATAACACTTGTCACAGAAATTTGGACACTATGATTTTTAAATTCCAAATCATAAAACATTTGAGTTACTTCTTCAACTCAATTATGTTTTTTTTTTTATGTTTTTGGGCCACTTTTTGGAGCAAAACTAATTTTGGGGTTATAGTGGTTTAATTTTACGACGGAGTATTAGGGCCACCAAAAAAAAAAAAAGTTAAATTACGAGATTTTATCTCGTAAATTTACGAGTTTTTATCTCGTAAATTTACGACTTAAAATCTCATAGATTTACGAGAAAAAAGTCGTAGATTAACAAATAGAAAACACCGAAGTTGTCCGTTTATCGGAGCCTATCTTGAAGATGAAATACGTGGAGCCTTTGTGAAGCTTTATTTCCGGATTACAGGTTTTAAAAACAAAGAGATTCTGAACCTTTTGATGACTCAAAATCAGATTATTGTCAGTGTAACCGTCTTTCCGGGGTTCAGTGTCAATAAAGCAGAGTTTAATGCATAAAATAAGGAGCTCAGAGACACGTTTGGATGCAAAGGATCGCTGCAGCCTTTATTCTGCTTTTCATTCACACCCTGAAGTTCATTTGTCAACTGACGTCATGAACCTGTCATCTTAACACCAATGCGGAAGTAAACAGTGTTCCATACGGCCCCTCCTGCAGATGAAATGTCCCGTTTCAGCATAAAACAATAAAGAGGAATGAAAATAGTCTTTTATATTAGCATTAGAACGTTGAAAATGACAAACAAGTGCTTCTCCTCGGCGGAAGCGTCACACAAATGTAGAGATTTGTCTTTGGTGGAGGAAGTAAGGATTGACGTGGACAGCTGCAGGAATACTGACGATGGCTTCATCGAGCTGCAGAGATCCTGCAAACCACCCATCAATAAATAAAACTTTAATAAATTGTAAATAAAACAAATGAGCTTCCAGACATTAGGAACGTTATCAATGAACATTCATCTCGCCTGTTTAACAAAGTTAGTGGGTCGGCTCTGCTGCTGCGCGGCGTTCACCTGCTGCTCTGCATGCTCACTTCCACTTTAATCATAAATTTACGACTTAAAATTAAAATCTTGTAAATTTACGAGTTTTTTTTCTCATTAATTTACGAGTTTTTTTCTCATAAATTTATGACTTTTTATCTCCTAAATTTACGACTTTTTATCTCCTAAATTTACGAGATAAAAAGTCGTAATTTAACTTTTTTTTTTTTTTTTTTTGGTGGCCCTAATACTCCGTCGTATAATTTTAACCCAAGTTATAAATTAAAAAACCCAGAAAAAAATCCTTGGAGTTTAGTGTTTTTTTTAACTATGGAGTTTTTAGGTTTGTGGACTGTTGCACTGGTTTAGGTTTGAGATTTTAAAAGACAAGAAAAAAAAAAGGAGGCTGTTTACAATCGGAACGTCCCATAATGCTTTAATGTGACCCTTTAACACCAGGGGTGTATTCCAGGAAGGATGTTTAAACTACCCTGACCTTAACCCTGAACTCTGGCTGAAATCCGCCTGAACTTGCTTACTCTGGGTATTTTGGTTCCAAAAGAACAGATATGAGTTGGCGTAATTACGCTCGACTTGGAAACTCTGGGTTAATGCGCGTGCACAGCAAGTACATAAAGACATTCTTAATGGATCGCTGATTTCCAGAGTCACCATCATGGAAACACATGGACAAAAAAAGCTTTGCAACTTAAAATGTACTGTCTTAGACAATTTCTCTTACTTAGACATTACAACATTGACCAGTAGGGGTGCTATATAAACTCATCATCCTCTCCCTCCCTCTCACTCATGGTGCAGAAAGAATTAAACATAACTGGACAAAATAACTAGGCAAAACACAGTAAAACAGCTAAACAACTAAACTCATTTGGTCAAAAACCCACACTCTTACGTCATAAATTCAAACAAACTTTACAATCGTTGCAAATACTAATGCAACAACACATCATCAGTAGGGTAAAACGAACCTGTCTCATGACGGTCTAAACCCAGCTCACGCTCCTTATTGGTGATTGAACATGTCAACTCTTGGTGAATTCGGCTTTACCATGCACTTCATATGCATGGCAAGGGTACGTTCCGTTTTCATAAAGTCTCTTAAGGTGGCCGCACGAGCCTCAAGGAAACTGCAAGACACACCCTTTAAGATGCAGGCGCACCTCTCCACGACCCGTTACAGGCTCCGGCAACCCAAAAGCCAACAGGTCCTGCACGGGACAAACGGGTGCAAGTGAGCAGGGCATTGAGGAGGTGTAATGAGAAAAAAGGTTAGCGGAAAGTATTCTCATAAAAATGTGTGTTATTGATGTGGATTAATCAAATGAAAGCCCCCCCCCCCCCCCCCCCCCGCGGAGTCATTACACACAACTTGTGTATAATGACAAAACACAAACCTTCAACCCAGATTTTTGTCCAAATCATCAATTCTGAAATCCCATCTCCACTCCACAGCTGTCTGCGGTTGACATTGTAAGGAGTGCTTCTGTCGGAGATCAGAGCCTGCGCTCGGTTTTACGTAATCATGCCGTGTCTCTTGTGGGTGACGGGCGATGACAGAGTAATCACAGAGGCAATCACCATTTCCACAATTAAACTGATTGCCAGGTAAAGCTGAGAAATGAAGTGCACAGCCCAATTAATCCAAAATTACCCCCCCTCCCCACACACACACACATGCACGCTTGATTGGTTAACATTGAATCTCCCTGCAAAGTCAGCAAGTTCAGGACGGCACAACCTTTTGGCTGATGATCTGCGTGATCTGAACAAAGTCTGTACCACTGCTGTCCGAGTGAGCTGAAGCTGTTCGCAAAGAATCCCAAATCAGGATGGGATCCCATTAAGAATCCTAGAATCTGTGAGAACTGGTGCTCTTAGCTGCCGGAATAGATTTTGTCACATGTTACTTTCTTACTTTTTAACAGGAAGTTCAAGTAACTAATCGAACAGCCAGAGAGGCACTTGGTTCCTCCTGTTTTCCAGTGGCGGAACAACATTTTAAATGGGGGGCAGGATGGGGGCAGAAGACTTTGGATGGGTGGCAAAGAAGAGCAGCAGAGTGAAAGACCTAATGAGAAATCAAGAATACGTTTTTCAAACATTTTGCAACATTTGCAAACCGTGTAAAGACAAGTTTTTAATTTTCATCAATAATTATATCCTGAAAACAATCAGTGTTGACTACGAAACTGGGGGGTTAAGGCAGGGGCAAAGCTTTTTGTTTGGGGCGGCTGTTGACCCCCACTGTAGCTCCGCCCATGCTTTCACCTTTTTTTTTCAGTAACTTTTACTTTATTCTAAACTTTAAGTCATTTTTTTAAGGGAAATCTATTAAGTTATTCACGTTGAAGCCCTTTGTTTTTACTGCAAACATTTTTTTAACGTAGCTGAAAAAAGAAAAAACAAAGCAAACAATTATTGTGCATTTGAGGCACTCCACAGCCACAATTCCAGATAATTTTCTGGTACGATTTTTCTTAGATTGACAAACATATTTTACTGACACCAGAATATTGTTTCCTTTTCCTAGTTTTTCTAGGGTTTGTAGTAAAATGTAAACCTAGTGTCATCTTTTTAGCCTCCTTAGGTCCAACAGCTTTTTTGTTTTTTTTAATCTCTGAACTCCATGCAGGATTCTGCCACACTCCATCCCCGGGGAAGTTATTAGATTAAACCCCGGGGCATCGCATGACTTAAACAGGAACCCAGGCAAAGAGAAAGCGAATGAGCAGGACAAAAATAGATGAATGTGAATTTGACAGTAAGAGGACAAAAGATGGAGAGGCAGCAATGAGAGGTTGGAGGGCTGGCGTGAAGAATGGTGGGGAAAGAGCCTGGATGGATGTGCTTGGACTCTGTTGGGGATCCCAAACAAAGCGCACACTCTGTTTCTCCTCCATCTGTATCAACTTCCCACTCTTTCATCCCTGTTTTTTTTTTTTATTCTTACCCTCATTTCCGTCTTGGTTGCTCAATACTAAAAGAGGGAAGATGTGTTTCTGCCAGCTGAACCTCAACAATAATCTGAGACCTCGCCGTCTTTAAACCAATGTCAGTGTTTGAAATTCAACCAAAGCTTTATGCATGATGTTGGGGGGGGTTACAGGCGAAGTTTATAAGTTCATTTTACAGTGATTGCCTTAGTCACAACTGCCCCTATACGGGTGAATATTGGCTACCACATGGAGTGGTAGCTTACTTGTGTTCTTTAATCATGAGTTTTTTTATTAAAGCAGCAACATCTGCCTGGATTCTCCTTTTCTTTGCTGCAGATTTATTTTTTACTTCATTCTATTTTGAACATAAATGCTCAGATACCGTGTAAAATCAGCTTTTAATTTATTCTTCCACTGACATGTCAGGTTTTGGTTGACCTGTTGCCATGGTGAATTCTCTGAGCTTATTTGATGTTGGCTTTCTCCAGTCTGCATCCATGTGATAAGCTGAGACTTATCCAAGTCTGAGTGGGCTGAGCTTAGCCCAATCAGTCTTTCTAAAACAGGAAGTCTAGACAGTTTCTCTGTAAGCCCAGTTCTGTCAAACTTCCTTCTTGAAATAGGCCCATGCATCATTTCAAGGTGTAGCTGGTGGTTCTGCAACAAGCAAAGTGTCTTTTCTCCTTCATGGTTGCCCTAAAATTTTGCAAATTGTTTTGCAATGAAGCATCGTCTGCAGCAAAGCAGTGTATTTTCTTGTAGCAATGTTTTTAGACATAAATTAGTGGGTTTCCTGTTGATTTTCAGCCGTTATCTTTACCTGCAGCAGTTGTAGAAGCTTTTTTTTAATTAATTTTTCCTGAGTATTCCTTTTTTTTCCAATTTCATCTACATACTAATTTGTTACTGTGGTTAACATTAATTTAGTGTTTTTCAGGTTGTTTCAGCGTGCTTATTATCTCTTGCTCTGCTTCACTAAACTCCGTGCCTGGGGCTGCTGAAAGGTTTCACTGGAGATCTGACACTTTCAAAAGATGACTGCGTGCTGGAGAAGTGCCTCTTCACGGAAAGTTGGGTATACAAAGACGGTAAACAGTAATTAAAGCGAATGTTTAAAGTGATTCAAACAAGCACAACTGCTAACAAGCTTTGGAGTGATTTCAAGTATCATCAAGGAAAGTGTATATGTTCAGCAGTGGAACCATCAGTGTGTGAATGTGTGTGTGTGTGAATGGGACTGTGACTGTAAAGCACTTTGGACTTTTAAGGAAGGTAGCAAAGTGTTATATAAGTATCCGCCATTTAGCATATCAAAGCTTCACTTATGGTGGCCCTGAAAGGCTATTCACACCAACAAATCACTTCACGCAAGAATGTATTAAAAATCACAACGACAATTAAAAAAAAAAAAAAAGTAACATTAGATTTTGAAAAATCAAAACAAAATTCCAAAAATATGAAACAGTTCTGAAGTAATTAAAAAAATGTTTAAAAAAACAAACAAAAACAACTACAAAAAAACAACTGGAAAATCTGTGTGAAATTTGAATTTCTCTGCATTTGACCCATCCCCTGGGGGAGCAGTGAGCTACAGACACAGTGGATTTAACCCTCAATCCAACTCCTTTATGCTGAGTTTCAAGCAGGGAGACATCGGGTATCATTTTTAGAGTTGTTGGTATGACTCAGCCTGGGTTTGAACCTACGACTGTCCAGTCTCAGGGCGGACACGCTAACCACAATAGGTCACATGGAGAAGAGATAAAGAAGGTGGAGCGTAATGGAGAGTGTAGAAAATAAGTGAAGAAGTGAGTGCAGGCAGGTTGGAACGGGGGGAGAAAAGTGTCAGGTGTGATGTGTTTCGGCTCAAATGAAAGTAAAGGTGTAGAAAACTGTGGAGAGACCAGGCATGTTGTTCGGCCTGGAGACAGCGACACTGAGGAAAAGACAGGAAGCAGAGCTGGAGGAAGTCTTTGGTCTTTGGGAGTGACCAGGATCGATGGGATCAGGAATGACAGAGGGACAGCACATGTTAGAGGTTGTGGTGGTGGTAGGCTGTCATGACCTTTGTCCCCGATCTGTTGCCAGGCAGGGTCAGAGCTAAAGAGGCCTTCACCTTCTGTTCTGAAGGTCCTGTGATGCGAAATCAATGTTGGACATTTATTTCTTTTAACCAATCAGATTTTTAGTTGGTGTCAGCGGGGCTTTCGAGCAGGCTTTGGCAACGTCACAGTATTCAGACCTTGTGATTGGACAGACATTTCAGGAAGTCACATGCAGCCTTGTCCATTTTGACACAGAGCCACGCAGCACTTTTTGATCTGTGTCAGTTAAAAACAGAGCTGACTGTAATGTGCGCCACGGATGATTTTGCAGGAAAATCTCCCACTGATCTCCTTGACTTCCTTTAATCAGAAAAATTTGAGTGAGAACATGAGCAACTGTACAGATTTGTGTGTTTGGCGCTGACCATCCCTGTGTCCGTGTTAAAACATCAGACATTCAGAGACACAACTGGACAGACACGGCTCTTAGCACTGGCCTTGACGGAACAGAAAAGGACTTCTTGACGGAACTGAATCGCGATAATCTACAATTCAATTCAATTCAGTTTTATTTGTATAGCCCAATTTCACAACAACAGTCATCTCGATGGGCTTCGTATAGGTCATTGAAAAAGTTAAACATAAAATCAAAAGGATCATGATAACATGACAAGGTGATCAAACTGTTTTTGAGGAAAGAGAGGAGGATGGAGTTTGTCTCTAAATAATCTCAGTTTATTGATGAGTGAAATGATAAATATAATAGTCCAGATATATGTGGTTAGTTTCAATGTTTTGTTGCTGGCTGTAGTTGCATTATGAGATTTGTTTACTGTTTATTCAGTTTATTTGGACGCATTCATTGTGGCTACAGGAATTTTCAATGTGCAATGCAAAGCTGGTTTCTGCATCGTAGAATGGTTGATGAGGGGTTGAGTGATTCAGACGTAGCACTGCTGAAAGCCCGGGTGTGTAATCCACAGAGCGCCACTGGATTTTGGAGATGAATTCAGAGAGGCCAGACTGTCAGACATGTCCAGAGGAGAGACAGTGAACATGTTGGAAGAAGGATGCTGAGTCTAGAGCTGCCAGGCAAGAGGTCTAGAGGAAGACCAAAGAGGAGTCTTATGGATGTGGTGAAGGAAGCACGAAGGTAGCTGGTGTTAGAAAAGAGGATGCAGAAGACAGGGTTGGATGGAGGATGGCGACCCCTGAAGGGACAAGCCAAAAAAATAAATGGTGAAAAATAAAATGGTTTTAGTGATAATGTCACCTTTCCAGCAATGTCAACTTCAGGACAAACTTTCAGTTTGAGATTAATAACCCAGTGCTGCCAAAAGCCCTTTAACTCCAAATGCGCAGAGGCAGGGATTGAAAATGGCACTGCTTCAATTAGACACATTATAATCAATCAGAGCTGTCCCACTAGACCTGCCATGACCCGGTCCAAAAGTGTCTGAGCGCGCGAGTGGTCTGGTTTTGTTCTTCCTTTGCAACACAAATCTGAATTGACCGATAATTACATTGAAATAACATAAGTAGAACCATTTCTCACCTTGGTATATCTGGTACATTAGGAAAAATATATAGAAAAAAATAGTATGCTTAATAACCCTTTAACACCAAAGCTTTAGGTCCTTTGTTGACATTCTTTAAATTTTTTTCACTCTGAAGCAGAGAAAAGCAGCTTTGCTTTGACATGTAACACGTTACAGTAGGGAGGCGCAAACACAATCAACGTAAATCAGCTAATTCTGTCAAGGAGAAATGTGGCTATTATTTAACACTTTTTGTTGATAATATGTTGCATATCAGTGCAAAGCAAATATAAAAAGTCCTTTTTTTTTGCATCATAATCAGGTACTTAATATTGATCGCATAAATGGATGAGGAGTTATTTACGGGATTTCAAAAATTGTTAGTTAGGTGTTGGCGGCAACATCTCTGGTACTAAAGGGTTAATATGCTGTTTCTGTTACTTCACCTTTTAGCTGTAAGCTACTGTCAAAATGAGAGAGCCACAGAGAAAAGTTCCCCTTTGGAAAGTTAGATTTGGTGGCAACCAAAAAATGTTTATTTTTATCAAAGGTTAAATTGAGAAATTTTAGAGTGAGTGTTATGTCTTGCTGCCGCTGCTTTGCTGCATCCCCTTTCATTCTGCTCACCTGGCAGGTGTGGCTAATGGATCTTGATCAGCACCTGCCAGGTATTTAAGTCAGAGGAGGCCATAACCAAGGAGAGGCATGCAGAGACAGCAGAGCAGGAGGCTGAGGAGCAGTTGTTTTGTGTTGGAGCTGTGCTGGTTGGTTTGTTTCCCTTTTGATTCCCACTTGGTCCTCAGCTGGGTTTTGTTATTTTAGTTTGGGGTTGGACATTGGTAGTCCTTATTTGCGGGCTTTTTTTATTTACTTTCAATAGTTAGATTTTGTTAGGCAGCCTTAGCAGGGAGCAGCTGACTCTGACGGTCAACGTGGCTGGGTCAGTTTTCTCCCTGAATTATTATCCCTCTGTTTTTGTCTTTTGTTGGGACCAGCACAGTAATTTATTTATTGTTTTACACGACACAGGTTATTTTTCCCACTTAATAAACTGTGTTCCTAAACTTATTTGGTGTCCATCGTCTAAATGTTTTGGCCCCTTTGTGAATTCCCCTAGACCGGGACAGGTTTGCCTGTCGGGGGGCCGTAACGGTGAGCCAAGACTACATTTTAAAGTAGGCAGCTAGTGGAAGTGGAGGAGAGGAATAAGGACCGGCATTAAATGGACACATGGAGCTTGATGTCATCAGGAAAACAGTAAAAGTGAATGTCGAATTCATGGAAACTGTTGTCAAGTGGGAGGAGAGTGTGGCAACAACAAAGATGTCAAGCAAAGTCCTTAACAGACTCACTGTGATTAAAAAATGTGTTTTTGTTGTTTTTAACATGTTCCAGTGGGATTTTTCTCCTGATGGAGGACATACATTAAAAAAAATGAAGCTAAAAACTGCATTTCTGAGTGTTTCTTCATTGAAATTGTGAATCAGGAGCAAAAGAATAGTTTTAACGTAGAACCTAAACTGACAAGCCACAAGCTCTCTGTTTCGTTGCGTTCCGATGCGTCCACTTGTAGACAAATAGATCTATGCACACCTTGGTTTCCTTGTCTGAGCTGGTATCTGGTTTAAAACTGGATAGCTCCAATGTTGCTCGTCATTTTTGTGTTAATTTGGGGGTATGAGGAGCTGTAAGTTACTGGGAGAGCATGTAAACAGAGATTTCTCAGTTATGGGTGATGGGAAGTGGGAGCAGGTTTACCCTGCACCAACGGTCCCACCCACAACTCAGAGGCGAATTTAAAACGGCATAATCATAATAAAAAGACCACTTGGAACGCTTGCACAATAGATCATGGCATTTTTTATAAGCCCAGAGGTTCTTCATTTAATTATGAAATAAAGACGAAAAGAAAGGCAGGTCAGATAAAATGCAATTTTCCTTCAAACAATTTTACTTAACATTTTGTTTTAAACTTAACGTATATAAAGGTTTTTATCTTTTTCCTCGATCATGTTAGAGAAATGTCTACAAGCCGCTTAAAGCTTCTGTCCATCTGTCACCATGCATGTGTTTGTGGGTCTGTCTCGTACAGCAAATCTGACCCCTAGCCCCCCGCAGCACATGCATGAACTTGCATGGCGGTCTGTCAACATGTGTTCAGACTGTGGGAAAAGACAGCACACGGCCAGCAGAGCAGCGGCGGCATTTTGCGTGCGTTCACCCATGTATGATCCGATTACAGTCTCTGTGCTGTTTGGAGGTGAACACACACCAATGGAGGGACACCGAGCAAAACGTGCCCTCTCACCCAGCACATTAAATCAGTGACTGCCACCTCCTGATGCCCTGAAACAATCAGCCGCGTACATGCAGCTGCTGGATCACGGAAAACATTTACACATCCTTGTCGCGAGTATGTGGACACACCAGCTACTTACTGACGTGTGTTCTTGGCGGTGGAGCTGAATGTAGATGAAGCTCAGCAAGTTTGGATCTACCTTCCTCCAAGACATTTTTGAGGTTTAAGGTCCATTTAAGCAATCAAAGCAGAATTTATTAACTACAACACAGCCTAGACTTCTTATTGGGGAATAGAAGAATACAACTGTGGCACTAGGACTCTATGAGTTCCAACAAACTTTTCTTGTCTTTGTGTCCATCCAAATTGACTTTCTTGAAGTCATTTTCTGACAAAGTGCTCAAAGCAGCTAAACAACAACAACTACATTATAGATAATAAAACAAAATTCAAAAAATCAACACAATTAAAAAGAAATGAAATGAAATGATTTGGAAAACAAAAGTACTTTTTAGCAATTCAAATGAAATGTTACACAACGTGAAACAATAGTGAACTGGAAAAGGTAGCTACTATGAGAAATCACTAGCTGCGTTTCCATGGACTATGAAATTGCGCAAATTGGATTTGGATTAATAAATAGGGATATTAAAATAGAAACACGACAATTTTGAAAAGACTCGCATTTATTGAAAAAAATATTTTGCGCTTGGAGGAGGCGGTTTTTGAGGCACATCGAAACGGATGTATTTCACAACACTGCAAGGGAAACACTTTTTTAAAATGAAGGGAATCCCGTGACCAACAGCTGGATACCACGCTCTTAAAGTTAAGCGTTTCATGCTGAATTGTTGGATCCAACCACAATTTCCCAAAATCCCTTCATCCGTAGCCGCTCCTGTGTCTGTAAGGAGCTCACCGCTCCATGGCCTGAATAAGACACCAATGTCTTCCTTAGATAGATGATGAGCGCCAGTGCCAAGGCAGACATTTGAATGTAATTTCTGTAAATAAAAGTATTGCTCACATCCGTCTCCATGTTTTTGTGTGAGTTTTTCATGTTTAGTCACTTAATTATGATTTAAAGGAAACAGTATGATTGCCAAGTTTTCTGACATGTCTAGAAGGGTTCCCCATATGTGTAATGGAAACGCAGCTACAGATGGGATGATGACATTTGATTTTTGTACATTGTTTTAAATGCAACGTCAACATCCACATTCTTTTAAAAGTTTTATGATTTATAATTACCATGAAAAGTTTCCAGTGTCACCTCATGCCAAATAACTTTCAGTTAAATGACGGACAAACGTCATCCAATCAGCCAAGGTCCATCGTAACTATCTTTTCAGGTTTCAGTGAAAAAGAAAAAACATTTCGGAAAACATAAATAATTCCCAGATATCAAAATGAAATGTTAAAAACTAAGACCCAATTAGAACCTCGAAAGGCACTATGGGTCATCACTGATTGGAGGATGACGTTTGTCCATCTTATCAAGTGAAAGTTGTTTGACATGAAGCGTTCTTGGATATGCTTCTTACTAATGAATTATAAGTAATATGGAGACATTGAAGATGCATTTTAAAAAGCTCAAATGTAAAAGTATTAAACATAATCATAATCCGATCAGCAATGTCACATTTTACCTTCCCTTTCCAGTTTCTTATTGTGTTTTTAACCTTTCCTATTGATTTCTGGAAAATTTCTAAAACGTTTCATTTTTTCAGAATTGTATTTTGGTTTCTGGAAATTTATTTTGATTTCTAAAATGTAAATTTGTATTTCTTATCTTTTGTTTTGCTTTTAAGATAGCCGTTGTGATCTCTAGCATGCTTTTGCACTGAGTGACCTGTTGATGTGATTTGTACCAATGGGCCTCCGTATTCAAAGGATCTGAAAACAAACAAACAAACTGTCACGGAACGGAAGGAATAGCTAAAACGATGAAAATGTCAGCCTGAGTGAGAGGTGAAAAGAAACTTTTACAGTGTAGTCTGCTTCCTCCGTGCTGTGGTGGGGGTTGTAATACTGGGAGGTGTTGTAAAGTAAAGATCGGCTTTGTGGAGCTGAGCATGTGTAACTCTCCATTACCATTACTTATGTATGCAGTACCTGTCATGGTGCTAACAAGCCTCCTCACACTTTTCATCTTAACAACTTGGCTTCCTCCAATAAGCAGAGAGAAACTGGAGGAAGGAATGAGGACTGATGAACCCAAACCACTAAATCACTGCTGCCATAAATGTCACATCTTTGTGGAAGGATGTCTTCATGCATCATGGCTCCTGATGAGGGAGTTCAGCATTAAATCCATCCGCACTTCTTTCTCTTGGGAAGACGAGCCTCCGTGATGCCCTGGGGTGATTTTTGGTTTAGGGTGTTCTTAAAACATTAAGTCATGCAGCAATATAAGCAGAATCTCAGTGACATCACAGATTGGATCCCAAGAGTTTTGAGTCCACAGTGAGTCTTTGCCCTCCCTTATCTACTTTTGGTTAAGAGGTAAAGGGAGGAACAAGCCCAGACCCAACAGACATTGAACAATGAGGATTTTCCTACATTAACTAAAATACAGTATCTTTCAAGGAGAAATCATACCGGACAACAATAGAAAATGCTGTATACTTTTTTAGTGCTTTACAACCTTCTTAAACGGTCCAAAGTGCTTTACAGTCCCAGTCTCATTCACACACAGGTGGTGGCGCCGCTGCTGAACACTGGCCCCAACATATAACCACAAGGAGCAACATGGGATTCAGCGTCTTTGCCAAGGACTCTTTGACACATTGGCAGGCAAGACGGGAACTGAACCAGCGACCTTCCGAGGTCGACCGCTCTAGGATGTTGAATGTTGAATTTACACTAACAGTTTAACTTTCTAGTTGGTTAGACTCTAAAAAAGCTCAGATCAGGAACAGAACCATTGGTAAAGACTCAGATGGGGAACATTAAACGAATGATTTACCCCAAGAGAGTGAGAAGGAGGGGAGGGGGGATGTGATGGGCTAAAATGCAGAGGCATAAAATACATTTTTAAATTCAATGCTAAAGGAAACTAATATTGATTGGCTGTTAAAACATTGGCAGAAAATCTATTGGATCAAAACAGTGAATAAGTAAATGACAGCATGTCGACTGTGGTCCAAAATGCTGAAAATGCAGAAGAGAAGACTCTTAGGTCAGGGCTTGAAAAGTGAGCAGTATAAGCTCTTCAAAGGTCTAGTTAGAGACAGGAATGGCGGACAAGACTTGACCACCACCAGCTGCACGAGGCTTCCTGTACATTATGGGGTTTAGGAGACCTGACAGCAGGTGGCATCAGCATGACATGGAATTGATCGGCTGGAATATTGACCCACCATGAACTGCAGGCAGAGTTGATATTGGAACAAGCAGGGATAAAGATAATAAATGAAATGAGCGCATCAGAGTGAAAGTGACAGCAGCACCAGGTACAATGAAGAGAAGAATAGCTGATCTTCCTTAATGAAATTACATTGAAGTCTCACTACAATGTCTTATCAGAATCATGTCGTAACCCGTTTTTGGACCACCGTATGAAAAGAGATGTGCTGCAAATTTAAGTGAGAGGAAATGGCAGCTGATATTTGGCTGCACAGTTGTTTTCTTGTACCTTTTTTTTCAAGATTTAATGAACATTGGTGGAAAAGGGAGCAACTGTACAGGTGTGCTTGTCTAATGGATAGATGTATAGAGATTTGGGCTTATTTCTGTTTATGTAGTTTTATTCTTTGGATAAAAAGGCATTTTAAACATCCGCTCAGAGACCGAAAATGTCAATTTTAGCTTAATCTTCCTCAAGCGTTTACTTGTCCACCTGTCAGACAGCCATGTTGATCTGTCTTTACAGCAAAAGGAAAAAATTTAGAATCATTTCATGGATAATTCCTAAATTACACTTATTTTCATGGCGTGTTGACGTGACAAAACCATGTGATTGTACAAAAGTAATCCCACATAAATGGAATTACAGTAAAATAAAATATATAAAAGACCCAAAGTCCCACTCTGATCATCTTTCGCTCTATTTTAAAAGTGTTCCCAGTGGTCTGAAAAATGATCATTGTGCTGTTTTTAGGCATGAAAAAATAACCTGTTGTTTTCTAGGTCATAATCTCTGCAGAGTGGCTGGAGTTCATTAGAAATTTGTTTATGCACTGTTGGGGTGGAGTAAGCCAATTCCACTTCCCATCATCCATCTGTTTACATTCTCTTGCACTCTTGCAGCCCCCACACAACCTCAACCTAACATTACTAGTGGAACTAAAATGGTGGTCAATACTGGAGCTATCCAGGAAATGAGTTTAGAATCAGATGCCAGCTTGGACAAGCATTGAGCGGAGCAGGGCGCTTGTGGCTTGCCATTGTAACTTCTATGTCACAACTAAAAGCTTTTTCCATCTACACATTTATGTCTGTTCCTGATTCACAACAATTTCAATGAAGAAATGTTCAGAAGCCAAGTTTTAAGCCAAATTTTCTTTATATATGTCCTCCACCATGAGAAGAATGCCGTAAGAACATGTTAAAATAACACAAAAACACAATTTCCATCAGTGGCTTTTTGAAGTGACACTTTGAATGGTTTGTTTTATTGCCTCAGCCTAATAATTTTTTAATATTTAGATTTTAGACTGATTTGTTCTTAATTTTGTTGTGCAGCTGTGTTTGTGTGAATCTTCAGGTCAGAACAATAACATGCCTCTTTTAACACAGGCTTACTTCCGGGGTGCTGCGTGTACACAAGTGTCGACGTTCAGCAACTTTCTGAGCAGTACCCAGCCGTGAGTCAGACAGCAGGCCGGGTCAGTGAAGGAACAGAGCAAACGTCTGGCTCTGGAAGGTCCAAGCTGCCCTCTCTGTGTCCTCTCTGCGCCGGCTGACCCGGCTCTGTGCCGGCAGCAGTAGACCTGCTGTTATGTCAGAACCAATCTATTCCTGTGTTTTACAAGCTTTCATCTATGCCACTTGAGTAGAGCCTTTCCACTGTGGAGGAGCTTTCCACACCAGTAGGATTCAGAATAACTAACAACGAGGTTAACAACAACGGCACAGAGCGACACTGAGCATGTGCTACGCACACACACACCTGGCTCCAGGGATCTGCGTGGATTCTGATATGCTGCAGCTCTGCTATGGGAAAAATGAGATAAGTCTGCCTTTAAATGGGAATCACTCTAAGATGGAATGATTTTACACCTAAATCAAAAACCCTTCTTGACGCAGCACTGTCAGAAGTTGTTTATGTATCATCTCTGCTGGAAATCGGATTGGGGGAAAAAAACAAAACAAAGAAATCCTAAAAATCATCGGAATTCCTAATATCATATCAGAAAATGCTGCTGCCGTCTCCATTTGCGACTAAAGCTCCTTCATAATGCTCTACTTTAGCTGAATGGGGTCACGCAGACTGAAACAAGCTCACATCCAGGTGTGACTGCGCCTCTGCCCGGGTGGAGACAGGGACTGGAAGCAGCAAGGAGCATTTTTAGCCGACAGCTGCGCCACAGAGCCCCGTGCAGCTGCAATCATCTTCCATCACTGCTCATCAGCTTCAGACCTCCAGGAGAGCTGACAGGCAGCCGCGGCCAACATTTGCTACCGTTTGCAGCAAAGACAACAAGACACGTGGAAAATCAAATGCCAGCTCAAATGGATGTCAGGAAAAGAGTTCCTGGAGAACTTGTGGGATGAGGAGCTGCTCCTTTCAAATATAGACAGACTAAAGCAGCTCCGCTTAGGAGACTGTTGAGCTGTCATTGTAATATTCACTGGTTAGTAATGAGGAAATTGAGCTGCAGCAGGACGATCTCTTGTGAAAAATTAAAGGGGAAGAAAGGAGTTGGAAAAAAAACTACAGAATTTCAGGTTTGTAGTTTTAGAAATGCCATAGTTCTCTTGTTGACATAAATCCCTGCAAAACAGTTTTTATTGGTATTTAATTTTTAAATAGAAAATATGTATTTTATTGAAAAAATATTCACGCAAAAATGACAGAAAACAGGTTGTGTTAGGCATATGTCCATGTACATCAAGTAAAGCCAGGTTTTGAGTTAAAGACAAAGAAGATTGTGTTTTTGCCCTTTTTTAACATGGTCATGTGGCATTTTTCTGAAAATGGTGGATCTATTTAAAAAAGATTAAACTTAAAATTGCCGTTCTTTATATTTATTTTTTCAAATCGTGGTGAATTAGGAGCAAAAAAAAATCTGGTTTAAAAAATTGTATTTGTGATGCTGAAAATACACTGTGGGAAACAAGCTCCCTGCTCTGCTCCGTTCTGATGCATCCTCTTGCAGACAAATAGATCCATGATCGTCTTTGTTTTCTTTGTCTGAGCTGACATCTGGCTCTAAACTGCACGGCTGGAAAGCTCCAATACTGCTCACCTTTTTTGTCGCAGCAATAATGTTAAACTGGGGTTGTGAGGGGCTGTAAGCTAGAGGGACTTGCAATGAGTCACTTTTGCCACGAGCCTCCAGTGGTCATTGGTGGAATTGCAACATTAGGTCGTTTTTGATTAGCATTGAATCCAGAAACCAAAGGTGGGGACTTGATGTCAAGAAAACCTTCCTGGCTTTTTAGCAGACTTGGCTTATTCATCCTATTTCCAATTTTTTTTGTCCACCTTTTTCCCCACAATTTAACTTCTAAAATATAAACGTAAAAGACTCTTAAAAGCTTTACTGTCATTTAGCGTGAGGGCTGACACGGGAGGGTAAGTTACAATGGATTTTCTAAGGCCGGTTTGTTTTGAGAACATTTGGTTTCACAAATCTTTTCATCACATTTTAAAATTTGAAAAACAAAGACTTGAGATCAATTTCTATATTTCCATGTTTTCAAAAAACCTCTCATCTAGTACCAGTGGAAAATCTAGAAAGTTATTCATGGGGAAAAAGGAGGTCATGTGGATTTAGTAAAAAACTTTTCGAACAATGCGCCTAACATTTTTAATAATGCACCACATAAACAGTCTTTGCTTAAAGTATGCAAGTGGCTCTGCGACAAGCATCTTCTCAAAACACATCATGTTTATTTACTCAATAAAAGTTGCATCCGCTTTAAATTTTTATTGCAAATCATCTAAGTGACTCTTAAAAGCTGCATTTCAGCCAAAGTATGCATTGATCTTTGATCATTGTGTGGCAAATGTGTCTTCCTCTGTTTTTCTTAACCCATTACACCATTCTATTGACATTATGGTCTAATTTATGTAAACAAAAAAGTAAAATTTTAACAAAAATGTACACACTTGTTTTCATCATCATTTAACAGAATGTCAACACTGCTTTATTCTGGGAACATGTTTGTTGTAAAAGTATAGGTTAAAGCTTTTGCTAATGCTATGTGATGAACTATCAGGAATATAGTTTTCAGTGTTGTTGTCATTAAGTTATTTGTTTAATAAAAAGAAACAAATCTGACTTGAATCTAATTCAGTTTCTTTTTCAAATGTCTGGTAAGACACTCCTACAGTTACAATGTGAGCTCACTGGGTCTCCCTGTGCTGGTCCCCAGCCTGGATAAAAAACAGAGTTGTGTCAGGTGTACGAATTTCTGCCCAACACCTGTGTGACCCCTGACAGGATGTCCAAGGTAAATAACAACAGTTTCCTTTGTTTGTATTGCTTGCAACATTAACATTTGAATATGATGTTATTTTACACTTTAAGAAAACATACGGAATAAAACAAAATGTTCTATCACAAAAGTGCTTTTCACAAATGCAACTGTAAATAGAAACTAGTTCATAAATGACACAAACACACAACCGCTTCCTCTCAGATTGATTTCTTTTCCTGGTCAGTCTGTTTTGTCATTAGTGCATCTTATTGACCAACATATTTAAAAAAAAGAAAATCCATCCATCCATCTTCCTCCGCTTATCTGGGACCGGGTCGCGGGACAGCAGTCTAAGCAGAGATGTCCAGACTTCACTCGCCCCAGGCCAGCCGAGAGACGTAGTCTCTCCAACGTGTCCTGAGTCTTCCCCTGGGCCACCGCCCAGTGGGACATGCCCCATGCAACCTCTCCCCAGACATCCAGACTTGATGCCGGAACCTCAACTGGTTACTTTCGATGTGGAGGAGAAGCGGTTCTACTTGAAGCTCTCCATGGGTAACCGAGATTCTCACCCTATCTCTAAGGGAGCGCCCGGCCACCCTACAGAGGAAACTCATTTCAGCCGCTTGGACTCTCGTTCTTTCGGTCATGACCCATAGCTCATGACCATGGGTGAGTATTGGAACGTAGACCGACTTTTTGGCTCAGCTCTCTCTTTGCCACAACGGACCGGTACAGCGACTGCGTAATTACGGACGCTCCTCTGTTAAAAAAAAAAAATTATTTTCAAAGCAAGGCAATCCCAGCCTTCCTACAGTGAGGGGCATGGAGCAGCTTAAGGAGATGCACCCTTTAAAAAATGTTGCCAGGTAATCCTGTGAATTATTTCTGGTGAAGTATTGCTCTTTTCCCTAAAATAAATTCTAGGTTTAAGTTTTTTACGCCGCATTTATAAATATTCGCTACTACAGTGCGACCAATGGCTGTCACATCCCTTAGAGTGAAACGTGTGAGCCACGTTTGACCTCTCCCCAGATGGAGAGGTGAGCCGCCGTCACGCTCGAGAACCAATTGGTAGTTTAACCCCCCAGTCCAAGTCTGAAGTGCAGAGCAGAGAGGGGCTGGGTTTGATCCGACTGTGAAATTGATCCACTGATCCGCTCCGGTTATTTGTATGGAGCCGCTTTTGCGCAGAAGTCTGGGTGTACTGGACACGTTTGTTACCTGATGACCGCTAAAGCAGGCACTTGCAGGCCCTTAAGATGATAACATCTTTTAAAATCTGATTTGGGCCATAAAACATGTCTGCAAACCACTTCTCTGTTGAGTCTACATCCCTGCTGCTTCCAGCCTGTTTGACCCTCAAACGTGAATGTCATTAGCATTCTGTCACAGGACTGAAAAGCATCAAAAGCATCAGAGGCAGAGCAGAACAGAGCCTCCACCAGCAGGGAGTGGGCAGTGAAACAGCAGTAGAGGGGTTCAAACTGAGCTGACACCAACTTAATTCACAAAGAATACGGTTTTACTAAATGCCAAATAGACACAACCTGTACACCACCCTTTATGATGACAGGATCCCCCCCAAGTGGGATCCATCCAGGATAACTGGGGGGCGTCTGGAAAGAAGTCAAAAGAAAATGAAAGGGCAAACAAATGATGCATCCTTTGTCCTTCAATCTTTGAAGGAGTATAATTATCTGTGGAGGGGGAAGTGATAGCCTCCGGTCTAAGCAGAGTACATGCCAAAGTCAAGATTAAGAGTCCTCTGACTTCATATTTTCCTGTCCCCGGCTGAACTGAAACCTGCCTTTAAGCATGAAGATGCAGAGATGAGGGGATGTCAGATATTCTCCCCACACCTCAGTGGCCTGTCTGCACTCTGCATCCCCATCCCTGAAGCCGCTGCCTCTGCCTGATGACATGTCAAAAACGACTTCCAGCGCCGCTCTGGCTCCCAAAACTTTCATTTTAAGATTGCAGCTCACACTCTTCAGCTTGTAGGCCGACAGACTCTAGAGGGTTTTTTCTGTCAGTTTATGTACAGAATGTGACCACCTGGCCTCTATTTCAACACAAGAACCTTATCAGTGTTCTTTTGCACATGACAAGATAACTTTGACCTGTCCTAGCCTAAAAATCACCATTGACTTAAAACAGAAACATCTTCAGAACCTTTACACTGGAATTTTTGTGTAACAATTGTTGTAAATAATTAAATGTAGCAAAATGCTCAAACCTCAACTAGTTTTAGTATAAGACAATAAAAAACACTGATGTTGTCTCTTTATTGTGCTTTTATCGGATTGAACAAATGTAGAGGTGGCCAGAGATTGAACGAGCCTGTAGGATAATCCTACTTCTGTCAGGAACGGGATCAGAGGCTTACACTGCTATGGATGAGGACATGGCGTGCTCACACAAAGTCCTGAAGACTGCTTTGTTGGTTAAATCTGACAGTTCATGTGAAACGTAGAAGCTGACTGACTCACTAACACCAGCAGAGAACTACCGCTGCTGGAGAGGATCGGAGCAGTACAACAGGGAGGGAATCGCTGAGGCCATCAGCTTCAGCACTTCAGTGCAGGAAAAGGAGCTCCACCATTTTCAGGCAGCAGAACAAAACATTGACCAACACAACAGGCTTCACAGGTTTAAACCCAGAAGAAACTCAGTGAAGAGCTGAAAGCCATGTTGACCTTGTGTGAGATGGAGCCGTCAAACCCTGAATGGTGCAGTCCAAGGTCATTATCATCGCAAAAAGATGGATCTCTCAGTATCTGCATCAACTTACGACAATTAAACTGTTTTCCATGTGCACTGAGGGTAACTCTACTTTACATTTTAACAAACTATGTGCTTTTATCAATGTTGGGAGTAATGCAGTTTAAGTGTGGCGCCATTACTAACTGAATTATAAATTAAGGAACAGAATAATCTAATTACTTTTATCCTTCCTGCAACACCAATATAGTTACTTAGTATAAGTTGTGGCGTGTTGCTTCACAGCTCATTGATTTGGTCCAATCAGCCTTGAGGGCTTCACACCCACAGGTGTCTTCTGTGTAACCTGTGGGTTTGTGTGCGGGGAATACTCGCATTCAAAACCATGATTGGTTAAGGGATCAAGTAGGCGGGTGCAGGCTAATGCTCTGCACGCTGCAGCAGCCGTCTGGACCAAAACAGTGAATCTGGCCACGTCGGTAACATTTTCCGGTCGGAATTATCGGCACTATTTTACTTTAAAAGAAGCAAAAGAAAGAAAATGTTTACGTGAAAAACAAGCCAAACTGGAAGCGTATAACTCGCACCGAACTAAACATCCCTACTGCATGTTGTAGAAATCATGCTTCAGAGTCATTCAAAGGTCCTAGCAGAGCCGGACTTTCCTCTCCCTGCTGTGAAACATTCACAACTTACATTGATAACAATAAATGCAAGGATGAAAACAAATATATTAGCTATCATTTTATAGATCCCTGCCTGAAACCTTTTATTTTATTTTTATGCAAAGTTTGTTTTTATATTCATGCAAAGTTAATATTGCTACTTATATTTTCCTTATGGCGGTTTCGTAGTGTGATAATTATGAATGACAATGTAAAAGTTCAGGTTACAAACAATAGAAGAGGGAATCATTTAAGTGCAACAAAGATTTTGTTATTTTAATGTCGCTAATTAATCTTCAGTGGATTTTTTCCCACTGTTACCGTGATTTAAAAGATTTTGCTTATTTAAACTAAAATGAAGATACTTGAAATATGCTGATATTTGAAACCTAATGATCATTATTTTTGAAAAGTTTGTTTTTTTCTTCATGTGAAGTTGATTGTTTGTATTTTTATATTGCTTGTTGCACAGTTTTTATGAAAGAATAACTGATAAATATTCACATTTCTACACTTCAATCCTCTCTATTATATTTAAAGAACATAGTTTCATCGGTAGAACTATACCAGTACACTACAAGTGTCACTTTCATTGAATTATTCCACATAGTTTTTTATGTTTTTAGGCAGCTGATGCAAAAGATTACATTTATTTCCTGCTGTTTAATGCAAATTTAAAATTGGAGTTACTTTGCGCAGTAACTTATAACTTCTAATATGCAGTAACTGAGTTACTAACCCAATTACTTTTTGGGTGATGTAACTAGTAACTCTAGAAATCATCTTCATATTTGTTTTCTCCCTTCAGTTTTTAGCAAATCTCATCCTGAAGTTTTCTTTTTGAACCCCCCAGCTGTGTTCCACACATGGACTGAACTAGCACTGATGGCTGCTGTCACACTGAACAAAGAAGTCTGTGGTGTGTCCTTGGTTTTGCTCCCCTTTCATATTTTTGTGTATGAAACATTATATTTTTCTCTGATAGTCAACAGAGGACCAAAGTTGCTTCTGAATAAAGCTGGAAAGAACCTCACACACACGCTCACATGCACTCCAGCAGAGACTTTCCTGTCTGCAAAAATCTGATTCTGTCACAATTCATGTCCCATCCTGGGTTCCAACAATGTGCCCTTACTGTCAGGGTCAGAGGAGAATGGCTAGAGTGGTTCCAGCTGATATAGAGGCAAAAGGAACTTAAATGGTTACGACTAAGGTCTGCAGAAGAGCGTCTCTGGACGCACGACACCTCCAACCTTGAGGCAGATTGACTGCAGCAGCAAGAGACCACACCAGGATTCACTCCTGTTAGCTAAGAACAGGACACTGAGGCTACAATTCACACAGACTCACCAAAATTGGACAATTGCAGATTGGATAAACGTTGTCTGGTCTAATGAGTCCATTTCTGCTGCAATATTCAGATGGTAGAGTCAGAATTTGGCGTCAACTATACTATGACAAAAAACACTAACTTACAACTAATACAATACAAAACCCTCCGTAGAATTCACTACACAAGAGAGACACATATATTCATGCAACTTGGGACTGCACACCCATCAAAGAATTTTGGGAAGAAATTACCCAAACTTTATCCACCTTCTTGGCTTGCCTCATCCCTTTATCACCCTTATTGTGTCTTTTAGGAGAACTATCAGAATTAACACTTTTGAATATTGACCAAAGATTAAATTCACTCTTATAGCAATAACAATAGCTAAAAAAAACAATTTTCATGAGCTGGAAATCAAAGAACACTATAAACCTATCTTTATGAAAACATTTATTTTTTGAATATATTTCTTCAGCCAGTTTATTACCTTCTCTCCCAGACACGACCAAATCACTGTCAGTATGGTCAGCCTTCATGGAGTTCCTAGATGAACATTAAGTTTCATCTGAAAATCAAATATGTGACTGTGTCCTCACCTTTTTTACCTTTTTCTTTCTATAATGTCCTATTCACTTCATTTGCAGTACTCTGATGGTTATGTGTAATTACTCTCAACTTTGTTTGTTTGTTTGATCTATTTATTTCTTTTTGATACAATGACAAGATGATTATTTACAGAGTGGGCTTCAGGAGGGATACCGCTACTGTTTTTCCAGTATCAAGAATACAATAAATGCATAATTATGTATGTCTCGAGCCTTTCCTGTCTATCTATGTGATTCTCTAATAATGTACCCATAAATATGTATAGTTAACACAATGTGTGACGTTTAGTTCAAGCTTGGGGATGGAATTCTCTCTCGCTGTCCTTACATCAAACACACACTCACACTAACTAACTAGCACACACACACAAACATCCACACACACACACACACCCACACACAAGTGTTTGTTGTTTTGTCTTGTTTTGTTGTTCTGTTGTCTCACTTAAATTTAAAAAAAAAAAAAAAGAATTTGGCGTCAACAGCATGAAAGCATGGATCCATCAGCTCAGGCTGGTGGTGGTGGTTATTTTAGGTGTGGTGGATATTTTCTTGGCACACTTTGGGCCCCTTAGTACCAATTAAGCATGGTTCCAACGCCACATCATACCTGAGTATTGTTGCTGACCATGCCCATCCCTTCGTGACCACAGTGTACCATCTTCTGATGGCTACTTCCAGCAGGATAAGGTGCCTTGTCATAAAGCAAGAGTCATCTCAGACTAGTTTTTTGAAGATGACAATGAGTTCACTGGACTCAAATGTTCTCCACAGTCACCAGATCTCAACCCAATAGATCACCTTTGGGATGTGGTGGAACGGGAGATTGGCATCATGGATGTGCAGCCGGCAAATCTGCAGCAACCGTGTGATGCTGTCATGTCAATACGGACAAAAGTCTCTAAGGAATGTTTCCAGTACCTTGTTGAATCTATACCAGCAAGGATTAAGGCAATTCCAAAGCCAAAAATTGGTCCAACCCAATACGTGCAAGGTGTGCCTAATAAAGGACCAGTGAGTGTATATCTTTAGTCTTAACAGGCTTTCCCTTTATCACTTGATTCTATAGGCCTTTTTTGGTCAAATCTACGACATGGAATAAATCAATTAGGGTATAATAATTGATTTTGAAATTTAGTGTGCTGTTAGTTTTCCAGGCCCAGCAACACTTGTGTGCCGATGGAAAGCATCTTTAGAGAACATCTTTAACGTTTTCTCACCACGATACTAATTTAGACGCTGCAACATAAAACTGAAGAATCCCTCATTCACACTCCTTAAAATGACCTGCATGTTGTGGAAGGTAGTCCAATGTCTTGTTGTGAAAATTAGTGGAAGAGTATGTGTGTGTTTGTGTGTGTGCTGGGGGGGTGGGATCTTCATCTTACTGTGTGCTGTGTGGCAAAGCATGAAACAAAGATAGCTCCAGAATATATATTAAAAAAAAACGGTATTATGCAACATCCCTATTAGCACTGCAACAAATATTGTACGTTTATCAGCCTATGAGTCATGTAAAGTGGGTTTATGATTGGAAACATACCTCTTCTGCAGCAGTCTGTTCAAAGGCGAACTCCAGGGTGGGCACAGCCAGCTGATTGGCAAAGAAGCTCATATCACCAGGCAACTGCAAAGAGCTGACATTGGGTCCTGGACAGTTTCCTCCACGAATGCAGCTCAATAATTGTCTCTAACAAAGTTGGAAACAGAGATGGAGAAACACTATAAGGAAAATGTTTTCAAGAAACACGAGACATATTAACAAAAAGACCAAGATTTGTATAATATTTCAGGGGAAAGCTGCAGGGGATAGACCATGAAGCAGAGAGGCTATCCAGAAAAGTCAGACAAATGTCATTGTTTGCAGAATACTTTTTTTTTTTATAGTATTTTTATTGTCATTTTCAAAGCTTTAAACAACATCACACAAAAGGAACATTCAAATCTGGCATTAAAAGTAGTATTAAAATATGCATACACACACACAAAAAAAAGGACACTTAAATCAGCAGTGAGATGTCTTTACACAAGCACTTAAGTCATTGTTTAGCATTGAATGGGCTTGGAAAAAACTTAAGTAGGGATTCCACAAGAGTTTGAAAGTTTTTTCTTTTTTTTTCTTCTTTTTTTTTTAATTGTTTGTAGAATACCAATAGTTCTCTGATGTTTGCATCAAAATTGTAAAAACTGGTTTTTCGGATATAGAAACTATTAATTCATTTGGGTCTTTATCCTGTTTCCAGCTGTTGTCTATGAATTTAAAAGGCATAGCGGGGCATAAACCAGCTCATTGAGAGCATCAGTTAAAAAAAACAACAACAACAAAGAAAACATTGGTTCTTTACACTAGAATGTAAAAAAAAGAAAGAAATGATGACTGATACAACAACAGTAGAGATTAATGGTGGAGAGCTTATCCAAACAAATTTATGAATCAAAGCAGAAAAAAAACGAGCAAAACAAAAGTTTTGGATTAGAACTAAAAGCTGCATATATGAGTAGGGAGGTGTGTTCAAGAACAACGTATAAAAGCTTAGCTGGCCTGGAGAACAGAATTTTGGGATAAAATAACCCAGATGACTGAAAACCTTCAAAGATTCGTCCACACATTACAAAGAAAAGTCTCAATTTTGGGGCTACCGCCTTCCAAACTTTTGCAGTCACACATCGCTGTGTGTTAAGTTATTGTTATGACCATTTGCAGGCTACATGTACAAAATGCACAGCCCTTGAATGTAAGATGAAAGTTTAACCAGGAAGAACATTGACCAATCAAGGACTCTGATTTGGTGGTGGCATATGGATGGTGTCCTTTTTAGTTAATGAAGTGCCAACTGTTTAAAATTGATCACAGAGAATAAAATTAATAATTGTAGTTTGTGCCCAGCTGTAATTATATATATGAAACTAAGTGTTTCATATATCGGAATAGAGCTGTGAAAGAAAAAAAACACTTGGAGCTTCGCGGAAAAGTAGGACAATTTCACTGTGAAAGCTTGACAAGGAAAGTCAACAGAATGCTTTAGTTGTAGCTTGAAAACACAGCTGCCAGCCCCAGGAGTCACATCTTGTCTTTAATGTTCTAAAGGAAACAAAGAAGAGCAGAGCAATTCCAGAGTCCTTCCTTACTGGTTGATGAAGAACATGGCAGAAAATCAGAAATCCACCAGAAGAAGGAAATCCTCCAACAAAATTCTCTTCACTCTCACCAAAATAAGTCTAAATGGAGTAATCCAACAAAGTGAAGAGTTAAAGGCAGGTGATGGCAGGTGAAGAAAATTAGACCTGATTGCATGAATCATGGTATGGAAAGGCAGGAGGATCAAAAAGGGGGAGTGTAACCTTACAGCGCAGAAAACCAACAATGGGAAAGACTTTTGTTGTTGTTGGGTTTATTCATTTTTCCTTCTACCTGCAAACACACCAATTATGCATAGGCTTTAATAAAACATGAACTGAAAAAAAAAACTACCACCTCCACAGAAAATGAAACAAAAAGATCTGCAGACTATAAGTTATCATTGGTGTAAAATATGCTTTAGCATTGAAGTTATTGAGAAAAATGTTTAGGAAAACCACTTCCAGGGATCTTTTGGGAAACTGCAACAATGCAATACTTTTGGGTTTGCATCAAATTCAGAAAGATATTATGTGAAACAGGCAGTTTTGCGAATAAAATGAATCCGTATTGCCAACAACTTCATCCATGACATCTCACAACAAACAGCTCATACAGGAACCTCCTTAAGCACAGAGACTGGGATGCCACAAATTCAAGATCCCATCCCTCTGAGAAACACATTTTTTAGAGTCCCATCTACCTCCAGGAGCAATGACTTTCACTTTGCCAACATTTCTAAGAGGAAAGGTTTTTAGAATAGTTGCTATTTTCACATTAGTATGGATCAGGGTTCTGCAACCTTCAACACCTAAAGAGCCATTTAAATCAATTTCTCACTGACTCCAACCCAGTTGGAGCCACAGAGTTTAGCTTCACCCTTCAGACTAATTTGTACTTATTTTAGTTTTACTATTATGCTAGATACACATGGACTTTTTTTTGGCATAAATTAAACATAAACATATAAATAAAATAAAATACGGTCTTTTAAAATAAACAATTTAAATTAAACAAAAATTTAGTTAGGGCTAATTAAATGACTCTTACTGTATTTATTTAACAATAAGGCACACTTAAAATCCTTGAATTTGTTAAAAAATAGAAAAATCTACCTCTGGTGTCCATAGCAGTACTTCCTAACCCTCAGCTGATTTTCTGTGGAAAACAGCGTTCACAAATCTGTCCAAATGTTTAAATACAAAGTTGAACCACTTGATGGATTGTCAGAGCATAATGGCTACCGTGGTCAGCTTGTAGAGTATTTTTTTATCTTTCACTTTGTTTGTTACTTTACAGTTACTTCTTAAAATAAAAAAAATAAAAAAAAACACATTTCTTTTTCTTTAGCCATGCGGCTACAATGGAGGGTAAAACAGCTACATGGGGCTCCAGACCCTCATGCTGCAGACTGCTATAGCTCGACAACAATACCAGCCTTATTAAAACTGTTGGTATTTGAATCTTTTTCTAGTCCCACCACAACCATGAGGTGAGTCTAACCGTCTGTCCTGTAAAAAACAGAGATAGCTTCATAGTGACTATGATCATATTTAGTCGTAAACCCTTCACTTAAATTTACATTTGCCAACTTCAAAACGCTCCAATCCATCCACTTTCAGTTCATCTATAAACCTTTGGAAGATTAGGCCCAGCTTGTGTTCAGTCTCTGAAAGCTCTCTTTAACTCTAAAATGTTCCTGCTGTCAGAAGGCTAAAGCTACCCGTGCGCGTTCTGCTCCGCGTTGGCCATGTGTCTTGCTGCCTGCGCTGTGAGGTGATTTGCTTGGTCAAAGCCTCTGCCACAGCGCCCCCAACACGGACGTCACAGCAGTTGGATGGGTTGAGCTTCCTAATTGAGAGCGCAGCTCAGCTGCTGCAACAGAAATTGTTGGGACCGGAGCGGTGGCAGCAAACAGACCGCGCCTGCCAATCAACCCGGGGCTTATCTCAACTGTCCACATCCTCCGAGCCCGCCTGCCGCCACAATGTTTCTCTGTCACACTGCATTTAATTAGAGCTTTCTTTTATCAAGGACTGTCAAGGGGATAAAGCTCGAGTGTCCAATCATCTCTGCCACTGTTGACGAGAGAAAAAAATAAAAATAAAAAAAAAACTTCTCTAGAGGCTTCTGCTCTCTGAACGTAAACAGCTGTTGGAGCAAAGTCCTGCTCTGACTGAACAGAAGTAAACGACACCTGTAACCCCAAACTGGAGGGAAAAGTTCTCCAACCTTTTCATTTGGCCTCACAAAAAGCTCTGGAGACTGAAAAACTCATTGATGGTATTAATATTAAGAGCACTGTTACAGGTGGTTGTAGGGATGAGTAGCCTCCAAAAAAACAGAACTTCATCTAGTTAACCCTTTAACACATGCGCTTTAGCTCCATTCTTTCAACTACTGTAACTCTTCGAACTTTTATGCAATAAACGTGATTCCAGAATATTCTACTGCAGGGAACAGCAGACTTGAGCTCAAATGCAACACTTACAGTGAAATGCTTACGCGGTGGACACAAATCAATTGACTCTGTCGTAGAGAAAAGCAGCTTTGCGTCGTTATTAAACACATTTTGTTCATAAAGTGTTGAATAATATGTAAAGTGGGGAATAAGACGCTGTTCTCTGCATCAAAATCAGTGGATTCACGTTGATCACTGTCAGGGGCCGCTCGGCAGGGCTTGAGCCACAGGACAAAAAAGATCTTCAAATCATGGGTTTTAGTTTACCCAACACAAAAATGGCATGGGCCTAAATTTAAATGGGGTCAACTCAACAAAAACGTAACTGAGAGAATCAATAACAAAAGCTCAAACCAACTAAACCAAAACTGACCCACCAACAGGAAACATTAGGGAGATTTTATACTGGTTGATCACACCAATGACACAATAGGGAGGGAATCGCAAATACAAAACATTCAAAACCTAAATATTAACTAAAGTAATAAATTACTAGTAATTTAACGCTTTAACAAACAAACTAAACTTATACTTCAAAACAAGTTTAACATATTCCAAAAAATACAAACAATAGTCCAACATAATAATAAACTTTGTCTTCCCCCTCCATCTTCTCCAGATGGAAGTGTTCAGGAAGTTGGCTATGCTCCTCCCTTTGCCCCTTCATCAGGAACTTCTTCAGCTCCTCCCACCCCACCACATCATCCACAAGTTTTCTAGCTCCTGCCTCTGCCCCAGCATCAGGCCTCAGACAGAACTCTAAAGAAAAGAATTAGTCAAAACAAAATTAACTAAATGTCATTAAGCCAATTTTGTTTTGTAATGTGTGAAATAAAATAAATGGTTTATTCAAAGAAATATAACAAATGAACTTAACTGTGGGGCAGGTTCTGTCCTCACAATCACGTAAACGGTCAAAGATTTATGGCATGTCAAAGAGAGTGTGTTATTTAGGTGTTGCCTGTGACAGCACCAGTGTTAAAGTGTTGAACCATACTACAGCCCCCTGATTTACAAATAGAAACGGAAAAAAAGAAATGTTTCTAACCGAGAAATCCCAGAAAATGATCAAAAATTGAAAGCATGGATTCGTTTTTCTCCATTGCTGCTTTAAAGTGTCAGAGCAGAGGAATCAATCATGCCCTGAGGGGTATGTAATCATGTGGCATTAAGGAGAAATAAGTGAAACCCCTCTAGATCTGAGGTTTTGATCAGTCGTACGTTAGACTGAGCATGTCTGTATTTGTATCAGTGCTTTGTCGTTCTTTTTAATTTAGGGGTGACAAAAGTTGGACAGTGTGTGGCCCTGCTACAGACTGTCCAGAGTCTACCTCGCTTCACCCACATATAGTTGGGTTGGCTCCAGCAACCCCATGACCCCAAAAGGGATTAAGTGGGACCTGAAGATGGATAGATGGAAAACTTGAGCATGAGGACTATAGCACCAATTTTATGAAAGTTCTTAAGAAAATATGTTTTTTTAAGTAGAATGCCAATCAATCAAGTCTCTTGTTGGACACTGCTTTGACCGCATTTAGGAGCTGGCTTGTTTTATGTAAAAAACATGCTATGAAACATACCATGGTGTAAATTCTTAGACATGCAGATTCATGCCTTGAAAACCAGAGAACCGAAATGCAGGAGACTCTGTGCATGTTTTTATTTAGATAGCTGAAATTAATTATTAAGTTATGTTCCAATTAAAAAAAGAGCAAAAAAGCTTTAACAGTATCAGTGTACTTTATCCTCACTTTCATCTAGTGTACATCCACAGGGTGCTGGAGTTTGACAGAACCTATCATCCAACTGGAAGGGCTCCCTGGTCTTCATGTCAGCGCCTTCAGTCTTCTCTTTTGGTCAATTTACAGTCACAGCAGGATCTATGATCCCTGGCAAGGCAGAACTGTTAAAAGCCCAAATCTTGATCCTTCTGCAACAAGGCTGCCAAGAAAGATCTTCCCACTAAATCTCTCAGGGCCGTCCAGACGGATGGTAATCGGAGGTGAAAAAGCGCCTTTCCATTGCGTTCCAGTGTCCACTTTAGCTCTGGTTTCTACTTCGTACTCCACCAAAATGATCAAATTCAGTGAAATATTCAGATTCTATTTTGCATTATTTTATTTTTCCTGGCAGTAACACTTTCCTTTTTTGTTTGTTGTTTTAGTAGCAACAGATGCATCATCCTCAAACACTGTGAATTGGGAATTCTGCCGGGGAAGAACGAGAAGACGAGACGAACCCTGCAGCGGGGGCAGCACCTGTCACTCATGGAGACAGAGTTGGAAAGACTTGGAGACATAATAGCCTCCCCATTGAGGGGAGGGGATGGGGGGGGGGGGGGTTATACGCATCTCTTGTTTGTTTCACAGGTCTATTCTTTCACACTGGCAAACATGCTGTTTTAATGACATGATGCAAACCACATAGACATTTTAATTTCTGGGAGGAACAATGGGGCCAAATGGGGCCCACCTTATTTAAGATGAATAGGGGACTCTTACTTTCTGCAGTGAAACACAATCTGCAAAAAACACTGACTATGGTGTGAGGGAGGTGTGATTATTGACGCCACAGAGCAGTTATTGCACTCAGAAATAATTATTGATTGAGTTCATAACAGAATTATGTCAAATGTATTACTTATTGAAAAAAACAAGGCTCTGTATATTATTTTCAAATAACTCATTTCTGTCATTAGTCACGTGGCTGTGAACTCAGACTGACCCCGCTGATTCATCGCACAAAAGGACACAAACATTTCAACCTTACAAAGAGGTCGTAAAAGATCTTCCATAGTCCACTCTCAAACTCTACTGGAAGCCTGTATTCCTGCTGAACTTGTAATGGCTGCATTCTTGTTAATGTCATTGTCAAAACATGCAAAAATTATGGATAATCTCTATGTGCTTCACACTCAAAGTCAATCATGACTGAAGCTGGTAACACTAACTGACGTCTGCCCCAACCCAATCTGGCTTCTCAACACCTTCAGGGAACCAGAATCCTTAGAAATCTTTCTTGGTTTCACGTTTAGGAGAAACTTATTGCTCAAGAAAGATCTGAAATGCATTTGATCTTTGTTTACCATGATCAGATAAATGACCTTAGAAGACCAGTTTGTTTCGAAGTACAATTCTTGATGAATTGGTTAACACTGGTTATCAGAATTGATTTAGCTTGTTTCCATCAATCGTCGATGTGCGCAGATGTCCGTTGAGGGTTTCGGCCAACTGGTCTTTAAGTGACATTCATTTTGAGCTGTTCAGAATTTGGGATTGGTTAAGAATTGAGCAGTTTATGTTTAGTTTATATGTAATTGTTACGCAAATCTTTTGCAATTGTGTGTGATTTTTGCAAGATCCATATTCAAATTTGTGGCTTTCCACAACTGGTCTACGTAAGTCCACGTATGTAACCACCTTTAATGCATCAATGCACCAATGTTTAACTTTCATGCACCAATGTTTAACTTTCATATCGCCTATTGGCAATGTATACGCGTATTGCATATACATATACCGGTAAAATTACGTAATTGATGCAGAAATCACTAATAGATTGCAGACAGCGCAATTGTCATGCACAGCTCACACACGATTACCGTATTGTGTGATGGAGACATTAATCAGCCAATCTTTCACCCCTCCAGCAGTCTATACCGATCCACAAATCTTGCGGAGAGGCAGTGAGACATGGCCTTAGCTTAAATAGGTTAACTTATTTTTTTAACCCGTGCCTTGGTGTAATTGTGAATGGCAACTTTGCCTAACAGGGCTGCACGGTGACGCAGTGGTTAGCGCTCTTGCCTCCGGTTCAAGTCCCGACTGGGGGACATGAAAAAACAACATCAACTGGGACCTTTCTGTGTGGAGTTTGCATGTTCTCCCCGTGCATGCGTGGGTTCTCTCCGGGTTCTCCGGCTTCCTCCCACCGTCCAAAAATATGCTTCATAGGTTAATTGGCAACTCTAAAATGTCCCTAAGGTGTGAGTGTGAGAGTGAATGGGTGGCGACCTGTCCAGGTTGTCCCCTGCCTTCGCCCACAGGTGGTCGGGATAGGCTCCAGCAGCCCTGTGACCCCAGTACAGTGTAACAGTGTGAGAAATGTTTTATATATTTATGTCTGACTGACAAAGTTGGAAGTTAGCATAGTCACAGTGATGTTTGTTTTAGCGGAACCAGCCTGTCTTTTTCATGAAACTAAGAGGGTTGGCAGTTATTATAGTCGCAGTAACGGCATTTCACGGCATCAGTCTGTCTTTGTGTGTGTTGCTAATAAACCTGGAAGTTACCGGTTTTAATATGCTAACCTGGCTAACCCTTCTAACGTGGCTAATGTTTAGCATGTAACAAGTTCTAGAGTTAATGTGAACAAAACAGTCAATACAGTCTGACTGACTGATAGACTTATCTCTTTTGTCCCACTTAATCTGCCTTGTAGTTCGGTGTGCCTTCTATATGACATATGTTTCAGAAAAAATACATTGGTACATCTTATAATATGGAGCGCCAATAGTGTAGAGAATACAGTAACCTTAACTGCTTTCTCCAGACCAACTTTTCAGAAAACGTTCATCTACTAGTGAGACAATTTAATCTGACCTAAGGTTTCAGCCTTTGTCCAACACATCTCTGGACTCCAGCACACATGCAGTTCGAGGCAGGCCCTAAACAGAAACAGACCTGCAGTCTGTCAGCTAAGCAGCAACATTTACAGTCAGCCCATGCACGCCTTTTCTCCTTTTCTCTTCTGCTACCAGTCACTGGGCATTAAGAACGTATCAGAGTGGGAAAGCGTAACAGAAACAGAATGACGGGGAGCGTCCATTTAAGAAGCAATATTAAAGAAGAGAGCCATATAAAAGGAGAAGGAGTGGAAGTAGGGAAGAAATAAGTACGCCAACAGGGAGGGAAGAGTGCAGGAGAGCAGAAAGAATGGGTAATTTCTGCCTGGGGTGCCACACCAAGAATCAATATTTAATTTCTTTGTCAGCTATAATAAGGAGAGAGAAAAATCATTTGGAGATATCTGCTTTCCACTCAATATCATTCAATGTGTAAGTCATGTGTTTGGATTGTTGCACTTGGACATAAAAGCGTGACACTGGATAATCTCTCAAGAAGAGTGTATGGGTGTTATGTTTATGGCTAATATCTTATTTTGAGTTGATAGTGACAGCTCTGTGTGGTTTTTAAATCACTGGGCGCCCCCGGCAACACATCAGACAAAGCAGTAGTTGCACACCATAACGAAAAATGTTTTACTTTTATTAAACTTTCTTGTTTTTTTTTTTTTTTTACATTTGAGATTAATCTGAGCTAATGCACCAACCATAATGAACAGTGACCTCTATAGCATGACGTAGATATAGCAATGTCATCAAAGTCAACCAAACAAACCATACCGTCATTTTTAATTATATCTTCTCATAAGCTTTACTTGTACTCACTTTGACTTTTATGCTTTTATGCTTTTTTTTAAGACGTTAAATCTAAAATTAAATGCCGATAAAAATCAAGGTCATGGCATTTTCACATAAGCAGCACCGACCATTCAACATCCCACAATAGCAACTGCCCAGGATAAATCAATAGACTTTGTCTATTATTAAAGGTACTGGGCTTTTTTTTCTTTCTCTATTTTTTTTTTGCAAGACCCAGAGGTTCCTTTTAAAGAACAGATCTGGCCCCTGATCTATAATTAAAAGTTTAAACCTTGGTTTGTCCAACCAATCCTGCTTCTCCTTCAGAGCTCATAATGTTCTGGTGGCGGTAACCTTCTTTACTTTACTCATTATGGGGATGTTTTATATATGAAGGGCCCAGAAAAATGTTGGCGGTCTTTAAACACTGGATACCACAGAGCTTTAATGTTTGTAACAGGCAGCAGTCACCTCCTTGATCAATGCGACCACTGGTACACCGGTGGCCGTCTTTATCACTCTGATGTACAAGTCTCTTTTTGGTATCTGGCCCCATTTTCTTAATTCCCTGTCAAAAAGGATGAAAAGTAATTACACCCCTTGTTCAAATAATGTTTAGCTGTAAGAGACCTATTTTTGTAGCAAGTTGGAAAAAATTGACTACTGTCTGGGTTTTTACCCAATTACAGGGCTTTAAAGATATTTTATTGTACTTTTATACCGTCAAATTGCATTGCATTATTTATTTGTATTACTTATATTATTGTGTTATATTAACAGTTCAGTAACTGTCATGAGTAGAGTGAGACAAAACTTCAGTTGTCAGTCACAGAGTTGTTCCACTTCAAAAGATGACACAGGTATTTAGTTTTCGTCACAATTATACATCAACTGTGAGAGACATAATGTGAAAACGAATATAGGAAATCACACTGTCTAATTTTTTAAAAATGTATTCACATAATAGTGCAGAAGATGAGTATTAAGTTCCTACAAAGAATTTTGTTCCTCACAGACTGGTTACCTCTTCTGTGAGAAGTTCTTCTCCTTATTGCTAGATTTTCCAGCAAGACAATGATCCCAAAGACATCGCCTGGGCAATGAAGACGACGACTACGACTACTCGAAGACTACGACGAAATCTCTGCTCCGATGGATGAATCTTTAATTCCACATCATTCGTTTTATTCAACCTACTACTTTCAACCAAAATAGTAGAAAGAATTCCAAGATTCTGGAGTGGCCTTGTCAGTCTCTGCACCTCAATCCATTAAGAACATCACAGCAATTGAGAAGATCTGCATGGAAGAATAGACCAAAATAGAAGCTACAGGGAGCAAACCTAGTGAAGACCTAGGAAATGCTTGACCACTCTCATTGACAAGGGCTAGATTACAAAAAAATGAGTTGAACTTTTTTGACAGACCAATGACCCTATTTTCCACATCATTAAACAAATAAAGTTATTAATTTTTTTACATTTTTTTGCCCCACTGTAAATGCAGAGGTTTAGTGTAGTTGACATATGGTCGACTTCCTCCTTGCAGTACTCCATCACACTCCTCCCACCTCCATGCTGCAGCACAGAAATGGAAGCTCTTTGAATTTCTGAATTCTGACTCTAATGATGAATTTGGTGACTGTTGTTGACAATAGATCATGCGGGAAGGAAAAAAAAGAAGAGACCAAAGAATAAAAAAAAGACTAAATAAAACCTTCAACTGTTGTCTCACATAATCTCCTCCACCTTTATCTGTGATCTTCCCCATCATTGGTGTTCACAACCAGATCATATATGAGTCGCTGTACTGTGTTGCACACAGCAGGGGCTCAGCTAAGAATACCAACAGCTGCAGCATAAAACTTCACATAAAATAAGGTAAAAAAAAAAATAGAAATGGGATTAAAACTGTGAGGCAGTTTGGGCAAAAAGATTTAGCATAGATAAAGACTCAAGTGCACCTTATGATGCAAATTGTATTTAAAGACTAAAAGTAACGGAAGACTGATTAACCTATACCAGGGGTGTCAAACTCATTTTCACCGAGGGCCACATCAGCGCAGTGGTTGTCTTCAAAGGGCCAGATGTAACTTATACGTGTAAATGTAATGAAAAATAAATGTGACTACTCCTCAGTATTAAATAACTCATTTATTTATTTATTATAACTCTTTAAAGTGACAATTCCAGTTGAACAGATACATATGTTTGCTTGTTACTGTAGCATAAATCCTTTTACATTTGATTCTGTCAAATGTAAAAGAAGAATCTTTTATTTCTATAGCACTTTTCTCAGAGCAAGTCACAAAGTGCTTTACAAAGAGCATAAAAGCATATCAACACACAAAAAGTAATAAAATACAATAATAATAATAGTAAAATAAAACACAGTAAAACGTGGTAAAACTAGGACTAAATCAACTAAAAGCTCTCCTAAATAAAAACGTCTTGACCTGAGATTTAAAACACTCAACGGAATCGATCTGACGCAACGACAATGGGAGGGAGTTCCAAAGACGAGGAGCAACAGCTTGAAATGACATATCTCCTCTAGTCTTATAGCGGGTTTTTGGAACGCTTAAAAGATTCTGGTTGGAAGACCTCAATGATCGGGCCGAAGAGTATGGGGTTAAAAGGTCAGATAAGTATGTCGGAGCTTGACCATGCAAGGCTCTAAAAACTAAAAGTAGAATTTTAAAATCAATTCGAAATTTGACAGGTAACCAATGTAAAGCAGACAAGAGAGGAGTGATGTGTGTCCGTTTACTTGTTCCTGTTAAAAGCCTCGCTGCAGAGTTTTGGACAAGCTGAAGACGGTTTAGGGAACGTTTGTTAAAACAGGTAAAAAGAGAGTTGCAGTAATCTAAACGAGAGGAAATAAAAGCGTGGATAATCGTTTCCAGGTCTGATCGAGACAAAATACTTTTTAATTTTGCCACGTTCCTCAGATGATAAAAACAGTTTTTCACTATCTGTTTTGAGTGACTTTCCAGAGACATAGACCTGTCAAACAACACCCCAAGATTTCTTAGACTTGAGTGGACAGAAGAGCTCAGACAGCCAAGGCGTTGACTGATGGTGTCATGGATGGTCCTGCTGCTCAGCTGCAACCCTCCTGCTGGCTCCTCCTCCCTCACCTGTTTTCACAGCTGGTGCTCATGTTCTCTCTGATTAGGTTCTCTTCTTAAGTTGCCCTGTTTGTTCTGTGGTTGTCGCAGCGTTTTCGTTCATGCTTTTGTTCAAGTGTGCTCTTGGCATTAAAGCCTGTTTACCACGTTACGCCGACTCGTTGTCGTTTCCTGCAATTGGGTTCCTCCGTTGGTTCACGTAACATTACGCTGCGACCATGTCCAACCCAGCAGGAACTTCTGATTCGAGGCACTTACCTGGGTCCTCCGCCGAGGCTGGCTTCGTCTTCGGAAAGGAGATGCAGGAGGTCAAGTCTGGTATGCAGCAGCTCCACGCTCGCCTTTCTCAGCTGGAGCATACACCTTCATCCCCGACTCGGCAGATCAGACTGGGTCATCCTGAGTCTTTTGATGGCTCGGCTGAGGACTGTCGGGCTTTTCTCACCTCCTGTCGTCTTCACTTTGAATTTAACCCATGTGAATTCCCCTCCGAGCAGAGCAAGGTGGCGTTTGCTCTGAGCTACCTCACTGGAAGAGCCAAACGATGGGGACTGGCGGAGTGGGAACGCGGATCGGAGCTGAGACGCTCCTTTCGTGACTTTTCCGCTCGGCTACTAACGGTGTTCGACCCCACCACACCTCACCGAGCCGCCGCTTCGGAACTTCTCAGCCTCCAACAGGGTCCCCGCAGCGTCTCGGACTACGCGGTGGAGTTCCGGACCCTGGCTGCCAGTACCCGCTGGCCGGAGGAGGCTCTTTCTGACGTTTTTCTTCGGGGGCTGTCCGACGCTCTGAAGGATGAGCTGGCGGCGAGGGAGCTTCCGGAGGACCTGGAGGAGCTGATCGACTTGGCGGGTCGCATCGACCGGAGGATGAGGGAACGAGGTCGGGAGCGACGCGGTCACCCCGGGCTCCGCCCATCGCTTCCGGAGGAGCCGTCTCCGCTTCTATCCAGCTCTCCGCGTCGGTTTTCCACCCCTCCCCCGGAGCCCATGCAGCTAGGAGCAGGCCGGCTCTCCACGGCTGAACGTCGGCGCCGCCAGCGAGAGGGCCTATGTTTCTACTGTGGACAGTCTGGACACATGGTGCGTCATTGCCCGGGAAACGCCAGGGCTCCCCAGCAATGAGGAAACTGGTGAGCCGCAATACTGTTTTTTCCTCGCCCTCTCGTCCATCAACCAGTGTCTTAGTAGCATTTGCCGGGGCCCAGGAGGAGTTTGAGACTCTCATAGACTCGGGTTCGGATGGGGATCTGATCTCCCTGGAGGTGGTGGAGAGACTTATGATACCCCTCGAACCTTTGTCTCCAGCATTGGAGATCCATGCCATAAACGGGTCTGTAATACACAAGGTTTCTAACCGCACCGTTATGGTTTCAGTGACTGTCTCGGGAAACCACACGGAGACTATGACTTTTTATGTTGTTGAGGCTCTTTCACCCCCTGTAATTCTTGGCTTCCCCTGGTTATGCAGGCATCAACCGCACATTGATTGGGCTACAGGGCGGTTTCTATCTTGGAGCCCCTTTTGTCTACTAAACTGTCTTTCTACGGCTGCAGACCGAGTTTCTGTTGAGGTACTGCGGTCTCCGGATCCCCCAGACCTTAGTAAGGTTCCATCCATGTATCATGATTTAAGTTCTGTATTTTGTAAGGTTCGTGCCAAATCTCTACCTCCCCATCGCCCCTATGACTGTGCCATCAACCTTCTGCCAGGGACCCAACCCCCTAAGGGTCATATATACCCCTTGTCACCGCCTGAAAGGGAGGCCATGGACACGTATCTGCGGGAGAGTTTACAGGCGGGGCTCATTAGACCTTCCTCCTCGCCTGCTGGGGCGGGTTTCTTTTTTGTGGGCAAAAAGGATGGGGGCCTGCGGCCCTGCATTGACTACAGGGGTTTGAACAAGATTACTGTGCGTAACACATACCCCTTACCTCTGCTGCATACTGCGTTTGACCTGCTAAGCGGGGCACGTATTTTTTCTAGGCTGGATCTCAGGAACGCATATCATCTGGTTCGTGTGAGAGAGGGCGATGAGTGGAAGACTGCGTTTAACACTCCTAGCGGACATTTTGAATATTTAGTCATGCCCTTTGGACTAACAAATGCTCCGGCAGTGTTTCAATGCTTGATTAATGATGTTTTGAAGGATATGCTGAACAAATTTGTGTTTGTGTACTTGGACGATATTTTGATTTTTTCTTCTGACCTAGATTCACATGTGCAGCACGTCAGAGCCGTCCTCCAGCGCCTCCTGGAGAACCACCTCTACTGCAAGGCCGAGAAATGCGAATTCCACACTACGCGGACTCGGTTCTTGGGGTATGTGGTTTCTCCGGGCCAGGTCCAGATGGATGACTCCAAGGTTCAGGCCGTTCTGGAGTGGCCGGTTCCCTCTGGTAGGAAGCAACTTCAGCGCTTCTTGGGGTTCGCCAATTTTTATAGGCGTTTTATCAGAGGTTTCAGTGGCGTTGCTGCACCCCTTCATAGGATTACGTCTGATAAGATGCATTTTGTTTGGGACGAAGAGGCTGAGAAAGCTTTTTGTGAGCTGAAGAGACGTTTCTCTGCAGCCCCTATACTGACTCAGCCTGACCCCTCCAAACAATTCATTGTGGAGGTGGATGCGTCTGAGTCAGGTGTGGGGGCTGTGTTGTCACAGAGGGCGTCCGATAATAAAGTTCATCCCTGCGCGTATTTCTCCCGCAAGCTCACTCCTGCGGAGAGAAATTACGATATAGGGAACAGAGAACTGCTGGCTGTGAAGGTGGCCCTGGAGGAGTGGCGCCACTGGTTGGAGGGGGCTGAGCAGCCGTTTCTGGTTTGGACGGACCACAAGAACCTTGAATACATCCGGTCTGCTAAACGCCTCTCTCCCCGCCAGGCCAGGTGGACTCTGTTCTTCGACAGGTTCGATTTCACCCTCTCCTATCGACCAGGGAGTAAGAACATTAAACCGGACGCACTCTCACGTCAGTACCAACTGGAGGAGGAGGAGAGACCTGCTGAAGGCGCACCTGTACTTCCCTCGCACATGGTGCTAGGGACCACCCGCTGGTCGCTGGAGCAAAAGGTACAGGCATCCGTCCCAGATCCTTCCTCCATCCCCGCGGGCTGTCCGGAGGGCCGACTCTATGTGCCTTCAACTCTTCGAACCATGGTGTTAAAGTGGGGCCACTCTTCCAGACTGGCCTGCCACCCTGGTGTTACGAGGACTGGGTTCCTTATTGCCCAGCGTTTCTGGTGGCCCTCTATGTCCTCTGACATACGGGCTTTTGTGTCAGCCTGTCATGTGTGTGCCAGCGTCAAGACCCCCAGGACCCCCCCAGCTGGGCTACTTCACCCTCTACCTGTGCCGTCTAGACCTTGGTCCCACGTTTCCATGGACTTCATTACCGGATTACCTAACTCACAAGGTAGTACAGTTATTCTCACAATCATTGACCGGTTTTCTAAGTTGGCCCACGCCATACCCCTTCAGAGACTCCCTTCAGCCAAGGAACTGGCTACCCTGGTTTCGCGCCACCTGTTTCGCCTTCATGGACTTCCTCAGAACATCACATCGGACCGGGGCCCACAATTCATTGCCGCCTTTTGGAAGGAGTTCTGCAACCTCCTAGGGATCAAGGTCAGTCTGAGTTCTGGATTCCATCCTCAGACCAACGGCCAGGTAGAGAGGTACAATCAGGACCTGGAGACGTCGCTGCGTGCCATGTGCGGGAGGAGCCCCAGAACCTGGTCTTCGCAACTCCCATGGGTTGAGTACGCCCATAACTCCCTGGTTAACTCTACGGGGTACTCTCCCTTTCAGGCCGCCTATGGGTTTCAGCCACCCTTGTTTCCACACCAGGAGCAATTGGCATCCTCCTCGGGACCGGCGGCGTTCGTGAGAAGGTGTCGTCGCACCTGGAGCAAGTTCCGGCTGGAGCTCCTAAGGAACCAGGAGCGTTTCACTACGGTGGCCAACCGTAGGAGATCTGCCGCCCCGGACTACAAGGTGGGAGACAGGGTGTGGCTGTCCACGTCTGACATCCGTTTGCGGGGTGGCCCTAGGAAACTACACCCCAGGTACATTGGTCCGTTTCCCATCACCCGTGTCATTAATCCTGTGGCTGTAAGACTGGACCTGCCTCGCTCCATGAAGGTGCATCCCGTGTTCCACGTCAGCAAGTTGAAGCCTGCCCAGGACTCCCCCCTGCAGCCCGCTCCCGCTCCTCCTCCAGCTCCGCGGATGGTGGGCGGTGGTCCGGTTTACACTATCCGGGAGATTCTCGCCTCCAGGAGGGTCGGTCGGGGTATTCAGTACCTAATCGACTGGGAGGGTTACGGTCCGGCTGATCGGCAGTGGGTGCCCGAACGTCACATCTGTGACCCCTCGATGATCGCCCGTTTCCATCGCCTCCATCCGGATCAGCCTCGTCGGGGTCCGTCTGGTAGCCGGACTTAGGGACGGGGGTTCTGTCATGGATGGTCCTGCTGCTCAGCTGCAACCCTCCTGCTGGCTCCTCCTCCCTCACCTGTTTTCACAGCTGGTGCTCATGTTCTCTCTGATTAGGTTCTCTTCTTAAGTTGCCCTGTTTGTTCTGTGGTTGTCGCAGCGTTTTCGTTCATGCTTTTGTTCAAGTGTGCTCTTGGCATTAAAGCCTGTTTACCACGTTACGCCGACTCGTTGTCGTTTCCTGCAATTGGGTTCCTCCGTTGGTTCACGTAACAGATGGACGGGATTTTATGTTCAGGGGCAAAAATAAGTGTCTCGGTTTTCTCAGTATTTAGGACTGAATGATTACTGTTCAGCCATGTTTTAATGCTGTTTAATGCTAAAGGAACGCTCACCGGGTGAAGCAGCTCGGGGTGAAGTGGTGCCAGAACGGGTCGCCCTACGAGTCAGTCAGACGATCGAGTGCTGGCTCGCAGCAGAAGAGCAGCACCACCAGAGAGCGGCCAGGGACCAGAAGGAGAGCCGACGAGAGGCGTGTGGTCGGAGCGAGCGGGCTGCGGAGGAGGACCAACCCCAGAGGCCAGTTGTGATGGGCCTGGAATGGATGTGATGAATCGCCTCTAAAGCTAAGTTTAGAGGAACGTAACTGGTGTTGTGAGCACGAACGTGGCTACTGTCTGGCCTTGTTGAACTGCAGCTGAGTTTCCTTCTCCCCATTCCAGTGGCGTGGAGGAAGGGGCCCACTGCTGGAGCAGAAAAGTATTAATCGGGACCCCTTTCGTGGACTGCTGCTCACCCACTGTTTTAAATTGAAGGACTTCCAATTTTTTTCTTTACTATGCATGAACTGCCAAGATGGACTCTTAATGTGTTTTTATAAGCGTGTTTTTTTGTGATCGATTTTGCTCCTTTTACCTGGCCATTTTATGCTTTTGGGACTTTTAGAATTTTTTAGCTTTTTTTCTCATGGTAGTCACCACTGGTACATATTAAAGATTTTTTTGACACCAACATATTTTGCGTTCATCCTTTGTAACGGTGGAACTCGGGCTGGTATCCCAGAACCTTGCGCTGAAGGCGCGACATAGTGACACAAATGTGAATTTCTGCACCACTTCAGTAAATAGCACAAGACTTCTGGTTATTGATTTGCCATCATTATAATAATAAAAAAGAAATCAAATATACATGGTCTCTGTCAGTCGCCTCTCAATTACATTCTGCCTGTAGAAGAGGAAACGATCTGTACTGGCTGCTCTTCACTGGATTCCTGTTAAATATAGAATCCAATTGAGGATTTTAGTACTTGTTTTAAAGCTCCTGATAGTTTAAATCCATCACATTTGTCAGAGCTGATGTACCCTTCAGGGCCTGTTGGAGATGTTTTACCCCCCTATCTGCTGTGCTGCTTGGTAACATGGTATGTACCACACTGAACAAATACCATGGAAAGAGACTGAGAACGTTTGCCCAGTAGATTAGATGTAAATCCTAGAAAAGGAGGTTAAAGGTAAAAGCCATGAGTCCAAAGCTATGGATGAGTCCATCTCTAAACAACCTCGATGTTCTTCCCACTACTGCTGTAAGAAATGCATATTTAAAAATTTTCGCAATTCTTCTTCCCTATAATTTGCCTAAGTTTTTCCAGAATGTGCCTTTTCATGCTTGTTTTATCTGTCTTTGTGGAGAGAAGGTCAGCTGATTCCAGCTGAATTAGACACGACCTGCAGGGAATGTTTTGCTTGGCAAAAGGAGTTTTGTGTCCCAGCGAAAAGGCCAGAGGTGCACCATAGGCTCTATATCTACACTCAGTCTGTCTGCATGAGATGGATTGCTTTTTTTTTTTTTTTTTAAATCTATTTAACTCCTTAAATTCAGCAAACAGCTTCTTGTTGAATCTTATTGCTGTAGCTTGTTGTAATTCACAAGGTAATCCACTTTTAAAATAAAAGCCATCATTTGTAGCGTTCCTAATAATTCATTAACACTACAGCTGTTTACATTGTTTGGATGTTTCAGGTCCACAGGACCTCTCTGAATGTTGCTGCCAGACAAAAGCTGATGACAAATGAAAAAAATAAAAGAACAAATAGGACAAATGATAACTGCAGAACCCAGAATGACGTCTGGAGACATTAAAGGTAAACTCTGAGGTCAAATAACATCAGAGTCAAATCCTAGCATCCACTGCTTCAATGTTTACACTTTTTACTACTGTTACTTCTCAACCATTTTTGCAATTAACATAATTCTGAAGCAGAGAAATTGTAAATGAAAAGTATATTGCGCTTTTTGCTTAGAAGGCCCAAAGTGCTTTACAGTCACAGTCCCATTCACACACATTCACACACTGATGGCAGCTCCACTGCCGAACACTACGTCAGCCACTAACCACTAGGAGTAAAGTGAGGTTCGGCGTCTTGCCCAAGGACACTTGAGTCAATTACTTGACCTCTGCACCATGGCCGCCCCATACTTTCTGTCAAAATGTGAAAATGACTTCATAGTTAGGGTGCAACGGATGCAAACGTTTTGATGCTATATATATTTGTGCGTGTATTAGACCTGCACAATATACCGCAAATTTATTGTTATCGCAATATCAAGCTGTGCAATATGCATATAGCAAAATCAGCAAAAATCGCAATAAATGGTTACCTTAAATGTGCTAAAACGGTCTTATGGCAGCTTGAAGCATTTAATGAATCAAATAAATCCATTTATGCATTTGACCAATCGGATGGAGCCCTTCACGTTGTTGACCAATCACATGGATCCCTTTTATTTTAGATGTTTGCATCCTACCGAGACGAGGGTCATTTGGAGTATAAATTTTAAACTGTTGCAATGAAATGGGAATGATGTTTTTGGTCGTTTTGCTAATTGTTTATGTACAGCAAATTATATTGTTATCACAATATTGATCACTCATTTCGCATATCGCAAGTTTTCCTCATATCGTGCAGCCCCAGTGTATATATATTTATATGTTTAAAGTCCTTTATATATGTTTTCTTAAATATATGTTATAAAGCATTTCAAAAAATTAATCGTAGTATTTTATGTATTTTTTTTCCTGTTGTTTTTTCCTTTATACTGATCCGAACAATAATCCAAACCGTGACTCTCAAACTGTGACACAATCTGAACCATGGCTTTTGTGATCCATCGATCCCCTACTACAGTAGGCAATTGACTACGCAATCAGTATATATCCACTGATTCTGTTACGGCTTTGCACCGTTACACAAGTGTCGCATAATGGTGCGAAGGCGACATGAAAAGTTATCGTTATCTGTGTCACATTCAGCTGGCTCACACTGATCGCATAAACAGTCAAAGATATCCAGTATGTCAAAGAGCCTGTTTTTTTAGATGTCGCCGGTGACTAAAGTGCTAAAGGGTTAAGTGGAGGGGATATGACCAAAGAGGACAAAGTACACCATCAAAAACGTATGATGATTATTGACGATCCACAAAGCTATTGAGAGCATGTCTTAAAACTCTAAATTCAGCTCTATGTTCACAGATGCAAAAAGGGAAGAGCATAAAGAAAAAAAACAACACTGCTACGGAACATGGAGAAGGTGTCTGGGGTTAATTTGCACTTTGTGTAAAATGTATAAAGTGTATTTTGAATTGCATGATGAAATATTAAGAGTATCAAATATAGATTAGGTGCAATATACCGTCCACCATCGGAAAGCTTGGTCTCGTTTCTAGGTCATGAGACTTCCAACAATAGAATGACAAAAACACAAAACAGCAAGACTGATTCAAATGAAAACATTGCATTATTCAGAATCTCTATGCGTAGAAGTAGTTCAAACATGCTGTCTGGACAAGACACCCTTCAAACCTGGGACAAAATTAATGTTGACAGATGCACAGGTTCCAATGTTGATGTCACGGAATTTGCATAAATAAGGTGATAGCCTATGAAGGTTTATCAACAAAATATTCAGTTAAGGCATCAAAGTGTTTTTTTTTGGTTTTGTTTTTTTTATAAAAAAGCAAAAATACATTCATATTTATCAGGTCAAGGTTTTCATTAAACTGCATCTTCAAACCAAATTATACATTTTAAACTTTTCCACCACACTGAGTCATTTTGCAGCATTTATCCTCACGGAGATGCAAGTCCACACATTCTAAACATTGTTTCAAGCTAGAGTTATGCACATTTTAATTGTTCAAGCCTTTAAGGGTCTCCTAGAAAACTGCAGCAAAGCTTTATTTATTGATTTAATTACTTTTTTGTCAGCAACAGTGACTTCTGCTGAAGTTGCTTAAAGAAAAGAAAGTTTGTCACAGCGCAGCAGACAAACTTATGAATTTCCCCAGGTGAATGAAAGTACAATCAATCTGTGACTCCTCCCTGCCCTGGGAGTTGATGATATCTTATCACAGTCTAAGATTTTCTGGTATCACAAGTTTAGAATGTCCTCTGGCAGAATGGTACAGAAATTAAAGTAATCTCAGGCATATGGAGGAGATCAAATGTTGCGAAGTCAGACTCGGAAATCTGGCAAACTTGCTTGCAAGAGTTAGTACAAAGATATTTTGCTAAAAAAGCACTGAAATCCTTGTCAATCTCCTTTTCACAGCAACCTTTGAATCTTTGTTCATGTTGAACTCAAAAGAACTCAGAGGAAAGACTTTTTCACGTTTCCAGATCTCAAACAAAATAAAATCTGTCATCCTATGCTAAATGCCAACATTTTTCATACATCTTGGCTTCAAATATATCTTTTGTTATTTGATGAAGCAAGCTGAAGTGCAGCTCTAAGCAAGTGTTTGGAGCTCCAAACGCAGCTTCTCTGTCCTCTTTCACAGACAAAACTCTCATTGTTCTCTTCCTACAGCTAACGTTGCAATGATGAAGCTGATGAAAACTGTCTGTCTAAAGAAACTGCTGACAAATAAAGAATTACTAACTAGCAAAGTGTCATGACGCAGCTCTTTAGGATCAGGCCTGTATACATAATCCTTAAAAGCTGCATTTTTATAAAGCCTCCAGACTTATTTTGCTCTGTGACAATAGAAAAGCATGAACGAGGGGAGCAGATCTATTTAGGATTTAGGTGCAAGATTATCAGTCAAAACAGTTGTAAAAGAACAAAAAGAATATAAAGGAGGAAGCAAAGTAAGTAGAATGGTGTTATAGCAATGAAAGGATTAGCAGATTATTGTCATCCTGTCATGTTTGAGAACATATTTTGTCAGATTTGAGTGAATAATAAAGGAAATGCTGCATCACTGATTTCAGCTTTAACTCTGAGTTTGGATCTTAAAATGTTGCAGAATCAAACACAGCAGCATTCACTTATTTGTGCTTGATCATACTCAGAGAAGAAAGTAACTCTTCGTTCAGGTCATCCATCACCAAGCTGCTGACTAGCTGAGAAGTCAACCCTGCTGGGGAGCCTCCATAAGGGGCACACTTGGGGACTTGGTATCGATTAAACCATTATGTATTTTCCAAGGCAATAGATAATACAAATATTTTTCCATAATTTTTCTTTAATTAAGTCATCAGGCATTCATAAATGGAAAAGCTAGATTCCCTCTGCGTGTTTTGAGTCTTTGATCACCTTTGCAGACCCAGCGAGTCACACAAGCATGGCTGCATGAGTGCATCGCAGCACGGCGGCTGACAAATGTCACAGCCACAAATAATGATAGTGCTCATTTCTCACCTAACACACATTTTCATATGCGTTCTGCTACTTACTTTCTGTCGCTGTGATATGAAACTGTGATGGAAAGGCCACGCTGTCAGCTGCATAAATGCCTTTGAGGCTCAGCAGCTTCTCCTTGAGATTATGCAGATTCATGAAGCCTGCCGCAGTCTCACAATGACTTTCTGACAATACAAGAACCATGATAATTCAAATGTATTGCCAGAAGCTTGCTTTCTCAAACATTATAGCAAGTGCGCTGGTGAACCATCCCGGATGGCAGTAAAGTCACACTCATTCGACTGATTTACCGTCGGCTTCTTTTCTGCTGGCTTTATGTGAGAAAACACATAAATTAGACACATAAACATGACAAAAGATTATACATTCCCTAATGTGAATAAAGGTTTAATCATTTATAACCCAAATTTGAAAGCAGATTTCTCTCCATGCCGAGGAAAATCTGGCACTGTGTCTTAATTCAATGAACATATCAGCTGTAATTCTTCTTTCTGTTTTTCAAAAATTTGAAACTGTGCAGACTTTAGGCAAAAATCTCAACAAATGAATCAATCACCAAGCTGACAGACAGACTTTGTGGAAGAGGCCTGTTGTAACCCTTGTGCTATCCTAGGCACTTTAACATTGGGAGTTGGGTCATCTAGACCCACTAGACAGTGCGCTGAACAATTTTTCTTCTTTGTGATCTTCACTGGTGTCCATGGATTACATGAAATCTTTCCACCTTTATCCACATTTATCATGGTAGGGAGAACACGTCAATGTAAGGGTGGGGGCATCTAAGATAGCACAAGGGTTAAAAGAGAAACAATCTATAAACACTGAAATCTACAAATCCACAAGTCCTGAAACCGTTTATTTAGTAATTTTTAAAGATATTTTATGCTAAAAATTAAATGGATGATCACCGGCTTGGTCTTTTCATTTCCTTTTCATCTGCACGAGGGTGACTGAAGGGACTCGGAAGGGTGTTGGTCCCGGACCAGCTAGATTGATTGAATCAAAGAGTGATTTCCATGCACAACCCATCTCCAGGGTTTAGAAAACCTTGTTAGTGTTTGTTTATTCCTGCTCAGGCTGTTTGTTTTTGTGCTTTTTGACTTCTTTTATTTGCATTTAGGTTGGTACTCCCTCAAGTTGAATACAAATGAAGGTTGTCAGCTCTGCAGAGCCTTTGTTTTTTTGACATTGAAAATAATCCACCGTCTGCCTGCTTGCCAGTGGTTTGGTCCTAATATGAGTTGGCCTGCTGTCATTGTTTCGAACCCTCAATAATTCCTGCCGCTTTAGTACACCTCTTCAGGCTATCTTCGTTTAACTATGTCAATCTGAAGCGATTTCAGGTGAGCTCTTATCCATATTTTCTGTTTATGAGCAAATAAGAGACCTGTAGTTGCATATTTTCCTTTTTGTGCATGTTTAAAATGCAGAAATGGGAGGTTTGAGGGGTTTGCTCATTCATAACTCACACGTCACTCAGCTGGCCTTCACTCTGAGCCAATAGCTAAAGTGCTCACTTTCCTCACAGCCAATCACAATCAAGTTTGTTTATCTGCATTCCAAAAACAACAAAAATCCTAAACAGCAGAATTATATTTATTGAAATTCATTCCTCAACTTTATGAAAAATCACTTTCCATATTTAATCATTATTGTGAGGCATAAATCCAAAATGATGTATTTTCTTTGTTTGTAATTTCACTTTTAGCTGCACTCTGATTGGCTGATTCACCTAAAGCATCTTTGCATTTTTTAAAGCACATTTCTTATAGTATCAGATAGATCAACTTTTTCAAGCAGGTAGGAGACAATTTGAATCAAAGCATTTTTAGAGAGATTGCTTTAAGGAGTGGTTTGGTTGAAGGAAAGCCACTTCAGATGTGTGAAAGTACAGTGATCCCTTGCTATATCACGGTTTACTTTTCACGGTTTCGCTACTTCACGGATTTGGATTGTGCATTGTGTTCTGCATTCTGATTGGCTAAAAAGTCACTCAGCGAGTAGCTCAAGAATGGGACCCTTTGATGAGCCGTTCATTACAGTTCTCCAACATAATCGATGGGGGCATGTCGGTGTATAAGGATCTTTAGCAAAGAAGAAAAAAGAGCGACAACAACTGCCTATCACTATGTTCCTCTCCCGAACAAACACACCTGCAGCTGCACCGCGGGCTTCAGAAGGAAAAAACGCTGCAGAGGATGCAGCGGCTCAGTATGAAGAGCAGTGAAAAAGAAGACCGGAGTCACTGTCTGTCCCACTGTACTTTTTTATTTTTTTCATTATCATTTTAAATTTTCCTCCGTTTAATCCACTCGGGTCGCGGTGGGCGGGGCTAATCTCCGCAATTTAAAGCCTTCTGTTCTTATCGATGATTGAAATTATTATTTGACAGCACACTTCAGAAGTTATTTGTTGAAAAAAACGTTTCTAAAATACTTTGATTTGTTAAAAAAACAATTGATTTAGCCTGTTAAATGGTTTGTTCTTTCTTTTCAATGTATAATAGTATATTTCATTGTATAATAATTGTAAAAAAAATAAAGGTTTCTACTTCACGGGTTTTGCTTATCACGGGTTCTATTTGGAACGTAACCCCCGCGATAATCAAGGGATCACTGTAAACGTGCATGAACCAGAACACAGAAATTGATCCATCTGATTATTTCTCTTCTGTCTGTCTTTTGCTAGTACGCTAACGTTCAGTTTGAACTCTGAGCAAATCTTTCAAAACGAGGCCCTGATTGTTCTCAGGAGCAAAATGTTAGCATGCAGCTAACAGTAACATTTTTACTGGAGTGTAGACTTCATTTCAGTAACACTGTTTGTCACACAGTTGACTTTAGAGTTCAACCAGTTCTGTTATGTTTCCAAAATTGCTTTATTGACTTCTTCACAACTTCAACCACAAAAACATCAAACTTTCTTTGGAGCCTGAAAGAACTTTTGCTGTGCTTCTGTCAGTTCTCTTCACCGATGTGGTTCATCCAGGGCTGGAAAAAATTGTGCACACCCCGAATATTTTTACAATATCCACGTAGTTTTATGATAATTAAGTCCAAAAACATGCTTCATAGGTTAATTGGTTTCTCTAAATTGCGTTTAGGTGTGAATGTGAGAGTGTATGGGTGTGTCATTTGTGGCCCTGCGACAGACTGGCGACCTGTCCAGGGTGTCTCCCGCCTTCGCCCACGAGTGGCCGGGACAGGCTACGTTAGCCCCGTGACCCCAGTTAAGAATATGAATAAATAAATTTAAATAGGCAAAAAGTGTCGTACTATGACATCTCAATGACTAATATTACTGGTTCATTAGTGATAGAGGAGAAAGAACTTTGAGCTGGGTTTGAGAACTGGACAGCACCAAAAAGGAATTGTTTTAGGCAAGTGAATTCAATTCAGTCGGCATTTTTTTCACAATACGGACAATGCCATATTGGAGCCAGATGACGTCACATTTTTATTATATTTATTGTAAAAAAAAAAAAAATAGAGGCAACCTCATGAAGTTTTAATCACGTTTTTCTGCAGGGGAAATAGAAAATATTACATTTTTATCCACATATTTACTTTATCAATTTCAACTTGTTTCCGGAATGTCTTTGTGCTGACACTGTTAAGAATACAAGGCTTGGAAAGCAAACAACAAACAGCTCCGTTCTGTCAGAAGAGTTCAGAAAAAAGCAGCTAATCTCACACAGACCTGTAAACCAATATCAGCCATCTCTGTCTGTGGTCTTCCTCACATGAGAATCAAACATGGCACCGTGTGGATCTCTGATCGGTTCTCTGACAGAATGTCAGCCGTGTATCACTCAGGTCCTTTCCCCGACTTGACATTCTGCAGCCCTCTGTGTCCATCACATGGAAGTACCTGCTGCATGCACCCCCTGCAGACTTTGTAACAACACTCAATTAAATCCCGATACTAAACTGTTTGCATTCCTGTCAGAGACCGTACTGCCTTGTTTCCACTCTCTTGCCTTTTTTTCTGTCCATTTACACTTTTATCGCTCCCCTTTCTGGCATGTAACCCCCACAAAAAGTGGATCTATTTGCATTATAATTGGTTCCAAAGCACCCATTCCAACACTATCAGTGCAGCGATGTGTCAGTTCGGAGGACAGATCTTCACAAAGTAAGATGAGTAGCAGGCATTACGGCTGCTGCAAAGCATGATTAATGACATGTGAGGAGGACTTTCTAAATATTGAGGGGGGGATACCTGGGGGAAACTCGCACTCTCCGATGATGAATACAGATCCTCACCGGACAAAAATAACTGCCACAATTGCAAGACACAAGAAATCAGACGAGACGCTGAGAATCTCTTGGGCACCTGAAGCATCTTCTCTGGTGTTCTCATCATGAACAGGGGTGCAGAATCACTTACTACACCACAAGTGTGTACGCATACATTTTTTTTAGCGTAACAAGCTCCACTTTTGATTAAAGTTCAACTCTGATCATCTATTGATCTATTGTAAATGCGTTCCCACTGGTCTTTTTATTAGGATTATGCCTTTTTAGGCTGTAATCAAAAGAATTTGTTGCATTACTTGGATATAGTTTCTGCAGAGCAGCAATAGTTCATTAGAAATTTTCCACTGAGTTGTGGACAAGACTGTTTGCGGGAAGTAAGCCTGTACTAACTTCCCATCATCCCTTTGTTTACACTCTCTCCCACTAGCTTACAGCCCTCACAACCTCATGCTGCTCCTTAATCACCAAGATTTGAATAAATAAATACTCAGAAACACAATTTTCCTCTAAAATTTCTTTAAATATGTCCTCCGTCATAGATGGCTAGATGGACGGACAGATGTTACATGAGCTCTACTTGAAAAAATGTAAAATTATTATTACTATTTTGCATTTTTGATCTTTATCAGTTTTTACAATAAAACTAATATCTTCCACAGATCTACAGGATGCCATATCATGTTTTCCATGAACTCCTTTTTCTAACAAAGCACACAAACAAACAGGGATGGAGCTGCAGCTGCAGGCATGAAGGCTCCTGGGGGCTTCATGCTAACAGCTGCAGAACAGTGACAGTGGAAGACACTTCCTGCTGGTCTAATTTAGTCTTGGCTGAGGCAGCGGCTGTCTGCAGCTTCATTACAGGTGTAACAGCACACCGAATGTGTGCCGTAATTACTTCATGCAAGGAGCACAGAATAAAGATACATGGAGCTGTATCTGCGTGCCCTTGGCCTCCTGTGTTGCAGTTAATGCATCTTCCCTGTGAATGGATGACAGCCCTACATACAAAAACAGTCTTTTGTGGAATAAACAGAGAAGAAAGAGACTGAAAGGATGAAGAGAAACGAGTGGGGGAATTTAATGAGGAAGAAAAAAAGGTGGGGGCAACCTGAAACTGGTTGCTAGTGAAGGAAGATATGAAGGAGTGATGGGGGGGGGGTGCAGGGAGAAGATGGGCTCGCGTTGCTTAAGCAACCAGAAAAAAAGTGACGTAAAAGAGGAGGCGGAAAATGAAAAGCTGTTGATGAGGTTTTTTCAGGAAGCAAAAGTTATCAAAGAGACACAAAAAAAGTTTAAAAGGAAATTTCTGTAAAAGCTGATCATATTTGCAAAACACCCTCAGGTCTGAATAAATACAGTTGGTGTGCCCCCCCATGTGGGGGCTGCACTCTATCAGCGTGAAGTCTGAAGAAGGTTGGTGAAAGAGATGTGATTGAGTGAACATACCATCTTTTAAGGCATGGTTTCTTTCCCAGGACAGATTACTTACACCCACATAATGTGAAGACACAACCTCTTAAATGGGTTTCCAGAAGGATCAGATTTAATTCACAAAGAAAAGCATTAATATGACTCCCTACTCATTAATCTAGGATTCTGAACTTCACCGATCCAACAGCAGAACCCAAGAACCTTTGGAGAAGGGGCTCATCATGATGGAGGAGGTTTCAAAGTAACCAAATGTGTTTTTAGCCTGATCCACAAAGTAAGAAAAAACATTCCATGAAGACCTTATTCAATTGGTGACCAGCCCAGACTAGTTATAGCCAGTCTAACCCGATCACTAAAGGTCCAGTGGAGGAACAAACATGCTACTCTTTTATTCTGTCCAATAACCTGCCTTTTTTGGTTCATGGTCACGAGAGGTAAAAGAGAGGGGTCTGGTACAATGATGGCATTGATGTTGGAACAGTCAAAACTAACTGCAAGTTTGCACAGAGATTCTCCATACCAACACATACTGGATCAAAACAACATGGAGGTCAGTTTTTATTATCTTTGAAGGGCCTATATCATGCAAAATTAACTTTTTTTTCCCAGCTTTTAGGTGTATGATATTGATCAATCTTCACAAAAAACAACAACCCCAAAGCGGTATTTTGATCCATTCAGGCATTTCTGAGCATTCCTCTAAAAACCTGCTCTGTGAGCTCCAGCCCCTTCCAATCCACGAAAACGACTGGGTCCTCATATTTATACGTATGAAGATGAGGAACGGGCCCTTCCAGGAAGAGTCTGCACTGTTAGCTCCGCCCACAGGCTAACACCCTCTTTCTCCACGGGGCTAGCAGGCTTTTTCTATGCACACCCATCTTTGCAAAAGTTCGGATATTGTATGTATTCGTGGGCGAGACACAGACATGCTGCTGGGCCCGGCTCTAGGTTGATGTCATGAAATGGGCGTCACCCACAAGAAGCGAAAGCCGGTGCCTCAGAGATCGAGTTGTTTGACTTCCGGGTGGGAAAAGGAGCTGCGGAAAGAACTCATCTTTTATAAGAAAATAGTTCTTTAGAGCACCAAAAGTAATATTTTATCATATATATGGATATAGTTTACCTTTTACATGCCCTTTACATTAAAAAGTCTCAACTCTTCTCATCTTAGAAAACACAACAGAGGAAATTGCGATGTTGCTTCACGTTAAGATAAAGGAGGTCTGCAAATTAATCAGAAAACCTTTTAATTCTTACAAATGTATATAATCAATTGTTTTGATACTATATAGAATCGTGCCCTACATGCTGCACAGCAGTCATATTGTTTTTTATAATTTTTTTATTGTTTTAACCAATGTTTATACTGTAAATATATTTTATGTAAAGCAGGTTAATGAAAGAGGCTCTATAACTAAAGTGATAGATTGATTGAAATACAGGCGACTTAACCTGTGTTAACATTCTTTAACTCTAAGCGTTTATGCGATGAATTTAAAGCAGACAAAAGCAACCTTGCACTGATATGCAGTAATGAATTCCTTGGACAATCGATGCAAATCCGCTGATTCTGTCACCGAGAAAAGCGTATTTTGCGCCCACATGCAACACTTTATGTTAGTAATGTGTTGCGCATCAGTGCAAAACCGATTTGAAAAGACGCTTATCTCTAGCTCAGAATCAGTTGATTCCCGTTGGTTACGTCAAAAAAGAGTTATAATATGTCAAAAGGTTTATGTTATTCAGGTGGTGACATCTTAGCTGTTTAAGGGTTAAATCCCACAGTTGTACAGTAACTTTGAGTGATTTGGCTGCTTGCTCTCACTGACATTGGCCACCAGGAGCTCCACCAACCTGCAGATGCTGGTCCCAGACAGTAAAAAGCTTATTTTCAAGATTTTTTCTTTTCTTTCTTTTTTTGAGCAGAAGAGTACAACGTGGTGAAAATCAGCACTGCGTTGACGTGGCTCTTTTTTTGGGAAGCAGGTCTCTTTTCTGCTGGGACCAATCAGGAAGGCAGGAGGCTGCAATTAGCAGGTTTTGCTGAGCACACCGGCAGCAGACATGCAGGGACAGGAACTGCTTGCTGGTTCGCCAAGCTCAGGCTTTAAATAGGTTAATTTAAAGGCAAAACCGGAAGGAAAGAAAAGCAAACTTTGACAGCAAAAGACGTCACAAACAAGCATCTGCTATGTTAAGTGGGTCAAAATTTTGGAGGGAAAAGCCAGCTGATACTGGACACATGCTGGTTTGTAGCAAACAACGAAGAGATTTGATTACTGTGGACATATTTCTTTAGTGTCAGCTGGTCTTTGTGACTGTATGATACAAGACATTGCTATAAAGCCAAAAAATATTGCTACGTTATAGTGATGTTGATTCTAGTCACCCTCTGTATGTCCGAAGTAAGCTGCAGCAGTGTTGGAGAGGCTGAAGCTCGGAGGGTCTCGGTCCCTCTGACCGGAGTGTTTAGGCTGATGTAGGCCACGGCGCTGCTCTGCAGGACCACGCTGTTGTCCTGGAGGGAAACACATATCACATCATCATGCTGCTGCTTTGAAGTGTATCTGTCACCTTTACACATGTCACGGTCTTGTCACTGGCACTAACAGCACTTTATCCAGTTTATACAATCCCTTTATTGGCTCTGGCACTTTCATTATTGCTTTGCTTTTTGGCCATTGCCTGGAATTTAATTTAACCCTTGTGCTATACTAGGCAATTTAACATTGGGAGTTGGGTCATCTAGACCCACTAGACAGTGCTCTGAACTTTTTTTCTTCAATGATTTGTGAACCTCACTGGTGTCCATGGATTACATGAAATCTTTCCACCTTCATCCACCTTTGTCATGGTGGAGAACACATCAATGTAAGGGTGGGGTCATCTAAGATAGCACAAGGGTTAATCTCACCTCATACATCAAATCAGGAGCACTTTAATTTAATCTAAACACTTGTAATTGTAGGTTTGTTCAGAAGTCTTCTGAAGATTTCTGCAGAAATAATGAGTTGAAGTCAAATAACTGTGAATTGACTTTGCTGTATTTTGTCAGTTCTAAAGTTTGCATCAAGTTCTTCATGCATTGGCCATACAATCTTCTGTGTGTCAATAGGCTAACAGTTTATGAAGCTGTTGTGGTTGTTTACCTTCCCCCATTCATATGAACCGATGTTCCCCATCGCAGAACCTCCCCATGAGCAAAAAACAGTGGTCCGGTCTGGGTCCCATCCTTTTTTGGTCTGTTCCGTCAGCGCAGCAATTAGTTGATTCACGATGGCCGAAGATCCGCCCCCTTGGATGTCATGGCGACTGCCTACGAGCACATAGCGATCTGAAAATAAAGAACACAGAGGTTCTTGGAGCCACAGCTAATAATCTGTTCACTAAATGTAATTCATCTTATTGTATTATTTTGGAAAATCTGAATTTATCATTGACTGACACAAGAGACATGAACATCAGGTCATTCATTTCTTCTGGAATCCCAAAGCTACGGACTGCGGCATGTGACGCATGTTTAAGAATACGCTAAACGTGGATCCTTGAACGCACATTAACTCCATGGTGTTTCCCCTGGATAAGTGGGAGGAGCCTTTTTCAACCACAGTTGAAAAAGAGTTGGTGCAAATTGTCAAAGCAGTGCAAATCTGATATTAATGAGATCTTTTAACAACTGCTTTTATAATGATCAGATCTTTGTGTTCTCCATGCACCATCACAGCCCTTTCTCACTGACTGTCACGATTTTCCTCACAAGCATTCTGGCCATTGCAGAATTGTAATGCTGCAGGGTGATCATGCATACAAACAAACAATGTTTGCAGATTTATAGTCTCTCTCTCGCTTGTCTGAATACATGTATGAATATTCAATCAGCTTTGTTTTAAGGCTAGAATATGCACATGATATCATGTCAGCAATAGCCCAAAATTGCATTCACTAAAAAAGATTTGTAGCCCACATAATCCTGCCTTAGTGGCCCCTGATGTCTGTTTACTATCACACTGTAAGTCAGTATGGTCATTTTCCATCATTCAGTGGAAACAGGTTGAGACACAGGTATATGTGTGTGTAGTAGCATTGTGCTGGAAAGCAAGTTCAGGAGCAAGACAACAGTTGTGACAGTTTGGATCCCAACTGTTGTTATTGCATTTACCTGAATCTCTATCTGAACATGTGTGCTACGTTTTTTTACTTTTTCAAAATTTGGGTAATTGCGCAGTTGTCCAAATTTTTTTTTGTAGGAGATTTGAAGCACAAACACCAACACTGCAATTTGAGCACTGTACTATGTGTGTCCTTTTGTGAATGTGTTGCATTTGTGGATGAATGTGTGTTTGTTTGGACTAGAGGGGGTATAGTTGAAAAACAAGAGCATGGTAACCCTTGTGCTATCCTAGGCACTTTAATGTTGGGAGTTGGGTCATCTAGACCCACTAAACAGTGCGCTGAAACTTTTTTCTTCAATGATTTGTGATCTTCACTGGTGTCCATGGATTACATGAAATCTTTCCACCTTTATCCACCTTTGTCATGTTAGGATAACACATCCATGTAAGGGTGGGGTCATAGGATAGCACAAGACTTAAGCATGTGTTAAACATGTTTGAAAAAAGTTTTTATTGGATTCAGGTGCAGTTTACCGAGGTAGGGGCTTGTTACACAATCAATTGATTTTTTTTATCCAAATCAATGAAAAAAAATTCAAGAGCTGCTAGACTAAAGTACATACAAAAACAGTTCGTAGGAGTTCTAGGCCCTTTAGGACTACCGTATTTTCCGGACTAAAAGTGTTTCAATACTGTAACAACTGGTGCTTATTTAGCTACATGAAACATAGGAGGAATCTATTATAGTGCAACATATGAAAAATCCTTCAGATAACTATAACATAATAAACATGCTAACAAGTCAACTAAACTCTTTGTATCACTTCAAATCATGAACTCTCAAATTTTTCATCCTCTGTGTCCCCTTCTGAGGAATTCTGCCAAACCTGGTGCAAGACTTCTGCATCTGTCAGTAGCAAATACTGATGCATACACCTGCAGTGCCTTCTAGCGATTGTCGCACCTGCGTGTGAGTCACATCCCTGGCCAAACTATGCAAAAAAAAAAAAAAGGCAACTTGTACTTTTACAAAAATACTGTACCTTAGTTGTCAGCTTCTGATGACATCATCAGAAGGCAACCTAGCAGATGAGAGTGCACAATCAAATCTTTAAATTCTGCAATATACCCCCAAACTCTGTTGTGACATGTAAGTTGTGTAGCTGGTTTTGTTCATGTGAGACATTAAAACAACTGTCCATCTTGGCTCTGAGAGGTTGTTGACACTTTGTTGTGCAATAAAGACAAACAGTCTTGAAGCCCAAAACAAGTGTATTTGCAAGTTTTTGGTCATTGCATCAAATATACATTCTTTTTAAGCTACTTTATTGTATCTCCTGACTTTAACTTGTTAAAATGTGTATTCCTTAAGTGACATCCGAAAGCCAACTTTTCCAGGTGATCATTAGCAATAAATTCTGTCTTCGTTTTTATTTTCAGCGTTCACCTTCTGAGAAGATCTGATGGACGGAAGCCAGAATCCTGCACACACTGGTGAAAAAGCAATGCTCAATGTATTATGTATAACGTTGCATTCATATTGGTGTGAAATATTGTAGTCTTACAAAATCTATCCATGAAATGTCTAATACCATTTTTGGCCAACAAATCTCTTGTATGTTATCTTCTCTATTTGTTTAAACTGCAGTCTATTTAACTCTAATGATTGTTTTTCAGGGAACTGAATTTTGATTTTAGTTTAAACTTAAAGCTTGGATGCTTTTAAAGTGTTGTTATATGTGAATAAAAAGGTTGATTGAGTTCAAGTTATTGTCATTGTACATTGGTGCTGAACCTGAGGTGATGATACAGATCAGCGTTTTCAGACAGGTCTTCAAAACACACCTCAAACCTAAAGAAGCAAGTAAGACTGCAATAATAATATATCTTACAGGGCGAAAGAAAGTCATTTGATAATGAGAGAGCCACATTTATACAAAGTTTGTTTGTTTGAATAGAAAATATATTGTTTCAGCGTAAGTTGATTTCCTTCAGGTTTTCCATTTCTGTTTTAACGAAGAAGAAAAAGAGAGATGTGGGCTGTGTCCAAACTACTCCCAGACTACTAAAAAACTATATAGTTCAGGAATATAGTGCCCTGTTTTTTTTTTTTTAAATAGCAACTATGACGTCACCAATTTCACAACGTAAAACCTAATAAATACGAACATTGTTAGAAGAGTATTTATAAATCCACTGTTCTGATGGTGAAAACTTGGATGGTTTATGAAAAAATAATAATAATTTCCCATCTAAAGTTTCCAAACGTCCTTTAAAAAAACAAAATTAGGCATTGAGAAGTCTTAGGAAAAGGTATCATAGTATAGCTGTCTTAAACAGAATGTGGCTGTCCAAATATTTATGGTCCTGACTGCATATTGTAGTTCCCCCCTTATATCCTTCTGTAATGATGAATGTAAACACTACTCATACTCCAATCTGTTTTACAGTATTTCAACATGCAACTTTTCTAAAAGTTCAGTTTTTTTTGAAAATTCCATCACCCAATCTTGGTTTGAACTCTTTGCATTTGCAGAGTTTCAGTGCCTCTGGTTTTTAAAAACAAAAAAATCAAAAATTCAGCTAAAAAGAAATCTGCTGCTACTGTGTTTTGCTTTGTGGCAGCACTCCTGTTAAATCTTGCATTTGACACTTCCTCTGCATCACTCACTAAGAAAACTGCAGGGACCTCCCTGCTATGATAAGCAGCCCAGGAACCGTGCAGGAGCGAGAAGTCTTCTGCTTTTTAATTAAAATGTCACTTCAGCCCGGACGACTCCGTTTTACCAGAATTCAAAGGTACAGAGGGAATAATTTGCTTGAAATGTTGCATTTTTGAGAGAATCATTTGCAGCTTCTGTTTGTGTGCAGGGATGTCTCAGCTGGCATCGATTTGACAGAATCAGTGTGAGTCTTTCTTTCTTTTACATTTGGCATCTGTTGCAGCTGCTCTGTCTCAAGGGGCTCCACAGGGCTCAGTTTTAGCCTCCAAAGAATGGATGACCCTGAGCTTAAAGATCCACTGCGATGGAAATTGTGTTTTTATGTGTTTTTTTTTACATGTTCTTGTGGCATTTTTCTGATTATGGAGGGCAAATAAAAAATAATGCTGAGCATTACATTTCTAAGTCTTTCTTTATTCAAATCATGTTGAATCAGGAGCAGACAAACAAAATGCTGTTTTGAATACAGCATACTTATTATGTGGAAAACAAAACAAGTATGCTCCATTATGATGCATGAATCCACGTAATTCCTTATTTTTCTCATCTGAGCTGGTTTCTGGCTCAAAACTAGCTCCAATGTTAGGCTCGCCATTTTTGTTGAACCAATAATGTTAGCTTGTTGTGAGGGCCTGTGAGCTAGCAAGATAGCACGTAAACAGATGGGCGATGGGAATTGGGGGCGGGCTTGCTCCACCCCCGCCAACAGTCCCACCCCATACAACTCAGAGGTGACATTTTAATGAACTACTGCCACTCTGCAGAAACTATGTCCTAGAAAATCATAAATAAAAGACCATGGAAAATGTTTCAAAATAGACCAAAAGATGATCAGAGGGAGACTTTCTAAAAAAACAAGAAGCAATGGTTTTTTGTCCAAGCACCCCCCATAATCCTTCCCGTAATTGACTGAGGTCCTTTAGCTCCTTTTACTGAAGTTAATTGAGTTAAATAAGAGTCTGATAATGGACTGTAATTTTAACTTTTTTAACTTGATTCTTAAATACCTTAATTGCTCAAGTCAAGCCTTGATCACCCAGTCAGTTAAATTACAAGATATTTTCTTGAATCAAACTTTTTAACCTGTTATCAATACCTCTATCACATCTCATCTGGATTTTCTCATCTACTTCTTGCCTCCAACTGGTCCAGAAGGCTTTTCTTCATGTTCTGGATGGAGTATGTTAAAAGGTTCATGTCAAACTGGCTTTCTTCATTCTTTAAAAGCCAAGCAATGCATTCAAAAAGAGACTGTATTATTGCTATCCAAATTTGTTTTGCTGTCTTTATAAAAAAACAACATTTTTTTTCATGTTTAAGCTTAGCTTTACAGTATTTTGTTACTTATTGGTTGTGCTTTTTAATCTACTTCTTAAAGTTAAGTCGTGCTTTTTGATCAGGTCACCCATTTCAAAAGATTTTTTGCTGAAAAAGCATCAGTTCGGTCTGTGTTGAAATATGTGGACTTGTTCAAACCTGGGTTCTTCTTCCCTCTCAGGTATCCAACCACATTGTAGATCTTCTTGTAGGTCAGCTGGTTTCCAACAGTCAGAGTTATCTTCTTTCGCTCTACAAAATAAAAAAAAAATAAAGTATAAATATTCCAGCAACCGCCAAGGGCAGTCAGGATTTCTTAGGTGTAGGGAGTAGATGAGCTGCTGGGAAAACCTCCTTGTTAAAGAAAGTGACTTTCAGAATATTTGTACCCCGAGGTCGTCCTTTTGGCAGCATCTGCATCACATACGCATGCTCGGGTCCACCAGATTTGTGTGCTAAAACTGTCATGCATGACTGTCTTGTGCTGTTTGCAATATTTGTTTAGAGGCATAGGAATCATGCCGATTTTTGGGGGTAATTTTGTTAAGAGAGAAGGGAGGAACTTATTTGATCAGACCATACGTCTCAACAACTGTGACAAGAAACAAAAAAGAAAACAAGGATGTGTGGGGAAGGAAAGGTCCAGTCCACTGGTACAGAAAAATCATGGAAGGTAAAAGGCGCTGTGTTCCTTTTTTGCTCAAAGACAAAAAGCGTTTACAGTCACAGTCCCATTCATCCACACACACATTCACACTCTGCTGCCTTTCAACCTCAATTACCAGGAGCGAGGCAGGAACCAAACCTGCAAACCTCAGAACGGAGGCTGACCGCTCTACCACAGCTGGCTACAGATAAACCTCATGATGTCACCTTAGGGCATAAAAAGGGGAGGGGGAGAAGGTTCTATTCCTTATTCCTACTCCTCCAATGCATTTCCTTTTTTCCTTTTATTGATGCATCATCACCATAGACATCAAATTATGGCAGATTTTTCTAACTGATGACACAGTTTAAAAAAAACAATAAAAAAACAGAGCTCTGAAAATGTGCTGTTGACTTTATTCTGTGAATGTGAACATTGTGTGGTCAGACTTTGGAAACAAAAGCATTGGACTTTATTTTCACACAAAAATGTTGACTTATTAAAATTTCATAGGTCAAGCTGTTGCCGTTTACCTTTCGGCATTACCCTTCAGGGGTCACCTCAGTATATCACATTGTTTATTGATTTGCACATGTGTTTAGGCAGAGATTTTCTACACTAGATGTCCTTCCTGACACAACTCTGTATTTTATCCGGGCTGGGGTAATAGGATAATAGTAATGGATTGGATTTGCGCTGTTCCAGATGCTCAAAATGCTCACAATGTGTCCATTATTCATTCACTCGTCACTCATACCTGGTGATGGTGAGCTACAGTTGTAGCCACAGCTACCCTGGGGCAGACTGACAGAGGCGTGGTTGCCAGTAGGTGTCTATGGCCCCCCTGACCATCACCGGGGTATTCATGCACATTCACACACCAGTGGTGGTACGCTGGAGGCAGGAAGGGGGAAGTGCCTTGTCCAAGGACAGTTGACTGGGGGCAGCAGGGATTGAGTCGCTGACCCTTTCATCATTGGCCGGCCAGCTCTATCACCTGAGCCACTGCCAGCCTTTGAAGCCTGGAGTTTGAGATTTCTGGTTTCTAACAAAAGTTTGAGAAACATATACGTATGTGCATCAGGGGTCGGAATACAAATATTACTTTTCTCTCCTCTATTTCTGTTCAGGGAACTCATAATGTCTGAGATAATGTTACGTGCCTCATCCAAGGTCACCATTAAGATTCTCAGCAGTTACCTGAACATGTCATGCCTTCACAGTTAATCATTTATTACACCATATTCACATATATGAATAGATGAAAAGGTGATATAAAACAATGATGTACCGCATCATTTTGAAGGCTCCGATGCAGCAGAAGGGAAAGATTTAAAATAATCCAAGAAGGAGGAAATGAGACAATGAAAACTTAAAAATATTTAGTCTTTAGAGTTTTTTTCTTTAAAACAAACTTTTGCTTCATCATCTGGACAAAAACAAGAAGTAAGAGGTAAACACTAAAGAGACCATGGATTAAGTGGGACAATGGATGGTTCAGGCTTCATTCATTCCTGGTAATGGACCCCTCATCTGGCATCCTCCCTTCAAGACGATGGCTCTGCTGGAGCCAGCATGGACTTTGACAAAAACCAAACGTTTTTGTGTGACTGCAGCTCACAACTTTCTTTTGCAAACATTATGAATGCACAAATGTTCATCGCTTCTGGTTTTGTTTGGCACAACGCCTGTTTGTGGCTGCAGACCACAGGGACCTCTCTGACCCACAAACACGGGCAAAGGTGTGCGGCAGAAGGAGACCTCATTTAAACACCCTCCCAGCCCGCAAACCTCATGAAGCGTGTGACTGAGCTGTCACGGGACACTGTGGGACTCTGGCTCTGCCAGCCTGGCTGTCTAACTGGACGGCTGAGCGCTCACGGGGGAAGGGGGGAGAGGGGTGGCACGATATCTGACGGAAATATATAGACAAGACGCCAGTAAAGATGTGGAGCAGGGGCTCAAACAGTGTGGACAGAGGTCCCCCGCTGCAGCACAGCGCCACAGAGCAGCAGCCCACTTCCTCAGGTTTGCAACCTACCCCCCCCCCCACACCTCCGTCCTCTCACTTCTGTTTTATGCATTATAAAAATTCACTGCTTTCTCTTATCACCGCCACATTACCCATTTATCACTTTTGACAACGGCAGAAATGACTATGGCTAAAGAGGGGGGAGGAACATGTGGCCCCTTTGTGTATTCAATCTGCAGACGCGGCGCTTCTGGAGAGAGGCAAAGAGAAATTTGTCCCAATGTAATTTTTGATGATGAATGTCTTACAGACAGCTACCAAAAAAGTGCGAGGCGACTAAAACTTCAGTTCTGGGGAGCCCTGACATCATTTCAACACCACCTTATTCCAAACTCACACCGTTTGTAGACAGTGAGTTCATGATATACCTTGCAGTCAGGAGAAGCAAGCCAAAGTTAAAACAAAGGATCATACATTAAAGATATGAGAAGACGATGGTACGACACAGAGACAAAGACAGAGAGTTTTAGTTCCAAGCATAAAACAGTAAGGTGAATCTATATGTGTCCAGTTCTGTTCAGGTTGAAGTTGTGAGAAATTGGATCCTCCATGGAGCCCACAGCAGGCAGCAGATGTTTTAATTAAAGACATTTTATTTTGCCCTTCTGTTAGTAACCTCAATAGGTTGCTTAGACAGCAAAAGTTCCAGTGTCTTTAGAAAGTTATATAATGCTAACCTATAATGCTATAGGTTAGCATATAATGCTTCTGTGCAGCAGAAGCCGTTTTGCATTAATGCTAGGGGTGTCATCCAGAGACACTCTCATGGACTCTCTTTGAGAGGGCTGGAAGGATTACAACCATATATTGTTATATAATTACGCAAAATATATGGTATTTAATATAATATGGGGAAAAAGACCACAAACTGGGCTTTCTTTAGGATTAGCATAAAATGTATTATTTTTTAAACTGTTGTTTCTGATATTCCTGCAGTAAACCTTCATCATATCAAGTAAGGACATGACAAATTAAGTGGTGCTCAATGAAAAAAATATTACTATTTCTCATTAAAAAATATTTCAATGTTTAAAAAAATAAGAAAATAAGGATGAATTTCATGGAGCAAAACTGTTTAAATATAACATTAGAAATGGTTTAAAGTGCACCACCTGGTTTGTGGTTTATTTTACCGGTATTTAATGTATCAGGAATTAAAAACTCCAGACATTTGTTTAGTTAAAACACCAAAACTGTGAAAAGAAAGGACTCACCAACTGTCATAAAACCCGCTGGGTAAGTTTGACCCATTCCCTGTGGGGCGGCAACCATCTGGTGGTTTGACCCCTATCCTCTTAAGCCATGTTCACACTGAATATGATTCGCACATCAGGACGCGAGTTTCAATGTTCAGTCAATGTATATGCACGATCTGAGATTTGAGCGCCAGGCACATTTGGATGTTGGGCACAGCACATCTAGAGTTCACACATCAGAACTTTGGCAAAGTCTACACATCGTGATCAACCAATCAGGTATTCAGCTTTGGGGACGGACATGTTCAGTGACTCAACTGAAAGCAGGAGTACAAAGCAATATGGCCAATCGACAGAGCATTCTTGTCCCTGAACTGCATGCATCCATCCATCCATCCATCCATCCATCCATCCATCCATCCATCCATCCATCCATCCATCCATCCATCCATCCATCCATCCATCCATCCATCCATCCATCCATCCATCCATCCATCCATCCATCCATCCATCTTCTTATCCCACTATATAGTTTTTCTGGGGCCACAAGGTTGTTGACCATGTCTTGGCCACTATTGGGAGGATTCAATGGTACGCTGGAGATACCAGGGGCAGCCAGCAGCTGGTGAAAGACAGTTGCTGGGCGGTATGGAGACCACAGCTGCTCGGGCCTCCTAAACTTTATGAAATTTTCTTTATTTTCATCAAGACAATAATAAAAAGACCCCCCCCAATTTTATTTTTAATTTTTTCCTCCTCCATGGACTAATGCAGACCGCAAGTCACAAACTGAGTCTCAGAGATACGAAACACAGCTACCATAGACATTAGGGCTGAAAAACGCTATGGTAGCTTCTTCCCACATGGGGGCTGGGTGGTGTTTAGAACACATTTGGAAGGCTTTGCCAGTAAATTTAGTACTTTTTGACTTTGACTGAAAAATGATTGAACATATTTTTAAAAAAGTCAGATTATCAGTCTTTTTCTTTTAAAACTGTAAATGTCACAAACCTCCATTCTGTGGAGGCACCAGGTTTTTCATGCAGGCTGGAGAAGAAATAGCAGTGAAAGTGGAGAGTGGAAACATGTGCATACCAATCAATATGGGGTGTAATTAAAGGGCCTGGGAGGCCTTTTTATAAAGCCATTTGTTGTACTCCTTCGCACTTTTCTCCCTCTGCTGCAGCGTGCCGTAATTACCCTGGAAATCTGGAATACTTTTGGCATTTATAGAGAGAGATAGAGCTGCTGGGGTTGAGAAGCAGAAGGGATAACGCACACTCTTTGGACACGACTGAGACATCACTTTCGAACACATCATGTTATTTTCCCCATTAATTTTTCATTAAAAGATGAAGAAGATAGGGAGTGAATGACACAGACTGAGTTATTGTGAGGAAAATAATTCAACATTTCAATAAACCCACCCAAAAAAAAAACGGTAGGATGAAATCTTCTTTAGTAAGAAGCTTTAGAAGTCTTCAAGTCTTGAAAATTTTTGATTTATTCAGTAAATTTGTGAGCAGGGATGCAAGACGCAGAGAGAGTTGAGGAATAACAGCACAATTACAGGGAATGTTTGTGGTGCACCCAGTGTACAGACTGTAATACATTACACAACTTAAATCATACAAATTACACTGCAAGAGACAAAAACATACACAGATTTAACAAGCTCGAAAACTAAAAAACACTTTTTCATCTCAACACAGCCAGACATTTTCTGCATTTTGTTAATAACACAATTTGTTTATTTTGGCAAAAGCGTGTGGGCTTAAATTTCTAGGGGGTCAAATTTCAGTCCAACACCATCTTGTTAATTAGCAGATTTTCATGGGGCATGAATTGTGCAAGTGTCTTTTTGGTTGTTTCAGTGGATGGAGTCTGCAGAAGATGTGACACATCTAGCTACGTTTAGAATTTTCCTCAAATCGGAGATAATGCCGGAACATTACAGGACGTCGAATGAGGTCGTAGGAGTGATCCCTGACCTTTCATCAGGCCATAGACCAGATTCACCGTCGACGATAGTTTCATGGACCGCATACAAGGCTCGAGTGGCGTAATTTTTTTTTAGCTTCCAGTTTCCTTTAACTTTGATGGTAACGCCTAGTTTATCCTCTGTAAAATATCTACATCTGGTTTAAACTTTATTTGTACACTAGATTTTGTGTAAGAACCATAAGAATTTGATACAGCAGCCCTCAGCCTCGTCCAACTTTTAAGATGTGATGGATAAATACACACACACACACAAAGAAAGTGTGTGTGTGTGATGATAAGCATAAATCCACAGTTTGAGCAACTTTATTAGCAACGTCTCTGTAACAGATATAGGCGACAAGGATTCTAATGCTCTGTGGGGAGAAACTGTTGCATTAAACCCACATTTGGAGAAAAGACTCCTGGTTTTTGTCTGTTAAATGCTGCTTTCGTTTTTATTTCACACCAAAAGGTCTTTTTTTTCTGTTTTCTCAATGTTTTTTTTCCTGCAAAAATAAATTTTCCAAATACATTTGTGTTTTTGTTAACATTTCTAGATTGGGGTTTTCTGTTCAGTGGTCAGCGCAGCCATTTTAAGAAAGTAGTGGATTGTGAGGATTGTGTGCTTTTGTGGTGTTTATTTTGTCATGATCTGTTTTCCTTATCAGCCTCACCAGGTCCAGGTTGAACATCCACTGTTGTTTTTCATTTAGTTAATTACCCTCAGTAGTGTCTGGTTTTCAGTTCCTTAGTGTCAGCTCATCTGCCATGTTTTTGTCATGTTTCTGTTTGTTTGTTAGATTTTTTATTTTCTGTCACCAAGCCTGGTCTCCTGCATTTTGGGTCTTCCACCATCACTTCCTGACAATAGATCTATTATTAACACATGACCGAGATCTTGACAAGCAACAAGAATGATGTGGGTGGGGATCTGTGCTAATTTTCAAACAAAAACTTTCTTTTTAGAATCTAATTAAAATTAAAATGTAAAAATGTGGGTTGGGATTTTTTTCCCTTTGTGACCAGGTACCGACTGTCCCACGGAGATTTACCAGTCCACCAATCAGACTGGAAGGACCACCAAACTCTGATGCAGTGTGGATGACATAATAAACAAAAGGATCATTTTTTGGAGTTACTTGGTATTCTCCAAAGCAGAAGGTTGAAGCTAGCTATCAGTCAGTCTACCTGCCAATCAAAATTCATAACAGTTAGAGGCAAATTCAAGCTTTTTACAAAATCTAAAAATTGAATTTTTGCTTCAACTTTTGAGGGGTGAATTTGAAAATGAAAATCCAATCCCCTCTTTGCATTTTTGCTTTAATGATGACACCAAATGAGCAATGTTAAAGAAGAAAATGAAAAAGCATTTTAAAGGAGTGACATTTAATTTTGTTTTTAAGTCATGTGATGCAGTTCCATTGTGAAAATGAAAAAGTATTTCTGTTAATCCATTTTAATGATCAAATTAGATATTTCTAATTGAATTTTGCTACAAATTTACTAGAGAACATTTTTTGAAAATGAAATGTCAAATACCATTTTCTTTATCATTTTAATTAAGTGACAAAATAAGCCATGTTGAAGAAGAAAAACAAAAGGTTTGGCGGATAGTTTATTTTACTTTTGAGTCAACAATGCAGCTTTATTTTTGAAAATAAAAAAGCATTTCTGGTATTGACTTTTATTTTCAATTAGGCTCCAGAAAAAACTTCCGTAGATTAAAAGTAATTAGGCAATAATACTCCAACTATGTTTAAAAACCTCCTGGTTTTGTCACAAAGTTACGTTGCTCTCGCCAAAGTGTGGTCTGCCATGCTAAAAGCCTTTTTTCCCAAAAAAACCTATGGCTTCTGCACCTTAGAAAATCCTAAATATATTTTAAAAAATAATTGCTCAGTATCACTTGCCACCAGCAATAAAGCACAAAGGAGCACATTTAGTTGAATAATTTCACCCTCTTAGAGTAAAAAAAAAAAAACACCAAGAGCAGACACTTTAGTTCAGTAGAGAAAAATCAAATACTGCTGGAAGCTTAAATCAATACTTGATTAATATCCGGATCTGTTTTACTGATTTTAATTCTAGTAAGTCCTATTCCTATTCAAATTACTGCAGAAATATGGACAATTATTGGACTGTTTTATGATCCGTGGGAGATTAAGATAATTACTCTATAGGCAAGTGACCAATACATTAAAACACAACAAAATGCATGTGTTTTTTTAATTTTGTTTACATTTTGAGAATTTTTTGTAACATAAAAAAGAACAAGGGGCCAAAGAGGAGGATTTTCTCTGATCTTCTTGCTTTACATGATGATGCTGAAGTGTTATACCTTAAAAGGTGAGTAATTCAGGACATCTGGATACATAACCCATATTGAAATATTTACTGTGGTTGCAAAAGTAAATGGTATGAATATTTTAAAAGCAACAACAGAGGACGTTTTCATGTCATTGTTAATAAACCTGCAGTAAACTGCCTGGCACACATGACTCTGTTTCTCCAGTCTTGTCCAGTCCACTGGATGATCAATGTGCGTCCCTGTTAATGCCATTCCTGCAAGGCTGTGCACGTATCTGTAACTTTTTTTTATCCATTTTACAGGCTTTTTTTGTTTTTGTTTTTAATAAAAGGATGATGTGTCCTTTCTGTTTAATTGGAGAAATGCCTCAAACTTGGCTGCCAACCTGATTCATGAAGTGGATAAAAACTGTAGAAGAATGCCAATTCACATCAATCTTCCTGTCAGACATGGGCTTTAAACCAGGGGTTTCCAGCCCTGGGGCGGAGGACCAGTGCCAAAAAAATGTGACTCACATTTTTTCCGTCTTATTTATATTCTGATACTGAAGGAAATTTTTTTTTAAAAACTACCAGCTGTCTAATGTTACAACGATGCTGCTAAAAAAGTTCTTTAAACTGTAAATTTGCCTTTATGATTAATTTGTAAAAATCCCAGTTTTTTTTTTTTTTACATCTGTCTTTTTCTTTGTATTTATCTTATCAGTCACACCTTAAAAGTTAGAATAGGTTCAAGTTGGTGTCTGATATTTTAGCTTTTACTTTCGCACGTATGAATTAATGGAAAATCCATATGACATTTGAGTGAATCCAATGCAAAATCTTGTGAAAGAATAAAATTTAAAAGAGATGAACACTGAACCCAAAACACTTCCCTCTGGTAGTTACAGGTTGGTGCCAGTGTTCGGCAGCAGAGCCACCATCAGTGTGTGACTGTGTATGCTTGGGTGAAAAGGACTGTGACTGGAAAGCGCTTTGGTTCTTCAAGGACAGTAAAAACGCGCCATACAAGTATACGCCATTTTAACCCGCTTTTCAGGCTTTGTGGTCAAAACTATTGTGTCCTTTAGGTACAAAAGTCATAGCCATTGCGCTGTGAAAGTTACACCAGGTCAAACTTTGACCAATCTGACGTATGGATGCCTCTTGCAACTGTAGGTTGGCGAACATGCACTAGTAAACAGTAGCAAACGAAAAAAAAAAAAAGCCTATCCATACTCATCCAGTGTGATAACCCTGGGCTAAATCCGTGTTTAGCACATTCTTAAATGTTCGTCACATGCCCAGTGTTCTTGCAGCTTTAAAGACCAGTTTGTGTAAAAGTGGTGTGCCATTTAACCAGTCCGCAGCCTGAAAATGGTTCTTTCACTTGTGTTGTTGCACAAATGACCTATTTGAATGGTTGTTGTGGTACTGTGTTGATGATGTTTCTTTACTGATTTTGTGACACAAACTTTTGTCAATTTTTTTACAACTGGAGTTCAAGAGTTCTGATGTCAGATCAAACCATGACTGTAAAAGTGCATGAAGGCAAAAACACACAGAGATGAATGCACTTATGGATCTGTGAGCTGGAGCAAGTCATCTATGGTCTGCTGATCATCGCAGAGAGCCCCTGAGCAATTAAACAATGGCCAGCCAATATAGATGCTTTAATTGAAGGGGAATTAAAAGAGAAAAAATAAGTAGGAAACAAAGAAAAAAGTGAGGGAGAAATTGGAAAGAGGCAAGAAAATGGAAACAAATGATACTGAGATCCCAAGTGTGGTCATGGGTGAAGGCAATCGATGGGAAAAAGATTACATCTCTCTTGTTCTGAGTCCTCCCTTTGCCGCCCCTCACCCCCTCTGCCCATCCTTGTCTTCTGCACTCCTTTCAAACTCATCTGATGTAACAGAAATGATCCAGGAAGACGTGTCCATCGCAGATCCGTCTGATGCAGACAAGCCTCTGGGTCGGAGACCTGAGACCGTTGACATCATCCTCAGAAAATATGAGCAGCTCAAAGATAAACAGGAAAAAAGGAGAACCTCAAAAATCTATAATGTTTATGCAGAAAGTGTGGTCTGATCAACGATGGAAAAAAATTGAAATCTTGTTCTTTTATAGCCAAGAGGCTTTTTGTATTAAAAAAGAAAAAATAAAATGTTGAAAGAGATCTCTGTAGACATCTTAGCTTTGATGTGAATACCTTTGTTCATGCATGGATTTATATTTGAACATTTTAAACAATTAATTGGAAATTACATTTTAGTAATTTGTTTCCTGACTTGGTGGTTCTGAGTGAAAGGTGATCTTTAAAAACCAAGAAGCAGCAGAAAAGGTTCCAACGTCAGAGTTTCCTGTATCTTGAGCTTAGTGCTGTAATAATGCAGAAGCCCACTTTTCCTTTTGGCTGCTCCCTTTAGGGATCCTCACAGCGAATCACCTCCCTTAATCTATTCTTTCTCCAGATCTACAAAGACACCATCCAGTTCCTTTTGACTTTTTCTGTACGTTTCCAGTACAATCTTCAAAGCAAATGTTGCATCGATGTTACTCTTTCATGTCATGAAACCATACTGATGTTCACAAATGCTCACTTCTGATCTCAGTCCAGCTTCCACTACTCTTTCCTAGGAGTTAATTGCATATCTTATTAGCTTTATTCTTCTGTGGTTCCAACAACTTTGCACATCTGCCTTTCCTATAAACGGGCACCAAAACTCTTCTCCATTCTTCAGGCATTCACTCACTTTCTAAGACCCTCTTAAACATGTCAGTCAGAAACTACAGTATACTGCCATCTCTCCTAAACACTTCCAAATCACCACAGGTATGCAGTCTGGACCAGCCGCCTATCCACTTGTCATCCTCTTCAATATCTTCCTCACTGATCTTTGCTACTTCCTGTTTCCACAACAGCCACTTCTTCGACTCTGGTCTCTAACATTTCCCTCATTCATCTGCTCTTCAAAGTTCTCCTTCCTTTTTTCCATCGCACTTGTCCTGGATTCCCCTAACCTTTCTCACCCCACCATCCTGTGCCTTCTAGCTACACTTTCCTCAGCCATGACTTTGCAGTCTCTGAATTTGCTCCGCTTACAAACTTGTGTACTCCTCTTTCCCTTCATATATGTCATCAACTTTTTTCGGAAAAATGTGTTCACCAGTGGCATTTGCAGCTATTTAGCAAGTCAACCACTAGCTGTCTTTCTGCATTTCGGCTTGAACATCAAACTTACCGGTCTTTTCCTCATCACCTTTGTTTACCATAACCTTAGGTGTACATTAAAGTCTGCCCTAATCTCTACTATATTCCCTCAAAATGCGTTTTTGACACGTACCAAGACCTTTTTAGCCTTTTTTGGTGAAGGTATTGGAGTGTTTATCCCAAAACAAGTGATGCTACGTACACACCTGTCATGTGTTCAGCGTGGTTTTTGTACAAACTTTTAGCATATGCTGTTTACGCAGGTGTGTGATAAAATAGAGGAAAATGGACGTTTGGGATCATGCAGTTGAGCAGGCACAGGTTGACCAAGAACACTAAGGAGGGGCAGTGTACTGAGCATGTGCAGAACCCATCACACTATTGTAAAAGTTGGCCGAAAGGAAACTTTGAAGTAGACTGCTATTCTTGTTGGAAAAATCTAAACCTAATATTTCTAGTTTTCCCCACATTTTGGAAAAATTGAGTTGACCTGACGCAAGAAAATAAGTTGAAAGAACTAAAAGCAAAAAACTTTTTTTTCGTTTACATTGTGGAGGCTTGGTATACACAAACGCACAAACATACTATAAAAAAAAGGTTAATTACCACAGTAATGTGTGTAGCAAAGCAAAGAGATAATACCTGAGACCATCTGCTTACAGGAGAAGTCTTTTTTATCCAAAACACGACATTTTACAGAGTATATGTTGCGTTGTTTTTGCATAGTTTTATCGGGGTGTGACTTATATTCAGATGCGACTTGTTTCCTTCTTTATTATGCATCTTTTGACCTCTGTAATCTGGAGCAAGGTGTAATCCAAAAATGAAAATAAACAACCAATGTTGAAAATGGCATTTTCTGCTTAATTAACCCTTGTGCTATCCTAGGCACTTTAACATTGGGAGTTGGGTCATCTAGACCCACTAGACAGTGCGCTAAACCTTTTTTCTTCAATGATTTGTGATCTTCACTGGTGTCCATGTATTACATGAAATCCTCTTCACCTTTATCCACCTTTATCCACCTTTGTCCTGGTAGGGAGAACACGTCCATGTAAGGGTGGGGTCATAGGATAGCACAAGGGTTAAACCATAAGTTACAAGGTCACTTGGCAGTTTTTATGAATGTTTTTACATGAGTGCAAAAGCCTGATTTGTGACAGTGAGCTACCCTTAAAATCAAGGCTAATCAAAGAGCAGACAGACTTCTAATGCACACCAGCCGGGAGAAAGGGCCAAAGGCAATGCTGCCTGCAAGGAGCTTTGAAAAACTGCTGGCCACTCTGATGGCCCTTCCAGGAAGAACTTCCTCCTTTTTGACAGAAACACATTTTTTTTATTATTGGTAGCTTTTCTTAGCGTAACCCAACTAAAATGTAGATGCAGCTCAAATGAATCAACTGATATTAGATTTTACTGTATATTCAGAAACTGGGTTGGACGGTGCCACAGTGCTTCACAGCATGAAGGCCCCCCAGTTCTGAAATAGAACACCAATGGGGGACCTTTCTGTGTGGAGTTTGCATGTTCTCCCCGTGCATGCGTGGGTGTTCTCTCCTCTCACCGTCCACAAACATGCTTCACAGTCTGAATTGTCCCTACATGTGAGTGTGCATGAGTGCGATTTGTGGCCCCTGCAACAGACTGGAGACCTGTCCAGGATGTCCCCCACACTCGCCCTTGAGTGGCCACAATAGGCTCCGGCAGCCCCGTTACCTTGGAAGGGACCAAACAGGTTCAGAAGATGAATGGATAAATATAGACGATAAATGAATATTCAGCAACTGTCTTCATGTAAACATGTTGAATTTTCGGTGACAGGATATTACAGAAAACTCAATTGATGTGCGACCCTAAAATCTATCATTTGGACCCATTGCCAAGCTATCCTCTAAAAATTGGGTAGAAGCAGCCATTTTCTGTCATTTTAATATTATATTTATTTCCATAAACTCTACGGCAGAGTTTAGATTTGAACCATAGCAGAGCAGCTCTGCGCCCCATGTGCTGAAATGCTGTGAAACACTGCATAAGTGGTCCTTGAAAACTGATTTCTGCTGACAGCTGCTTTCATTACAAAAGCTCGCCGAATGTTTTTTCTTTTATGTTTGAGGTGGCTAAATCATGCATTCTTTCCAATTATATATTTAAAAAAAGAGCTGTTATGCTAATAAGTACTCTATTTCATTTGTCTCTTCTCCTGAGTCCCTGCACACTTGTGGAACAGGAAACATTAATCAGTGCAGCTTCAGATTTCAAAGGCCACCCAAATGCTGCTCTCACGTTTCATTTCATACTGTTATTAATCTGCTGAACATGTTGAACATGAACATGTAAGAACACAGCAGGGTCAGAGAAAGTGTGGGTACCCGTAAATGAACATATCAACAACCTCGACCCCCTCCCGGTGTGAGCCCGCCGTCCTCCGCCTCATCCTCCCGCGGCTGCAATGCACCAAAACTCATTCCATCTGTCAACAGCATCTCAAGTCAATGTATTTGTCTGGGGAGCCCATTAGAGCCCGAGCCCGAAGAGGTTGTGATTATGGCACATTCACTGAACACCCTGTCCAATGCTTTGTTTTGATTCCAGCAAATATAAAAGAGGTTATGCTGAAACATAAAGATCATATAAGTTCCCCAAACAATACCAGAAAAAGCATCAGTGGAGTTTATGTTGCAGTAAAACTCATTTTTTCTTTCCAGTACAAACTCTTCAGTTTTATTTATCTCTTTGCATTTCTTTTAAATACAGACAACTTGTTTTGTTGTTACATTTTTAAAGGTATAAAAATAGGGGAAACATGAATTTTGTGGGACCTTTTTTTAAAACAGCCTGAGTGGTTTGCCAACCAACGTAGATTCAATGTGAACTCAGAGTCAAGTTTGCACTGGCAGCTTGTAGATTTTAGGGTTGTAGATTTTCTTTCCTAGCTTAATTCCCATGTAAGAAAGACTTGGTGTCATAATTCTGTCCGGGCACAAACTGCAACTATTAATTTCTCCTCCATGATCAATTGTCACTTCTGTGTTTTGAAAAAGACGCTACCCAAATGACACTACCACATCCGAGTCCCTTAATGGTCCAAGTTAAACTGGTTAAACTTTTAACACAACTGGTTCAACAATCGGCGTGCATTTTGTACACACCTACAAACTCAAACTCAAAATCAATTGCCTGTCGATGCGTGAGGATGAAATTTTTGAAAGCGGAAGCCCATAAAACGCATACACGTAAGTTTACATAGACTTTTCATTGAAAGCGGTCGCTCCAAAAACATGTGTTTCCAAGTCTAGTGTGAACATATGATTAACTTTTCAAATTTCTGTCTCTGGTACAAAATCATTCATGGCTTATCATCCCCCTCCTCTTCACCAGTTTTTAAAATCCGGACAGCAGATCACAGCAGAAGTCGGAGTGCAGTCAGAGGAGTCAGTATTCTGTTAGAGCTGCTACTGAGTGGAACTTCACACCCGTAACTATCAGAAATCAAAACACATATCATTTATTCAAGACACAATTAAAGAAATGGCTCATTGACAATCAGAGCTGTCAACACTGAGTAAACCTCCTCTCGCCGATCCTCGCTACTGTCTTGCCTTTTATGTGCGCGTATGTTCTTAAATTTGTCTGATTTTGGTTTGTTTTATCACCAATTTATTTTTAGGTTAACTGCTAATTTTATTGAATGCAATGTAGGTAATGTTATGTAAAAATGTAATTTTATTTTGATCTTTTAGGGTGATTTTAACATCTAATCAGGGACTGCAGATGAAAAATAGCCCTTTGGCTAACTCTGGCATATTGACAGAAATGTTTATTAATATGCGCTGTCCCCTATCTTAAATAAAAAAAAATAAAATACCACAATCGATATTCTTAAATTGGAGGTGTCTTGCTTATTGATGACATGTTACTATGTGACAACGATATATTTCATAGAAACACTATACCACAAATGACTCGGTCGAGTAATAACTAGGCATTTATGATGAACTTGTAAGTAGTTCCTGGCTGTGGGTAACGGCAGGTGAGAAGTCTGCAGTAACTGACTGGATCTGGGCTTCTCCACCGTTGTGACTCCAGGCTTGGATGCATTATTTGATGCTTCTTCACACAAGGCTTTGAAGAAGTTCACAAAAGCGCAGCTTCTTTTATCGACAGAATAATGAAGTACGGATGTGAGGAAAAGACTCTCAAAGCAAACATTAAAGCTGCTTTGAAATCAAATGTTTTTAAGCAGAACTGATGCAGGCACATCAGGAGGATCTGGGCCGGTGGAGGCTTTTGAGTCTCATGACATGTATTTTTACAACAAAACATACTTTTATGGAAAGAGAGAACAAAAAATATAAGAAAATAACAGCACCTGGAAATTATGTGATTAAATTAGGATGTGTTGTATTCTATTTTTTGTTAGAGTTGCTGAAAGAGAATCAATTCATTGAGAATTTATTGATGGTAAAGTCAGGACTTGTTCTTTTACTGAGGGAGAGCACAAGCAGAAGACCAAAACCATTCTCCTACTGTGTGATCTTTGGCTGAAGTGGGCACCTCAAAGGTTAGTGTAATCAGAACCTGAAGGTCAAATTATTCCACTTAAAAGTTTGACAAATTCACACATCATTGCCCAAACTTTGATGCAGTTTGTTGGTTAACAAGAAAAGGGTTAAACAAACTGCCTGTATAGCAGCTGGTTGCTGGTTCAACACTTAGCTGTTTTCCTTGTAGCTAAAACTGCTGTAGATTTCCTGTCTAAACATGACATAAACCCAAATCCAAGAAATACTTTTACTCAGTAAAGATTTGAACCCTTGAACTGTGTAAGTCAGATTTTCCAGTTCTCTCGTTATGAAGCAGGTATTTTGGCTCATTGCTTTTGAACAAACTGCTTTAACAGTATCAGCTTTCATGGGTGTCTTCTCCACATGACATATTCTGGTTCCTTCCACAGATGTCAAATCAGATTTAGTTTAGGACTCCTAGAAGACACTCAAGATTAGATCAATACTTTGCACTTTGCAATTCTTGGATCTTTTCAGCTGTTTGTGTTTTAGGTTCTTTTTGTATCATAACCGGAAACCGAGACCAAGCTTTTATGGGAGCAGAAGGCTTTAACACTCTTTGAACTTCATAGGACCTGCATCGATGAAAGACACTCCGTGCAGATGAAGTAGGGCAGCATCAGAACACAACAGAGTGTCTTTCATGTTTTGTATCCTTCATTTTCTGTCTGTAAACAGACTGATGTTGTCAAAAAAACATATCTGTACGCAGAATATTGTTCTACAAACTTTGTGGCTTGCCATGATTCACTTTTACCATCTCCTTATGCCTTAGTCACATGCACTCATGCATGCGAGGGGGGGTGACCCATACGGGTGCTGCGGGTTTTTGGATTGTATAGGGCAGGGCTGCTCATTCCTGGTCCTCGAGATCTACCACGCTGAGTGTTTTCCAGATCTCCAAGTCCTGCTAGCTGCTGAATAGCCCAATCAGATGTCCCCACATTCTGGTTGAATGAACACACCTGGTCTAGGTAATCAATCAGCAGCAAGCAGTGCAGGGAGAGCTGAAAAACAGGCAGGGTGGTAGATCTCAAGGACCAGGAATGAGCAGCCCTGTTCTAGGCTCCTAACAGTCTTACAGTTCCCTTGAGGTTCTTGCGACCAACTTAAGGGAGATAAAAAAAAATGGAATGTACCATTGTTGTGCGCGTGGTTGGGTTCTAAGGGCAGGGATGCCCAATTTAGTTTAGTCTATTTAGTTAGTCCATTTAAGAATTTTCCTATTCTTTGTAGTCATGATCCTTATGATTTTATGTTTACTTTACAATCATTAGTACAAAGCCCATTGAGATGACTGTTATTGTGATTTAGGGCTATATGCATAACATTGAATGAATTGGTAAGTGCATTGTAAAGTATTTGTAAGGAAAATGTAACTTACATGCACTCATGATGTACTGGTGGTGCTGTCGCGCCACTCCAGTTGTAAGTAAGGTGAGCAAACTCACTCCCCACTAACAGCGCACAAAAGCCCATGGCGTGAGCAGGTGATGCTTAAGTGCCTGTAGGATGCCACATAAAACTACGCTCTGATTACCTAATTTCCTAATTTTTCACAGCCAGGCTGCACAGAAGGGGCGCACACTTATTACTTCAAGAGCCCTAATGGGCACCCTGCACAGTGCGCAAGGTTCAAAGGAGGTTGGTAAAATGAAAAATCTGCAAAATGTGTCTCGTCTACTTCACCTTTACCCACCCATAAGTGTTGTGTTTGATATTTTGTGCAGATTTGCCTACTTTTCAACCAACACAGCACAGCTTAGACCTTGTGCTTTGACCTCGAAGGTCAATTTTAATGTACGTGGAGGTTGTTTTGTGCTCATTCAATACAGAATATAAAAAGAACATAAAACTAATTATAAAAGAGAAAATTAAAAAAGATGTGTTTATAGCTGCTTTTTAAAAGAAAACACTGAGGCTGCAGATCTGAGGCTGAGGGGAAGGTAGTTCCAGAGTGATGGAGCCGCTGCTGCAAAGGCACTGTCACCTTTAGTTTTTAACCGGGTTCTCTTAACAACCAGCAGACCCTGGTCATATGGTCTCAGGGACCTGCTGGGGGTCTACGGCTTCAAAAGCTTGGTTGTTAAGAGCTGTGTATGTTAAAACCAGGATTATAAAATGGACACGGAAACGGATGGGGAGCCAGTGCCGCTGGATTAACAACTGGGTGACGTGTGCGCAGCAGTGCTCTGGACAACCTGGAGCCGTTCTAAAGATTTTTTGCTTAAACATGTCATCAGCCCTTCAAAGCACAGTTGCACTGACTTGTTGCTCACACGAGCTGGATCACAGACAGCATATTGTCCACTTTTCTGTCTGGGAAACATGAAGATCCTCTTTTATACACACTGTGCATTATGTGAACAGATGTGGATTTCATTGCGTAAATCAAATTGTTTGAACATTTATGAGTTTACTACTGATTACATTGCTGAAAACTTCCTGGGATCAGACTCAAAAGCAGCTTGGTAGTTTTTACCTGCATTGGGCGGCATGGCCAGAGGAACACATTGTTTTCCATTTTCCATGGACACACATGATAATAAAGCCTTGGCCAGAAAGGCGGAGATGGGCTGAACCAGCAGGGATGTCAGATTTCCACCAGCTTCATCTGGAAAGAATAAAAAAACAAAGAGTGAGAAAAAAGGGTCATTTGCTATTTTATGAGCCATTCAGTACTTCAAATTTGCAGGCTGCATGTGTGTAGAGATTCACATGAATTGTAATCTTTCATGGAGCAATGATTAAAGCAATTCTGTATTTGGACAACATTTGCTATCACTTATGAGTTTTGTTTCCACTGCTCAGGAAACTTCATGTGAGATTTACTTTGATTGGAAATTAGAAAAGAGAAATCTACATATTTATAATTTTTTTGAAAAACTTTAGAGTCATGCCAGGGAAGCAAATCCACAGGATGTTGTTTCAGGGTCCTGTGGGGTCTTCCTGGAGGTGCATGGCTTTGTAATAAATGGCCTTCCCCTCAGTGTTGACTGAACGGTGTGGTAGGCAGTGAAACAACCGCCAGCACTCTGGAGACCCCCCGCCGAGCTGCTTGACTTGCCGGCCAGAGAAGAAACACCCAGGTCTCAATCCTGGAAAGCACATTTGCTTTCATCCCTGCTCCAGCAGCCCCAGGGCCCCCGGTGCACAGACAGGAGTCAGGCTGTGCCTCCCCCTGGTTAAAAACATCCGTCTGAACAGTGCATGCTCACTCAGGTGCATCAGCAGTGCAGAACTCTGACCTACTTTCAGAAAAAGATGGAACAACTAAAATAGTAAAAAGATTTTTTTTTTTGATTTACGTAAACGTTCTTGCAGCACACTGACTTCAATTTTATGAATTTTTGTACTCTTGTAAATTGTATAACTGAAAAATATAATGTTGTATTGTGTTAATGGGAAATCTAGAGTCTAAATAGTAAATCTTTTAAAAACTGCACACTTTTTATTTACTCTTTTAATTGGTCCAATAAAGTTCATAGTGTCTGTATCAATAACTGATACAGATGAAGGTGTCAGTACTCATTTTTTGAAGATAAGTGTTTGTTGTGGGACTCCACTGCTCTTGTTAGTGAAGAAAAAAAGGTTAATTTCTTGCAGGGCACTTTGATTATTGGCATTAGGCTACCGACAGTAGACACTTGCAAATCAAATTTCTTTATCAACATGTAAAACATGTCACATACAGAGTTCAAGGAATTTATGACACTATACAGAGGATTACATCTGTTAAACCAAAGGAAGTAAAGGCAAGAGGTAAAGCCAGACAAAATCAGAATTACCTTTAGGCATGTCTACATGCCTAAATGCATTGACTTGCTGCCATTTGATTGAACAATTAGAACTTGTGTGTTAAACAGTTGGACAGGTGTGCCTAAGGAAGTGTCCAGTGAGTGTATGTTTGTTGTATTGGATACACATATAACATGCTCACAGCTTGTAAATTGCAAATAGCAATCACGAGGTTGATGTCATTATATGGTTTAAAAAAGCTTGAGAATCTCAAAGTCTTAGTTTCATTTTCTCCAGTTGCTTCCATTTCGGTTGCTGTCAGTCATTATTGATTTATGAGACAGATGTCTTTAGATGTACCAAGAATTTGTGCTAAACATGAGGCACATTTATTTCTGTGATGTCAGTGGACCAATGTATGTCTCCCTTAGGACAGGATAGGTTAGGACTTTATTAGTCCTACATTGGGGACATTTCTGTATTTACAGCAGCAAAAAAGTATGGAGCTTTGCAACCAATCAGCAGGTAGCATCATGACTATAAATATATATAGACAAGACAGATCATCCCTGATGTTGCCCGCATCTGAACACCAAAAAAGGAAGCCTTAAATAGGATGGCCACATTGATCGGAGTTGGTTTTACCCTGTGCGCAGGAACATGAACAGATGTAGAAAGTTGACGACACGGTCAGACATCATGTTAACCCTCCTGTCGTGTTCGGGTCAAATCTGACCGTTTTACAACTTATAATACTCATAAATATTATGTTTTACATCTGATTACCTCAAGACCTTATGATATCCTTCACACTGTGTACTTGAACATATAAAAGTGATGATCACCTATTTCATTCAATTTTGAGTGTTTTAATCAACCTTGTTACACCTGTGGTGTTCCCAGTCAAAAGTGACCGTCATAGGAAATGAATGGGTAACCAGAGTAAATTCATTCAACATACAGAAAACATCCCCATACACACTGCCCCAGCTCACTCACACACTCTCTCACACACACACACACACACACTCTCACAAACACACACACACACACACACACACACCCACACACACACAATTTCTTTTGTGGGTACACATGTCTTTCTGCTTATGTGCCGATCCTCTCACGTGAACCAACTTCCTAATGATACAATGTATCATATGTTTACACAGACTAGACAGGTGTCTATTATGTGAACCCATTTCTTTCCCACGCTTCTGTACCTATCACACGTGAACCACACCTTCCAGACTAATCAATGTATTATTTTTACACAACCCCATACTATATATAGCTCGATGTTTGCCTTGCATTCCTTTTACTCTGAGCACAATGAGTAGACGACTGAAGCGTTTTTCTGTGGAAGAGGTTCTGGTCCAGGTTTTTGGGCATGATGAAGAGGGCACTGAAATTGAACCAGAGATAGAGGAGGATGTCTCGGAATTGGAAGACATCACAGATTTTGAACCAGACTCTGAGGAGACTGACCAGTCAACAGATGGAGAGGGAAAGGCACCTGAAGAACAGGCACCTGAGGAAACATTTCAGTCCAAAAGTGGACACTTGCTGCAAATGTAATGCTTATGTTTGCAAGGCCCACTCTGACCTGAGTGTCACATGCCACTCATGTGCATGAATACACACACAAACACACACACACACACACACACATACCCACACACACCCTGTTGAGTTTGGTGTTTGGTTTTCCATTTATTTTTTGTATTATATGTTCATTTTGTAGTTCATTTTCAGTGCCCAATTGTATTTTCACTGATGTTATTTAATGTTTACATCTACAAATTGTCGTTAGACACTACTTTTAAATGTTGTTCTCAACTAAAGAATGTTTAATAAAAAAATTGGTGGTGAAATTTTTTGTGTGTGCTAATTTAAGACCAGTTAAAACAGACCGGTCAATTTTGACCGGGAACACTAAAGTAGGGGGCTGAATGCGAACACGACCGGAGGGTTAAAGAGGAATGCCAATGCTTGCACCTCTTCAGCCAGAGTGACATCTACAGCCACATAATGAGCCGAAAGCACCGCCAGAGCCTCCCTAACAAGCTCACAGCCGTAGGACCTGCATGGAATATGCAGCTTTCCTGAAGCAAACAGATGCAGTTACAAGAAAATATAAACAAAACCAACTGCAGGTTTACAAGCAGTCAACAGAAAGGTAATACCAATGTTTTTTTTCTTCTCCATGGCATTCTCACACAAACTCACTCGTTAGATCAGAAAAAAGGGAAAGGTTTTAGTGAGAAACACAGTTTTGTGTTTTATTGTTAAACTACAGTGTCTGCACAAACAAATGGAATCTGCAATTAGTTTTTAACAGGTTCATAAATCATTACAAAGGCATGGTTTGAAATCCTAAATAATCAATTTCCTGCGCTTGCTGCATCCTGTAAACCCTGTTAACTTATGCATATTTGCTCTGCCACTGATTCATACTTTGTCCAACTTGTTAATAATCTATATGCTAACCTTAGCAGTAAGAAGAAGTTCACCAGCAACTGAAAAATCCCCTGAGCTCCCCCTTTGAGCCAGATTTGAAGTGGATGACTTTCTACTGCAGTTCTATATTGTGTCACAGCAGCACTCCAGCCCCACGTGGAGATTAATGATCCATGAGCGACACAGAAGACAAGACAAGAAGGAGTGAACGGGGGGAAAGGCACGAGCCGTGGAAAAAAATGGGGAGAGGGGAAAAACTAGACAGAAGACATGAAAGCAAGAGCAAGGTACAGTTTTAGATTGACTGGAGAGTTAAAGACTGCATGGGAAATTGATCTGAATCTTATTTGTGACTTCACTCAAGCTGTATGTTTGTTTAATTATTCATAAATGTGACTGATTTTGTTCAATATCTTGTCATTAAAATGACTCAATGAGTAAGGGTGGTGCACACCGTCTGTGTCATCCATGTGCGATTGACTTTTCTTGCCGGATGTCAATGTGGTTTATAACAGTGGTCCCCCAACCTTTTTGTCACCGCGGACCGGTACAACGCAAGATACATTTACCGCGGACCGGTGGGGGGTGCGACGCACGTTTACCGCTGCCTATTGAAGGCAGATTTGCAGGTTCCTCTTCTGTTCCTTCATTGGCGACCTTGGGTGTCTAGAAAGGCGCCATATAAATAAAATTCATTATTATTATTATTATTATTATTATTATTATTGGCCCGTTTCCCCTTGTCAAAGCAACTTTCTAAAGAAATTTGTTTTTTGCTCATTTTGGTTGTTTGGGTTTAATTTTAGCAAGGTGTATCACGTGGTGTTGTTTCATGTACATAGATGGATATATCAGCAAACGGATGGATGGATGGATGGATGGATGGATGGATGGATGGATGGATGGATGGATGGATGGATGGATGGATGCATGGATGGATGGATGGATGGATGGATGGATGGATGGATGGATGGATAGACACACCAACAGATAGATAAAAAAATTAAAGACCCTGGGTTGGAAGTTTGGGGCCTCTGCAGGAAAAACAAGAGACCAATGTAAAATAGTAATCAAGATATAATAATAAAATAGAATGTAAATTGAGTCTTAGTAATAGGCAAAGTAACTTAAGGTGACAAATAAGTCCTTTGGTGGATGGATTCTAGAACAAATCCCAGCTAGCTTTGGTTCAGGGGCATAATCAGCAGGGTGAAGATAATCCCGGGCCTTAGAGCTGATGGAGGTCATGACCATGTTTTCCATTGGCACAATGTGGGTGTGGGTACTTTAAAGAAGAGGCCACTGATGGCAAAAACATGAACATTTTGGTTATTGGAGCAAACCAGTGATGAAAAAAAAAAAGAGAAATCACAGCGCAGAAGCTAAAGTGAAAGCAGTCCAGGCATGACAGGAAAATAAATAATCCATTTTATTGAAGTTATGCCAAGTCTTCACTTTATATTTCGGATCTAATCCACAGAATAGTAGTTTAACTAGATATTAAAGTACTAATGCCAGAATTTAAAAATGATCAGAGGCAGCATTGCTAATCCCCACATTGTGTGCATCTACCCACTCGTCTCCTATTTAACTTAATCTCTCTGTTTTAACCACCAGCAGCAGTTTGATTTTGCAGTGAAAGCTTTGAACATGATTGGAAAAATTAATATTTTCCTCTTCAATACTAGAATTAAATAGTTTAATTGTAGGAAGAATAAACATTTTAAAAAACAGACCATTTATCAGAAGACATCCTTAAATCTGCATTTTTAGCGAGTTTTTAGACTTGCTCTTATTCAAAATTTAACGTGTGCTTTGAGTTTCCCATGATACATTCAATATTGATGTACAGTTTTATGTAAATCCGTAGATCTGTAGTCGTAAACATCACTGCAGCTGTCAGATAACAGTGTGAAGAAATGCTGGGTGAGTTTAAAAACTGTCCATTTATGGTGCTGTTCCATCTTTCTTCTTTTCTCACAGCTTTCTAACATTCTCCCATTTCACTCCTCATTTTTCTCTTAGGATTAAACCATCTCCAGAAACTCTGCTCCTTTCTCCATCTTCTGAGTGTTCAGTAAAGCGAGAACTCAACAAATCAATGGCAGGGCAGCATCCGCGCTCTGTAAATCAGTCTTTCCATTACTGGACACTGATATTGACTGATATCTGGATTGACAGACTGGCTCTACAGGGCCATGTTTCTCAGCAAGAGTGTGTGTATGTGTGCTTGTGCCTATGTGAGCCTTCCTGACATTTTGACATATTCAGAAAAGAGAACCAACCATGCTTTTGAGGCGGGCGGTCAGAAATCATCATCAAACCGCACAAATAAAAAACTGCTTGTTAGAGGTAAAGTGTTTGAGGAGCTAAAGAAACCGCTTCATTTCCCAGCTGATGTCCATGCATCACTGGTAATGCACTGGCTGATGTGCTGTTAAGAGGTGTGGGTGCAATAGAAAACCTATTATTACTTTAATGTTTTCGGTCAAGCGTGGAGGATGTATTAACTTCTGACTCGAATCATCTCAATTTTCAGGGGTAAAAGTCCTGTTAGATAAAAAATGTGTTCCCGGTGCTGTATTCCTTCAGCCTCACTGCTCGTTGACTTTGGAAGGCATGTAGACGTGTGGCCCTGTTGCAGCAGCAGAGCTGTCATCCTCTGATTGGAAGATCACAAGTTTGGTTCCCAACATGCCCGCCCATTGTCAGAGAGTCCTTGGGCATGACACTGAACCCTACTTTGCCCTGGTGTGTATAGATTGTTTGGTTCAGCCGCGGAGCCATGTGAACGTGTGTGTTGATGGGTGAATGGGACTGTGACTGTAAAGTTTTTTGGACCTTCCAAGAAGGCAGCACAGTGCAATGTGTATATACAATTTGCTATTTACCGTAGATGTTCTACATCTAAAACATAGGGATGAGACACTGTAAAAACAGAAGGTCACTATAACTTTATCTTTTTCATCAGTCAATTTTCAATCAATTTTTTTTTATAGATGACATTTACATTTGTTATACTTTCAGTGTGGTAAACACAGGCTGTTTGACCTTTTGTTAAAAATAATTTCCTCCTTATTTCGATTATCACATTTTTCCTGAGTATAAGTCGCTCCGGAGTCACAGCAGCCAAAAAATTCATAACAAAGAAGAAAAAAAAATCATATACATGAGTCTCACTGAAGTATAAGTCGTCCATTCATGATAAATGTATTAAATAAACAATAAATATATAAAAGAAATAAGGGAAAATGATCTAAAAGGCAATTCATAATAACAGCATTGATAACAATAATAGACTGAAGATATGCATGCTTCACTTCCCTATATTAGCGCAACATGTGAAAAATTAATAAAAGCCAATGCATAAAGAACATGCTAACAAGTCAACTGAACTCTTTAAATCACTTCAAATCACTCTACCTCTTTCGGCATTTTCCCATCAGGGGTCGCCCCAGCGAACAAGTCTCATGGTAAACTTGGCAATGTTTTACACCGGATGCCCTTCCTGACGCAACCTTCTCAAGGCAACCGGGCTTGGGACCGGCACAGAGGTAGAGAAGGGAACAGGGAGCAGCCCGGATTCGAACCCTGGTTCCACGGATGGAAGGCACCGCAAACCAGCACGAGCTAAACCGGCTCCCCAAATCACTTCAAATCACTAAATGTGTTGAATTCCTTACACTCTGTGTCACTTTAGATTAATTTCACCAGGGCCTGCTTGTGCTATCCTATGGGGTCAGGATGACCATTGACGTGTTCTCCCTACCATGACAAAGTTGGATAACGGTGGAGAGGATTTCATGCAATCAGTGAATATCACAAATCATTGAAAAAAAAATTCAGCGCACTGTCTTGTGGGGTCTAGATGACCTCACTCCCAATCTCAAAGTGCCTAGGATGGCACAAGAGTTTAGGCTGAGCGGCACTTCTTTTTCTGCTTTGCTATCAGTTGCAAATACTGATACATACATCTACAGTGCCCTCTAGTGATTGTTGCTCTTTTTGATTTTTTTTTAAATCAGACAAGTCGCACCTGAGTATGTTGCATTCCTGGCAAAACTATGCAAAAACACGACTTATACTCCAAAATTTGTTGTCGACTTATGACGACTAGAAAAGGAGAATGCACAATCAAATATTACATTTTTGCATTACACGTTCTTTAATTCTCACTCCAAAACTCTGTTGCTATATTTTTTTAAATCACATAAATAGCACCTGTGTAGGTCGCACTCCCAACCAAATTATGCAAGGAAAAAAACACGACTTATACTCTGAAAAAAACGGTAACTGACTTTCTATTAACCATATCTTCTTAACATCTAGTTTTTGAAAAATTCAATGGCTGATCATGGTAGCCATGAAAGATTAATGGAAGTGAAACCACAGAAAATGCTATTTAATACTTTTGCTTTCCCAGTTTGAGGATATTAAATAAAATCAAGTCAAGTTAAAACTATATTCTGGCAAACACAACAAAGCAGAAGCTGCACTGCTTTGATAACAACAGTATGGAAGGAGCTTCCTTTTCAGATAGAAAAATTGTCCACAATTGGTTATTAACCTGCAATATAAATAATGGAGATTTTCTTTTCTCTAATAAAACTGCATGATGCCAGGCGAGCAAACAACATACAGTTGCTTCTAGTTTCTCATTAGTCCCTTAGTAAATTTAAGTCTGAGTTTTTAGCTGCTTTTTTTGTCAGCTTTTGCTTCATTTGCCTGTTTACTTTTATTATATTTAAGGACGCTTTTACTTTAGCAGACTCAGAATAATTACATGAGAAACTCTAAAACATGTTTCTCTTTCATTTGATGTGGTTTGCTTTCACATTGGACACCTGATACCAGACAGAAGTGGAAATTATGCATTTTTTGAGCAGCCATGAATACATCAAGCTCAAGGTCCCAACTTACTTACCATGTGCTCATTAAATGTCTCAGGCAATGGAGAACAGAGGATGCGGTGGTGGAGGACAGATCCTCATGGGAGGACAAACCCCTGCATGGGATGTAGCACTGGACCATAACTGAAGTGGCTGATAACAAGAAGTCTGCTAGTGGCTACTACTATTACTAATGGCTAAAAAGGGCTGGCATACAGGACAACACTGAAGCTCAGTCTTTAGAAACCGTTAAAACGATCACGTCAATTTGTGTTTCCAGTCGTGTCCCGACAAAATAAAGGCTGATGTTATTCCCACATATTTACGTGCAGCCAAGCTGCAGATTGCAGCTTTTCCGTCACGCAGCTGACCAGCTTTTCCAAACCCGTTGGTGATGGTGGATTTTTTCACGATGCTTTTAACGATTGCTCTTAACTTGAAAGCTGCATCATATTGTAGTGCCGATCACGTTCACGTTGGGTCTAATGGCACCAAAGGATTCTGGGATGCGGCTGGGCATGCGTGTTTCTTTTTGTTGAACCATGACTGAAGTGTCTAAGACCTGAAGTCAACTCTATGCTGTTTGGCTGCTAAAAGGTATGTTCAAACATAAATGGCTTGTTGTTTGGAGTTGAGTAAGCATTCAACCCATGCTCTGAAACTGAAAACACGTTCATGGCGGCCGCCAAATAAATTCGTAAATAAGCCGCGTCACTGAATAAGCCGCGGGACTGTAAGCGCAGGACAAAAGTAGCAGCTTATAGTCCGGAAATCACGGTACTTAATTGTGTTAACAGGTTCATTGGTTTCTGTGATTAGTGTGGAAGGGACTGTCCTCAATGCTTCTTTCACAGTTTCCAGGAGACTTTCAGGTGGTACATCACTTAACCGTTGCAGTTGGTATCGGGCTTGCCTGGTGTTCATTCTAGACATGATCTTGTCTTTCAGGTCAGTTGCTGCCTCGCTCAGCGTATTTGTAGATTGGGTGTCATGGTTTGAGTTTCTTTTGTATTGGTTTTTGCTTTCTGTCTTGTTCTGTTTCCTGTTTTATTTTGAAAGTCTCCTGTCTTGTCTGTTTTCTTGAGTTTTACTTCCTTTGGTCCCCATCTGCCCTGATCGTGTCCACCTGTGTCTTGTCTGCCCTGTCTGTATTTAAGTCTTGTCTCTGCCTTCCTCCTGTGTTGGTCCATTAGTTATTCCTGTCATGCTGTTCATGTCATGCCATGTTTCTTGTCCCTCGCCACGCCACGCCACAGTGAGTTTTGTTTTGTTTTTGTCATCCTGCTCTGCAGCGCTTTTGTTTGTTTTTTTGTGATTAAACCCCTTGCCCCGGAACTTTGTGCCTTCCTGCCTCTGCATCTGGGTCCATCCGGCTCTCGAGCCCCCAGCATCGTGACATTGGGGCTGTGTTCCCAAGCTCAGGATGGGAGTGTAGTATGGCCTCCTCTCTGACTTGGTGTTCTGGCTCTCCCGTGGTGGAACTGTTTTGTACCGCTTCAGTCTCAAGTTGTGATAGGAGTTGCCGTTTGTGGTTTTTGGAATATTGAGCCACTAGTTGCTTGGAAGTTAACCTTGATTATGGGTTTCAAAGCATCCATTCACTTCACATGCTCTACATGTAACCTCTCTGAGTAGGATTGCTTGAGTAGTAGCATTCCAACAGAACCTTGTTCTCACATTTGGTCCATTTCCGTCATGTTCCAGTTGCCCACTTTTGTATCATGGTGCTTTGGTCCCCCAGCACCTGACCCAGACATTGTTTGGCCGGGCAACGTCTAAGCCGGCATGACGTGTTTCATCGTTTCTCATGGGGTATAAGGTAGGCAGTAGCGTTAAGGACTTTGCCCAAGAACCCTCACTGGATCATGTTAATAGATCACAGTTGTTATGGTAACTGCTCCATTAATAGTTCATTCCGCCCCTGGAAATCGAACCCAGGATTCCAGTCTTGCACTTTGCCAACAGAGCTGTCCATCTGCGTATATATGTATATAGCACAATTCAACTTAGGTGAACATTACTCTTTTTTTGAATCCATTTATTAGTCATGTTCTATGAAAAAAAGATTAATTTTCTTTAGCTGTTTTTCGTTTCTTTTTCACGTGTACAGGAATTTCAAAGCACGTTAATATAAGCATTAAACCATGATAGCTTGCCAACTATACTATTGATGAAAGCAGAGAGGCTATGTAATCCATCCAACCATTCACCTTCTGTTCCGATACCATCATAATGGTCAGAAGCTAAGTCCCTGTCACTCCAGGTTTATTTTGTACAGGTTCCCAGATATGCAGAACTCTAGAAAATGTAATTTTTGTATTTGTGAAGTTACCACTGGATTAGATTATGAAAAAGTCCTTCATAGTGATTTTGACTTTTTGTAGACAAAAAGGTAATCCGAAGCAAGGAAATTAGAACAGGTTCTATTATTTTCTAATTTAAAGAGCTAACAGTCACTGTCATTACCTTCATCACTTTTTTTGAAAGTGAAAATGAATAAATGATTTAATTCACTTGGGAGTTATAGTGCTTTTTGGCTTCCGGTAAAGTGGATTTGTATGCAAATAATTCAAGTCAAGCCTAGAAAAGAGGAGAAAGAGAAAAGTGGGGGAGAAAGAAGTAATGTTGACATGAAACAAATGAGGTGCCAAGGAGTATTACAGTGGTGACAGAAACAGGGAGAGATGTACTAAATCTGATAATCTCTGCACGACGCCACACTGCTGTGAGCTCACATTAACAGATGGAGAAGAAAATCTGTTCGACTATAAACTCATGCTTTCCTTCCTCCACAATGCCAGCCTGACGTAGATGGAACAAAACTATAGCTTAAGGCTCTATACTTTATATGTGTTTTGGTGATGATGGCTTCAAAGAGACAATATTAATATTTTTCAAGTGTTAATCAAAGCTTTTGATAATGATTTAAACAACTACCTGGAAGGGTTCACCTTTGCCCAGAGCTTCTTCCTCTTTACCAACCAAAATCATTTTCAAGTTCGATTTCTAGGCAGTTACAAGCCCTTTTTTAGTTTTTTTCATCCTATACAGCCGATGGTCTTAGCACCCACATGTCCCGAAAATTCTTGTGTACTCTATTAGTATTTGAATCAAGTCAGAAGGAGCTCCAGATCATGCTGTTATTCTGTAATTACCTCATCATATCTCTGTGAAGTTATGATCCTGATGTGTATCTCTGGGAGAAGAGGCCACTAATCCTTCTTTGCTCTGGTTTTTTGCACGTGTGTCACGTTGTCTCAGCTGCTTAACATGAAGGTAGTTAGTCCCCCTGTACACCACTTTGATAATGCTAGATTTGAGATAAACGTGCAGTCTTTTAAGGGAATATCATATTGGCTTTAAATCCCTCTGACAAGAAGTTCAGTCTTTATTTCAGGATTTCAAATTTAGAGATGTCAGAGAATTGCCATTTGAAAAGGAATAAAGTTTTGTAGAAATGCAGTCAGTGCTATTTAAAGTGTCTTTAAATAATAAGTGAGGAGATCTATAAATTTATGAGAGCACATAACATCAGCATCGGGTGTGGCATGATGTAGAATGTTCCTTGTCTTCTGACATGACCATAATGTAGACTCCAGAGATTACCCACACAAAATGAAGGCCCACTATAGGTGCGAGGCACCAATTTAAACACTGATGTCATTTGGGGTCCTATAATACCTAATGTGTGCAACTTATTCCCTCACTCTGTCATGCCTGATTTATGTCTTTATCTTGGAGACTGGAGCCTGTTTTAGTTTGTATGTTATCTTTATCATGGACCAGTCCACCTCTCTGGCTGGTAGATTAGCTGCATGGCATGCTATGCATGTAACCCCTTGACAAGTGTTGTATTCCTATGGGTAGCTCATGTTTCATGGGTTGCCTCCATTCCCATGGCCTTGGTTTAGTTAGCAGGTTATCCAATCTTTAAGAGATCATGTCCTCTGTAGAGCTAGTTCAAGTTCCCAATTTTTTTTCTGCATTGTGTGGCACCACTGTGCATTTCAGTAGACACACAAAGACACACACACAACTTTACAATGTTGTCAACCATCCAACGTGCAATCTTGGATCTGTGCTTCCCCTTTCCACTGATTTATTTTTTACATTTTGCCTATATGGTTTGTAGATTACATAACTTTAGTTGCAACAGTGATTTATCTTATTGATTGCTACATAATGAAAACAACAAAACTTTCACCTATGCATATTTGAGGACTTAGATCTGTTTATATCTAATATCTTAATTTTGCTGTTTTTATTTGACACATCTTAAACGTCGGACAAGACTGAAGTCAGTATGCGGATTTTAGTTTCTATTTTGACGCCAAAGTGTAAAATTGAGGAAAAATGTGCATCGGATTTTAGATTTAAGTGTAAACTTCTGTGCTTCAGAGCACACCCATGTGGTGGATCACCCTTCTGGTGGAGGGATACCGAGCCCTAAATACTATGGCTCCTCCTTAAAAAAACATTTTTGGACAACACTAAATCTTTAAATGCCCCTAATTGGAGTAATAGGGAGGTGCTAGATGGGTAGGGAAGCAATTTGGATTCTGCCTTTGAGTTTTTCTTTGTTGCAAAAAACACTGTATTCTGTTGTAGTCTTGGCATTTATTAGAGCTTTGGCAGTATAACTGTCATTATTAGCTGCTCTACCTTTACTCTCTGCACCTGGTTCTAATTACTCAACTCAACTCACCCCACTTGTGTGTTCTTCTACCTAAACCTCTCCTGTTCACTCATCTGGTGCCACTGTTGTGTTGATGTTGTGTGCCTTTCTGACCTATTTCTCTGTCCTGACTTGGGAGATTTAGCCTGTTGCCCTGACTTTGCTTTTTCCACCTTAGATTTGGATTTTGGCTAGTGGACTTGTTTGGATTTCTTGGACTAAAGTTGTATATTCTAACTTATGTGTCAAGACTTCCATTGTCTGTTATTGTTATCCTTTGGGGAGAACAACGCACTAGTGTGCCGTGGGAAATTACCCATTCATTCACTGATCTAAAAACATTTCCCATCTCCAGGATATCAGCTCTTTGTTCATCCAAAAAGGCCCTGATAAAACACTGAGAAGTTAGGAATATGTAAGATCGTAAAATATTTTTTTCTTTGTGTTTATTTGATTCTATTAAAGACATTTTGATAAGAATGACGGTACCACAATTTAGTTGCAACTAAATCTGTTTTCGAAAAAGCCCCGCCCCTTTAACTGTCTCCGCCAATCCTTCTTGTAGGCTTAATCACAGGTCATCAGTCTGACCAATCAAAAGTGGTAAAAGTCTTCAGTTCCTTGTTCTGATCTGCTCATAAATATAAGCTAAAGCTCATCTTTAGCGGTGTAGCTTTCCACAGAATCTGGTGTCAGACCGTGGAACAAGTGAACAAAACAATGAAGCTTAGAGACGCTAGTCTTTCTGCGTTTGGCAGATTTTTGCACTACATCTCCCATGATGCATTGGGTTAAAGTGACAGCGTCTCGGCGCACAATGAGTCTCTCCTTTTAACGTCTTGAAACAACAACGGACACACATCAAACAGTTTTTAAATCTTCTAACTCAACTTTTATTACATCTTTTAGAAAAAACAACAGCAGTTTACAACTTTGTCTGCCACAATTATCACAAAAATGCATGTGAGATTGCAGAAGGGCTGTAGATCAATACAGACTATGAGTTTCTCCCTTTTTTTATTTTTGGATGCCGGTGTGCCGCGGGATTTTTGTCAAGGTTAAAGTGTGCCGTGGCTGAAAAACGGTTGAAAAACACTGCTCTATTCGACTGTCCGGTCATTGTGACCTGAAAACAATATTTGGAATTTTTGTTTTGGACAGCTTCCCTGGAAATATGAAAACACAAAACACTTCAATTTTTCTAATATTGGGGCCAATCTGGGAAAAGTCATTGAATTTATAGAAGGAAAGGGATTTTTTTTATAAGATTTCTAACACAGTGGTAGGCCATTTTGTCCCAAAGAGAACAGGTCTATATACAATTTCAATGTCTGATAATTTCCACAGATTTTATGTTTTCAACCAATATTATGATGAGATAAATTTTTTTTTGAAGAAATACATAATGGATCTGCTAACAATGAACAAAAACATGATTGAAAACTGAGGATTCCGAGCAAAATATGGTTACATAGATCCAGCTGGCTATTAAGAAATGAACTGTTTAAAATGTTTTTGAATATATGTGGATGAAAATGTATAATGAACATGAATAAAACAGAACTCTGTATATTGCAGATCATGGCTCAACAGACAAACCAATTGCAGTAAATGAGTTACCCTTTTAAAATAATTTATTTTTTAAAACCTTTGGCCTTAAATTTATCTTAGTAAAATAATCATTTTCTCTATCTGTCATGAACGAAAACAAGAGCAAACAGCAGAGAACTGTCTGAAAGGCTGATTTCCTCAGTTCTTTTGTATCTCAGTGTGTTTGAGTTTAAACTGTTGGAAGCCATCCGGGTCTTCTCAGCGGGCCGACAGCAGTCTTATCTTTAATCAGCTTTGATCGTGTTTTGATATTCTTGGGCCAATGGAAACAGTGGATCTGGGGAACATCTAATCCTCCTCTAATGATGATTGTGTTTTAATGAAAGCTTAATGACACTCTCAACGCCCCTGTGAAGAAGCTGTCGGGGTTTGCCAAAAACAGAAATGAGAGAAGTGCAAAGACTTCAAGAGTGTTGAAGATATTCTTCCATAATCTCACAAATAGCACCCTTTTGTTTTAGCAAACTCTGGATTTGATGTTGTTCAGAGGTTGGAGCCAGTAAAGGGATTTCGTCTATATAAACAAACTTTTCAAAAAACTATTAGGGGAATAACAGTTTTTCTGATATTCCTTCATTTTTTGGCGGGAACTACATGAAAGTTCAAATTGTATTATAGCCAACTATTTAACTACAGGTGTTTAGCGGCTGGTTAAACTAACATTAGCCGTAGAGCAATCAGATCACTATGGTGGTGCGGAAGTAGAGCGGTCAGCCTCAGAAGATCCCAGGTTCAGTTGCGCCCTCGCCCTAAGAATGTGCCAAACGATGGTTCTTAGATGCATATTGGAAGAGTCTTGGTGCAAAGTGTCAAAGTGGTGCAAATCTCATGAATCTTGCTCCAGGCTTTTTCTTTCACAGCTCTATTCCGATATACAAAAGACTTGATGTCATATAATGCCACACAATCGCAAGAGTTTTGAACGCAGAAGCCCGAAACGGGCGTTCACAATGGCTTTTCGTTGGATATGGCTGCTTGAACGCGTGTTGCCGGTGGGGCAGTGTAAATGTGTGTTTGCATGGGTGAATGGGACTATGGAACTAATGGAACTATAAAATGCTTCAGGCCTTCTAAGAAATCTTTATAGCACTATAAGTTCATGCAGTATATGCCATTTACTATTTGAATCAGGGCTTGGACTAATGGTAAGAGACTGTAAGTATCATAAAGAGCTTTAATTTGTTTTATTATATTTTAAGCACTCAAATAAAAAAACGTACTGAGGCGCACCAAACTTTTTTTTAGAATTCAACAAAATCATTTGTCATTCTTTTTTTCTTTTTAGCATACCCTTTTTCCAAGAACTGTTTACTATCCCAGAATAAAAGCAAATTTGTGATTAAGTGTCTTGCCTAAGGACACAGTGATTCTTAAGCCTGTGATTTGATCCCCTTACTAACTATTTAATAGACCTTTTGTCGGGGATACTTAATATGGGTTTATAATCCAGGTTTCCTCTCAGTCTGTTTCTCATACATGCTGAACAATAGGTATGGGCAGAAATCAGTGTCAAACTGTCAGATTACACATGTTCTGCACTAACTCCAGCTGTGCAATCACTTGCATTTGTTTGTATCTTAGACAGTAAATCAAAGGTGTAATTTCTGTAATTATTGTTTCTCTGTGCATGTGCACATACTGTCAAATGTACACACACGTCTATGATACATAACAGTTCATTTCTGTGCCTCGATTCCAACACGGTTATTTTTTTCTGTGTGTGCGTGTTGAACCTATTAATGTATCAGTTAGCAGTTTTCCCGATAACAGAGTTTATTCGGTGAAAATAAATGAAGTGAGTTTTGTCAGAGACACAAAGAGAAGTTAATGGCTTTGTATTTTTACATTTTGGTTTTGAAAAAAAAAAACTTCTGCACGAGCACAATGTATTTCTAATTCCATTCACTGTGCAAAAAAGGAAGCAGAAGCACTTGCTACAGGACAATTTTTCATTTTAATAAGTAGAGATAAAAGGTATAAAGCAAGTCACAAGTCATAGGAAGCCAACAGCATGTATTATTCAGTCAGCAGAGATGTTGAATAAGAGGTTGTGACCCAGAATTACTTTCTCTTACAGAGAAACGAAGCAGAAAAAGAACACTCCTGAGTTTCTCACAGTTAGAGGCATAGCCACACACAACACATACATATACATTAGATTACACAGGTCATGCCACACATTATTACTTCGACTTGAACGAGTTTGTGAATCTAGCACGCCTCTGCAGCAGGCATCACATAGTGCAGCCTTAAAGAGGAGAGCAAGGTTAGAACAGAATTAGCCTGACACCATTTCCATGCTAATGTGGAGGAATATTCATGTGAGCGCTGCTTTAAATTCCAAAACTGTTGCCTTCCGCATGCCTCAGACAACTGCAACCGATGCTTGGTGGGCTGCTGCTAAACTAAGCAAACGTAAAAGATAGGTAAAAATTGATGTCTAAAAACAAATATTCATCTGCACGAATCACAGAGTGTTCATGCCAAATCTGTAACTTAATAGAGGCAGCAGAAGATAAAAGTTCTAAAAGGAATAAAAAAGAATACTGAAATCTTGAATTGTTTTTTTTTTAAATCTATTTTGGACCAGTGCACATCCCGACAATGCAGAAAGAGTTTTTATTTATAGAAAGGGGTGGGTGGTCTGGACACTGTTGTTTGAAGTGTTTGTGACTAAAAGGACTTTCTAAAGTACTTATTTCAGGTGAAAAGCTGGTGTTGAAAGGGCAATTGTATATGCAGTTTTTCTGTGCACTCCAATCATCTTTTGATCTAGTAATAAAAGTGTTCCCAGTGGTCTTTTAATCTCGATTATGCCTGTGTTTTTTTCTAGGACATAGTTTCTGTAGAGCCTCAGGAATTCATTGATAATTGACCTTTAAAATGTGGGTGGGACCTTTGGTGCGGAGTATGCTTATATCCTATCAACCTTTGTTTACGCATTTTCCCGCTAGCTTAGAGTCCCTCATGCCTCCAACCTAACATTAATGGTGCAACAAAAATGGAGTATCTCAATACCAGAGCTATTCAGCCACACTGTTTGGAGTTACAGGTATTGTGAATATGCTAACATGGCTAATGCTTCTATAGTGGCTACCACGTAGTTACAAGGAACTTCTAGAATGACTGTAAACACGATTAATAGAGTCTGACTGATTAACTTACCTCTCACTCTTTTGTCTTGCTTAATGTGCGTTTTAGTTTGGTGGTCCTTACATTTGATAAAAGTTTGAAACTAGACCATTTATTATAATCCGTACCCTACAGTGAAGAAAAATAAAGTAAAAATGTATATGTACACACTCTATGTTTTGTGAATTCTAAACAAGCTACTCAAAGCAAAATACATCAGGTTGAAGTTTCAAGACCAAAAAAAAATCCCTACATATTGTACATATATTGTATTTTTATGCTTCCTGTTTGCTTTTGGGTGTATGTACTTCCAGGAACACTCTGTTGACCTGATTATGACAAACAGGAACAGATAATTCAAAAAATAATAATAATGATTTTATGCCTTGTTTTTTTTAGTATTTCATTTGTTTTAAATCTTGAAAACTTTAACGAGGTCAAATTATACAAAAGAGACTTGAAAAGTGTTATTTTAAAACTATTTCTAACATACCGTATATTGTAATTCTAGTCAATTTTGTCTAATTGCACATAATTTTCGAAACACATGCTACCAGTCCTGAACTTTTTTCCCGGCCACACGGACCCAGAGAAAGGGTTAGGTTAGAATTATGGTTAGGGTTAAAACATTTCCCAAGACATTGGTGCGTGACAGCTAATAGGAATTTTAATAGGACGTTTGGTTTTAAATATGTGCGTCCAACAACAAAATTCAGCCTTAGACGCACTTAAAATACGTGCGGGTAATACAGCAATGCGCATCTTGGCTGCATGTATAATGTGTGGCCAACAGTAATTTTAATCACTTCTTGTACACATAAATATGTGCGAATAGCATCAGCCAAAAAGAAAATCTGGAATAATGCCAATACATAAATCTCAACTCCTTATTACAGCGCTCTGTCTTTTTGGATTTGACTGGATCAACTTGGCACGTCTTGACTTACTATACTATTTGCCCCCTCCTCTTTGGAATAAGCTTCAAATTGTAAGGGCTTCTCCTGTGTAAATCATTCCACTGGTTTTCTGTTCAATTCAGATCTGACCTCTAGTGGAACTTCTCTAAACGTGTAATCCCTTTAAACTGAAGTCTTCTGTTAATTTGGATGCATGCTCGGGATTATTGTAATACTCCAATATGCTGAAGGCCAAAGTTTCTCTTTATCAACACCTTATTAGCCAGTGGTGAGCCAAACATACTTCTTGAAATTATGGCCAAAAAACTTGACCTTTGTTTCATTGGACCACAATAAATTGTTTCGCTTACTTTCACTTAAGAAAGAAATCATGTATTCGCTTGGATGTGTCCCTTTGTAAGAAGAAACAGCACCTTACAGTTTCTTAGACACATAAGCATTCTGAATTTATTTTTCCATTTACTATACAACAAATGTTCTTTAAATATTTCTCTAGGCCTCATTAAACCCTCCCTTTGTACTTTTTTAATATCAGTTATGGTGGGCAGTCCACTTGTTCTTATATAACCATTGTGTCATGCACATCCAGATAACTTTCATTAGTATGTTTTATGTTATATTCAGTGTTTTGGAAATGTGTCTTTATCCATTTCCTGACAGATACTTTGAACAATGAGATTCCTCTGGTTTTTGGGAGTTCTCTGGAGCCAATAGCTACACTTACATACATGTCAAAATGCACATACATGTGACTAAATGTTCATTGGGCTTCACCTCGTACAGCTGTTCTTCTATGATTTCACTTCATGATTTCTGACCTCCACCTTGCTATCCCACCGTTCTACATTTTTAAACAGTTGTGCGATAGCTGTCTTGTAGGTGGACTTAGGTCATGTGTCACAGACAATGATAAGTATTTGTGGCTGGGTGACAAAACATAAAGTCAGCTATCGTCTTTACAGCCACTTACCTGATAAAATGTCTTATTCTTCTGAAAGATATTTCAGCCTAATCATAACCTGTCACTTTGATGTTCTATCATCTGATACTCTTCATCTTCGTCACAAAGAGAACCTCACATGAATGCCAGGATGATCAACGGTTGTGTTTTATCATCTGCATTCGGCTGTTTAAGACTCACGACGACCCAGAAAGTCAATTGATAACTGCTGGCTTGTAATTTATTCTCTTACTGGTTTAGAGACTGGAAGAGCACCATGTGCATTACAAAATCAAGTTAGAAAAATTGACCTCATAAAGCACAGGTGTTTTTTTATTCAAGCTGTTCGTCAGTGTTGCTTACCAAGTGTACTCTAAAAATGCACCTGTTCTGTGAGGAGAAGTATTTTAAGCCTGAGCAGCTCAAACATAACTTCGTCCTGTGGTTGGAGAAAGGCAAACTAGTGAAAAATTAGCAGATTCTGTCCTGTAACTGGGGTGGAGTTCATCCTCAGCTCAGTTTGGTGCAACTTTAGTCCACCTTTTCTTAGCGCTGATAACAAAAGCAAAGAAAATGTGTGCCACTGTAAGCATGGCCGAAAAACACAGAATTGGTGATATAAACTTTCAGTATTCCACAGGCTGCAACAACCTAAAGAAGTGGAAACATTAAGATTTTTCCCATTTTTTTGTATATACCCTGTTACGGGCACAGCCCTCTGCTTTGCTCTCATCTTGTTGCTTGTCACTTCAGTTGATTTCCTGATGATGTTCACCTGGGACTGCAGCTTCCTCAGCTGTGACTGGCCGCCTGCTGGTCATGTGGTGCTCCTCTACCAGGAAGCAGGAGCCTATTAAAGCACACCTGGGAGCTGAGTCTGGGAGAGTCTGGTGAACTGTCTCTGGCTCACACATAATTAAAACCTTTCAGTAATCATTATTGCACATTACAATGTAATACTACTCATTGGTTGTAATTAAAAGAGCTTCGATTATTTCACCACAATCAAGTTCACACATGTATTTGGAATTATTCTAACACCTGTTGATCTTTAACTCCTCTTATCTTTATATCCTAAAATGAGAGTTTCTTTATACATTTTCTTGAATATTTGGATATTTGAACATTGTTTGAGCTCCTTACTTAACCTGTTCCGAAGTTTAGTGCCACACACCGACACACAGAAACTTTTCTTTGTTGGTTATCAATTTGATCTTGAAGCTCCTACATCCCTTCAGTTTGTGGCCGCCTTCATTTTCTAAGAACACTTTTTGGATGCTGGATGGTAATAATTTCACCCCGACTCTGCATAGAAGTTGGCTGATGGCTCGTTTTTGAAGTAAAACGAGAAGATGAAATGAAGTTTTATAATTATTCCCCCTAAATCTCTACACAGCTGGTGAAACATGGTAGTCTTAAGGAGCACTACAATCAATATCTACTGTTGTATTCTAATATATGTTTAGATTTATTCATAATAGAAATACCTTTTGAAACTTGAGTTTGTATATGTCTAATGTGTGGCTTCCAACTTAGTTTGTTATCCATCACAACCCCTGAGAATTTGATTTTTGCAACACTTTAAATTGTGGCATTGTAATCACCAAAAAACATCACTTTAGGTTTTGTCAAGGTTCAAAGATAATTTATTGTAATCCATCCATGATTTTATTTTGTTTAACTCTGTGTTCACCACTTTAATAGGTTCCCTATGATTGGCTATAGAATAGAATATTTATGTCATCAGCAAATAATATAGGTTTTAAAAGTTTTGGCACGTAACAAGAATATATAGTTTATTTTATTAAAATCAAAACCATCAAGACTCTGGGCAATAAAAGTGTATGGGAATTTGGTTTTTGGAACCATATTTGGAATGCGAGGGGGGAGGGTAACTTAGTCCATTTCTTTTATACAGTCAATGGTTGCCCACCCCTGAAAGGAGCAGTCAAATGTAGAGAACAAAGTTGTCCCACCTAATTACGTGTGATGACCGTGACATTTAAACTTTATATACTGTAATTTTCGGACCATAAGGTGCAATATTAATATTTGGAGAACAAACTGTCTATCTTAATACATAAAGTGCACGGGATTGAGGAGAGCAATACACAGATAACATGATAAAACAAGACTATCCAGAATGCCAAGTAAACTGTGTTGTTATTTATGTGCACCCCTTATATGTGCAAAAACGACAGACAACAGCAAAATAATAGATAGGTCAAACTTTTTTCACAATAAATCTCAATACTGTTCAGTTGTAACACATTAAATACAAAACATCACACACTCTGAAAAGGCTCCTGACTACTGTAGCCATAATGCTCCAAGAACCCATCAGACCACGCAGTGACATAGTTTACCATAATTGTACTAGAACATTTTGACAGATTTCTGAGTGCCGTGTACCACAGAATATCAGTTCAAGGTCAGCAAATATAACCAGAATTCATACATAAAGCACTGTATCGTGTTACTTTTAAAAAATGTATTGGGTTTTTGGTTTTTAGTGTGCCTCATAATCAAAGACCGTGGTTCCCAAAGATAAGTAACAGAGGCTTCCTTTGATACAAAGCACAATTGGGAACTGTGTCCTTTTGATTTCCTTTAATTGTTTTTATCAAAACCATTAAGAACTAATCGGTGAAACTGTTTGATAGCTGAGTTTGCTCACAGAGGAAACAGCTTCAGTTAAGAAAGTCTGACAGCTGCTTACAGAGACACAGCAATATGGAGATATAAAAAGACATCGTGGAAATGACAGGTGGGGGAAATGAGTCAGAGACAGATGAACACAAGCTATGTGGCGTGGCAGACTTTACTCAGTTCCTGCAGGGAAAGCTGCTTTCCTCCCTTCTTCAGTTGGCTGTGAGGTTAAGTCTTACAGCATAATCTAGTGCAATGTGGGGGAAGTGTTTACATGTAAGTGCACGTGGCTGTAAAAAGTGCTTGCATCACTGCACAGGGACTGACCACCAGACATTGTCACATTTTTTTATGGGTCGTGACTTTCAGATGTTCTGTGAGCTGTTTTTTCTTCTTCAATATATCATAAAAAAATGTCATTTCCTCTATTTGACTCCCCCCTTTACTTTACTTTATGAAAAGTCCATCCATCCATTTTCTTCAATTTATCCAGGGCCGTGTTGAGGGATAAAAATGAAAAAAAGACGTTGAAAGAAAACTTGTAACAACCCTGAATTGAAGCGCACCACAGTTTATCTGTGAGTAGACATCGATGCTCTTAGCAAAGTAAAAGGTGACTATCCAGCTATATTCACACCGGGCATGTGATGGCCGCTCTTGAACTTGGTGTCATATCCCAGCCGGACACAAACTGCAATTATTAATTTCTCCCTTATGATGCATTTTCAAACGGTTGGCACTTCCATAAAATAAACGAGGCACCATACATACATCTCTACTAGTGTTGGGTGAATTACTTCTAAAAAGTAATTCATTACTTTCTTTAGTTACTGGATCAAAATGTAGGAACTTCAAGATCAAATTGATAAGAACCACAAAGAAAAGTTTCTGTGTGTTGGTGTGGTGCACTAAACTTTGGAACGGGTTCAGTAATGAGCTCAAACAATGTTTAAATATCCAAATATTCAAGAAAATGTATAAAAAACTCTGATTTCAGGATATAAAGATTAGGGGAGTTAAAGATCAACAGGTGTTTGAATAATTCCAAATACATGTGTGAACTTGATTGTGGTGAAATAATCAAAGCTCTTTTAATTACAACCAATGAGTATTACATTGTAATGTGCAATAATGATTACTGAAACGTTTTAATTACAATCAATAAGCTATTGATTTTGTTTACTTGATCTGCAATGTGTAGCAATAATTAATGCTTTATTGTGATCATGTGTTCTAATGATAAACACTGATTATTGTGCATTGGTTACTGTTTACTGAGATGATGAATGAATGTTTTCTGAAGATAATCAATCATTTCTAGGCACTGGATTTTGTTACTTGAAGAGAATCTATCTGATCAGAACCGGATTTCAAAAACTGTAAAACTATAAAATGAATGAACTCAGTACGGGTGGTATTATATAAGTTTGCTTCTTCACACTCCTTTTCAAGCAATAAATTAAACTCTACTTATACTTTAGTTAATGATCACTGTATTTCATTAAGCAAATGTGATTTAAGTGACATTTTTGTTTTGTTTTCTAAATCTATACATTTCATCATTTCTGTAAAGAGTGTGATAAATATGTATAACTCTTTATTGCTTTGACGACAATACTTGAAATAAATCAATAAATCAAATCAAATTAAAATTGTAATAAAGCTACTTTACTCATTATTTGAAAAATTAATTCACTACTTATAACTTTTTTTTTTTTTAGTTAGAAAATAGATTCTCAAGGGGAAAAAAAAAATTGCACAAACGAGATTCTCTTGAATTTCATTTCTTTTTTTTTTAAAGCAATGGCCTCATTCAAAGTGTGAACCTGGTTCAAGAAATAACCTGGCTTCATTAGAATTCAGACAATGACCCAAAGATAAGTTACAACACGTGCGTCTATGCCACTGTTAAAAGTGAGATGTGGAAAAAAACTGTTAGGCCTATATTCATGTCTAGGAAATCTGACATTGAAAGAACTATTTCATGTCTCCATGTTCATTTTCGCTTCCTTAAGGTTTTCCATTTCAGTGAATTGCACCTGTGTCTCTCCATACGTCTGTCGTTTGTGCAAAGTTCTGGACTGCTGCGAGTCTACCAAACTACCCCCACCCCACCCCTGTAAAGCCCACTGAGTGCTAACTCATATTAGCCAGTTTAGAGAGAATAATAAAATAAGAAAGGGTGAATTAATATAGAAAAAAAAATGTGTTCCATTGTTTTTATGTCCATCTTTTTATTTTAACAGTTTAAGCTTTTGCCTGAATACATTCCAAATTGAATTGGTTTATATTGGTGCTTTTTTTAAATGGGGAATCAAAATGAATTGAAAAGTGAAAAAGGGAAACCAAATTCATCTTATGCTTTGAATGTGAGTAATGTACTTACACAGTATTTCCCTATACTTATAACTAATAGCTACAAGACATTTGGTTGGAGAAAAAAAATGATAACACAAAAATATTTTGTCTAATTTTATATATGTATCCTTTTTATCATCAGTCATCTGAGTAAAGTCAGATGGAATCCATGATTTAATAAACCTAAAGTGATGTTTTAGACCATTTTATTTAGTCATTTGCAAGTAATGAATTTCTTAACTATTTAATAATGCATTGCAATGCAAATTTAAAAAAAATAAATGGAAAAATGGGAGGAAAATAATTTCTCTGCAGAGCTGTTAGAGTAGCATTACTATTTTAATAAGAATCCCAGCAAATCGATCTCAAAAAAATAAATAAAATTAAAATTAAAATAAAAAAGAAATCAGCTTCTCCCAGCTTCTGTAAGCTGCAAAGAAGGAAAAATAACTACATCCTGAGAGGAACTGTAAAGACAGTTCAGCCATTCAGCTACATGACATGTCTGGATTTGACCATGAATATGCTAAAAATGAGCTAGACACACACACAGGGGTGTCTTCACCTGCCTGTGATCCTCTGCTTCTCCTGCACTTTATGACAGAAGTCTGTGTCTACTTGGAAAGCGCATGGCTGCAGGCTGATGGTCACACAGATTCCTGTTGGGTGAAACACTTTTGCATTTGGTTGAGTTTAACTGCCTGTTTTATGGGAAGTAAGCAGCAGGAATCAAAGCCCAGTGAGAATAGTGGCGGGGAGAAAAGCAGAAATAGACCACTGCTTAATTGGCTGGAGGAGAAACCACAGGAAGGATGAAGGGTTCTAATTCTGCCTCAGTGCTTATTGCCTTTCCATCTAGTTTAAAAAAAAAAAAGAAAAAAAGAAAAAAAGAGGAGAAAAACAGGCTTGTTGTTGATTGCTGTAGGACAGCACAAAAACATATCAAAACATGAATGTTTTCTGTTTGTCTCATAAAATATCTTGTTACTGAAGAAGAAAATGGCCAAAGGTAATTTTGTAGTCATTTCATTTCTAGTGGTGGCTAAACCTTAAAGTGGTGTTACGAAAACAACATACAGCCAAAAAACTCAAATCTGGAGGTTTTCTGTCAGTGTACCTGCACAGTGTTCGCAGGACGGGAAAAAAAAGTCAAAAGGTCAGATCTCCAGCATTTCATCACTGCAGTCCATAGACTATTGTCCAATCATGTTCTAAAATGAATAAAAGAGGAAAGAAGACAAACTCAGAAGACAACTGAAGCAATCGAGGAATAAAGGAAATTACCAAGGACCATAGCAGGTGAAATTAACAGTGGAAACCGGAATTGGTGCAAGAAGAAAACGGGATTAAAAAGGAAAAAAAGGACAAACAGTCAAAAATTAATAAAACTTGAGGATAACAAACACCTGGGTAAGGTCTTAGTCACAACTTATGGATGAATACGGGCTGACTGTGGGCAAAAAACTGGGAGAACCTATACAGGGCACGCAGACAACTGGAAATCCTGTAACCCTTGTGCTATCCCAGGCACTTTAACATTGGGAGTTGGGTCATCTAGACCCACTAGACAGTGCGCTGAACCTTTTTTCTTCAATGATTTGTGAACCTCACTGGTGTCCATGGATTGCATGAAATCTTCCCACCTTTATCCACCTTTGTCACGGTAGGGAGAACACGTCAATGTAATTTGTGGGTCCTTTTGAGGAAATTGTAGGATCCTGAGGAAACCCTGAGTTAAAAACTATTTGTCTACAGTTTAAACCAAGCATTCACAGAGATTTTATTTTATGCAGAAAGACATGCAGTGAAGCTTGGGGGGAGGGGGGTGTTTTTCACAAAAGTGGGTTATTTCTAGACAAACTAGGAAAACTTTGAGGCATCCATCACCTTTACAAAGAACCCGAAGAGCCTTTCTTGTCAGCGGGCAGCTTGCCAGTGTGCAGCGGGTAACATAGGCTCTACGGTTTGCTGTCAGGAGGAGCCGCTTTGTGTTTTATCCTCAGCTGAACCTTAGGTCCCCCCAGGGGCCCGAAGAGCTGCACCATTTCAGTTGATACCTGGTTAGGTGGATTTGTAAATCATGACTTTAGCCAGCATTTTAAAAATAAAACCCTCGACTATAACACTAGAACATATTTTTATGTTTTGGCGGACTTTTATCAGAGATGTTTTCCTTGACACTGTCACGTTCACCACTAGAATAGTGAGTCATGTTGTGGGAAGTAAATCTGAGAGAAAGCGTAGACTTTCACCAATTTCTCTCAATGTTTTGTGAACCCAACTACATTCATAGCTTAATAGGATATTTAGTTATGTGTAGTCTAGAAATTAATGATTGCTTCATTAAGAAATGCTGTTTTTGCATGCCTCCTTCACTGTTTCTACCTGCTGAGGCCAAAACCACTGAGACAAACCATCTATTTTGAGTTCTCTCTCGGGCGCAGAAGACACAGATGTTCAGATTCCCCACCGGACACATTCCCCATACCCCTGCACAGGGACTGGCTCTCAAAATAAATAAATAAATAAATAAGCTTCTACAAAACAAATCTGCCTGACAAGAAATAGTCAAACAGCAGCAAGCATGCTTGCAAGCATGCTTCAGATGAAGTCCATTCCATTCAGTCATTCTGATGTATCGAAGGACCGAGCTCTCCAGTTCAGCCCAATTCCTTTACTTTATCCTCAGGTAGCAGCCCAATGGCTCAGAGTAGCTTAAATCAAATAAATAAAGTTGTGCAAAATATTTTCTATGGCAAAGTATGTCATATCATGAACTTATTTCAGTGACTGACATAACATGAGCATATGTTGCATGAAAACTGAACACGAACTCCAGAATGAAGGCATTGAAATATTCAGATTAGAACAAGTAGGTTCTTTTGATGAGTCACAGAATTTGAAATGCTGAGGTTTTTGACAGTAAGTAAAGGATGATCAGATTCTTGAGGTTGCTCTCTTTGCCAAATACAGCAAACACAGGAACATCCTTTGATCCTCCTCTTTTTTGCCTCCTTTGCTGTCAGCACCGCATCTGTCTTTGCGCCTCTGCCTCCTTCCACACTCAAGCTCAAACCCCACGCTCCATCAGCATCACTTCCAGCTTCGTTGTTTAGCAACTTGGAGACAATAACACCCATTAGCATGATGGTATGACTGGATGCAAAGACACTGCACAGACTTAAATATACACACTCATAGTGAGTTTTTGCTTGTCTCCCCATCTTTCTCCTATTTAATCTTTGAACTTCAATCCATGTAAACCAAATGATGTCAGTCTGACCATAAAAGGTCTCCTTTAGTCTGAATTGAGGCATCTTCTGTGCAGGTTTACAAACTTACAGGAAAACTTACAGTTAAAAATCTTGATAACCTGGGCAAACAGAATATGTCAGCTGGTAAAAAAAGGTGAGTGCACTGGAAAACATAAACTTTTTAATGCTGCTTTGACACAACACGACCTCCTGTTTACCTTTTTCAACACGTGTCAAATTTGCCACTCAACGCTCGTCCAAAAATGTTTTCATAAACTTGACAGTCCTGCCGCATGTGGGATGAGCTGCTGTCCTCACTGCTACTGTACATGAGATCAATGACTTTAAATGTCATTTACAATGCATGAAAGGTAATGTTGAGAGATCAGATTTATTAACCTTAAAGAGCTCAACAGAAGCATCATAATCACAACTTGAGATCATGAGATCATTGAGAAACTCTCCCAGTACAGTGAGGTTCACCATCTACTGCACGAGTTCCGTCTGAATGATGGTTGCTTTCAGCAGTACTTCCATCTCTGTCCCTGTGTGATCCAGTTTGACGACTTACTGTCTGTCCTGCATCAGACCAAGAGGGGGAAAAAATAGGGCTAAGATTAGAAAAATATCTTAAAGTTCAGAGGGAGAACGATCAGCTTCTCCTCCATGTAGGTTTTGGACGCCACCTGCTGATCAATGCGTCGTGGGCCAAAGCTGAATCTCTGCTTCTTCTTTGGCAAAGTTCAAATATTTGAATGCTGCAGGAAACGCGCTGCTGCCGGACTGGGGCACCACAGGAGACGTTCAAGACACGCCGCAGGACCTATGATCACGTCTTTACATTGACATAACATTGAAACGGGACTCCCCTGACAAGCGTATTGCTTTCAGTTTGAAAGCAACTTTACAATAGGGCCTAAAACAATCAGACCCTTTCTATGTTAGAAAAACAAAAACAAAACACACATACACACAAAGATAAAGTCTAATATTTGGATTCCTTACGAAGAATGCAGCTTTTATTAGGCCGGGAGTTTAAACACTGTTATATTTATGATAAGTAAATTTCCACTTGGTTTGCAGCTGTCTACTTTGCAGAAGCACAAAAGCAATAAAAGTCAAGGACATACATAGTTGGCTTCAAGCTAAATTCAGCTTTGTAATTTGAAGAATGCTACACAAACAATTACAAAAACAAAACTTGTATTTTGGTTTTTGCAGCAAGCCTTTCCAACAGGTAAGACTTTCCAAGCTTAAGGATGCTTAAGATTTAAAAAATAAAATTGAAACAACACTCACAAGAAAGTATTGTAAAACATCAATCGGTTATGCTTTAATTAGAATGTACTTGGTGTGAACATCACTGCATGTGAAAAACAATGACACTAATTGCACATTAGACGCTTAGGGGCCCTTTGGTGAAAAGGAAATTAGACACAATTGTGTACAAACAGGGGGTGTCCATACAAACAGGGACCCACAAAAACTTTAATTTCACCCTACATTAGATACACACTCATTAATTGCACAATTAATACAAGCACTGTGCGCTAGGATGGTGGTCAGCAATCCCCTCTCTCTCCTGCCCCATTCCTTGAGGGCCCAGCCTTTTTCCTGTCTTCAGGCTTTGAGGACCTTCATTGGTAGGTTTCTGCAAAGGTGGATAACCTGATCCGTGTGTTTTTGAGCAGCGTGAAACATGCAGGACAGTGTATCCTAAAGACCACAGATTTATGGACCGTAAATGCATCAGTTTCTCAGTTTCTATGTATTGTGTATTTTAGAACGTTTTAATTTTTAGTTAAACATTTGTTTTTTTTTTTGTGTTTGGCTATTGTAAAATTTTTTGTCTAGAGTGCCTGCCAGAATTCTCTGAAAGGACACATTTACCAATGCACATTAATTTGGACAAAAAAAAACAACAACTGCCACCTGTCTACCTGCTAAATCCTAAATCTGTCCGAATTCCTTCCCTACTCCCTACATAGGTCACTGTATAGCTCGTTTGTCATTTTGTAGGGCCGTCCGAATCTACAATTCCAAAATTGAGTCCCCTAGCAATTTATCACAAGTCTCTGTGAAAAACCAGTGTGCATTGATGCTCACCAGATCGGCAAATAGAGACCAAAATGCCCTGCGTCGGGACAATTTTTGCCCATTTATTTCCATTAATAAAAAATAAAAAAATAAAACATTGTTTTTCTCTTTAGAAGACAGTGGACTCATAAATAATCGTTGCAAAACACTCATATCACTCATATTATGACTTGAATTCAATGACGTCAACGACGTTTAAAACCAAAAAAAAGTAAACGCATTGCTTTTAAAATTCAGGGCACCACAGAGTGCCGCACAATATATTATTTTAGTAGTTGGGGTCAGGGTGGGAATTTGGACATAGCTTTTGAGTACAATAAAAGCATGAATTATTTGCCGACAAAATATATTTTCTCAGGTAGTTTGTGATCTCCCAAAGCAGCCAAAGTAATATATTATAGTGTTAGCGAGTCCTCCTTACCTTCAGGTGATAGTCAAAAAGGTTTTAATGCATGAGCTCCTTTCCTGCCCAGAATAACGACTCTAGAATATTATTTCTACTGCACACAGCAACTGCACTATCACTCCTTATAATGAACATTTGTTTTGCCTCTTTTAGTGCATATATCATTTATGCTGCATATATATATTTTATCTCTTGTGTAATATTTCAGCAGAGCTGTCCTCTGTGGCTCATTAGAAAATAATGCAGACAGAAAACTCTTGTTAATTATCCTTTTTCACATCAGGAGGCTTTAATCAACATGTATATATTCAGTTTATGGAAAAAATAACTATATTTTTTGTCATGATTAAGTTAACTACCAGCTTTATTACAGTGAACGCTGTAGTTAACTTGAGATCTATGATACAAAGAAGTCTAAGAACTGATTTCCACTGGTCCGTCTGCGTTGCGTCTCTGTGACAAAAAAAAATGAACGCTCATTAATCAATCAGAAAGTTTGCATCGCCTCCATCATGTCTGCGCTCCATGTCCATCCCTCTGCACCGCAATGCAAGCTGTGCAAAAGACTTCTATGTCCAGTCGGTTTACACCTTAGTTTTGCAGCAAAAAAACAAACGGGAACTGGAAACAGGTCTGGGTTTCAAAATAAAAACATTCGTTTTAATTTCAAAATAAAAGTTTATAAGACTTAGTTTCATTTTTCCATTGACATGCTCATGGGTTAACACTACGGATCATGGACGACAAAAGTTAAATTGTGGAGGTACTAAAACACAACATCATATATGACACACAACATGTATTTTCCAAGGACTCAGTTAGGAAGGTGAGGGCATAGGGTGTGATCATTTAAGTGTAGGGTGAGTGAAGATAGTGGGATGAACTACTTGACATAGGGGTGTCAGGACAAACCACTCCTCTGGGGCTCCAGGGGGGAGGGGGGATGGATCGGAGATAATGGAGTCGATGTAAATGAACTGACAGTCATGAGACAGACTCCTTACACAACGGAGATGCACCGCAGACAGACCAGTGCGAATTCAGGGTAACCCTGCAGCCCTTCAGAGATAGGTCACTTTGTTTCCTCAAATTTTGGAGGATCATCTGGCAGCCTATATGACCACACCTCAAACAGAGATTTATAGCCAAAACTTTCAAGGGTATTGCTTGGGCAGACCAATCATTAATACAGAAGATCAAGCACTATTTAACTGTGAAGTAATTTGAAACCCTTAAAAACTGTTGTGGCTCTGCTTTTCGTTTGTTTAAGATGATTTCTCTATAATAGGAGCATTGACACACACAGAAATGCACTGTCTTTGGGAAGACATTAATAAATGATAACAAGAATCCCTATAAGGTTTTAATAGGATTCAGCTTGTCAATGCTACAGCCACAACTCCCACACTGCACTACTCTGTCCAACTATCAGCAAATTAACTGTAATAAAGTTAAGTCAAAGTATTAGAACATGCAGAGTGCGGGGCAGCCGTGGTGCAGTGGTAGGGCGGTCGACCCATGATCGTAAGATTGCAGGTTCGATTCCCGCCTTGCACGCCCATGTGTCGAAGTGTCCTTGGGCAAGACACTGAACCCCACCTTGCCTCTGGTGGGAGGTTGGCGCCAGTGTTTGGCAGCAGAGCCGCCGCCAGTGTGTGAATGTGTGTGTGAATGTGTGTGTGCATGGGTGAATGGGACTGTGACTGTAAAGCGCTTTGGGCCTTCGTAAGAAGGTAGAAAGCGCTATATAAGTATACGCCATTTAAAATTTTCATGAAGCAATTTTTTTTTCAAAACCATCTAAAGGTTCATTCCCACATTAAAAGATGGCATTCAACAAAGCTTGCTGAGTTGAAACCTTGACTTTTTTTGTAATTTGTTACAAGTAAAAATCCATGTTGCTTCGCTCTCAAGGATTTCAGGCTAAGTTTTAACATGCAGTTAACCCTTGTGCTATCCTAGGCACTTTAACATTGGGAGTTGGGTCATCTAGACCCACTAGACCAGGGGTGGACAATTCCAGGCCTCGAGGGCCGGTGTGTCTGCATGATTTCCAGATAGTCTTGCCCTAATCATGACTGATTACCTGGTTCAGGTGTGTCCAGCCAATTAGAACATGCCAGAGCAGGGTATGCTGGAAAACATGCAGGAATGCGGCCCTCAGTGCCCACCTCTGCACTAGACAGTGCTCTGAACCTTTTTTCTTCAATGATTTGTGATCTTCACATGAAATTTTTCCACCTTTATCCACCTTTATCATGGTAGGGAGAACACGTCAATGTAAGGGTGGGGTCATCTAAGATAGCACAAGGGTAACAAAAGGCCTAAAAACTAAGATTTCATAACCGATAAGTTATTCATTTTCTATTCTTTTTGGCAAGACATGATTTTGGTTATAATTTGTTTTTTCCACAAATATTTGGGCTTGTCTTAAAGTCCCAGTGGTGTTTTAAGTCACACTTTGTAGTCTAGACTAAAAGGAGACAAACCTTCACCTTGAGAGTAGCACGATTTTAAAGGATTAAAAATACAGCTCATATCTGGGGTCTAAAGTTTTAATTAAATCAAGAAACCTCCTGATGAAGCAGCAGAAGTCGCGGTCAACCCCCCTGCTGCCTCCGAACAAAAAAAAAACTCTGGCGGCCGCGTCGCAAATGAATGGCGGTACAAGTAATGATTACAACGCAGTATTCTTTATAAAACAAATAACAGTAACAACTAACTATCTAACTAATGAACTAACTATATAGACGTTGTAGAATGACTATGTGTATGTGTGTCGGGGCGCTGTGTGTGTAAAGGCCTGTTCACACGGGACGAATTTGGCGCGCTATATTCGCCGACGTTTAACGCCTCGTGACTAAACAAAGGGCAGCAATGTGAGTGTGCACACCGACGCGAAAAACGGCAGGCGTAAAAGCGTCATTTTTTTAAAAATGCCACGGGTTCGTTTTTTTGGTTTGACGCGCCACGTCAGAAACTATACGACCAATGAGAATGGCGCTTTGGCACACGTGTCTGGAGCTTCTGAAGTTACAGTAAAACACAACTTGGGGTCGCTCAAACACAAAACTGTCTTGCTGAGCACACATACTTCACGGCAAAGAAGATATACGCCAAGTAGCGTCTACACTGCCGCGAAGAAGTAAGACGAAGAAGATGCACTCACTGACGGACATTCTAAAATATCCCCGAAAATGCTCATGATACATTTTCAGCTCTTGTACCAGTCGATAAAACTCCCCATGTTCTTCTCTTCTCATAACTATGGGATTTACCCAAAATCTGTGTCTTTTCCGGCATCTTTCATCATTCAACAGAACAATAATTTCTTCATCGCTGGAACTGGAGCTAGATCTGCTGGAAATATTCATGTTGTCTTTGTTTGATTCTGACAAGAGCATAAAATACTTGCTCTCTTCTTCTGAGTGAAAAGCGAGTTTAAGAAACGTAAAGTTGCGCAACGCCACCTTGTGTACAGGAGTATTTCTGTTTTACATTAGGCGCCATCTAATGTCAGGGAATGAATTTGCATGTTCACTCGGCTCATCGTCAGCGAAAATCGCATGGGTGTGAACACAAAAAACGTGTTGAAAAACGCTGGCGATAACGTGCCGATATTCGTCCCGGTGTGTACGGCCCTTAAGAGGACTGAACGCGTGCCACGCGAGTGAGAGCCTTTGACTGCAAATGTTTTTTTAGGCAAATGTTGCAGCATGGGGTCTCTTCTTCCACGTCTGTGGCAGTAAACCCATACCAGTTCCAAACAACAGAGGATTTTATTCCTTTCTTGGGAACAAACTTCCCACTTTCACCAGTAGCCATGCTGTCGCCTGCTGTTTCGTGTATGCTATGATGTTGCTGTTTGTCGTTTGCCATACTGCCGTGTGAAACTAACGCTACGGAAGCTCAGTGGAGCCCAAAATGCGCCATTTGACAAAAACTCGATTTAGTAATTTTTGAAATCGCCGCAACAAAAAATTCGAATTAATTAATTCAATCGATTTTTCACCCAGGCCTACTCTGGATCCTGTTATGCTAATGCCCTTAAAGTATCTGCTATGTTCCAAGATGCAGTTTAACTGGATTACTTGCTCCAACAAACCAGTCTCCAGTATTTTAAGTAGGGCTTGATGGAAATACAGATAGGGCTCCAACTCACTTTACCCATGGTGCAGCGCTTCAACTTGAAGCATAAAAGGTCTTTAAAAATTAAAAAGATTTTTACAGCACATTTGTTGCATTTCACATTAACTTATTGTATTTTCATATTACCCCTGAGAAGAGGAAGAGGATGTATTTTCACTTTACAGCTGGTATTTCCTTAAATGTTATTGCATTTTTATTCTTTTGAAGAGATTCCCTAATGATCCATTAACAAAGCTGATGTCGCGGACTTACCAAATGAACATGGAGCCTCAGGAGCAGTGGCATTTTAAGTATGGATAAAAAAAAATTTAAACAATATTTTTAAGCCAGTGTGCCTCATCTGTAATCAGTTTTTGGAATATCAGTCTTGGAATATCTTTTATAACGTTTTGTTTGAGTGTCTGTCCACAAAAACACAAACGTTTGGATTCGCTGCCTATTCACTTGCAAGTGATGAAACTGTAGACTTTGTTTTGCTCCAGTTTGCTGTTTCTAATCAAGGAGTGAGTGACACCACTGAGTAGAGGTGCTTTGTGGAACAACAAGAAGTAAATATTTGTTGGCTACAGTTCGACAAGTACTGAGTAAGAATGACTTGAACAACAAAGAAAATGTTTGGATAAAAATGGACGCCCGCCACACTGGTTGCCCAGAAAGTTAGAAAAGTGGAAGTAAGTACCACAATACTACTGTCTTCTGCACCTTAAACAAAAAACCATGAGCTTAGAGACAAAACATCCTGACTCTAATGAACTATGAGCTCTTCCCAACCACCTGTTCAGTGTCCTCATGTTTTCAAAATTTTGGCTAGACTGGAGAGGTTCAAGGGAGCTAATTTGCTGGTAAATTGTATACGGAGGCCAACATTCTACATGAAAAGTGGATGTATTTTATTTTTCAAGGTGCAAAAGCCCCAACCTATTAAAAGCTTTCAGCTTAGTGACAAGGTCCTGTTTTTTAGTGTTGGAACTGGTCCAATACTTGCTGTTTATTTGTTTTCCTTAATATGCAAGAATTGTTAGCAAGCTCAACGGAGAGTTTGAGATGTATTATTTATGGCCTTCAGAAAAAAATATGAAGATCTGAAACTCTTCTTTCAATCCTCCAATATCAGTACTGACTCTGTTCCAGACCATATTTGAATAGAACTGATTGAATGTCAGTGAGATACAAATTTGAAAAATAGATTTTTGTCACTTAATCTGAATGATTTCTACATACAAATCTCACTGCAAACGGTGCTGTCACATTTAGAGAAACATAGTAACACAAGGGATGTTTTTACTTCGGCAGCACTTACATCTATGAACAAACTCTGTCATGAACCTGAATAAGTCAATACTCTGTGGTATAGTGACTGACTCACATGTCAATGACATACTCACCTTCCCAGTAAGGAACCTGTACCCTGACACTGAGAGGCTAGTAATGTTAATAGAGTGACTTTAAGTACAGGTAACCCTTTTTGGCCAGAGGGTGAATTTGGTCCTTATTTAGGTGTCAAGTGTGTTTATAAACCACATGCAAATTTGGGTCAGAAAAAATGTGGGAGGGGCTACAGTTAACCTAACCTTTATTCAATGGCCTCTTTACTGCATTATGGAAGACCTAAATATTTTTTTTTTTTTACTTTTTTGGAGAGCCATACAAAGGCACTGGCAAGCACATCACACACATACATAAAGTGTTCTCTCATTTAGCACGGGGGTAACTGTCAAGGCCCTGGGTCATACGAGTCTGTTCCTGCTGTCTACCCCTTTGTTCCTGAACAGGTGATTGAAAATTGTCACATCTTGTCTCACAAAAAAGGTAATATTTTAAATTCTAGGTTGTTTTAAGATTTGTAAAGTTCAATATTACAGAACAACACTTGACGATTTTGAAAATACCTGATTGTCTCTGAAACAAACAGGGTTACATTTGGCACAGATGCTGAGACACACCTGCTGCTGCAAAATTGAACCTGACATTCTCTCAAGCTTGATACAAACAGGCAAAAATGTGCTTTCAGTGTAGCTGCAAGAAAAATGGAACAAACACATTATTGAACATTACTTTCAGCTTATTTTCTGTTACTGCAATGCTCCAAATCTTAGAATTTTGCTCCAATGCATCTAAAAAGCTTGTTTTCTTTTTCAATTTTCCGACCTGCAACCAGAAGAATTGGCAAATACATGTTCTGCGCACATATAGGAGCAAGATAAAATGATAGGAATAGCAAACATTTAGAATTTTAAAATAGGAAAAAAAAAATTATTATTAGTTTTGGTATGTAATTAAGATATTTTTATGAGCTGCTTTTTAGGTGCAGGTCATTTTATCTGCAGCAAATGAAGGAGTTTGACCGCTGCAGTCAACAGAGGAGAGACAGTTATGGTCTGTAATTCCGTTTTCAATTCAGTTTATTTGTAAGCTGCTGCTATGAGAGGCAAGTGGCTAATAAAAGGACCAGTAAAAGGAAATATGAACTGTCCCTGTTTCCTCAAAAAAAATGCATTTTTCATTGCTTTTTCAATAGAATAACTTGAAATATTTTGCATTTTTTATCTATTTGGATCAACATGCTCTTTTGTTTTGAGTTAGACTCAAATGAGAACTTCTCTTTATTTCAGTATGATTTCATTTGATTTTTTTTTACACTCATTAAAATCATGATCTGATCATCTTAAAATGTAGGTTTTTTCAGTTTTTTTGTTGCCATTATGTGTTTTGCTCCCTAATGAGAATTATGCTCTAAATGGATGCTTTCTAATTAAACAGAACTGAAAAACAAAAAGAAACTAAAAAAAAAAAAAAAAACTGCACATCTGGGCTGCAAATGTTCCTCCGCTGTCAGACCACTGAAGGGATTATTTCAGCTTTAATTCAAAATATTGATGTCAAACTCATCAGCAATGTAAAATCTAGAGTTAATTTCAGATGGGGTTGGTTCCCGCCTTGACCGCCAATGTCTCTTGGCGAGACACAAAACCCCACATTTATCCAGGTGGTTATAGGTTGGTGCCAGTGTACGGTAGCGTGACTGCATGTGTGAGGAAGGTACAAAGGCACTATACATCATTTGTCATCTACATTAGTTTTTTTTCAACCAGTGTGTTGCGGCACACTAGTGTGCCGTGGGAGATGGTCAAACATTTACCATCTCCAGGATATCAGCTCTGTGTTCATCCAAACAGGCCCTGATAAAACACTGAGTAGTTAGGAATATGAAAGATAAATTACTTTTTCTTTGTGTTTATTTGATATTAGACATTTTGATAAGAATGACGGTAACTCCGATTTAGCCACATCTTCAGCTCTGTTTTTGGAAAAGTCCCGCCCCTTTAACTGTCTCCACCAATCATTCTTGGAGGTTTAATCATACGTCATCAGTCGGAACAATCAGAAATGGTTAAAGTCTTCACTTCCTTCTTCCAATTTAGCACGTAAAGTCTCTCAGTTCCAACAAAAATACCAGCTAAAGCTCGTCTTTAGCGGTGTAGCTTTCCACAGAATCCGGTGTCAGACTGTGGAAAATGTGAACAAAGCAATGAAGCTCAAAGACTCTAGTCTGTCTTCCATCTGCGGCAGTATCGCATTACAGCTCCCATGATGCATCGGTTTAAAGTGGCAGCATCTCAGCGGAAAATGAGTCTTCCCTGTTAAATGTCTTGAAACCACAACAAACACACATCAAAGAGTCTTTAAATCTTCTTGATGAAATCAGAGGTCAACAGTTTAGTTCTCCTTTAAGGTTTGTGTTTAATAACAATCAAACATCCCAAAGTTTGGTCCAAGTCATCTTTCTAACTGAAACACTTTTCTAATAAGGTCTGGATTATTTTATATGTTAAACTTAAGAAGTTATAACAACAACATTTAAGAAACAGGATTAAGGTGAAGTGGCCAACAGAAACAATTAAGCTAAATTCAAACAATTTCATAATCTAAAAAGAAATAAAACGTATTTGTTAAAATCTTCAAAGACTTCATCTTTGATTAAGACAAGAGAAAAAAACTAATAAAACTTCAACATGTTCACTTTTTGTGTAGCTACAGAAAACACAAACATCATGTTAGTTTTTTTGTGTAAAATGTATCAAACATATTGTGATCATATAATTGTTCATAAATTACAGTTGCCTTTGCACCAACATTAAGAAAAAAAAATAAAAATAACAAATCACAATTTAGAAAGAATATTTTTTTTTTTTTGTGAGTTTACATAAACTTGCATGTTAATAAACTGAAGGGAAAAACAACAACCAGGGTAAAATGTCAAATAATTTAGTTGAAAATTATTACTGAAAACTAACTTAACATCTTTTAGAAAAAACATTGCGGATTTTCTCCTTTTTTGATTTTTGGATACTGGTGTCAAGTATTAATTGTGCCTTGGCTCAAAAAAGGTTGAAAAACACTGATCTATGTGATGTAGAAATGTTCCATTTAAATGATATAGTATATTCTTTAGAACTCCATCGGAATTGACCAACTTGTGTAAATAAAACTCCTCTCAGAGCCACATTAACTAACAGAACAATTAATTTACTTTGATGCAAATTATTGTAAGCATATCAAACCAGTAGTTTTGTTTCCGTTGAGTTTAAATTAAAGTCAAGGCATCAAACAGGATAACTGAACCAACCCAAAAATGACAGACTGATTCCACAGGTGGGCCACACCCCAGTGGCACTGGTCCAATTAATAATAATAATAATAATGGATTAGATTTATCTGCGCTTTTCCAGATGCTCAAAGCGCTAACAGTGTGTCCATTTTTCATTCACTCCTCATTCGTACTTGGTGATGGTAAGCTATGGTTGTAGCCACAGCTGCCCTGGGGCAGACTGATAGAGGCGTGGCTGCCAGTTCGCGCCTACGGCCCCCTGACCATCACCGGGATCATTCATACACATTCACACACCAGTGGAGCCACACTGGAGGCAAGGAGGGTGAAGTGTCTTGCCCAAGGACACAACGACAGTTGGCTGGGGGGGGCGGGGATCGGACCGCCGACCCTTCGGTCATTGGACGACCTGCTCAACCGCCTGAGCCACTGCCGATCTGGGAAAGCTATTTATATTTTTGGTTAATTGGTGAGTTACTCCAGTGTTTTGTGCCAAAACACACCCGGCCCATAACATATTCAACCTCTCCATCAGTCATGTGACCAGTGGAGCAGCGAGTTGAGCGTGTTGCCCTTAGCAACAACACTGCACCGCATGAATTGGTGAAGTTGGAAAGAACAGTTATGTATTTTTATCCTTGCACGTTAAAGATGTTACCTGGCCAGTTTTTTGATGGTACTTGTTTTTAGGATTGCAAATAATATGTTAAAGGAAAAAGAAAATCCCCAATGATAAGTTTCCAGTAATCAGCAATCAGCACAAAGTAATCAGTAAGATATTGAATCTAAAAAGGGTGGTATCGCCCATCACTAATAGGATGACCTTCAATCAAGCTGGAAGATACTTTTATCCTCTAAAGTGTTCTTAAAGAGCAGCTTTTCAAGGGAAAAAGCCCAAATTCAGTTTCACTATTTTCTGAAACTTTTTGAGCTGACCTTTGTCTTCAGTAGTTCTGCTAAATCCAGCTGTTCAACCAGCTGAATTGTGGCATCTCTTCCAAAAGTAAATGACTGCTTCAGCAGCGTGGTGCACATCAGCCCAGATGAATGTGGAGTAAGCCTGACAGCAAACACCTGCTGCTGACATAAACGCCTGCGCTGCGAGCTCTGCAGGAACCCACTCCTCTTTTTACTCCGTTGCAACCCCTCAAGGGAGCATTTGGATTGAGGAAAGCCATGGAGAGCATGCAGAAAAAAACAGGCAATATTCTTAAACCGTGCATGCTTGTGGACTTGACAGGACAACTTCAGAAATGTTCACAGCTAAGAAAGATTTGCATGCAAAAAAATGCATAAAACTATGGAGGGTTTGTTGAAGTGTCTGGCTTGGCCAATACGCTTAAACATGGTGGGTGAGCAGGAGTCCAAACAATCCACTGACAAGAAGGCTGAGGAACATAATGCAGTGCCTCGGCAAACAGCTGAATCACGTTTCCTCCCATTAGCAGTGCTACTAGCTTTTTTTTTTATCTCCTTCCAATGTCTCACTTTTCCATTTGAAAGAAAGTTGAAAGTGCTCAGAGCTGAGCAGGTTTTTACGTTTCTGAAGCACCAAGGGACACAAGCTGAAAACAGTCCAACCCAAAATCCAGCTGTGCAACAGTCTCTTAAATGGCTCGCTCACACACAGCGGCGCCGTCTTTAAAAGGAGAAGAAGGATCTGCACCTCTGTAAAGCTCACTTATCTCAGATCCCATTTTTCTACTTTTCCTTTCAAGCAACCACACTACTCTCAGCACCATAGACACACAACAGAGAGTCTCTTACGTCACCTACTGGAGTCTGCATGGTGGGGGGAAAAAACAAAAGAAACCAGATATAGGATGGACAAGTTGATCAAAGTTAGAAAATGAGTGAATGAAAAGATGTGCGTTTTACACAAACTGTCACTGCAGAAAAAGATAATGAACCATAAGGTAACAGTAGGAACGTTAGGATAGGTTTTCCGAAGGACACTTAGGCCCCAATTACACTGCATGGTTCAAGTGACCCAATTCCGATTTTTTCCTCTTGTGTGGCACAGATCGGATATGACCGGTGAACGAGTAAGCAGGAAAAAAGCGCATTCAGCCCTCATTCATATGTGGAAATAAATCGGATACGAATATGACCGGAGAAAGGTAGTTTGCCATCTCTCGGTCGGTGGAGTGTCCTTGCCCCAGGTGGAGGAGTTTAAATACCTTGGGGTCTTGTTCACGAGTGAGGGAAGATCGGAACGTGAGATTGACAGGCGGATCGGAGCAGCGTCCGTAGTTATGCGGTCGCTCTATCGGTCCGTCGTGGTGAAGAGGGAGCTGAGCCGAAAAGCAAAGCTCTCAATTTACCGGTCGATCTACGTTCCAGTACTCACCTATGGTCATGAGCTATGGGTCATGACCGAAAGAACGAGGTCCCGAATACAAGCGGCTGAAATGAGCTTCCTCCGCAGGGTGGCTGGGCGCTCCCTTAGAGATAGGGTGAGAAGCTCGGTCACCCGCGGAGAGCTCGGAGTAGAACCGCTTCTCCTCCACATCGAAAGGAGCCAGTTGAGGTGGCTCGGGCATCTAGTTCGGATGCCTCCCGGACGCCTCCCTGGAGAGGTGTTCCGGGCATGTCCCACTGGGCGGAGGCCCCGGGGAAGACCCAGGACACGCTGGAGAGACTACGTCTCTCGGCTGGCTTGGGAACGTCTCGGGGTCCCCCCAGAGGAGCTGGAGGAAGTGGCTGGGGTGAGGGAAGTCTGGGCATCTCTGCTCAGTCTGCTGCCCCCGCGACCCGGTCCCGGATAAGCGGAGGAAGATGGATGGATGGATGGACGAATATGATCCGTGCATTTGCGTGTGTCATGTGAGCAGACAAATCTGATATTCCCCAGTAACTGCAAGTCGTACGTCAGTGACGTCAACTCAGGACACCACCAACTGAGATCACATGACTTAGTAAGGTGCTTTTGTTTGAGGACAGCTTGAGCCCCATCAGCGTGTTACCTTTTAGCCTCAGGCTTCGTTATTCCCGACCCGGACGCAAACGGTAACTAATCAAGCGGGACACCGTTGCTCTGGAACAGGCTAGAACCTGTTTATTTCTTTGCTTGGATCAAACCGTTAGTACAGCACAACATTTGCAAACACTTCCTTGTTCAATATTCAGAGAGAGCAAATAAGCCGGCCGAGCAGCCCTTCTTTTTCCTCTCCCGCGCATCCCCTCAGGGGCGCCCAAGGCAACGTCTCCTTCCGTCGCTGCGTTGTCTCCATGACAACCGCAATCACATAAAAGTCTGAAGGAGGTCCGCGCAAGGCGGAAATGCTGCTACGTGTTCCTCAGAACGTCTATGTTTGATAGTTTCAGCATTGTATAGTGTAAATGCAAAAATGGGATACGGGTAACAGGCCATCAAAACAAACGAATATAGTCGGATATAGATTTGGGCATCAAGACCTGCACTGTAAATGCAGCCTTAGAGACAGGTGAGAGAAAAAAAATCTAAATCCCAAGAACACCACAAGAGACTTTATTACATATTTGTCAACAACAGACGTTTGAGTGAATAAAATCTACTGGAATAAAGCTGTAAATTTCATTGATAGGCCATATAGTTGTAGTTTAAAGATGACTGAGTGTAGTTCACCAGTGGGTGGACCCTCTGCGTTGATGCATTTGGATACCCAACAGAGATTTCAGTGCCTAAAGTACCACTTTTGATCAAATAATTTGCCCTTCATCAGGTAAGAAACCAATTTATTGTTTTAGCACTTTCACTTTTGTGATTTGATGCTTTAATTAAATGCAGCTTCATCTTTGACTTTGACTGGACTGTACAACCCATCCCCCCTCATGTTCCAAACAGGAAGTACCTCTGGGCTCCAAGAAGCCAGAATCCGTAGACTTCTATTGAGAAATAAACAGCTCTTATTACATTTGTCAGAACCATTCTTACTGTCCTTCCTTTTTTAACGCATTCTTGCTAATCTCATTTTTTTCCCCCATATTTTTTTTCCTATATTGCAATTTATTCAAGTTATAAACTGGCTAATCAGATGCCTCAATAAAAATGTGTGAGCCCACTTTTAAATGGTAGTACAGGTGTGGCCTTCCAACAAGCTCACTCCTGGTTGGTGAGTATGTTTGCCATTGAAGTGATGACTCAGACGACTTGGACCAATCGCTGTTTATTGAAGATTTCTGGTTCCAACATGGTGACATCCCCATCAGTGAGTCATCTTCCATGGGTGATGTCACACTCACTCTTCCAGTTATCATGGTTTTTTTTTCAGATAAACTGACCTTGATAACCAACAATTTTCATGTCAGTATTTTAAAAATGTTTCTTATGTCTTCATAAATGTTTACATGTGTGTTTGACATTAGGCGTGTGCGTGTTTGTGTGTATCAGACTGAGGAGGCAGTGGGGAATATTTGCCATCAAACGGATTTATGAAAAGCATTTTTCCTGGACATAGAGGCAGTGATGTTGAAGGAAGCAGATTTATTTGAATGAACATTAAACAACCTTCAAAAAACTATAAACGCAGTTTCAATGCAAATTTAAATAAAATTAATGTAGTGCTCATAAGACATTTTTAATCTCCCTTTTACAGTCTTATGAAGACACAGGCTCAATAAACATCAGGGTGGACCAGTTTAAACTTTCAAAAGTCGCTTAAGAACAGAGTTAGGATGTAACTGCATGTGCAATATGATAAAAAACACAACTCTGTAGAGACTTCCAGTCGGACAATTTGTTTTTAGTCCTTTGAATTCAGTTTCCCTTAATTTTGAATCTCCTGTGCTCCTATGATTAAACTCTGTCTAAAAGTGTTCTGAGAAATAAATAAGAATTATAACAGAATTGAGCAGCCTCAGTAAAGAGCGTGTCACATGGTTGGGGCCATAGTTGGAGTTAAAGCTAGGGCTGCTGTTGGGACCGTTGTTGGGGCCTTAGTTGGCAGCTCAACAAAATCTCCTTGATGAGTAATGAGGTGTCCTTCGTCATTGTCTGTTCTTGTGTGCTTTATTAGTGGGGGGAGCTGGGAGCAGACAGCCAACATCTGTCTCCTGCTCTTCCATTTAAGCACACTCCAACACACGCGCTCACACACATGCACTTGCATGTGCACGTGCAGCAGTCCAGACATCTGCCGGGGTTACAGGCAGGTCCTGCCACTGCGCTTCTGCGACTCTTACACTGACTAAGGATACCTGAGTGGTAATGACACGTCCCTGCTGACCAGTTTGGGCGTAAAACAGGGAGTCAGGACAGGAGTGAGGGTCAGTGAGGCCATCCGTCATGGGAAGATGATTTAAATACATTAAAAAAGAGGCACACAGACATGCTGAGCATGATTACAAGAACAGAAATGAGAGAACGTCTCAGGTCTAAAGCCACTCAAAAACTCCATAATAATCTAACTTAACGTTTTACTGCTTGTTGTTGTTACCTAAATGAAACAAACAGAAAACATTTAATAAAGAAAATGTATAATGATTTTTTATTGCATTTTATTTAATCTGAATATGGAAAACATATTTTATCAAAATAATTTTACACTGCGGACTGTTATTGGGATTAAAAGTTTCTGATCAGAGGGAATTAACCTTTTAGCGTGTAAAGAAAAGAAAAAAATAAAGTTGTTTTTTTGTTTTGTTTTTATTTTTCTTCTTTCCGAATATTTTTTATACATATTCATGTTCAGGGTCACTGGGTTGCGGGAGCATACATAACTAGTGATAAATTCACAGACAGGCCTAATCTACCAGTAAAGGCAGTTGTGACAAAAGATTTGCCAACAAACTGCCACAAATGCATGACTCAAGACTTAATTTGGACAAATGGTATCAAAACAACAACAACAGTAAGAGTAAAAGACGCATTGCAACCAAAGTTAGGCAAAATCTTATCCCAGGTAAAATATTCCACCAATGCAATTTCACCTTTTTCACAGAATGTGAGTGAGAATAATAAACTATCCTTATCTCATCAGCAGCTAAAATTAGTACAAAGCATTAAGGCGTCCCTCACTTCAAAGTGAGGTTGCTGACTTTAAGAAAAGATCAAGTTAGCTATATGTTCTTTCATGTCTCCTCCAGATGACAGCTCAAACTTCGATAAAAGGTTGTTTTGACTTGTATCCTTGGAAAAAAAAAAAATTCCTATGTGAGATTTTGCTACCTGCTTCTCCCCGTCCTGCAAGTCACAGATCCATTCCATCCTGATATTTAAATGTAAGCATGCCATTTTTTGTTGAAAGAAAAAGTAGTTTATCTTCAAAGAAAGAGAGAAGAAATTGTGTAATGGTTAATTAGTTGAGGAGCAGAGTTCCTGTTCAAAGTGGAGGGGAATTTGAGCTGTGTTTGCATGTCTGTGTGTACACATGTGTTTAGGCAAATCAACCTTCATAAACAGCCTGTTCCTTTCTTAAAAAAACTTTGGTCATGTATGTGGTGTTATGCATATAGACATTTGGAAAAAGAATCTACACCCAAAGATTTAAAATACACAAGGACAATAAAAACTTAAAAAAAAGTATAAAAAGAACAACAAAAAACATTACATTGTCATCAGTTTTTCTTCATTGTAATAACCAACAAAAAGGAATTTGTTCTTTTAAACTTAATCTTTAAAAGTTTGCCATGTGTGTTTTTGGAGTTTTTTTTTGGGTGGAAGTTCTGGTAAATAACCGTTAATCAATGAGGCCTGAAATTTAACCCTTTAACTCCTAACTCTATTTTTAATTATTTATTATATAAAAAAACTATTCTTCCATGTTTTTTCTGTTTAAATTGATGCTTAATTAAGTCATGAATTTAATGGTACATTGTAAATTATAGACAAACGGCATGAAGGGCTAAAATCTGAATAAGCAAGTAAACCACTACTACTGCTTGCATTTAAAATATGGACCTTTGCCCCATTTTGCAGGGCTCAAGCCATAATTATAGCACTAGGTAGACACTAAACTAATATGTAGCTATGGCTGTTTGCTACAAACACACAATAGTTTTTGTCACTCACCAATAGCAGGGCTTCCTCCAGGATTCAGGGTGACTCTGAAGATCTGATGGAGGATGCTGCGGCTGAAGGGAACGTCACAAGGGTCCACGTACAAAAGAGCTCCCGCAAATCCCCACTGAGACAGCAGGGCCAGCTGCACACAGAAATGCAGATGTTCAACCTGGGAGTTTGCATGCTAAGAGTAATCTTTGCAACATGCGAGAAAAACGAAAACATCAGTGGCTAGATTTAAATGATGTGATAAATCTGTGAGTCTTTTTCAGCACACATCACATCTCTGGAGTAAAGAAAGCTGATAGTTGGTTGAAAAAGTGTGGGTTTGTGTTACATCACTAAAGTTTGTTGTCTGACTGTAATGCTATGTTCACACCAGGCTCAGCTAGCGCGTTAATGCAGCCACTAAAATGAAAAGCTTATGTAAATGAACGTAAACATGGGGTTTGTGCTCTCAGGTTCCCACCTCACTACGCCAGTTTGAAGTATTTTTTCAGGCTCTATACACAAAACACACAGCCATTGAACACTTGTTAAAAGTTATTCCAGTTGAACTTTGATCAGGGACTTGGATTTTGTTGTGTCGTAACATAACCATTGGGTATGAAGGAGAAATTAATAATTGCAGTTTGGGCCCAGCTGGAATTATGGGAAACCAAGTCTTTCATATCCGGATCGAGCTGTGGAAGAAAAAGCCTGGAGCGAGATTTGCGTCGCTTCGACATTTCACAACGAGCCTCTTCCTACTGCAGCTACATGAGCTGGTACCGGGTAGCGACAGTCCATTATGAACACCGTTTGCTAAAAGCATGTTTAAGAATGGACATTCAGCGCTTTCTTGATCACACACCACATGCTCTGTGTGAACATAAGCATTAGGACGATGACTCCTTATCAACCACAACAAACTGAGACTAGAAAAACATAACATGTACACAACCAAACAGGCCAACGCATTTTTCTGAACGAACCCATGGTACATGCTATGGGGCACATACAGTCTAAAGAACCATTTAAAATAAATTTTCCTTGGTGTTATAAACTCTAAAAATAAAAGCATCAGTGGAACACTATTAAAATTTAAAGTGTTCAAGATTGTGGCACTTCCTCCACGAAGCGTAGGTACGTAACTCAGCATAAGTCATTGGAAAGTATTGGTTGGTCACTGTAAGAGTTTGGTGTTTTAACAGTCACATAAAGACCTGATGATGTCATAAATGTATATTTTTAAACTTATCGCTCAATCCATTTAACCAAGTATTTGGCTCCTCCCCTTTAATTAAAAAAAAATCAATTATCCTTGAACATTTGGAAGAAACACATGAGTTCCTGAAAGGTTGTTAACAAAAGCAGGGTTGATAAGTGTGACCACCAAACCACCCGTGACATGAATGCGTCTTGTTATTGCCCATCTACTCAGTGGCAGAGGCATCTGCCACAAAAATCAGCTAAAAAGCTTTCAGGTTCTGCTAATGACAGACGGCAGCTGTTTGTTAGCATGTGATGAACAGGAGGAATTTTTTTTTGTTTTTGCTCTAAAGCATATCACCTAGTAAAAAACAACTCCCAAAACTGAGCTTTCATCACATCTATTCCTACATGTCAACAGTTTTTAATCAAACAACCACAAGATCTCAATTTAATTACACCAAAGTATCTTCCTGTTTAATTGTAAAGGAGTGTTTTATGCTCATAAAGTTCGACTTCTATTGCTTTTTCAGTTTATTTGATTAGAGGAAGAGCCTGTGTGCAGGGGGAGGTTTGCTGCTTCTGCCTCTGAACAGACAATATTTCAGTGTTATCATTGGAGATGTTGTGTCCTTGTTCTTTATGAGCATAGATGACTATTTTATTGAGTTTGTGACACCAGCCATGGTCATTCTGCTCTCATATCAACTCTGTCCTTCACTGGAAAACAGGGACAACGCACAAACACACACACCAAACTCATACCTTCAAGACAACACACTCCACAGGAGCAAAGGAGTCTGCATCCAGTCACAGAAGTGTGACTTTCCATTTTTTCCATATTCCTTGTAAAGAGCTTATTCTGAATAAAATTCGCTTTTTTTGTTTTGTTTTTGAGAACATTCTGAAAAGCATAATCAGGACCAAGTAATGCCCTGACATTGTCTCAGAGTCTAATCTCTTTTTTTGTTGTTTTGTCAGCAACACATAACCAAGCCTAGACAATGAGCCCAATGTGTGCCGTATGTCTCTTAAGCTAAAGACTAAAGCACACGAAAAAACAAAAACAAAAAAAAAAACACTTTTTGTTTTTGTTACTGTTACAGTGGCGCCATAAAACAAATTTCCCGACATTCTGATCCATATCCGGAAAAAAAATTAAATACCTTTTGTCATACATCCTGGTCGCACGTGAACAAAAAAGCACACTAAACAAACCAACCATTTACCCGTTGAAGCCTTTTGATGCTAATATGCATGAAACCACCATGGCTCCACAATTACCTTAATTTAGCTTCTACTTGAAAGCAAAAACAATAAGTGATTTTTTTTCATAGATGGAAATAAATTCATGCATCGATGGGTTAAAACTCTTGGAAAAAACTGTTTCATCACCATTGTGCCATTGTACAAAAGCAAACTGTGATTTAGGAGATGATTACGAAAACACAATGTATCCTCTTTAATATTATTAATGGTTTGTCATCCCCCTCCACTTTACCAGTTTGTTAGAATAAAATCTACCTCCCAAAGAGTGGTACAAAGGTCGGTATCTGATAAAAATTGGAAATGGTATTTATCCTGTTTATCCTGTTGTGGCTTTAAAAAGGTTTATAGACTGGAGTATTTAGAATAAAATCAACATTTTACCAAAGACTGTGTGGTGGCACAGTGGTTAGCACTTTTTCATCACAACAAGAAGGCCACCGGTGTGAATGTGAGTGTGCATGGGTGTGTGATTTGTGGCCCTGCGAAAGACTGGCGAGCTGTCCAGGATGTCCCCTGGCTTCGCCCACCAAAAGGGTTTAGAAGACGAATAAATGGATTAAAGAATTTTACCAACATTATTTCATCTTATCTCAGAAATATAACTTTTTTGGAAAGTTAGTTTAGTCTGAATTATTAATAGCACAATCATAGCAATTTCCTATTCTCAATATGAACTATTTTTAATACATATAAACAGTTTTCTGCATTTAAACATTTAGTTTATGCATTTTTAAAGGATCACACAAATAGAAACAAAACCAAGTAATATTAATCAAAAAATAGCCAATTATAATGCTTTGTTTTAATAGGAAAAAACAGAAATGCATGAGCAATGACCTCCTTTTGAAAGCAAACTTGTGTCTTTCCATGTTTACTAAATAACAGCCCTAATTTGTTGAAACATAATATTATAACCTTGAATTTATTATTGTTACGACATGAATTTAGCGGCTTTAAGTCACACAATCCCGATCAGTTGCATGTGAATGAGTCATGGTATACCACAGGGCCTGTACAACACTGAAACAAAAAGCTAAAAATATAAACAAAAATCTGCTTAATACACTAAACAAAGCACCAAACATTCATTCTCTGTACCGCTTTGTCCCTTTTGGGGTCACGAGGTTGCCGGAGCCTATCCCGGTTACTTGGGCGTAGGCAGGGGATGCCCTGGACAGGTGGCCAGTCTGTCGCAGGGTAGAATGTCCTCAATCACACACCCATTCACTCTCACTTTCACACCTAGGGACAATTTAGAGTTGCCAATTAACCTATGAAGCATGTTTTTGGACAGTGGGAGATCCCGGTGAAAACCCACGCATGCACGGGGAGAACATGCAAACTCCACACAGAAAGGTCCCCCATTGATGTTGTGTTTTTCATGTCCCCCAGCCAGGACTTGAACCAGGGGCTTCTTGCTGTGAGGCAAGATTGCTAACCACTGCGCCACCGTGCAGCCCAGCACCAAACAACATAATTAAAACCAAATTGTAACAAAAATATGCTTTAACTTTTAATATAATCTTTATAATTATGAGCTTTTATCTGCTATTAAAAATTCCAGTAAAACTTTAACGTCTTGTTAGAGTGAGGTGGTGACAACACTGCACTGAAAAAGGACCATGATCCCATTATGGTTTATAATTATTATATTAATACTGCAGCCAAACGAGCTTAACCATGGTGATAAACATCAGCGTGCGGCGTGTCAGATACGACTGCGGTGGTTGTGTGGTGACTTTGGGCCGGCAGTCACCGTCACACGCTCATTAGTGAGAGTTCAGGGCTCATCAATCATCGGCGCCCAATTTCATGTAAAAAGCAAGCATTTGTTTTAGCCGCTGACACATGGCAGCAAGAAAGAACACATGATTAAAATTGTCACAGACTGTAGGCGAAGGTGAAAAAAAACCCCAGAAAAAAAATGGGTCAGCAGAGCGATGCTCACCAAACCCTAAGCACTCAGTCTGATTTTGAGACATCTGCATACCTATAACTGGACTACATACTGTTCTTTCTTTCTGAATTAATTGTACGTCGTTTTTTTCCCACCACCACCACTTACAGTAGAGCTTGTAAAGAAAGAACTCTTTCTTTACAAGCTCTACTGTAACTGACATCGGCAGGTCTTGAGTTTGAGCTTTTTTTCCCAAACATTTTTAACCTGCTTAATATCCTGCAAACAAATCGCTAGTAAAGTTATTTAAAGACAGTAAGTCTTTAAATAACTTTGAAAGTCATGTACAATGACTATCAGAAGCAAAAGAAAAGGGTTTGTTTTTGCCAAAAATATACAAGCCGGGAAAAAAAAAAAACTTCTGGATCAACCAGTCGGTCGCGACAGATGTGTGGGTATATTAAATAAAATAAATAAAAAATAATGAAATAATTCAAAAAGATAGCTGTCGGCCCATCATCATGCTTATTATGAAGTAAGTCCTTTGAGTGACATGCGTAAAAGCCAATCGAATTCTCTGATACACGAGGGTTTAACTACACTGGTCGAATGTAGCTGCTAATGTTTGTTATTTTTCTTGGGTGGCCCGGGGTCAGAAACTCAAAAACAACCTTGAACAGGATGTACACGGAAAGTTTCAGTTGATGGGCACAGCATGCGCTATGACGCTGTTGACATGACAACAGGGAACACTCAAGTCCAATTCAGCAAGCTGTTTAAGGAAAAAATGACAGAGGAACTTTTTTGTCATGCTGTAATCCTACACCTTCATCTAAAGTTATCAATTTATTCAAAATCATTCTCTGATTCACTTTAAAATCTGCTTTCCGTAAGAAGTTTGTGTATTGAAATACGTAAATATGACATTTTCTAATTGATATTACAGTATTACCTCCTTATTTGCAGCTGTTAGGGACCAGAGACACCAGCGAATACGCAGAATACGGAGAATTCTGATGCTTTGTAAAACATTTATTAAAAAGCACTCTAATATTACTTAACATAGATATTTTTATTTTTATTCCAGAGCAATAGACTTTACTGTAGCTTACATTATAACACACATTAAGAGTGTCACTCTGTCACTCTGTGCCTTAAAACCAGGATTCCGCACTTCCTTCTTCATAAGTTAAATGTGAGAGGGCATCTTCCTCTAGAGGAGGTCGGTTTCATCCATCACTCATTCATCCAGATCATAACTATTCTCCGCATTTCAGGATAGTTTACAGCCACATCTGAGTCTGCTGATGCCATTTCTCTACAGTATGCAGGGGCACAAAATTTGCTTGGTAGCTATTCAGGACCGGGTGGAAATAGCTGTAAAATATTCTTTAGTAGCCGCCAAGGAACGCCAACGGGCCGGCGTGCTTTTCGTGTCCACTCCTCTCCTCCCCCGTAGCACCTCCTTCAGATGCAAAAGTCTCATACAAGCATCTGCGAATATGCGAAACCACGAATATTGAAACGCGAATAAGCAGCTGAACATTGAGACAGACAGACAGACAGACAGACAGACAGACAGACAGATAGATCCTAAAATGTAGCTTGCATGCCAAAAAAGTGCGAGTATTTAAATGATGTGCAGTTAAGCTCTCCATGTGGGGACAGTTTGTAACCTGTTCATTTGAGAGTTACTTGCTGTTTGACATCAAAGGTCACTTGAACTCTGACAATGTCTTTGTCAAATGCACCTTGGCGTAAACACGCCCTCCCCCGTTTTTGTTTGCTCTGTGAAGGAGGAGTCTAATGAAACTGCCAATTTTGATGTTAATATTTTATGCTACTATTTTGTTATCCACAAACATATTTTTTGACTTTACAAAGGGTTATAAATCAAACTATCTCATGACTGTATATGTGGTGCTTGTGAAAATACATGACCAACAGTCTTTGAAATGTTACCTGCAAAGGATATACTACCAACTGCCAGTTTCAGTTTAGGGTAACAACCTTTCCACAAACAGATCAGCACTGATGTATGAAAAAGATACAAATTTGTGTTGATACGTCTTTGCAATCTTTCCACAGTGTAACTTCTAATTGTCCATTAGCAGAAATTTCCAGCACGGAATGCTGTTAAAGTGATCTTGGTGTCGTACTAAGGTCCCTATAATTAAATTATTTTTGATTGAATGGAATGTGAAGAGAAATTTATGAGCAATTAACATCTAAGTAGATGTTTATGTTTTCATTAACTGGATTGGAATTCATATTTTCCCTGTCATCTTGTAATTGATGGGGAAAATGCTTTGAGCGGAGCCTGGCACACATCCAGGCAGAAATGCGCTGAGTCAGTGTCACTGTTGCAGCTCTGTCTTAAGAAACTACAGCCATGCTGCTAGAAACAAACAGACATCAAGGCCTCATTTGTTAACGAACGATTAGGTAAATGTGATACATAAATATACATTGATCCCAACACAAAAAGCAATATTTATTGGTATGTTTTGGTTACGTAAGTATTTAAAATGACAAACAGTATGAACAGAAATTCTATAGTGGAGTGTTGTATCTGTTACGACTCGTGACCGAAGGAACCCAAACGCAGGAAGGAAGAACTCAAACTCGAACTCAAACTCAAACTCGAACTCAAAGTAGACTGTCACAGATTTACTTGCAATCTAGAAGAAGTCAAACATCCAGTTGTACAAACAAACAGGACTCTGCGACACTGAAAACAACAAGGACAGAAACTTAAATACCAGACCACATAATCAGGAAACTGAAAACAGCTGAGAGAAACAGGTGAACACACAGAAGGGGGAGGAGGAGGGTGCAGCTGCCAGCTGATCCATGACAATATCAAGGTTAACCTTTACCAATCTTACAGTTTTGCTGACTTTTTAGTATTTTTACAATGCTCATACTGTGTTCCGTGTCCTGATTGACAGTTGACCTTGTCAATCAATCTCATTGGTGCCATTCCTGCTTTACAGAATGTATTCAGTTTTCCAAAACAACAATCTCAAGCAGATGTTTGTTTTCATTCTATTATACTGGAATCTTTTTCCTACAAAGGTTTACTTTGAAAGTTTAAGCAAGAGAGTGAAAAGTGTGAAAAAGTTCGGTTTGGTGGATTAACCCCCCAATTAATTAATTAATTAACCCCCATAATGCTTAGTGTCAAGCAGGGAGATATTGGGTCTCATTTTCTAGAGTCTTTGATATGACTCAGCCTTGTTTGAACTCATGACCGTTCAGTCACAGGGCGGACACTCTTCCACAAGGCCACTGAGCTGGTGCCTATCTGGTGTCCATATGTCTATCTGAGAAAAGTGAAGAAAGGGGTTTTACAGCCTTAAAACAACCCACAACCCTACTTCCCAGATTTAATCTATCACAGTTTTTTTATAACTATTAATATTTATCTTTATTTAACAGGGATAAAGTTAGGCTAAGTTAGCTGGGTAGAAGACTGGCACGCAGGAAACCTGGGTTTGCCTTCCGATGAGCTAAAATCCAGCGTGGGTCATCAGGCAAGACCCTTCACACTGCCGTCTATCTGGGTCTAACCTGTGCCTTGAAAAGACATGGTTGTGTCAGGAAGGGCATCCGACGAAAGAAACTCTCTGCCAAAGTACGTGTGCGAATCAGTGAAAGCTGTGGGATAAGCCAAATGGTGTACTACATTTGACTTGTATAATCCTACTGAGATCACAAACCACATAGGTATTCCTGGCCAAGAAGCAGCCACAGTAAATGAGGGACCACTGTATTATATCCGGGACGCAGCAGGGCTGTGATTGGGCTTTACCTTGTACAATAATGGAGCTTTTCCAAGCTTGACCACAGCAATCTGGTTAGTCAGGTTCAGGGTGTCTTTGGCTCTCCTCAGATCATCCACACTGCCGTATTGGACATCCACTAGCTCCCCCTGTAGAGATGCAACAAATAAGTCCATTCAGTAGGGATTTCCCCCACAAATGCATTTGGAGTGGGTGTGTCCATGACAGTTATGTGTGTGCCCAAATTTTTTATTTTTTTTGCACTGCTAAAATCTTAAATCACAAACAAACAACCAAAAAAAAAAGATCTGAAGTTCCTGCTAACATGTTCCTATGATAACCATAACAACTACTTCTTATAAAGTTGTTCATCAGATGTTGCTTCAGCTCACTGTTTACAGCATGTATTTGGTCTTCAATGACTTGAAATCTCAAACGATGAACCTGAACAAGAAAACTTAAAGTGCCTATATAATGCTTTTTTAAACCTTTTAGAGTAAACTATATCCACACACACACACACACACACACGTATATATTATACATTTATATTACTTCCTTTGGCTCTCTAAATAATTTTTTTAAATGAAACTAGTTATTTTCACAGCTAATTTTTCCACCCGGATTTTAGACGTCTCTGAGGCTCCGCCTTTCGCTCCTTGTGAGTATCTCCCATTTCATGACGTCAAACTAAAACTAGCCTCCGCAGCGTTTCTGCGTTCCGCCCATGAAAACATCCGAACTTGTGCGTATTGATGCAAAGTGTTCATTAAAAAAAAAGAAAGCATGTTTCCCATCACTGCTAGCTCCATGGAGAAAGAGTTCTTAATGGATTGTTTCGGAAGACCAGCAAGCAGGGCGTTCACGATAAACAATTTTACTCATGATAAAAGCATGCATTAGCATCTCCATATTAGCAAAAGAGAGTAGTGGGCAGACCCTATCCTGATTTCTAAGATGACAAAAACCAGTTTTAACCACCTGTTTTATATGTGGGATAAAAGTTAGTTGAGAGTTGAAAATAACGCCCAGGTTTCTGACTGTTTCTGAATGGCTTAATAAAAGTTCATTTAACTTTAGAAACTGTTTCTCTCTCTCTCTTAGATTCAGGACCGATAACTAAAATTTCAATTTTTTTCCTGGTTGAGCTGCAGAAAATAAGTAAGTAAGTAAGTAATCTTTATTTATATAGCACTTTTCACAGAGAGCGACTCACAAAGTGCTTCACAAATTATTTGCCATCCATAATTTCACATCTAAAATACAGTTAAAAGGTGCTTCTATTGGTCTTGGTTCATCAGGAGACATAGCTATGTAACGGTGGGTATCATCTGCATAGCTATGAAAGCTGATGTTGTGGCTTCTGATGACATTCCCTTGTGGACGCATGTAAATGTTTAAAAGCAAGGGGCCAAGGATGGAACCTTGAGGCAAAACACAATTAATTTAATGGACCTTCCCTTCTTTCCTTTTCCGTCCGGTCCAACACGCAATATTTTCAAACATGGTTGAAATTAATAAAGTTTGGCCTCAATTACAAAAGGGGTTTATTCAGACATACCTCTGGTTTGTCTGAAGATTAATAACCCCTATTGTTAAAGTAAAATATGTCCAACACAAGAGGCCCTTAGGTCTCATCTGCCTGCCCAGCTGTTGGACAGGACAAGTTAAAAAAAAAAAAGTTTCTCTCCATGAGATAAGATTTGAACCACTTGAAAACAGTCCCTGAAAGGCCAAGACTTTTAAGTCTGTTTACAAGGATCAGGTGATCAACAGTATCAAAAGCTGCACTTACAAAACAGAACTAGTACTGAGATCTCACCTGAATTCAAGGCACACCTAACATCAATAACGATTTTTAACAAGGCTGTCTCAGTACTGTTTCTCATTTTAAAGCCAGACTGGTTTATCTCAAAAATGTTGTTTTGTAAGAGAAACTCATTCAGCTGAATAAAAACAAGTTTTTTTAAAACCTTGCTTAAAAATGGCACGTTGGACACAGGTCTGTAGTTATTAAAAAGTGAAGGGTTTAAATTAATTTTGATCGCCTGGGGGCAATGCCTCTTCCTGGAAGGGGCTGTTCTCACTTCTCTGCATCACAATGTGGGAACCCACTCAGTTTCGTGGATTGTGATGGGATTATTCTTGAATGGATCAAAATACCACTTTAGGGTTGTTAATAATTGACTCAAACTTTATGACACCAAGTCTTTCAGATATCAGATTAGAGCTGTGAAAGAAAAAGCCTGAAAGCAAGCTTCACGAAAATTTGAACTGCTTCGACATTTTGCATCAAGCCTCTTCCAACTGTATGTGCGCGTCACGTGCCCGGTGTGGACGGGTTTCAACCACAAGACACGCAGGGATGTATGCCATCTTATCCCTCAGTTTACAACACAGTCACATTTAAAGACTCATGACTGTGTAGCTGACAAGTTTGCTTTTAGGCCAAACTCTTAATAAAAAAATAATAAAAAAATCAAGGGTTAGTTTTTGGTTTTATTCACTGTCTCCTTTTACTATTTCTGTCTTTTTCTAGCCCCAATATTCTGACCTGTAGCAACCACCACCGCCACCTCTTGGCCCTTCTTCACAGTATTGCACGGGCTGATTCATTTTTCATTTGGCCCAGGGGTAAGTGTAACGTGATGCTGCAGTGGATGTGAGCGAGTGAGAGCTGCTTGTGCCAAGGAGGGGGAAGAGAGAGTGTGCACATCCTTTTACACCAGCTCAGGAGAAAACAGCAGGAGAGATTTATCATCCCCACCACCACAGCCCCACCATTTGCATTTACATCATAAAAGTCCCCGATTTAAACTGCAGGTCGGGGAAAAGTACGAAACAGAGTTAGTGTTAATGCACAACAATGTTTATTGTACCAAGACACCTATCCTTATCTCTGAACTGAACTGTCACAAATGTAATTGCAATGATCAACCTGTCAAAGCATGAAAGAACATTTATTACAAAGAAAAAAAACAGTTTTTGTATTATTTATATAAACAAAAAGAACAGGAAGTAATCTCAAGCACTCACTTCAGTTTGTCATCTTAATCTATCAATTTGTTTCTTGTTATTTTGAGTGACCTTTTTGTAAACATTAGGGGATAATTATGATCAACCTTTCAAAAGTCAAACTCTAATCTTCCAGATCCACAAAAGAAGAAGTCCCCATCCTTGTGTTTCCTCTATAAGCCTGCCTTCACGTATTAGTGTGAAGACATTGTAAACATGTATGATGTCTTATAAAACTGTTACCATCAGTACTTGAGGTTTTTGTAGGACCCTAGTTAACCATTTGGTGTCACACTTGAGCAACCTTTGCACAGAATAAAGTGAGTTGAGCAAAAGCTACAGAAAATTGTACATGAAGTCCTTCACCCAAGTCATAGACTCATATATCTCTATATCTCAGATAGAAGGGTCGAATATAAAACCAGATTTTATGCTTTTGCTGGTGGAAACACAAAATTTCTTGGGAGGGAAACAAAACAAACAAACATGCAAACGTGAATGACCCGATAAAAAAAAAAAAAAGGTTTTTATAACAAGTAAGTCCTGACCCAGAATGCCTCCAGTAGGCAATACGATACAAATTTGTATCCTTAAGAAATAGAAAAGGAGGTCAAACTATACACATTTATCTGAACTTTGTCTGAGGATGTAAGGTGGCAACTACCAGGGAGAATCTTATATACCTTAGTAGCTAAAATTCATTGCAAATGTGAACTAAAAAACAAAAACATTTAATTAATTAAAAAAATAATCTGGGTAAGCTTGATGGTTTACTATGTCTATATTGAAACCCTCAAACTAGCTAAGGAATACATCTTTTGGTAATGTCTACGTTAAATAGGTATGAGATAAAGAACATTCTAGTTGTTATTTTTCATTATTTAGCATTCAACTTTTTTTGTTTGCTTTATTCAGGGTTTCTTCCATTGTTTTTATGCATCTGTTCAGCCTATTTTGGAGTTCTTGCTGTGTTGACAGACGCCACAAGTGTTACGGAAGGATGCAAGGAGCACTTTGTAGAGCTGCTGAATGACAAACATGTCAGGAAGAGAGCACAAAGTAGAAGAGGTGGCTGTTGTGGAGCAAGAAGTAGAAAAGATCAGTAAGAATGAAGTGAAGAAGCCATTGAAGAGGATGAAAAGTGGAAAGGCAGTTGGTCCTGACAACATTTCTGTGAAGGTATGGAAGTGTTTAGGAGACATGGCAGTAGAGTTTCTGACTGGGCTTTTTAACAAGATCTTGGGAGAGTAAGAGGTGCGGAAGCAGGAAGAAGGGAATATGTCCTGTTACAGAATACTGAGAAAGGAGCTGTGCTTTTCTAGGAGGACATCTGGCATAGCAGAAGAGTATTTAGGCGTGGTCCAGAACATGTATGAAAACTGTAAGCCAGTGGTACGGTGGCCCAGAAGGGTCACAACACAACACATTAACTTTACACACAACACATTAACTCACAACACAACACATTAACTCACAACACAACACAATAACTCACAACACAACACAATAACTCACAACACAACACATTAACTCACAACACAATAACTCACAACACAACACAATAACTCACAACACAACACAATAACTCACAACACATTAACTTAACACACAACACATTAACTCACAACACAACACAATAACTCACAACACATTAACTTAACACACAACACATAAACTCACAACACAACACAATAATTCACAACACAACACATTAACTCACAACACATTAACTCATGGCCCAGAAGGGTCACAACACAACACATTAACTTACCTCACAACACATTAACTCACAACGGAAGTAAAGCAGCAATTGAAGTGCTTTTATTCTGAAATTTCTACTGGGCTTTCTACTCCTTCCTCTAAACACACACAATATGAACGCACACTCCTCCCTCCGCTCTGACACCCCCCCCCCCCTCTGTCGCTGCACGCCCGCTCCTCTCCTCTCTCTCCTTTTTTCCGCTCTGTCCTCTCACACAGGCAAGTGCAGTCCCCAACACACGCACACACAGGACAGAGCGGAAAAAAGGAGAGAGAGGAGAGGAGCGCGCGTGCAGCGACAGAGGGGGGGGGGGGTGTCAGAGCGGAGGGAGGAGTGTGCGTTCATATTGTGTGTGTTTAGAGGAAGGAGAACCGTAGTAAAGACAAAGTTTCTGGCAACACTGCTGCTAGCTTCTCTTGTAGCAATAACATGCTCCCTCCACAGCTCACTGTGTGTGACATTACTTTCTGTTAGGTAGTTAGCTGCTCAGCCCAGTAGAAATTTCAGAATAAAAGCACTTCAATTGCTGCTTTACTTCCGTTGTGAGTTAATGTGTTGTGAGGTAAGTTAATGTGTTGTGTTGTGACCCTTCTGGGCCATGAGTTAATGTGTTGTGTTGTGAGTTAATGTGTTGTGTTGTGAGTTATTGTGTTGTGTTGTGAGTTAATGTGTTGTGTTGTGAGTTAATGTGTTGTGTGTAAAGTTAATGTGTTGTGTGTAAAGTTAATGTGTTGTGTGAAAAGTTAATGTGTTGTATGTTAAGTTAATGTGTTGTGTGTTAAGTTAATGTGTTGTATGTTAAGTTAATGTGTTGTGTGTAAAGTTAATGTGTTGTGTTGTGACCCTTCTGGGCCACCGTACAGTGGTGAGTGCTGGAGGTGTGACACAGGAGTTCAATGAAGATGTGGGACTGTACCAAGGCTTTTAGATCCTTCTAGTTAGCTAAGATGATAGACAGATTGACATATAAGGTTAGGCAGGAATTTCTGTGCACAAAAATATTTGCAGACGACATTATGATCTGTAGTGAGAGAAAGGGCAGAAAGACCTTAAGAGATGGAGGTTTGCTCTGGAAAGGACATGGAAGAAGGTAGTAAGACATAGTATATGTGTGTGTGTGTGTGTGAGAGGAACTCATGGGAAACAGGTTAAATGGAGCAGAGGGGAAGAAGTTGGATGACTCTACTTAGGTGTAACAGTTCAGAGCAGCAGTGAGTGGAAAATAGGCAAAGAGGCATGTTGGATTGGGTGGAGGAAGTATGAAGTTTTAATGAATGCCCAGAGTGACATCAAGAATGAAAAAAAATGTGTTTAGACTGTGGTGAGAACAGCCGTGTTGTTGGTTTAGAGACACTGGCTCTGAGTTAAATACAGGAGGCAGAGCTGGAGGTGGTAGAGGTGAAGAAGTTGCAGTTCTGATGAAGATGGATAAGATCAGGAATGAAACCATCAGATGGACAGCTCATTAGATGTTTTGGACATGGATGCATTGTAGCAGAGTGTGATTTCTTAGACAGTTCAAGGGGAGGAACAGAGATTATGACACTGAGTTTGGTTCAACCAGGAAGAAGTTCTATCGAAAGACTAAAGAGAACGTTCATGGATGTAGCAGTTGATTTGGGTGAGCAGAATTTAGACTACATGATTTAGGGGTGGGCAATTCTAGACCTCAAGGGCCAGTATGTCTGTACGTTTTATAGATGTCTTTAAAAAGGATATATATAAAAAAGATAAACTACCTAGATTTCTGGTGTGTCCAGTATGTTGGTAAACACGCAGGGATTGGGCCCTAAATCAAGCAGTTTGGTGTTAAGATGATCAGCACCTATGTCCTTTTTTTTTTATAGTAGTTTGCCTTTAAAATGGTTCTTAAAATTTTTCAATTAAAAGCTGAATCAAGCATACTCTATCACCAGTTATTAGTGGCTGATTAAGGTAAATATTAGCCTTTATAGCAGCAATATCTGCTATTACTTTGAAAATATAAAAATAAAGTACAAGCGAAATTTAAACAATGCTTTAAAGCCTTTAAAGTTTTGTTTAAAGTGCCCGATAAATGAATGAATCAGTATAATATTACTGATCTCTTCCCAATCTTGTTCTCCCAATAATCAATATCACAGTTAAAGGGAATACAAGTGAAAAGTACATTTATTTAATTGACTCCTTTTGCTTTTAAATCATAACAAAGCCGCAAAATTCAAATTGCTAAAATTTTCATATAAGAAATATAAAAAGCACAAAAGGCAAAATAAATAAATAAAAGCCAATGTTTAAAAAAATGGAATGGGAAGACAAGAATAAGTTGTCAAAAAAAGTCTAGATTACATATTCAAATGCTGTCAATAAACCAACTTTTTCATCAACAAGTGTTGATGACCAAATAATGTGAAACCTTGATTAGATCAATAACTAATGTTCAAACTTGGAGTAAAAGCTGTCCGAATCATTTCAAAGGAAAATGTCATCTTGCTGCAGTGAGGAACTGTTGGCGGCCACAGCCACACACCAAAGATGCTGAGTATTTTATTAAAAACACTTCAGGCTGACCTTTTCAAACAGATTATTTCATTATGTTATGAAGCCATACAAGTTTAAATATGCATATTTTTATGTGCTCTTATCTTGCAAAATCTATTAAGAAAAAGAAATTCCCTGTATCTTAAAGACATCTATTATCTTCTTAGATGCCAAATTCATATTCAAAGTCAATAAGATTGATAAAATATGTTTAATGATTATTTTGTGAATGTAAGTGACAGTACTCAGTCATATTAATGAGCTGGTGAGTAAAGTGTGTCCTGTGAAAAGTCGATGAGTGACTGTGTGCAACAAGTTAAATAAGTCTGCCTCAATAAAATAGTACCACAGTAACTGGTGAATGATTGTTCTTTTCTTGGTCTGTTTAATAAATTGGATTTATTTACTTATCTAAATATTTTTAAAACTTGTGTAGAGAAAAAAGATCAAAGGCACAAACTAAATCTGCTGTAAATTTTGCAAAACGTTCAAGTAAACTTAAACCTGTTTGTTTTTAAAAGCATCTTGTTGAGCATGACTTCTTTTTCATTTTTTCACCCATCATTTTGAGTCTATAAAATCTATTTAAACAATACATTACTGATTTAGGAGGTTTAAATGTGCACATTTTTCTACAAAGATTTGGCAAATATTTACACAAGTACATCAGATTACCGTCAGACATACTGACTGTTAACCTGCTGGGCTGCAAAGACTGGAAAATGAACGTATTCAGCTGTGAGCTGTGAGCGTAGAGTAGGATGGCTGATTCTGTTGTTGTAGACCACAGAGCTGAAGAGTTTAGATTTTATGTTCTGCTGAGTGCTGCAGGGACCTCCATCTGCCACTTTTTTGTGTAAAGGGTTGTAGACTTGAAATTTGGTGCGCAGGTGTTTTGGGTTGACCATTTAAGAGTCAGGATTTTGAATCTGGTGCTGACGTCCCAAGAAGCATTTTTTGGTCACTATAAAAGGTGGCTTCGCATTTTGAATTGCACCTGAACCAGTAGACTAGTAGCCCTGTTTAGAACCAAAAAATGACAAGTGCCTGCACAAGGAGTTAGGTTGTATAAACAGGGTGGTGTTTGACCTTTCCTTATGAGGGCAAATCTGCATCATGAAAAGTAACTTTTTTTTTCTCTAAATCTGGATATCTTCCATTAGTGGTTGGTTTCTTTTTGACGCTCCTGTCCAATAAATGTAGGGTTTGAAAAGATGCCACGATAAGTAGAAACAAGTCTTCAATAGTAGCTAATCTCCTTTAAGTGCTGGTTTCTTTTAAATGGTAGGCCATCCGAGTTACTTTTAGAATAAATGCCGCGGCTAATATTGGATGATTTATGGTTCTGTACTTTATTGTATCTTATCCACTCTCATTTTGTGATGCATGTGTGTGAGTTTAGAGCTTATTGAATTTCCTTTCATTCCTTGTTGGCCTGATGAGCACTTTTGTGCCAAATTCAGATGGGTGCTTGCCAGTGTTGATGGCATCCTTGGCAAGTTTGGTAACTGTAACAGTTTTTTTTTTTTTTTTTGGAGGTAATGGTAATTTTGTATACTGCTTTAATAATACCACACTGCTGTACTGATTAGTTCCTTGAATTCTGAAATGCTCATGCGGTGATTACACAATACAGCATTTTACTGCCAAATGGTCTCCAACAGCCGGTCCCTTTTAAACGGCACATCATCTGCGTAAATCTTTGAATAAATGCCAGGGCTACTGTTGGAAGATTTCTGGTAGTTCATTTGTTGAACATTTTTGCAGAATTTGAAAAGACGACCATTGTGAATTCCAAGTTGATGGTGACAGTCTGCTGTGATGAAGGTACCGGTGAGAAAGATTACGACTTCACTTCGGAAGAATTAGATAAAGCCAGAATCTTCATCTATATAAAGTCTTCTGATCCTTAAGGAGGCTCTTCTACAGATGAGGCCCCCATAAGCAGGATCCCTGTTTTATGTTTTATTCAACTTTGGGACCAAACTTGCACTGGAGGGTCGAAAAGAATGAGGTAAAGTTTTTTCAGAAATGTGGCACAGGCTACAATCTTTACAATCCTATGTTTCTACTGAATGTTTCTACGGAATGTTTCTGGTAATATGCAGCAATGTTTGTATTATGTTCTGTAATTTAGAAAGTTCCTGAACTCTAAACTGAACTCCTGTTCTCTTAGTGGAGATGTCAGCCCTTGCTCCAGGCCATCATACCTGGAGGAAGGTTTCAGCTAGGGAACAGCAGGATGGGGTGTTCTTGTACTAAGCTACAGCACAACTCTCTTGTGTAAAGAAAACTGAGCATGACCCAACTTTCTATTTCTTTACTTTCACTGTTTCCCAGGCATCTGTCTGCCTGAGCTATATCGACTTTGAAGTTTTCTATCTATCTGTTTACATTTTTCTTGAAGCCTGTCATAATTTTTTTCATTTGTCACAGAGAAATGCTTTTTGTCATATCCAATTAAGCCAACAAACACAGCAACATTGGTCTTGCTAGACGATTTTGATCCAAATTTATGACAGTCTTGTCATATTGGAATGATGGTATGGATTATGACAATCTCACATGATGGGAATTTTTGCCAAGATTGATTTTTTTTTTTTTTGCATTCTTAGCAAAGAGCCTTTATGTACATACTCAAAATGTTGCTCCAAGTAAAAGGAACCAATGTGTCTACATGTATTCAATAAAATGAAAGTGAATGTTCTCATGTAATTTTCTAACTACACTGAACAAAAATATAAACGCAACACTTTTGTTATTGCTCCCATTTTTGGTGGTATGAACTTAAAGATGTGAAACATTTTCCACGTACACAAAATAACCAGTTCTCTGAAATATTATTCACAAATCTGTCTAAATCTGTGATAGTGAGCACTTCTCCTTTGTTTAGTCCTGACTCTGTGGGTGCCCAGAGTCAGGACTAAACAAGGGGAATCGGCGTTTCAATCTTATGCAGCTAAAAGCTGGAACAGTCTCTCTGAGGTTGTGAGACAGACTACTAACATAACTACTGTGTTATCTCTCAAATCTAGACTCAAAACATTCCAATATAGCTGTGTATGTAACGGAAAGGTCCTTATTGACAATGCTTTTAATTTTCTTTTTTATTTCCTTTCTTTTAAGCAAATTTCATAACTATTTATGTTTATAATCTTTGCACTATTATGTATTGTGATTTTAACACACTCGACGATGCACTAAAATCCGTTGAGGGGCTTCAGCAGGTCAAATCTTTTCTTTTCTTTTAAAGTAATTTTTAGAATGACTATTTATGTTTTACATTGTTTGCACTGTTATGTATTGTGATTTAAATGCATTTTCCTGTTTTGTGAAGCACTATGAATTACTTTATGTATGAATTGTGCTATACAAATAAACTTGCCTTGCCTCAACATCCTAATCTCCTGATTTGCACCTTGATTATTGTGAATGCAAGACTCTCTGGGCTGTTGACAATATTGTTCCCAGAGAGGTAAAAATAAATTTTCAGAAATTAGAAGGTGTAAGAATTAACATAGGCGTCATAAACCAGTTGAAAAACAAAATGCAGAGACGCAGAACACAAAAATAAGTTGTTTAAAAGAAATGAGCACATTTATATACAAGAATCTGAATATATTTATGAAGGTAACTTAAACTATGGTGTATCACTTTGGGTAGGTCCCTTAGACTGGGTTGGACTATGCATGATGCAAAGAAGAGTACCAAACTTCTCCATTCTCTTCAGCTTGAACAAACATTATATACATCCGGAGCAAACTGTTTCTCATAACTGTGTTCTGACTGTGCATTCGCATTTCACTACCATCACATTTTTACTCCCTTAACTCTAGTTGAAGCCACCAATCCTGGTGAACTTTTGTTGCTTATGGAAATAGTTTTAGAAAACCTTGGCATTACTCCCTGAACCTATACATGTCAAGTATTTCCCTTTCTTTCCTACTTTTTAAACAAGTTGCTACAACAGTGAAAGTGCTGCAGGTCTTTAGGGAGACATGTAACTAGTTTTGCTTGATGGATAACATCTTGCTGTGAAAGTGGACAGTACCAGGAGGATTTTCTGTTCTTCATAAATATTTGTGCCACTAGGGAAGCTGCATGTGTGTTTGTCTCTGGTCCCTCCAGTCCTGTGCGTCCCTCACAGACTCACATAGTAAGGCTCACAGGATTCAAGTGTTCCACCAGGACTTTTAGTCTGGTGTACTTCTTTTCTAGTTAATACCAAAATGTGTCACCTTGTTGGCACAGCACATCTGTTTTGTCTTCAGTAGAAGTCTGTAGCATGAACAGTTTGAAACATTAAAAATCTTGGCATTAACACTTTAAAAAAAAAGGATTAAATTCAAACACAGGTATTATAACAAAACAATTTCTGTGAATACATGATCTACAAATGCAGTTCATGTCGTATCTTTTGAATACATACATATACAAAGGGCATTCACAAAGCTTAAACAAGTCACTGAGCCATTATGAATAATCCCCAGATAAATGAAATTACAATACAAGGGTAACTTTTGCGAAGCAGTCAGTCAGGGCTGTTATCCTGGTAGGAGTTGCTCCATGCAGTGAAACTATTTTCAATGCAGTGAAAAATGAAATGTCTTTGTACCACAATACATGCACAACTCCTTGTCTTCAAATGCTATTCTGTAGGAATGTTTAATTTAATTTTCTGAGCTGATGCACACAAGTTATAGTAGATATAATTATATAATACTTGAAGTTATACTCCAATGCTGTGATCACATGACAGGCTGGGTGGTATGCAGTGAGCTAGAACCAGTGTTGGGAGTACAGTAACATAGAGGAAGTATAACTGTGTTACTAATGGCGTTATAAGTTAATTAATGGAGTAACATTTCGTTTGTTGTTTTGCCTGACTTTAATGGACTATAACTGAAGTGACTGATATCAAGAAGTCCTACCAATGGCTAGAAAGGGCTGACCTACAGGACCGTACTGAAGCACTCATCCTGGCCGCTCAGGAACAAACCCTAAGCACCAGAGCGATAGTTCAGATCTACCACACCAGACAAGACCCAAGATGTAGGCTGTGCAAAGAGCCTACACAGGATTCAAATGTTATGTGCAGTTATGTGCTAGAGTGTCTGAAGCACTCCAGCACATAACTGCAGGGTATAAGATGCTATTAAAGACAGCTTACAAGGAGCACCACAACCATATGGCTAGAATATTGTATAGGAAGATGTGTGCAGAATACAGAACAGAAACGCAAAGGTCAACAACACTACTGAAAGTGGTAGAGAATGAGAGAGCAAAGATCCTGTGGGACTTCCAGATTCAGACTGACAGGATGGTAATGGAAAACCAACCAGACATTGTAGTGGTGGATAAAAACAAAAGAAAGCCATTGTGGTGGATGTGGCAGTGCCAAGTGATAGAAACCTAAGGAAGACGGAAAATGAGAAACAGGAGAAATACCAGGGACTCAGAGAAGAACTGGAGAAAGCCTGGAAAGTGAAGGTGACAGTGGTGCCTGTGGTAATTGGAGCACTCAGGGCAGTAACCCCCGAGCTGGAGGAGCAGATCCCTGGAAAAACCTCAGACATCTCCAAGAGCAGCCAAGATACTGCGCAGGACCTCAAAGGTCCCAGGTCTCTGGTAGAGGACCTGAGCTTGGGGTGAGAAACCACCCACGTAGGGTGAGAAGAGAATTAATTTCTACAAGTCTTAATATTTTTCCTCTTTTATTTGTTATACTATTTGATAAATAAACTTACATCCATCGCTCACCAAGAACTACTATCAACAAGTTACAATGTAACATAGTTATTACACTATTTTTAGTTAATATATTTAGCTAGAATTATTGCTCAAATTTGTCCAAACATAACAGCCCTTTACTGTTTTTTTTTCTATAATTTAAACTGGGAGGCTTTTCTGTGCGCATGTATGTGTGTTTCTTTGTACACGCGTACATGTATGTGTGTGTGTGTGTGTTTCTCACAGCAGCAGCAGAACAGGGCCACCTACAGCAGTGGTTATTAATCCAGTATTCCTGCAGGGAAACACGATCCATCTATCACAAAAGTCATATTTAATTGTGAAAACCGCGTTCAGATCCGGAAAACTGCCGCTTTACTCAAAGTGCAGAGTTGAACGGAGTGAGGGAATGTTCTGGTGATGAATGACTGTGACCCTCTTTTTGGTTAGACTTGGGCGGGTGGACAGCTGGATAGATCGAGCAAAGCACAGAAAGGAGAACGGAGAGGAAGGGGGAAGAGAAGGAGGAAAACTTGGTATTCAGAGAATCACTCCAACTTTTCATCTGCCCTCAGGCCGAGCGGGGGCTCAAGGGAATAACAAGCATCTCCTTCAACCCTTTTCTCTGTTCCCAGGATACAAAGAAGCAAAGCCCTCTAAAAATAGTGTGACTGTATTTCTTTGTGTGCGCTAGTCTATGGCTTTTGCAGGACTCCATGCATAATGACTTCCATTAACCTTCACACTACTGAAGGACAGAAAAAAGATTAACTGTGCATAACATCAGACCTTTTCAAGATTTTTATGCTTTCTGTGTCTCTAAGATTCTTGCAGCTTCTCCCCCGTGGAAAAAAAATCGTACTTTTTTCCTGTGTTAACAATAACTGACAGGAACAGTTGCCCCAGACTATTAAGAAAACATTGCTATTTTGTTCTATTCCAGACCGGTTTAAAGTTTATTAATCGTATCGATTAAAGTCAGTTTGACGCCCTCCCTCACCCCTGAAACAAGCGAAGAGGCTGGAAAAAGTAAGAACCGGCACAGATCTCCTGTCTTTCTTTGGCTCCATCTAGGCCACTTGATTTGCGGCCCTGTATGGAGACTATGTAAATGCAATGAGACCCCAACCCACTAGGGGGCCACAGAGCAATAGCTTTTTGCCTCCCCTGAATTTATCCTAATTTGCCTATAATAAACACATATTTTTATTGATAAAATATAAAGAAATATTTGTGGCTATGGTTGTTTTTTTGTATGATTGTGTTAAAATGATTAGACTTTGCTTTAACAAAGATCATAAAGTTTATTCATTTCTTTATTTTTTATTGTTGCCTTTTAATTAAAATTTGATTTGATTTGATTTATTGATTTATTACAAGCATTTTAGGCAAAGCAATAAGAAATGTGCACATATTTATCAAACTCATTACAGAAATGGTGAAATGCATAGATTGAAAAGACAGAAAATAAAACAAACACAATTTGCCTAATTAAATACAGTGATCATTAACTAAAGTATAAGTAGAACTTGATTTATTGCTTGAAAAATGATGTCTTACTTTAGGATTGTTTGTTGATTCTGGTTTCCGAGTGCAAAGACAGATTTAAGATTCTGCAAAACATTTCTGAATTCCAACTTTATATCATTTTAAAAGCAAATTTCAAGTAGAAAGGAGATAAAGCTCCAAATAAGTCCCTCAGAGTCAATTTATCCTGGCGAGGTTAATCCTAAAATTTTTCCAAACGAATATTTACTTAATCTAGTTTATATTTGTTTCAGTATGATTTTAAGGTCATTGTGGAAGTGCTTCAGCGATAACCCGTTTGTATTTTGTGTGCTTGACACACATATTCATACCTTTACTTCTGATACAAAAACCTTCTTCAAAACAACTCATATTTAGCTTGTTAAAATGGCTTAGTGTCTTGTTATTATCAGTGAAAACAGAGGAAACACAGTGTTGCCTCACCACAACATACAGTATATTTAACGAATAGTGAAAGCTAAATATTCTTGGTACCTGGACACTTCCTGTTGCAGAGTAGGCTGCATAAGAGAACTGCTGCTGCAGTCCATCTTTTGGTTCCCGCTGGTCACATGAGATCCCGGTGGGCAGGAAGCACTGATGGCTCGACCTGTCAGTGATGGTGTTGGGTGTAGAACCAGGTTTGCTGACCAGAACTGTGTGTTCAGACACTTGAACGTTGGTCAAACCGAATTCCACCCACTGTCTGTAGAGGTACCTGGCTCTGGCTTCTTCACCCTCATCTGAAAGACTGGAGAATGACCTAAAACAACAAAAAAGTGAAGGTCTTTCACCTGTTTATCTGTTGGTTTGTTTAGTTATTAGGGGTGTAACAATCCATTTAATAGCGATTCGATGCATAACTTAATTTTTGGTTGGTGATCCGATTCATAGTCAATATTGGTTCATTTTGAACGATCTGATTCACCGAGCTAAAGACATTTCAGGACATCTTTAGCCAGAAATTCAACCAGTGGAACTCAGAGATAAACACTTGAGCACTGAAGAGTGCAGATGAAGTTTTCCAGATTCCTTGTCTTTCTTGCAAGATTATACAGTGTAAATGCAATATTTGAACAAGCAAAAAAAGTAAACAAGAATGAATGTCAAATCCATTCACATTTTATTTTCATAAAGTTCAGCCTGCTGTCGTTTTTTCACATCCAAATAATCTAAATGAAACAATATTAGAACATTCTAGCACACTGTATGGTCACGTTTGTTAAATTCAAAGAGTTTCCACACAGATCTGCTGCGTGTTGTCTGCTGTGATGCATTTGGCGGTTTTTATGTTTTAGTTAAATAAACCTACTGTGGATTGGTGGAATATAACTCGTGACACCCCTATTACTTATTGATCAAGGTGACAAACAGGAACGTAAGATGATCTTGAAAGACTAAGTGTTAAATTTATGAAACTGTGTTTGGATTTTGACGAATAATGGGGTTTAGGAGATCCAAGCTTTTAAAAACCCTAAAGCTCAAAATGAAACAAAAGTGAGACAGCGAGAAAGAAAAGCTGTTTAAAAGGGAAAAAAAAGGTAGACATTTCTTTCTGTTAAACAGTATAAACCACGAGAATCATTTCCTGTCTTTTGTTTTTTCTTTGTTGTTGGAAGCTGGGTTGACAAAAAGTATAGAGTTGATGTTGTTATGTTTGGCTCCAAACTTCATGACCTCTGACTGAACCCTGCTTTCTTTGATTCCCCTTCTTTCTCTGACTGCTGAGGCTTTTTCCCTTTAAACTCCTGCTGTGCAGCACTGGACAAAAAATATCTATCTATCTATCTATCTATCTATCTATCTATCTATCTATCTTTCTGTGTGTGTTTATCGTGGAAACAGAAAACACCATAGGATGGGAATTCAAAGATTTCTTCACAGCTCTGAAGACCTAATTTGTTACGGAATAAATCAACCCATCATCTAATCTTTGAAAGCTATTTTCTAAAAGGTTTTTTGTTTTTTTTTAGGCATAATTACTTTCTCAGATAACTAAATAATTTATTACAATATTAAAATGAAAAGAATATGTCTTTCAACAGATATAATTAACCCAATATAATTGTTTTTTCTTCATCAACCTTATATTTGTCTTTGATGCTCATTTTTTTATGTTATTGTGTTGAAGACAAGTTATTGTGTTGAAGACAATTGGCTGAGGCCCTGCTGTGGAGGTGCCCACGCTGGAGTGTGCAGCTGACCCTGGTGCAGTGTGGTGTGGCTTAGACCAGGCCTCAGACCAGTCACACGCACATACACTCACAGACACACACACTGAAGGAGGAGGGTTTGGGGAAGAGACAGAGGGAGCTAAAATTGTGTGCCTTGTCTAGGCTACCCCACCTTGGTGGGACACAGCCTTGGTAAATGAATGAATGTGTTGAAGACAAAAAAGTGAATCTTTAACCGTCTTCCTCTCATTCAGGTTTTTGCCTGATAAAGTATATATATATATATATATATATATATATATATATATTTTTTTTTTTAAATCCTCTGCTTTATGTTTTTTTCTTCCTATTTGTTTTGCATTTTTACACAACTTGTTTTTTTTATTTTTGCAAGAAAAATTATTTAATGCAAATAAGGCAGAAGCTGACACACGGGTTTGAAAAAGTCACAATTAAAAATTTCCTCATCTCACACTTTTCATTTACAAGGAGTACAACTTTCATTCAATCAAATATGTCTTATCAAGTGATTCTATTGGTTGTTGGATCGAATGAATTTTAGAAAATTCCCAAAATATTGCATCTGACTTTGAATATACTGTTAAAGTTTCATACCCCTATGCCTGGCTTTACTAGAAAGACAGCTTTAGATTCAGATCTGGTTGACTGTTAAATGTACACATAGTTTTAAGAGGTCATTAAGGACAAATTTCTAGGCTTTTGTAATATTGCTACTTTTTTTTTAGTTAAACTGAAATAAATTGGATTCAAATTAAAATTAGGGTTTTTGTAACAATATTTGTTTTTTTGTAAGCCTTAAAATACTTCAAAGGATTAAAATATAAATAATGTTGCCCCCATGATTTACTTAATTCTCATTGAAATGGAAAAACATTCAGTCAGTTCGGGTTTATCATCTATCCTGTGCAGGGTCACTGTGGCAGAGGCAGGAAACAACTTGGCAATTTTTTCCGTCTACTCACATTCAGTCCTAAGGACTGTTTAGAGTCCAGTCAAATTCACAAAAAGTTTTTATGATTGTTGGAAGAAGCCAACGTGCCCAAAAAAAAATTTAGAAAACAAGCAAATTCCACTTAAAGGATTTAAACTTCATAGAACCTTCTTGCTGTGAAGCAACACCTCTCTATCATGTAGCCCTTGATTAGGCTTTAAATTTAATTTTGATAATAGTATTTCTAATAAAATTATTCAACATGGACATTTTATGTGAAGGATTTTCATGTGAAAGCTTGGGTTGAACTGTGGCTTAGTGGAGAAAATCATTTTCAAAATATTTTAAAGTGGATTAAACTTTATTATTTATTTTCATAAAGTATTTAAATATTACCATTCTGTTTTTTGAAGGGCCAATGTAAAACTGATGTTTTAAAAGTTCCACACTAATGAAAAAAATCAATAAAACCAACAGGAACTGATAGCAATAGATATGCTTTATTGGCAGTCCATGTCAGGCCAAAAAAATGCAACCACATTTGATCTTATAAGACATAAAAAAAAAAAGAAAAACTATATTTTTCTGTTCAATCTCCTGTATAACTTAAGTTGGGTAACTATGGAGAGAAAAACTCCCTCTAAGAGGAAAAATTGCTAGCGAGTGCCTTCACTTTAAACCTTCTTCAGTGGTTGAGCACTTCCCAAAATCATAACCAGTCTTTGTTAGGTAATCTTTTCCTTGTTCTGGCCCAGGAAATGTTTTTTTTTCTCTTGAAAAAACCCAACATATGAGGTGAAGGATGTACTATTACTCTCTGTCCCCCAAATTTTTTGCAAAGGAGTTGGTTAATCTGACTACCTCCTCATAAAAGTACTGCCATGGTCGCTCCACGCTGCCAGAAAAAGTTAAACCTGAGGACATGGAGCAGACTGCTGCACACCTGAACCGTGGCATGTTTTCTGCCGCCGGGACCGAGAGGTTTAAAAGTAGAGCTGTTCTTATGCATTAGTTGTCCTGACGTAGGGCACAGGCACACAACGTGTCTGCCCTGAGCTGTACTGGCAGGGAAACAGGAGAGAAACCCCTCCAAGTGAATAATCTTATGCTCACAGGCCAACTGTTCATAAAGTGTGACAGAAACACAAGCACAAGCATGCTTTAATTAAACTAAGGAACTCTCAGCTTTATTTTAAAAATAATTTACCTGCTGAAACTATGTTTGTGTAATATTTTGTTCAGTTGTTAAGTACAGCCTCAATTTAATATTATAATGTGTTTCAAAGAGAGTCTGTATAATATAATCTCTCTGCAATATAGTGGGAGTATAAGTACAGCGGGGAATATAAGTATTGAACACGTCAACATTATTACGTCAACTTTATTACACAAAACTTCATTTATGGACATAAATGTTTGGATTTCTTTCTATGTGTGCATTACTTGGGTTGATGCCGACATCTGGTGAAAATTTCATGTCGATAGCTCGATTAGAAATATGTTTTTTGAGAGAAATGTTGACATGTTCAATACTTATTTTCCCCACTGTAGGTGTCAAGCCACAACTTGGGAAGTTGTTTTATTTCATGCAGTTTACATTTAATAAAGTTATATTGATGCATTGCTTGGTTGAAACTAATAGAAACATTCTCATAAGTTTGTTAAAAGCTTCAACCAAACTCAGGCAATGCAGTTAGCTATTCGGATAATGCTACATGTAAGCATACTTGAAACATCCATCCATCTTCTAAACTTGCTGAATCCCTTAAGGGGGTCGTGGGGTTGCTGGACCCCGTCCCAGCTACTGTTGGGCAAAGGAAGGGGACACACTGGACAAGTCACCAGTTTGTTGCTGGGCCACACAAGACACAAACAAACACATTCATTCCTAGGGGCAATTTAGAATCTCCAATTAACCTATAAAGCATGTCTTTGGACTGTAGGGAGGAAAACCAGAGAGCCCGGAGAAAACCAACACATGCACGGGAGGAACATGCAAACTCCACTCAAAAAGCACCTGGGATTGGACCAATAGCCCTTCTTGTTATGGAATGAAAATCTAATCACTATTTCACCATTCAGCCCATACTTGAAACATTTTATCCAAAAGTTCATTTCATTTTGTTAGCTATCATATTTTTGCTTACATAAGCTTTCATGTACAATAGTTTCTATTTAATTTTAGAATTCAACACAAAACATCACAGGTTGGAGGAAGGAAATTACATTGTTTGAGATAAAGAGATTGTCACAATTTTCTGGCCAATGAGGGTAAAGAACTGGAAGGCTTTCTTTTAAGGAGGACTAATCAAATGAAGACCTGCTTGTATTATTTAAAAAAAAAAGATAGAGCAGTTCTTTTCTGCGTGACTAGCTAATTAAAATGTCAAGATCACATATTTATGTAAGTTTGACATGCTTTTCATTTGATACCTCTGTTTCAGTAAAGTAGGAAGGATGCTCCATTTACCCCCATGGGGGAAACATTATTTATATTTTAATCCTTTGAAGTATTTTAAGTTAATGTGTCTTGTTGTGAGTTAATGTGTTGTGAGTTATTGTATTGTATTGTGTTGTAAGTTAAAGTGTTGTGACCTTTCTGGGCCACCGCACTAAATACCGGTTTTTCACCAGACAGAATCCAAATGGTACTCATTGCCACTTTTCGCTGTGGAGCCAACAGCAGCAATGTAAAGTTCAGTGTCTTACCCATACGCTTGGGCACATGGCTAGGGCCTGTAATCAGGAATCCAACCTATTGCCACAACTGCCCTCTTTAATGTAACATGTTGATCACATCTGTGGTCTAATATCAAAATTAAAACATTAGAGTTCAAAGTTAAAACAATTTGCTCATGTTGCAATCATCTGGACTGAACTGGATTAATGCAACTGTAATTAGCTTGGTTTGATCTTTTTTGCTCCTTTGTGAAGCGCCTGGAGACAACCTTCGTTAAGAACTGATACTTAATGAATTAAATGGAATCAACACTAGCCTTTCGGGTGCCCTAAGCAGCATTACTTTGTGCCCGCCCCCGCCTCTTCCCACAGCCCACAGTCTGAAAAAAACAAGACAACGAGAACCTGATATTTATAAGTATTGTTTTTTCAACAGGCACAAACAACTGCCATAGTCTAAACTAACTTAATAACTTAATAATACTAACTTTTTAGATTATCAAATGACAGCTTCACTGCCTATTGGTTTAAGTTTTAAAGGAAAACTTCCCTTAGCTCAGGCTATTTTAACCAGCATTCTAATGCAGTTTACAATACATTACATTTTTGATAAACTTCTTGAAGCCGTTCATCTCTTCTAATAAAATATTATATTTATTTGTAGGTTTGTTTCTTTTTTTCCCCATATATATGTTATGAATAGATCAATATATAGCCTTTTCTGTTCCCTTTTATCCTGTCACTCTCACCTGTACAACAAATTAGTGGTAGTCAAGTAGATATCTTTTTTCTGACCATTTCTGGTATAAAACTTTATGTTTTTTTTGCATAAATAGACGATCACATTGTGCTGTACTTTGTGTATAGCACAGGGTGGGAGCACAACATTATTTCTTGTTTTTAATTTTTCAGTGATGAGAAGACAGAAAAGAAACACCTTGAAGAGAATTTTTCATCTAAATGAAAAATGTAAAAAATTTGAAACAGCGATGACAACCCTGTCCTCTTTTTGGTTTTTCAATATGTTTTTTGTGGCATTTTTCTAATGATGAGACAGAAAGTTAAGCTTGAAATTGCATTTCTGAGTATTTCTTTATTCAAATTGTTGTGACGAAAAAATTGGCAAAAGATTGTAGGTGTGATGTACAAGTTACTACGGCAAGCCACAAGGTCCCTGCTCCTCTCCATTATGATGGATCCACTTGAAGACAACTGAATCCATGTACGTATTTGTTTTTGTCATCCCAGCTGGTATCTGGCTTAAAACTGTACAGCTGGATAGCTGTAGTTTTTATTTGACCTAAAAACGGGATGATCATACTTAAAAAGAAAACTGACCACTGGAAGCACTTATACAACAAATCAACAGATGGGACTTTAAAAGTCTGAATGTTGGCTGACACCCAAACCAGACTGATGAATGAACGCCAAAACGGATGTGATTCCCTCAAACCCTACCAGATCCAGTGATCCAACCTCCCGTTCCTTAGGGAGCTTTTACTCCATCCAGACACAGTTTAACTGCAGCTGCTCGTCTTGACATTTCCTTGCCGCTAATAGGATTGAGCATGGATATCATGTACATCTTCTGCATTTATTTTGTAGAGAATATAATTTCAAAAAGGCATTTGAGAAACTTCAAAAAGAAGAAGATAATGTGTGTTATTTCCATGCTGTGCAACCTTTCCTGCGCCTGCCGAGATGCTATGATTGTTTTGAAGTGTTAATACGGTTGCATTTGAAGCCTGCTGACTGTGTTTATCTGATAAGTGGATAGAATTGTCCGCTGTGAAGCCTCTTTTCTCCACAGAGTCATGAAAAAGTGTTTATTCAAAGACCAGCATTTATGTCATCAAAGGCTTTTTGCAATGTGTCATATCTTGTCCTTTTTGGTGGTGGGCTTTAATTAATTCTTTATTCACAGAATCTGAAAGCAGCTTCTAGAAATGTCTCCTCTGAATAAAAAGCAAAGCCTGTTCTCAAACTTTCAGTGTAAGGGGAAAGGATTCTATAGGTTCTTCAAAATTGAGTGTACAGTAGAAGATGAACTCCCAGCAGGTTTCTTTGAAGTGCATACAGTGGTGTGGAAAGTGTGTTCCTAAAATTTGCTTGCTTGGGTTTTATATTGATGAGATGTAAAAATCATTGATCAGTGAAGTAGGAAGATTAATCTGACTGTACTTTCATAGGTGAGGCGCCTTCTGCCTCTGCTCGCTATAATATATTCCTGCAGGACACAATAATTTTAATAGCTCGTTCATTTTTTTTTTCAATTGATTTTCTCTCTTTCAGTGCACATTAGTCACGTTTTATTTCTCTTATCCCTTTGTGGCGCCCGTGCTCAAGCTCCTTGAAAGTACATTTTTATTCAGGAGGCAAAGCGGATGTTTAGCTTGAATCTCAGTCAGTGTGGTGCCTGCCAATAAAGAAGACTCAACACATTACTGGGAGGTCTGCTTAGGAAAATGGAAAACTGGGAAATCCCTCCATCCACCAGCACTTTGACCAATATCAGAACAAGGATGCTTAAGTCAAGTTCATTAGAAACAAGTGCATGCAGGTTCATATACATTTTAAAAGTCTGACAAATCAAATTTACTGGGTAATCAATCTGGACTTCTGCGCCGTCCGTATGATTTAATTAGAAAAACAATAAAGGTTTACGATTTCAGAGACAAAAGTAAGGAATTGCAAAGTAAAGAAAAATCTTCCCTTGAACTGTAAATTTGAACTAAGACCTCATTCATTTTATCATCATGATAAATTGTCATGGGAGTTCCTCCTCTTTCTAATAAATTCTTGTTTTATGATGATCATTTTCAGTTTTGCATAAGTGGACTTTAATGACAGTTGTTCAGCTTTTGCCTTAGTCACAACTGCCCTTACCGCATGTCATTTGGTCAGTAAGGACCCAGTGCGAACACCTTACTAATGACTATGGCGTAAGGGCACCGTATGAAGGCCTCCCCCATATGTCATACCTTATGTTGTCCTTAGTGATACTGTATTTCACTATACATTCACCGCATGCACAACAATATACTTTCCATTTTTTCCTCAGGCGTTCATGGACAGGAGTCGTAGACCTGTGAGGGTCATCCACCGTACGGGTGCACGTTACTATTTCATTTACAAGGAGAGGGAAAAAGCTCTAAAGACTCTACTTATTGAACTGAAACCCATAGTTATAGTTTAAGGAGAGTCTTCAGCTGGTTTATTCATCACCGTTTACCAATCAAAAGCACTTATATATTGGACCTATAACTAGAGTTAACCACAGTTATCCCATAAGAACCAAATGCATTCTTGTCCTTCGTTTTTTTAAACCTTGTGCTATCTTAGATGACCCCACCCTTACATTGACGTGTTCTCCCTACCATGACAAAGATGGATAAAGGTAGAAAGATTTCATGTAATCCATGGACACCAGTGAAGATCACAAATCATTGAAGAAAAAAGGTTCAGCGCACTGTCTAGTGGGTCTAGATGACCCAACTCCCAATGTTAAAGTGCCAGGATAGCACAAGGGTTACCCCTCATGGGTATGCCAGAGACTAAACTGGCTACAATTGGGCAACACCCTGGACATGGTTGCCAGTCTGTCGCAGCCCCACACAATCACACACACAGTCACAACCATGGGCAATTTAGAGTAGTCAATCAACCTATGAAGCCGGTTTTTGAACTGTCTCAAGGAATAAAAGCAAAAGCATGGTGCTCATTTTCAGCTACATCGACAGCTTTAAACTCCGAACAGACAAGCAGGGCCATCTGGACTGTAGTGTTCTTGAATGTCACCATTCAAAATCTCACAGCCTTCCAGAAATGATGGTCCACCAGTGTGTTCATCCACCTCAGACAGTTGGTGTCTAGTTTGAATGCATGTGAAGGTTCATATGCTGGCTTACACTGGCCGGCAGTCTGAGAGAAAAGAGTTCAGAGACAGGCTGACTTTGAATGAAGGAGCATTTGAGGGCCTGCTTCTCTCTGAATGAAAATAAGCTTCAGTCATGCTCTGCTTGGAAACACACAAATCACAATTATCTACTCTTAACACACAAAATTAAGCTTTTTAGAGTGGTATGGAGTGCAGCACAACTGCAGATGCAGTCTCAAAGCTGTGATCCTGACTTCATGCAAATGAATATTTTGTCAGGGCCATATCTAATTAATGAACTTAATCTGGGCTTTTGACTTTTATGATTCTTATTAACACTCAGTAATAAAACTCAGTAAAGATGCAGCGGCCCCACACTGAACCAGCTAAATTAAATGACAGCTTTATTTGCACAGAGACATTTCCAAAGGTTGATGGTTGAACTGTTAGAGCAGGACCGAGCGGAACAGTTTTCAGTCTTTGAGCAAATATCTGCATAGGTTTCATCTAAAAAAATAAATAAATAAAAAACTGAAAAAACTGCAAACTAACCAGAATTTTGGTTTAAAATACACAAGCACACATCAAACACAGCTGATTTAACTGAAACCAATACAATTATTTCTATAAACTATGCACTTAAATGCACTCTCAATTTTCCAATAACCAACTCTTTATTTTATGATCATGACCCATCACTGAACATTTTATTTCTTGGTGTCACTCTATTCAAATATATGTAAACCACCTTATAATGGCTGAAACTCTACTAAACGATTGGTTGATTAAGGACACAATCTAACAACCACCAAGGTTAGGAGAATTGAAAGAAAGTAGACCTGGAGTATGTATAGAGTTGTAGGATCACAAGACTGAATGAGTGAAATATGGATTCAATGTGGTAGCAGTGCAAAGCTAAAACAAACCATCAATTGGAATTTGAAAGTATAACCAAGTCAAGTAAACCAATAACAGAACAGGAAAATAACTTACTACCAGATCAGCCTGAAGGACGAAGAGAAATATGTTGAGACTTTCTTCAATCATTTTCATAAAGGAAAAAACAAACACCCCAACCTCATTCTCCAAATGAAACCTCCCCAAGTAGTTTCCTTGTCCCGTCTCATCTCCAGGCAGTAGCTACAGTGACATTCTGAATGCCATTGAAAAAATCTCCACATAGAGTTTGAAGGTTTGCAGGAGTATCTAGACTTCAACTTGTACCAGGTGAGCAAGCCCTCGGCAACAACAAGATCAAATGAACTCTCTTTAACCTCCAAGCATCCAACATGAGGGACAGGGAAAGTCTAGTCATGCAGGTGATGGTCTGCAATGTCTGTTATAACTTGTGAACCACCTGCATGCCCATATCAACCCTAAGGGCAGGGCAGTTGTGACTATGACATTAACAAAATATATTTTTCACTGCTCTCTTTAAAATATGGTCGATACGGTAATCAAACACAGTCCCACACTATCAGCCTTGTGTAGCCAATACTTTTCCCTCCTTTTAAGTTTGTTGATTTATATATTTATTTATTGTTTCCTCTTTATGGCTTCCTCTATCGGAGCTTCCTACATCTGTTAAGACTGTCATTCATCCAATGTTTTTAAAAGCTCATCTGGACTTTCCCCCTCTTACCTAAGAGGCTTTCTTAATTCAGAATTGAGTGTCCTTACATGCAAGCTCCCATGCATCTGTACAGGCGCACTGTAGTGTCACATCAGAAGCATTTAGCTCATTTTGCATGCGGGTGCATGCATGTTGTTTGTTTACATGGACATAAGCTCATTCATAGGCTTCACTTCCACTCACTCAGAAAAGCAATGTACACACTTAGGTTTTGTTGCGTGGAATGTCCGTGGGCTTGGCTCTGGGGCAAAAAGGTTGAAGTTTTGAATCACCTCAATTATACAAACGCAAGGATAGTTTTATTGCAAGATACCCAGTTCTCCAACTCTGCATATCTTGCTGTCTTCTCAACATGGGTTCCCTCTGAGTTCTCACCCTATAATAAATCCAAACTCTGAGAAGTTGCTATTTCAAATAAATAAAAATGCAAAATTTGCAAACAGAAGAAGTTTCTGATCCAATAGACAAATATATTATTACAAACACACACCCTCTTTCACTGGGTGTTCTCATCCCTGCCGCCTCAATCTGTCTCCACACTGAATATAGGAGGAGGCTTCAATCTAACACTTGATCCAGAACTTGACAGAATGAGTACAGCAGAGAACCAGCATATATGGCAATCGACAGGTATTTTAAAACAGTATCTGAAAGATCTGGGTTTCTGTGATCCTGGTTGTTCCTGCATGTCACCCAAACAACCAAAGGCTACAGCTTTTTCTCACCAACTCATTATCATCAGGTTTAGACTATTTATTAGTCAGAAGAAAAAACTTAATTGAGGTCAAGGATGCTTATATTCAGCCAATAATTATTGACAATCCCACACCAGACCTCATAAGACCTCATCGTTAAGAAGATACAATCCTCTTCATGCAAACACTGGAGGTTTAATACATCTTCTGTGGACATTATTGTACTTAAAAACTGTCACTATGTGTTCGTTGAGAAAGAACAAAAACAACGACGCAATGTAAGAAAAAGAAGCTGTATCTGAATTACAAATATACAACTTGAAACTGCACATAGTTCTGTAGAGGAACCCACCCTGAATGATCAGAGAAGATTTATTTATTTCAATTATATAATTACCAAACAAAAACAGTTAATGCAATGACTGCAAAATTTCAAGTACTTAAAAAAAGGGGAATTTTTGGCTAATTAGTTAAAACCTAATAGAGTAAAATCAATCATTTCATCCATTATTAACCACATAATAGACATTACACAGATGAAAATACCAGTGCAGTGAAATAATTTTCAATAATTCTTTGCTCATTAAAAATTGGTCCATCTACCTCTTGTATCATAGCCTATTGGCCTCATAACAAGACAAACAATACCAGCTAACATGAATTCAGCCAACATAATTCCCCATAATTATCATAATCATCATTCTCCTCTCCGATCATTTTAATTAATGCAGACCTTGATATGACTAGCTAAGCACTTATAAAGGTTAGAAAAAGTTACTCCTCAAATTCAGTCTGAGCAAACTGGATTTAAATGCAGATATTCATTTGACAAGTCAACACTCCCACAAGGGGACACAATCTAGAGCTTCTGAATACCTGTCCTCAGCCTGGGTTAATGCAGAAGGTTGTCTCAGGAAGAGTATCTGATGTACAAGCAAAGCCATTTCAATCATGCAAATCTTGAACAGAACTTTTATACCTAATCCATCATGGTCAAGGTTGATAGCAACAACTACATGTGTTGTTGGATGCAAGTGAAAATAAGACAACTGTTGGTGGAAGGAGAGGAGAAAATCATGTTTACAGACACAGGGAAAATGAACTAAAGGACCTGCAGTAAAAGATTTGTATGTAGAGATTTTGACAGGGAGAACTAGAGAGTTGACTGACATGATGGAAACAAGAAAGGTGAATATTCTGTATTTAAGAGACCAGATGGAAATGGACCTATAGATTGGAAGGAGGGTCAAAGCTTTTTTTGTATTATCATGGTGTAAATGAAAAAAAGGAATGGAGTAGAAGTGGGAAGAGTCATCTGAAAATGTTCTGGAGGTGAAGAGATGGTTAAATGTTGTCAGTGCTTCTGCCCCCAGGTAAATGTACAGAAGACAAGAAGACATTTTGGAGGTAGATGGATGACATGATCTGGGAATCACCTGAGAGGGATGATTGTGGCTGACTTCAATAGGGACGTGGGAGAGGAAAACAGAGGTGCTTTTATCTTGGGGTCTCTGTACTATTGTGCGGTGGGGGCTTCTTTGGTTCTCTCTCCTGTTCTGTCTCTGGTTGGTCAGTCTCTGGTTATACAGGGGGTGGAGATCCTTGGGTACCTTCCCCATCTGGGTCCAGGGAACCCAAGGTCCATGTGCTGCCACGGAGCCCAGCAAAGACTCAGATTCCTTTTCTACATTCAGTCACCCCCCCCCCCCCAGCTCTATAGAGAAACAGATGTATACATGATGGACAGTTGCTTGATGTCTGAAGTATGTTTGTGTTTGTAGGTGTTGGTATACATGTACGCGCTGATTTTTTTTTTCTATATTTAACAATTTTAGTTGATTGTTTGGATCAGCATCAATTTTTGTATGCACATTTGTGCAGAAAATTACTTGTGGCTTTATGTGTTACTTGTGGTTTGCTGGACTGAACTTGCAATCTTCCAATCGGAGGTCGCCACTCTAGTCTAGAAAGACTTTTAGGGAACAGCTATTGATTTCAACAAACACAAAACAGAAACTTAAACACAGATCATGACTCTGGATTGTCATTCCTCGTGGCCTTCATTTTAGCAAAACGCCTGTTCTTGTTTCATCTATTCTTCTGGTGAGAAAGTGAGAACTCAGTTGTGTTAACATGATTTAGGATGAATTTTCTTCATCCGAAAAATGAAGTTCAGGTGATCTTGCAATACTTCTATTACAATAATCCTTCTAAGACCCGGCTTTCCCTGCAGCTGAACGCACTTTGAACTTCTTTCACAGCTGACTAACACATCATGTGTGAAATATGAAGGATTAAAAAAAATGTGATCTCAGACCACAGTTACAATGATACAAAGCTGCAGGCTTCAGCTGTGCTTTACTAATATTACTAAGCCCAAATATGTGTGTGCGTATTTGCACACTTTTCTACTGACACCAAGCAGATCATTTGACTATGTGATCTGCTTTTAAATGAGAAACAGAATTCATTTAATCTGTTTAATAGATTATAGAGGTATTGTGTGTCTTTTTAATTCATGTCACGGCTTCCGGTTCCAGGTTACACAGCAGGACGCGTGGCGTGCCTCTCTGCGAATACAACTATCTTCAAATTACTTAAAAAGTTGATTTTCTCCAAAAAAGAGAGCTGACCATGCCCCCGGAGAAAACCCAGGAATACGAAGACCTCAAAAAGACTCTTGACGATATTCAAGAGACGCTGAAAAGCTTTATGGACCAAGTGTCCACTAAGCTAACGCCACTTTGGGAAATGATGGAAGAGTTCCGAAGATTTCGGGCTCAAAACGAACAGCGAGAAAAACGGGTCGACATTCTGGAGAAAAGACTGGACGATGTGGAACAGCAAGTTGTTGCTGTTGCGCTTTCGGCTTTTCCCATCAGGGGTCGCCACAGCGAACGAGTCGCATGTCAAACTTGGCAATATTTTACGCCGGATGCCCGTCCTGACGCAGCCCTCTCAAAGTGACCGGGCTTGGGACTGGCACAGAAGTAGAGAAGGGAACAGGGAGCAGCCCGGATTCGAACCCAGGTTTCACGGACGGAAGGCGCCACAAACCAGCACGAGCTAAACCAGCTCCCATGATGTGGAACAGAAAGTAAGGATGAATAATGTCATTCTCACTGGAGTACCAATCAAAACTGGAGTGAAGCTGACAGCAGGAGCTAGCACTGCTAATGCTAGCGCTAGCATAGCTAGCAGTGCTTATACGGAGATCGGTGGAGAGTCTCTGGTACACCAAATGGAAACATTTCTCACATCTAAAGGGATTTCCCTGGATCTCAATACCATCGAGTCCTGCCAACTGCTCCCCAGGAGAAAGGAGACGGATAAACCAGCGATCCTCATCAGGTTTGTGAATCCAAAACACAAGCTAGCTTTGATGCCTCAAAGGAAACACCTGAAAGGTTCAGCTGCTTATCTGAATGACCATCTGACCAGAAGGAATGCTGAAATCTCAAAACATGCACGGCTTCTCAGGAAGGGTAAGCAGATTGAGAACACTTGGGTTAAAGGCTGCAGGATTTACGTCAAACCGCTCGGTCCACCGGACCGGGCCAAGGTTCTGGTTGTGAACACCATGAAGGACTTTGAGAAGTGTCTTATTACGGTTGTCTGAAACAACATGCAGTAATAAATCAAAGAGTCAAATCATTTCAAGAAATATGACGCCTGGATTCATCACTTTCTCTGTATGTCTGACGTCACCTGAATAACAGCAGAGAGTTCTGACATGCAGACAACTTGACCTCAACTTTCACCGCCGCTGATATCAGCTGAAGAAGGATATGGACCTGAATCTAATGTTTGCAGACATAACATCAAAGAGAACTAAACTGTTTTGAACCCAGAAGATCAGCTGTTATTCAGCAGAAGAAGAAACACCAACCTTGGACAATCGACAGATTATGGACCCTTTTTATTTTTCCCTTACAGCATTACTTAATTATAAAAAAATAAATAAAAAAAAATATAAAAAAAGTAAAACGAATGATTAATCACTTATTGAAAATTGTTATATTGATTGACTTTTAATGATATTACTTCACTTGCTCCAAAAGTTGATAAATTGATTCAAAAATCTTTCCTAATGTAGCAGAATTTCGCACATGTTTTTAACTTTTGATACTTGATAAAATTTTGCTATGAAAATTCCTGAAACAGTGTTGTGTCTACTTTACTGATATGGTATTATGTTTTAATCATATGAATGACTTTTATAAGTAACATAATCTGCATATATTTCAGATGACTGATTTGCATTTGCCATGTTATTTCAAAAATAGTTATTTTTTACGTAATAATTAAGTAATTAATCTTTGGCATGTGCTTTATCTATACCTTATTATTCTTAATTCTGTCTGATAAAAGCTAGGAACTGGATATTGATAAATCATGTAATAAAATGGTTATAGTATAACGGGGTGGGATTATATAAGTTCGCTTCCTTCCACTCCCTTTCAAGCAATATTTATTAATATGTCTAATTATCCCAAGTTTGATTAGTTACTGTATGAATGTATAACTGATGATTATATTGCTTTTGTGTATTATTTCTGCTTAATTGCTTGAAATAAACCATTTCAAATCAAATCAAATGTGCTGCTTTAATCATGACAACAAGGCATTCTATCATATGGAAGTAACAGGAGGAGAATATAAAATGATCTGCTGATCATATTTGATGGTCAAACTTTTAAGAAAATAGATAGGAATGTTCTTTTAATGAAGCTACCTATAAATCAATATCAAGTATGAATGAGGAGTGAATGAATAATGGACATAATGTAAGCGCTTTGGGTGTCTTGAAAAGCGCAGATAAATCCAATCCATTATTATTATTATTATATACATTATTGTATATAAAAATTGTTCAATTAAGTTGTTTAGGGCTTGGAAGAGATGCTTTGTATGCATATGGAGATGGGATCGTTAAGTTGTGAGAGTCCATGTGAGGAAGTGTTGATTTTGCTTGACAGAGATGAGGGGATTCGATTGTTTATGGTGAAAAATAATTTGTTCACCTACAAACAAGCAGGATTTCTGGCTCTCACAGACCTGTAACTTCTTCTGTGAAGGATCCTCAGTCCTCCACTCCTTACCTAAATTATTGGCACCTGCTGAACTGGTGACCTATATAAAACACACCTGTCCACAAACTCAAACAGTCACATTTCAAACTCCACTATGGCCGAGACCAAAGAGCGGTCTAAGGACACCGGAACACATTGTTGACCTGCACCGGGAAGACTGAATCTACAATAAGTAAGCAGCTTGGTGTGAAGAAGCAACTGTGGGAGCAATTATTAGGAAATGGAAGACTCACAAGACCACTGACAATCTCCCTCCATCTAGGGCTTCCCACAAGATCTCACTCTGTGGGGTTAAAATTATCACAAGAACGGTGAGCAAAAATCCCAGAACCACATGGGGGACCTAGTGAATGACCTGAAGAGAGCTGGGAAAAGTAACAAAGTAACAAAGGGTAGCCTTTGGGCGGCAATTTAGCTCAGGTGGTAGAGCAGGTCGTCCAACAACTGAAGGGTTGGCAGATCGATTCCCACTCTTCCCACCCAGCTGCCGCCCCCTGAGCGCGGCTAGTCTGCAGCTCACTGCTCCCCCCAGGAGATGGGTCAAAATGCAGAGAAGAATTTCCCCATTGTGGGATAAAAAAAGTATCAATTATTATTATTATTATTATTATCAGTAACATACTACACTGCCGGGGACTCAAATCCTGCAGTACAAGTTGTGTCCCCCTGATTAAGCTAGTACATGTGCAGGCCCGTCTAATGATTGCTAGAGAGCCTTTAAATGATCCAGACAAGGATTAGGAGACCATGATATGGTCAGATGAAACCAAAATATTTTTTTTTTGGTAAGAACTCAAATCAATGTGTTTTGAGGAGAAAGAATGGTGAGTTGCATCCAAAGAACACCATACCTACTGTAAAGCATGGTGGTGGAAGCATCATGCTTTGTGGCTGTTTTTTAGCAAAGGAACCAGGATGACTGACCAAATACTTTTTTGCCCCACTGAATGGATGATAATCTTTCCAAAACACTCTAGCCACAATTTTCAATTATTCTGTCAGTGACTAATGTTTCTTAAAAAAAAAAAAAATAATATACTGCTTGGTGCATTTATTTGTGTGTTATGAGGATACAAGAATCACAAAGGAGAAATGAACACATTTAGCTTTAAAGCTCACACACAATGGCAGTGCGTGGCATGGATTCCCCATGGGGAATGGAACCCATCCATAACCTCACCGTCCCCCCATGCTATTGTTCCCTTAGAGTCACCTCTGCTCACATCACTGCATTCTCTGCCTTCTTCAGCCATGATGTTCTCTGACATCCACAACATCTTTTCTATTCTGCCCTCATTTTCAAACTCAAGGTAGTTTCCCGCTTTGAATGAATTTGCACTTAGCTATCATTTGTCTGTTTTTAAAAAAGTATGTAACAGTAACAACCCCTGTTGTATCAGTAAAATCTGGCCAACACAAGAGGCCTTCTGCTCTGATCTGCTTGCTCAGCTGTTGGACAGGACAAGTTTAAAAAAATAATAAAATAAAATAAGACAAGTTAAAAAAAAAAGGATGTCATACTATTTGCTTCTTTACTTTTTTTTACTGTCTTTTTAAAGTCCTTGGGGTTTCAATAGTGCACTTTTAGAGTGAAACGATTTAATGTACAATTAAAATATTGTCTTATTTTTCCACTCTTAACGTGTGTCCGATCAGCTTTTTCAATCATAGAGGCGACTATAATCATGTCCTTCTTGCTTACCAGTACCAGAGTTTAAAACTAAACACATTTTATCATTAAATTGAATGACCTTCAAGATCCATACAGAGACCCTTTTTGAAATAGAAGCAGCTGGAAATACATCTACAAACTTTTTAAATGGTGACAGTTTAGGTTTAAAAAATTAGCTGCATTCTTGTTGTAAGTTTAAAAAGTGTTTACGCCCTAAAGGTAGTGTGTTTGGTTTTAAGATATGCATGCTTTCTACAAGATGATGCAGTTCTATACTTTCCTATGACTTTTAGTGGTTAATGGAATTCAAATGACTGGATTCCTGATGCAACCAAGCCTCCAATTTACGTAACTAGTCATTCAACACTTAAGAAAAAGAAAAAAAAGACAAGAATTGTTATTACAATTGTTTTAGATTACACAAGTTTTAGTACTGATTGTACAATTTAAAAAATATATAATAGTATAGCCCCTTGTTGGTCGGAGCTTCAAAGGCGCTCACCAATTTATGACAGAAGTTTCTCCTTGCTGTCTGATCAATTTATAATTCTATCCATTCCATTCTGGCCCTAGAGGCATCCAACACTGCTGTTCTGTCAGAGCTCATGGCTCCAACAAAGTGCTCTTTGAAACCTTTGTGTCCTGATCAGCAGTTTTGCACTCCAACAGCAAATCCAGCAATTTTTTTAAACTTTTGCTATAGAAAACTATGTCGACAAAAGAAAACTTACTTGACATAACATAAAATAGGGTTTTTCTTTCCTGCTCCCAAATGTCATGAACATAACACAAATACCTAAAGCACAAAAGACTCATTTGTATTTTTTTTTATCTCAAAAATGTTCTATTGTTCACCTCTTTTTCCCGGTGAAGATAGTCATACCCGTTAGACATGTGTGTCTACGGCTGATACTTAAAATAGAACAGGACTGATGTAATGTTCGTTCAGCCAAACTTGAGTGTGGTCTGCAGTCGTTCATATCTGCCTCTAGTTATACAAAAGAGTTAACTTCTGCAGCATCTTTTTATCTACAGAGTATCCCAAGCTTACAATCACTTAACTTCTTATGACCTGGCATCCACATGGGTGTCATCACATTTTGGTTTATCTTTTCATTCATTCATTCATTTATTTATTTGTTCCTTTCATGAAAATTGATGTTCAAATGTTTACATGTTTCTCTTACATATTAAACATTTTCATGATTGGAAGGGAGCAGAATTGAAGAACACAATTCTTATAATTATCTGCTCCCTTTTAAACATTACATTTACATTTCTCACACCATCACCTGTACTCAGATTTCACAATGTACAGTTCCACTACACAGTAAATACATTCCATTCATTTAATACATACATTCCAAAAATTCCATTCAACAGTCAAGTTTGTACAAACTAATTTGTTTAGCTTTATACATCCGTTTAAATTGAATAATATTTTGACAACTCTTTAACTGATTCTCCTGGGAATTCCACATTTTTACCCCTGCTATAGACAAACACTTTTGCTTTAATGTTGTTCGAGCAATCTGTTGTTTGAAATCAAATTTTCTCCTATGATTTTCATCTCCTGTGGTAAAAATAAAAAGCTTTTGTAGGTCTTCTGGTAAATCTCTGTTTCTGGCTTTAAACATAACTAATAAGGTCTGCAATTCAATTAAATTTTTAAGTTTTAATAAGCCTGACTTAATAAAAAGTTTATTTGTGTGATCTCTAAAATTAGCTTTGTGAATAATTCGAATAGCTCTCTTCTGTAATAGAATTAAGGGCCTTATATTAGTTTCATATGTATTTCCCCACACTTCAATACAATACGTAAAATAAGGTAAAACCAAAGAGCAATATAACATGTGCATAATATGACATGGTAAAACATATTTAGATTTGTTCAGAACAAAAAGGCTCTTGGCTACTTTATTTTTTACATAAAATATATGAGATTTCCATGTTAATTTGTCGTCCAACATAACCCCTAAAAATTTAGATTCAGACACTTGTTCTATGTTTATGTTGTCAATGGACAAAGTCACTTCTGTTCTGTTTTTATTACCAAATACCATAAACTTTGTTTTAGTTAGATTCAAAGATAGTTTATTGTAGTCAAACCACATTTTGAGTTTTATCATTTCCATTTCAATACTTTTAGCTAAGGTTTTCAAATTATCCCCAGAACAAATAAAGTTAGTATCATCAGCAAATAAAACAAACTGTAACAACTTAGAAATATCACAAATATCATTTATATATAAAATAAAAAGTTTAGGTTCTACAATTGATCCTTGTGGGAGTCAACAAATAATATTCATAAGATCAGACTTCTTACCTCCAAACTGCACATATTGTTGTCTGTTTTTTAAATAACTGGTGAGCCAGTTCAGGGCGATTCCTCTAACCCCATATGCATATAATTTAGAAATCAAGATAGAATGATCTATGGTGTCAAAAGCCTTCTTTAAATCCATGAAAACTCCTATTGTGTATTTCTTTTTGTCAATTGCTGTTGAAATTTCTTCAACTATTTTCATTATAGCCAAATCTGTAGACCTATTATAACGAAACCCAAACTGATTCTCACTTAACAATTTATTTTTTTCAATAAAGCTGTCTAGTTTGTTAACAAACAACTTTTCTAAAACTTTAGAAAATTGAGAAAGTAATGATACTGGTCTGTAATTATTAAAAGTATGTCTGTCTCCATTTTTAAAAAAAGGAATAACTTTAGCTATTTTCATCTGCTCAGGAAAAATTCCTAATTTAAGTGAAAGATTAAAGATATTATGTAGTGGTTTTACGACACAATCTATGGTCCTTTTTATTAATTTCATGTCAATCCCGTCACTGTCCTTTGAGGTCTTGTTTTTTAGTTTGTATACTGTTGTCAAAATGTCATTTTCAGTCACATCAGATAAATACATAGATTGGGAAATCCAATTTTTATTTTTAATAATATCTTTTGATTGTAAATTGCATGTAATATTTTCTGCTAAATTGGGTCCTATATTTACAAAAAATGAATTGAATTCATTTGCCATGTCCTCTTGCTTTTTAATGACCACATTGTCTTTAAGGAAGAAGTGAGGTAGTTCTATTGATCCTGACTTATTTCCTATTACCACAGTAGTTCTGCTTAACTGGGGCCCTGTGACTATATGTGTGGAGGGTTAGCGTAAACATTAGCTCATGTCTGAAGAGGTTAAAGGAAAGAAGTAAACACTTTATGGTGAAACAAGGGATATGAAGCTGCACTCAACTGACAAGTCAGGACACATTTTGTGGACCAAGTCAAAAAAATGTTACCACATTTCGAACTGAAATAAGATCTTATAATGATCTGTATGGAACAAGTAATCATAATTTGAAAACATCTTTGAGGGAACCTAATATATGTGAAATAAAAAAAATAAAAATAAACTGGCAATCAATGGAAAGCCACAATAGTAGAACCATGTGACTCCATGTGGCTGAAGACTGAAAATAAAGCAGCTTGTGTCTAGAGAAAATTGCTTCAAAATAGCCCACAAAACTGTGACAAAAAAACAATGAAATTTAAACATAAAGAAATAAAAAAAATGAAATTTGTGACTGTAGAGTGTGTGCAAATTCTGTGGTCAATCGTTTTACCCTATATTAAATTTCATCAACAATTTATATGACTACGTTTAAAAATAATATGTTAGGTTACTTTGTATCAGACACGGTTGTGTTTCACTTACCTGACATGTTTTGTAGTCATCAGGTGGTGGTGATGTGATGTATTTAAAAAACAGATGATTGTGACTGAGGCAGAGTCACCTGTCAAACTTTGACAAGTGACTCCGCCCCTTGATGTCTTTTTTCTGCAGGAAGACGTTACACCAGGTATGAGAGAGCATGAAGGCCCCCTCATCCCGGTTCAAGGGAGTGTGGGTTCGGAGTAACATCCTCCAGCAGAAAAAGGACATCAAGGGGCGGAGTCACTTGTCAAAGTTTGACAGTTTGACAAAAAAGTATCTTATTTAAGCTTTCACTGATCTGCACTTTTAGTTTTGCAGAGAGTTTTTTTGTTGGATGCCCTTTCTGACACAACCCTGTAATTTATCCAAGCTGGGGACCGGTTTAGGTACCATAACCGTTCGGCCTGGAACTTCCTTCACATTATGAGATTGGCTGTACGTTGGTCTGATGACGTGTCAGATAGTGATTGGTCTGGAAAAATAAAGATACTACCATAGAAGAAGATATTACGAAGTCTGTTGTAAACAAACAGAACTCCGTCATAGAGCGAGATTCTCTTCTAAACGTGCCTTTATTATTGTTATGATTATTATTGAATGCATGTTTGCTTATATTTATTTTAATCTGTGTGCCCAGTGCTTTATTATTGGCAGAACGGAAGAACAACATTTAGCCGTGCAAACAACATTTTCAGCCATGGCTGAAATTAAACTGGAATAAAAAGCGGATTGTGGCAAAATCTCTTAATAAAAATTAAAAAGAATATTGTCAGACACAATTTATTGAGGGAAAATAACTTTAAGTTACAAAAGGGAACGTGAAATGAATATTTCTAAAGCCTGAGCAGACCTCGAAGATACGTAGTTTGTCAAAGTGGGGTTACCGTAGTGTGACGTTACCCTCAGTTGAAAGGACCCCGAACGGAAGTTCCAGGCCGAACGGTAATGGTACCTACACCGACACAGGGGGACCCAGGCCCCAAGCCCCTTTCTGGCTACATAGTTAGGCCCTGATTTTGTGTTACACAAAATCTAATTTTACACACTCATATTTTTAGCTTCTACCAGGGCTTAGGTGAAAATAATCAGAGTGAAACTAATGCAGGACTGTTAACCTATTTCTGCAGAACTATACCATTCACTCAGTCATTGAGGTGTTAGATATCTCATCCAGACAGGAGATTTCTCTGCAGAACCGGGGGAAACAAATACTTGACCCTTTGTTGGAGCTGTGAATGTGGAATGGCGAGTGTTTTCTCTCACTGTGGTGATCTGCCTGATAGCTGAAGAATTCAGCCAGGTGGTTTCATTTTCTCTAGATTCAAGGAAGCTGATATCGAAGACACTTTTAAATCAATTTTAAAGCAACTTGGACCAAACCAAAATTGAAACAAGTGCACCTTTCAGGGCCCATAATGAGGAAAAAGGTATGTAATGTGTTGGAAATGTTTCTACTCCAGCCCCATTCCCATGAATGGGTCATTATCCAGCCCCTGCTGAATAGAAGCATTCAAAGCATGCAATGTTTGTCTCTTAAGCACAAACATCCACAGTACAGCAGATGCACACAATATGTTGAAGTCACATAGGACTTACAGGATTAATTCACAAACACTTTGGAAGGTAGTGATGCATTAAATGGCTATTTATTAAAGCCCCAGCAACATTGTGTCATCTCTTATTGGCGTGTTGAAATGAGCTCAGTGGCTAATTAGATGTTGTCTTTGCAAATCAAGAAATTTCACGCACATCGGGGGCCTGGATTAAATGAAAGATACATTTTTGTCACACTTTCACGTAATAAATAATTTTCTTATTATTAGCTGTGTTGCATCTATCGACAAACCCATTTCCTGTTGAGAAACAGTTTGGACGGAATATTCTCTGAGGCTAAAGGTAGATTTTGGTGTCATGACTATAATTCATGTGTTTAACATGATGGTGGCCTGCTGAAAGAAAATAATTTGATGGGGGTATAAAAATAGTTTAGTGATAACTAGGAAGGCGTGGATGGATGGATGGATGGATGGATGGATGGATGGATGGATGGATGGATGGATGGATGGATGAAATATATCTTCCTACATCTCAAACAGTGCATAGGTACGGTGACTGAAACCAAAATGTATGTTTAGTGAGGTTTTGGGTATTTAGACATTTGCACCTCTAGATAGTAAAAAACAAATCTTTAAAAAAAATAATGTAGTAGATAAAAAAATATACATTAAAAAATATATGATTTTTCTACAGCCTGCATTTACGTAATGTTAACAGACTATAGTTCACTGTGGAATTTAGTGTCCTGGATTAATAGGAGGACAGCTTTTTATTTGGTGTCTCACTGATGGAACATAGAGCAAATCAAACCTCTTCAATTCAATATCACCCTAATGACCTTCTTTGAGATCCTCGTGAAGCTCCAGAAGACAACTTTAGAGGCTAACTTAAAGATAAGTAACTTTATATCTGGCAAAATAGATCCTAAATCCCACTCAGCCACAGCTGAAAGTATTCTAGATTGGGGTTGATGGATATTCTTCATGCAGGTCAGAACTCATGAAGTCCCGTTCTAAAGACATCGATGGAAGCTACCATGTGTGAAGCCTTTCAGAAGACATTAGGAATTATTGATTTGAACGAAACTGAAAAGGGTTACAGCCAATCTGAGGAAGTTCTCTCATTCATCAGACCCCAGTCGAACAAAATGTCTAACAAGAGAGCATTTAGCACTGCGGCTATGCTCCGAGGTGCCAGCACTCAACTTACATTACTCTAAAGGGACAGCTTGAAAAGTTGATAGGACCACTGAGTGACAGCTGAAGGCTTACGGGGGGCATCAGAGATTTCCATAAGTCTGTCGCACAGCAGTCATTAAACACAGGAAGAAAGAGACTATTTAGCAGAGAGGAAGGAAAAATGGAATCTAAGACGGACTGGTGGCTAATTTTGTTATTGAACAGCAGGGAAGTTTCAAAGAAAGTAGTATCAAGATGAAAGCAATGATGTAGATTGCCCTTTGGCCCTGTGTTTCATCCCTAATTAGTTCCAGATATTTATTAGAATTTATGCTTTACCTGGCTATTCATCAACTGAAGCTCAGCAGAAGCTGGATGATGCATTCTGATGAACATCAACCAAGTGCAAAAGCAACTTGGTTACAAACAAGATTTTAACCCAGCAGAAAATCTGCGCCACTCAACATGCAGGTCGCATCCGCAAATGCGGCAAACACTTGTGTCTAAATGCTGCAGAAGGAGGTTTAAGCCAAAGTGATGAAATGTTCTCCATGCAACAACAAACATTAGACGTGCATGTGGGTGTGCAAAAACAAATCATTCAGCTAAGCTTTCACTTGTGAGTCCGTCCACAAGCTTTTTATATTTGTTGACCTGGTATAATGAATAGACAATAACTGCGTTTGCTCCCACTTCAAACAGAGCCCAAGCCTGTCTTTCCTGTGGGATCTGTTCATTAATACGCTGACAGGGAAGGGATGTTGAGTGATGCGTGCTGTAAAACAAGAACTACATCATTTACAGACTTAATGGATGTTAATGTGTTCTGATTTTAGCCCCAAGAAGTGTGTTTTCACTGCAGCACATCCTCTGTAACTCTTAATCCTGCACTGTGCCTCCCACTGATGTTCTGTCTTTACTGTTCACCTGACTCTGTTTGAAGTCATAACATCAGCCCAAGGTCATGCAAAACTCTGCACAATGATGAAATCTCAACATATCCACATGCACACACTGATATGCTAATGCTCTCTGAAAGATTTCTCGCTGTGGGCTATGGAGAAACAGATAGCAATGCAGCTCTTTAATCTCTGGAACCTGAGATGTTTTGCTCCTTCTTTGTATCTCATATTCATCCTTCAGTGCTGTTACATCAACTGTGGCGCTCTGCTGAGACACAAGCAAACTCCATTAAACACCAAGTGGTTAAAAGTTTGACCACAGAAGTCTTTAAAATCAACTTCACAGCAGTTGCCAGTTCTGGGGTCGCTTTGTCAAACCTCTGGGCATCTTTGGGGGATTTAAAGAATAACCTCCTTTGGTATCAAAGCAGCAGCACAAAAAACACTTTTCCTATTATTAGAGGTGATGCTTTGGGACAACCTTTCATTTTTTTGGAAAATGTTCAGTCAGCTTGAGTCTCTTTTGCTAAAATTGGACAGGAAGTCAAATTAGCAATTTTGACATAACCACGGGCTCTGACTTTTTTAACAGTCATATAAAATCCAGTGGGTTTCCTTAGGCAAGATCCTTCATGCTATTGCCTACCTATGTAGCCACAGGGGGCCCCAAGTCTGGGTCTTCTTGTGCCGGTCCCCTGCCCGGCTAAAATACAGGGTTGTGTCAGGAAGGGTATCCAACGTAAAACTCTGCCAAACCCCCTGTGTGATTCAGTGAAAGATGATTCGCTGTGGCAACTCCTGAAGGGATCTGCTGAAAGGCGAACAACAACAAATTTATAACGTCATCATCATTTAGTCAACAACTTTGCCCAAATCAAAAGTATGCTAGGTCTGGGTAAACCACACCTAGACAAGCTTATGCAGATGTTTATGTTCAGAAGGTTAGACTTCTGTAAAGGTCTGCACACTGGACATCGTAAATGTGCTGAATGATGCCACAGCTCATCCAGAACTGACGTACAACCACTTCAGTCCTGTGCTCAGATCTTTTTCATTTCGACCATTCAAGTTTCCATCATCAGAACACAGTGGAATCAGAAAATGCTCCTATTTATTCACTTTATAATAAGGAAATTTCAGACGTCATATTTGCTGTTTAAAAATAAGTAGTGAGTGGCGTCCAAACTGCTTTTAAAATCCAGGGGCACTAGATAGTCCCACACTTTAGAGTTTTTTTTTTTTTTTTTTTTTTTAGTGGTTAGGGATTAGGAAAGGAAATCAGACTAAGACTATAGGGGCACATCTGACGCATTGGTCACGTAAGAACCGTAGACTCTGTGAGATAAAACACGCAGGCTATCTATCGGAGGAAACCTAAAGTAAACGTAAATAAACATCCACATGAACAAACTGTTAAACAAGGGAGAAATCAAATGTGTGATGAAGCAGATGAGCTGGTGCAGGCTAAGCTGAAAAGCAGACACCTAAATACACTGAGGAGGCCTGACTTAAATGAAGACAGCTGTGGATAATTACCAACATGACCCTGGTGTTACTGTGACAGGTGGAAAAACACAAAACCTGAACACAAATCAGGATAAAAGCCAAGAAAATAAATCAAAACCAAACAAAAAGGTGTAATCCTCAATAGAAGCTTTTGTTTTAAATCTAGTTTTGGGGATTTTAACCTCGGTTTTGATTTTGATTTTATTGCTATAAGCTTTACTTATTTATTTAATATTTACCCCATTTTAGCTGTAATTCTATTCTTTATGCTTTTGTCCTTTTCTATGAAGTATTTCGATGTACCTGTTGTATAAATGTTGCCTTAAAACTGTCTTCCCTAAAGCTACATATCTGAGAGATTCACCTCACGCTCAGAATCTCTTCAAAAGTATCCCTTCTTGAAGAAAACTGTTGAAGCGTTTATTGGATTTTCAAACGTTCTTTTTTTTTTTTTTTCAGAATCAAAATGTTATGGTTTCCATGGAGATGGCTTTTTCCCTTTCTTATTGCTTCTGCTGTCCTTTATTACACAGGCAGCACAGAGATGGCATCAAAGAAGAGAATGAAAAACAAAAGAAAGTTATTCCCTTTAATAAAATCGGACTAAAAGCAGCCTGCAGATTGATCGCTTGTTCTTTTCTCTTAATGGGCTGGATGCTTCATGAGTATTTCCTCTGATGCTTCTAGTAACCTTTATGCAGCTCTGAAGATTCTCCCGCTTTCACAGGAACTCCAGTCTGGTCTCCAGAACAGAACAAAAAGGAACATAGCCTCGTTAAAGTGAAAGTTTCAACTGCAAAGCTGCTGCTGCTGGCTGAAAACTTTGTATTCGTTTTTTTGGTAAGGTTCTCAAACTCGAAACCAGGGTTTCCCAACCCTGGTCCCCGGGACACACTGTCCTGCATGTTTTCCATGTTGCCCTGGTTATGCACACCTGATTCATCATCAGGCTCTGTAGAAGCCTGACAATGACAGTCATCAAAGGCAAGTGTGTTTGAGCAGGGTTGGATTAAAAAAAATGCAGGACAGTGTTCCCCAAGGACCATGGCTGGGACACACTGCTCTAAACTACTGACCAGCATATCAATGTATGATATTAATCTCATTGAAATTTAAGACAACTCAACAGCTTGTCAGTTCAGGAGAGACTCCAAATCAGATTATGAGGTGCTTCATTAAGATGAAGCTTTTTACTCATTGTTCTATAAAAGCCCTTCTTGTGTAATAGAATTCAATGTTCCACATGTTAACTTGACTGTGTGTGAAACAGCAGAATAGTGGTTTATTTAACTGGAAATTCAGTTTAGATAAAAGGTCATGATGAATAAAATCTATCTTTTTTTCTTACTTTTTTTTGGATGAGAATGGCTGAGAATAAAACATACATTAACATATGCACAATGAATTGTATCCTAGATTGTTGAAAAAGTAAAAGATGATGGTGAGACAGACTCTGTCATGCTCCCCATAGAGACCCACAGTCTTTGGTCACTTCACATGTATCTAAATAAACTGAATATCGTTGCTTAGAGTTGAGTTGTTGGCAGACTTTTGATTTTCAGAATGTTATTTTCTGGAGTCAAAATGAACCGACTTCACCCCAAAACTCCCCACTAAACATTTAAAGACCATGTTTGTTGAAATGAAGTGAGAACATTTTGCTCTGGACTAACCTTTTCTTCCTGTTATACCTGCAGATAGAAACATTTCAAGTGACCTGTCCAGAATCCCCGAAGCAGAACATAACAACAACCGCATTTCTGAGCTGTGTTATGGTGTTTGGAAGTGGATATAAATGTGTTATTGTGAACTTCTAACCCTGGAGTGTCAGAACGAGGTGTGGATGGAGGTGTGGAACGCTGTGCTGGTCAGGGACCATGATTTTCATTAAACAGCTGGATTTAAGCTCCGTGCTTCTGAGAGGACTTGCAGGAAAAGTCAGCAGAGATTCATGCTCTGAAGAGGACTGTGTGTTTACTGCTGCGCCGCTCAGGGCACCACTCTGTGTTGAAGAGCCATCAGTTGGTGACAAACACATTCACACACATCTAAACTCATACTTGTGTTACCAAGAATACACAACAATGTTTTATACTTTTCCCTACATGCAGAAAATTTGAGTCAGTACATGCCATGACTTGAAGAAACTCAGTTCTTTTCAGTCCACCGTAGCACTGATTGATCAGCACTGTAGTGGTTGGGTTAGCTCCGTCTCAGTCACTTCCTGTCTGCTCTGTTCATCTGTAAGAATCTGGATGGATGGAACACCAGGGTTGGCCTATTTCATTAATATGAATATATTTCTATTTAGATCTGTGAGTTATTATTTACATCAACAATAAACACTGTCACAAGTTTTTCACAAACTTTTAACAAATGTTAAAACTAGACTTTTTTTTTAGGGGCAATATTTTATTGTGAAATAGTTTCATGTAAGACTCAGACATAGACTGAGTACTCCATAGTATTGTTGTTGTTGTTGTTTTGATTTGTTGAATCTCACCTTTGTCTGTGCATCAATATCTGTTTTTATAGACTCCAGACCAAAGATGGAAGACAGCTAGAGTTCAGAGGGGGACAAAAGCTAGCAGTAAAAAAGAAAATCTATATAAATGATAAAATGTTAAGAATTTGTGGTATGTTAGATATGCCTATTTGTAGCTAATGCAGATAGTTTTTCTTCACTAATGTAATAAGTATAGACATTTATTCTTTTTTCTAAAATATTAGCCTTTAGCTGTAACTTCAAGTCAAGTCTCACTTTATTAAATACCCACTCCATTGAAAACCGTGTTTTGGTGTTTCTAACATGTTCCTGTACCACTTTTCTAATGATGAAGGACATATATAAAAATTATAAAGATTAAAACTGCATTTCTGAGTATTTTCTTTTATTAAAATTCTGGGGGGAAAACTGAGCTATTTAGTGGCTTTTCTTAATCTGTTCTTAATTTAACCCTTTATCACTCCACTGTTGACATTGGTAAATGGTAAATGGCATATACTTATTTAGCGCTTTCTGCCTTCTTTCGAAGGCCCAAAGCGCTTTACATTCATGGAGTTATGGTAACTCTTCAACCGTTGATGCAATAAGCATCGTTCTAATGGTTTCTGAAGGGGGAGAAAACAGTCTTATGCTTTACATTAGTGTGGTGTTTATGCAATCAAATTAATTCAGCTGGTTCTGATGCGAAGAAAACCGGCTTTGTGCCTTAATGCAGCACTTTAGGAATGTGTTGCACACCTGTGCTCACCTGTGTGATGACGTAGTCTTCAGGATAACACTTTACGTCAGTAAACGGGAGGCGCTTCGTCTATTTTGGTGCAAAGCCGCTAAGCTTGCGACAGAATAAGCCGATTGGGTAAACAGTCGAGGACTCACGCTAGGTCAAAGAGTCTGTGTTATTTAGGTGTTGCCTGCGACATCTCTGGTGTTAAAGGGTAATCTGGAAAGACATTTCCTAATAATTCCACCTCCATTATGTTGATGACCATTCTGGGTTTAAATAGTTTATAAGGAAGGATTCGTTCTCTCAAATTCTTTGTTTCTGATTTTTTTCAGTTGACACTTCAGTGTCAAAAGTTTATTTTATTTTATTATTTTTTGTAGGGTGCAGAACACAAGGACTGAAAGTATGACTTTGAGAAGAAAAAAAAAATTGCGGAGGGCTGCCAGGTGGACCAATCAATGTTTTGACAGTTTACCCAGAGCACAAAGCAGTCACGGCAGCAGCCTGCCACTCACAGATTCCCTCCTGAGGCTCATTTACGTCTGAGGCTCTTCTGCTTTCTCTTTCCTGCTTTCTGATTTCCCCCAACCTTCCTCTGCATAGTCTTTTTTTCCCAGCCAACACAAACCAGATCCCTCTCTCCCTCTTCATCTTTCAAGTTCCATAAAGTCTCAGCTGCAAGGAAAGACGGCTCCTACATCCCTGTTTGTCTGCGTGAACATCCAGACCTCCTTCTGCGCTTTAGAGCTCCCGAAGAGCTGGAAAACATCTGACACACGCTGTTATCTGTTATCAGTGGAAACGTTCTTTGTCTCCGTTCTAAAATAACATCACAGGCTGCATTCATATCAGGGAGCCCGCTTATTGAATTTCTAAAGAAGTGGAGAATATAGTGATTCTGCATTCTCACAGCTTTTTTGGTGCTATTTATTTTACAGTGATCTGCTGCAATAAAAAGCGGTGATGGGCAAAATACTTTTTTACAAAAGGATCTTTAAGATGCCCCAATGACTACGTCGGTGCACAGGTTAGCTTGTAGCGTTTTAATCTGTCACGTGAATTTTACCAAGATACAAACTCAAAATGATGGATAACTACTCCATTTAAGGTCCACGGATCCCTTCAGCCAAATGCACCACGTCTGCTGAAGTATATCTTGAAAGAAAGAAAAAAAGGAAACACCACAGATTTATGCAGGGGCAACTCAGAAGCCTTGTAGTCATAAAACAAATTATCTGTTTCCTGACGTGCAAAAACAACCCGTCATCTGCTCATTATTGATGTGCTTCTTTCTTTCTTTCGAAGAACAACTTTTCTTCCTGTCTTTTCAGAAAATCCTGAACTAAAAGTGTTTCTATCTAAAAGTAACTTTCAAAGCTACTTGTTTTTCCCATCGAGAAAAGAAAAGTTTTCTCCCTTAAATCAGTTGACCTATGAGTTATGAAGGAGGCCAGAGGAGCACCTATCTCAAAGGGAAGGGGGGGTCATGGTTGAGTTTGCTCAGTAATAATCACAGCTTTCCAGTCAGCACATCCCTCTTTTTTCCTCCACTTGTCAGATCTCCACATTCTTTGAAATAGCATCAGCAGGTCCAGCAAGGATGAGTAAAAGCCCAGAAGACTCAGGTTGAAGAGCAGCAGTGGTACACAGCATATGTAGCTCTAGTCCCACAGATTTACCAGGCATGTAATAAATGTTCAAAAATGCAATGAATGCGGGTTATTGAACACGTGTTTAGCATACTGTGTTCACACTGGACTGTTGTTACACAATACTAACTCATGTACTCACAGGTTGAAGAGGCTTGGTGCAAAATGTCGAGGCGGTGCAAATCTGGTGAACCTTGCCCAAGGCTTTTTCTTTTACAGATCTATTTCGATACATGAAAGACTTGGTGTATCCTAAATTAAATTAAAAAGGACGCCTCTAGCTATTAGTTTGAGATTTTAAAATGGATTATAATATATTGAAATGTAACCACAATATTTTCACTCATTCAAAGCCTTGATTCAATTTTGTCATGTATTTTCATGTATACGTAGTATCGATACGTCACTACCAAATCAAAGTCCCTGCTGGTGAAAGTTCGACCTGCTTTAATTTTCAACCGGTGATGACCGCACATTTTGTACTTAAACTACACTCACACCGGCAACTCATGTTCAAACAGCCACTCCCAATGAAAAGTCTGAATACAAACGCATGAGGGGCAGCAGTGGCTCAGGTGGTTAAGCAGGTCGTCCAATGATCGACCTTGGGGTCGTTGTGTCCTTGGACTAGACAATTTACCCTACCTGCCTCCAGTGTGGCTCCACTGGTGTGTGAATGTGCATGAATGTCCTGGTGATGCTCAGAGGCGCGTACTGGTAGCCCCGCCTCTGTCATCACCAAGCATGAATGAGCACAGATAAATCAAATCCATTATTATTAAACCCTCGTTTCTGGCTTCTGCATCCAGAACTCTCAGTTTTTAAGTCCAGTCGCCAGCTGTACTTACACAATGGCCGTTCATTGTTCACGCACTGGAAGATCAACTGGTTAAACTTCTTGGCTGCTAAAGGCTGAATTGTGACCAATGACGGGATCCCATTTGGTAGTGACTTGTAGGTAGCCTCCTTTTTAAAACATGGAAGTGCCAACCATTGCAAACATTATCAGAAGGGAAAAATGAGTATTTCCTCTTCAATTTTGTCTGTTTTACACATCTGTAAGACTGACTGGACCAGCAAAGTTAAGAGGTAATAGAACAGCCCCCAGTGTGGACTAACCGCTGCTTCACCCACTTTTAGGTATTTAATTAAGCATCTGCCCTTTAGAAGAATGTGTTAATAAAACATTAAAGGACATGTAAGGAAGGATATTTTTAAAAGATGGACTGTGCTCCACAAGGGCTCTTAGTACTCCCATCTATGGCTTCATCAGACACCCCCCCCCCTCCCCCAGGGAAGTTGGATCCACTGTACAAAGCTGCAGCACCTGCTGCTCACATAAGCATTGATCAGAGGACGCTGCTGCGCAGTCGGCAACGCGCTGAGGTAATTACCTGAGGGCTTCACACAGCTTTACACTCCAGGGAGCCGTGTTTAAGTCTGTGTGAGCATTTCTGCACGTTTTTCAACTGTGGACTGGCCTCCCGCTCTAATTGAAAAAAAGAAAATAATAATAATAATAAATAAGAAAAGACAGCCAGGCCTCTGCCTTAGTTCCACCGTAGACAGATCCTTTAATGTCTCAGAGCTCGGCTTGTTACGAGCCTTCAAACAAAACAGCTGGACTGGGAAGATGGTCAGATTTGCTCACATGAAGGAGACAGGAACAGTAAATGGGGGCATATTGGAAAACGGATTAACGCCTTTGAGGTTGAATCTGAATAATGAAAAAGGAGATGCTGGAGAAAATCATTCATGAGGATGTGTCAAAGTCAACCTTTTACAATGTTATAAGCAAGCAGGATTGGTAGAACTCACAAGTGGAAGATGAAATTTTAGCAGAAATGATGAGGGAACCTTTCATAGGCTGGACGATTCACTGCATCAACACTTTGAGGACAAAAGCTGACTAAAACAATTCATAACCAGTCATCATGGTATGATCAAATGATCAAAACTGGAGGCAGTATCAAAATGTGACCCCATGCACAGAAAAAAACAGTTTTACACCGTGGACTTGAGTGTAAACCAAGCGGTCCACGGTCTACTAATGGGACCATCTGGATGAGTGACTGAGTCTAAGCCATCTTAACAGCCTCTGTTCCCACTGGCTTCAGATAAATGAGTTTCTACTGTAAATTGCACTGAGCTGTGCAAAACGGCCTCACCAACGTTTTTGTTTATTTATGCCCGGCTCGTGGTTGAGGGCATTAATTACACTAGGGAAATTCCAAGTGCTTCTAAAAAGGCGGAATGGGGGGCTAATTACTGGAAAACTTTGGAACCAACTTTCACTTAGAGGGGGAACAAAAAAAGAAATAAAACAGGAATGAAGTCAACCACAATCTGCCTTCCTTCTAGCAATTTACAGCAGCTTGTCAAAGTCATCTGGAGCTATCAAGGCGACTGGTTTGATGTAGGTCTAAATCACAATGACTGGCAGCAGAGATATGTGTTCTGATGGCAGATAACACCAATCAGCCCCACTCAGCTGATGTGATGTTAGCCCTAAGCCAGACTTTTGGTTGATTGGCTGCACAGCCTGTTAATTCACGGCTTACTGTCCCGTCATATTCCAGAATCAAACACAGCTCTCAAGTCAACAAGACATGCGTCTGTCTCCTTACGTCTCAAGACACTTTGCAGTCAAACATGATAAATGCTAAGTGTTGGATGGTAAACAATCTGTAAAAATGGCGTGTTGGACAAAGTAGCAACAATTGACATATATAATTGAATTTTTTTGAAAAATCATTTTTAAAGAAAAGGACTAAAAACACTCGAAATAAGAAAATCTGTGCACATATGCATATTCAAGTGGTCTCAAGCTAACTCTGTACAGAAGGAACAATTCACAAAAAAGGAGTGCTGCAGACCCCTGGTTGCCTTGCAGAGTAGACTTACATCACTTTCAAAACTATACGTTCATGCTGAAAGATCAAACTTTTCAGTAAAAAAATGCTTTGAGTGTATATGGTGTTTCCCTCCTTATTGTCATTTTTTCCTAATTTTCTTTTTAAAATCTATTTATGTTTTTCTTTGTGGGGACATACATTTTTGGAGGTACAGTTTTCTGCATTAAATGATTTGAGCCGACACTCATACTTTGACGATGATTGTATATTTCTTGCCAAAAAAACATCTCAGTGAAAGATTTATTCCCTAAACAGTTTTTATTCAAATGGAATGACTGTTTGATGTTATTTGCTCTTTCTTGGAAAGGGATTTTATGCAATCAGGGAAACGCTTTCTAATAAAATATGGATTTAAAGTATTTTAAAGTATTAATTCGTCACTTTTTGCGTGATGAGATTTAAAAGTAGGGTTTGGGCCAATAGCAAAATCAATGAGAAAGATTCCATAATTTTGGCACAAACTGAAATTCCCACAAATTGAATAGTCTTGGCTTACTCAACGACAACAACAGAAATCCAGAGCTAAAAGTAAATTAATTTAAAAGAAATCAGTTCTGGCCCCATGCTCAACGACTGCAATAGTTTATTTATTGCTGGACTACCCGAAAATAAAAATCTGTTAAGGGCAACTGTATTATTTTTAAACCTTTTTTTTTCTTGGCTGGCAGCATCTTTCATCAATACTTATCTATTGTTTTGTTTTTTACTGTATTGTGTCAATTGTATTTTTATACATCCTAACCCAAGAATCTATGCCTGGTGAGCTAGATCCTGGCCTCTAGTGATTCTGTTCGCAGAAGTCGCCCCAGTGCAGCCATGATCAATCCCTCTGTGCTTCCTGTCAGTCCTGACATTTCCAACTATTAGTTGCTTTTCCTGAAATCAGCCATTCAGTGTCTGCCTGTTGGAAATACCATGCTTTTACCTGCTATTTTCATGTCTTGTCATTTTTTTTGCCTCTCTTTAACCTACCTGTCCACCACCTACCTCCACTCCCCATTTCTGTCCTTCTCCTTTATTCCGCCTGAGCTTGAGGAAAAATAAATAAAATCAGACAAAGTAAATACAAAAAGAGCGATTCCAATAACCAAGAGGACAGATAAAAACTGTCTGAGGTAAGACTACACTCAGGCTCTCATACTGTTTGGCGAGCTGCTGGACAGAACAAAAAGAGACAAGTGCCAGAAGTAACGTATTCAAAACAAGTACACACACAGCAGACAAGTGAAATGGGTTGTTTTTTTCAAATCAAGAAAGGAAATCGACCAGAAAACAAGTCCAGTAAACCTTCAATACAATATCAGATATCAATTTTTTTACTAATAAAATCAGTGACCGTAGAAGAATCCTGATAAAGAACTCGTGGAAACATAATTCTGGACTTCTTCTTTTACCATTCTGACCCAAAGTTTTGAATGGACTCATCATTAGACATAGACCTACGACTATAAAGTGGACTTCAGCAGTTCCTGTGCATTCCTTCCAATTAGCAGAGTGAGATTTTTACCCACCCAAAAAGATCAACAAAGATTTTCTGTCACAGTTCTAAAGATCTGGATTTATGATCTTTAAAGTTCACCGGAAAAAGACAGAAAAAGAAATCACTCTTTGCTGTGAACAACAGATTTTTTTTCCTGTATTGTTATCTTTTTCTACCAAAATATATTGTTGTGCCCGCTCACCATTACTGGCATCTACACCACATTAGGTGAGGTGAGGATCAACATTGGATTTTTGATGCATCATTTTTTTCATGATGAGTATTTATTCACAATATAAATCGATGAATAAATTTAAAAGTTGATAAAGTTTACTATTTTACCAAATTAGCTGTCATGCCCCTTCTGTTTTGCGGCTTTCTAAACCAAAAAACCTTCCCTCTCTCTTCTTACAGACTTTTTTCCCTGAGGTTTTCTGTGTTTTTAACATTTCACCCCATTTTCATTCCCTCTGTCTTTTGAAATAATGCAACAGCAAACTAAGAGCAAACTATGGAAGGTTGTAGCAGTGAACTTTTAACCAATTTTTGGTCTTTTGTTCACGTTACTCACATTTCAGAGTTGAGGTTATTTATAGTCAATGCCTATTTATTGTCTCTCCCTCTGCAATTACAGCAAAAATATCCATTTTCTGATTTATGTTTCCATCAGCTGCTTAAGTAAAAGAGGCGTATCTCAGTTTTCAAAGTCACAGAAGTCTGTCTGTGAAGAACTTTTGATGCTTTATTGCAAAACCTTCAATAGCTGTGATGAAACAGGCTGTCATGAGGACAACTTCAGGAAGGGCACACCAAGAGGGCTGTTTTTTCCTGCAACAAAGTTCTTTAATTACTAACCTAAGAGATCTATAATTAACTCCACCTCACAGTTAATCCCAAATCAAAACTTTCCAGAGTTCAAACAAAAGACAAAGCTCAACTTGGGGAAACATTGCAATGAAAAAAAAAAAAACTGGAGAAAGAAACTTAAAAGAAAATTAAGGCGTTTAGTATTTACGCTTCGGTCAAAGGAATTTTATTGGACTTTAGTATCTCCTGCCTTCAGGAGCTGTGTTTTTTTTAGATGTCAGGAAAACTGCTGGAGTCAGACTTTCGACATCCACTGTGAAGCTTTTTGTTTGTCTATTGGGCAGCAAAGGTATTCTGAAGTCCTTCATGGCTTTCAGACGTTTTTTTTGTTGTTACACATACCCATCTGTGACCCACAATGCGCTGCTTGGCAGTGGTGCAGGTAAAGCAAATGTGAATGTCAAATATAGATGTTTACTGCACCCATAAACAAACAAGTCTATGTGCAAATTCTTTTTACAGTTTGACACTATTGTGTTGGTCTCTCTTGTTTCTGTTAAATTGGTTGTGTATGCTACAGTCCACAGCCAGAATCTGAGGAAAAATTGAATCCTGATAAAGTTTGAAAATATGTGGTGGGTAAATATAGTATGGAGAATAGATGCAAAAGTAAGGGAACCAGTGTATATGAACTCTTTTTTTTCCAAATTGGTAGGAATTATTTTTAGGCAATACGACCATCTTATGAGCAGCAGTTGGAAATACCCAATTTTCCTACTACATGTGTTCGTATATTTGGTCTGATACAGTGTAGGAAATAAGTATTTGATCCCTTCCCTCCACCGGGAGGCTTAAAAATGGTTTCTGATGGGTCTTCCAACCCACAAAACATACAGCCAAGGTAACCATGGATTGGCTGAAGAAGAAGCATATCATGGTCATGGGCTGGCCAAGCCAGTCCACATGGGAAAACCTACAAAATCAGCACAGGCTCAAATACGTATTTCAGTTTCCATTAAATGGAGCTGATAGTGATGCCCCTACAGACCTGACTTATGCCATGGGCAATGACTACCACTTTTGAGAGATTTATTACTTCTTATAAGCATGATTTGATTTAATTTGATTTATTGATTCATTTCAGGCATTGTAGTCAAAGCAATAAAGAGTTATACATGTTTATCAAACTCATTACAGAAATGATGAAATGCATAGATCAAACATACAGAAAATAAAACAAAACAAAAAAGTCACTTAAATCACATTTGCTTAATTATATACAGTGATCATTAACTAAAGTATAAGTACAGTTTGATTTATTGCTTGAAAAGGAGTGGGAAGAAGCAATCTTATATAATCCCACCCCTACTGAGTTCATTCATTCGATAGTTTTACAGTTTTTATAATCCGGTTCTGATCAGATAGATTCTCTTCAAGTAACAAAATCCGGTGCCTAGTAATGATTGATTATCTTCAGAAAACATTCATTCATCATCTCAGTAAACAGTAACCAATGTATAATAATCATTGTTTATCATTAGAACACATGATCACATTAAAGCATTAATTATTGCTACACATTGCAGATCAAGTAAACAAAATCAATAGCTTATTGATTGTAATTAAAACATTTCAGTAATCATTATTGCAATTTACAATGTAATACTTAGTGGTTGTAATTATAAGAGGTTTGATTATTTCACCACAATCAAGTTCATACATGTATTTGGAATTATTCAAACACCTGTTGTTCTATAACTCCTCTTATCTTTATATCCTTAAATCAGAGTTTCTTTATACATTCTCTTGAATATTTGGATATTTGAACATTGTTTGAGCTCATTACTGAACCCGTTCCAAAGTTTAGTGCCACACACCGAAACTTTTCTTTGTTGGTTATCAATTTAATCTTGAAGCTCCTACATCCCCTCAGTTTGTAGCCTCCTTCATTTCCTAATAACTATTTTTGGATGTTGAATGGTAACGATTTCCCACTGGCTCTGTATAAAAAGTTGTGCGGTGTAAAAATCCACAAGGTCATGCAGTTTTAAAAGTATAGATTGATAAAATTGTTTGTATGATCAAGATCTCTGGCTTTATGTACAATTCCAATGGATTGTTTTTGAAGTAAAAAGAGAGGATGTAGTGAACCCCTCTAATTATTCCCCAAAATGTCTATACAGTAGGTGAAATTTGGTAGTATTAAGGAGCCGTGCAATAAATATCTACTGTTGGTATTCTAATATATGTTTAGATTTATTTAGGATTGAAATACTTTTTGAGACTTTAGTTTGTATGTGTCTAATGTGAGGCTTCCAACCTAGTTTGACATCGATAAAAAACCCTAAGAATTTGATTTCTTTAACACTTTCGATTAAGACATTATTTACTTAAATTGAGAGCTCTTTACTTGCGTTGTAGTTTCCAAAAAACTTCACTTTGGTTTTATCTAGGTTCAAAGATAATTTGTTGTAATTCATCCATGATTTTATTTTGTTTACCTCTGTGTTTATTTTTGACCCAAGTTAGCGCTAGTCCTCTTATCCCAAACACTTCCAGTTTTTCAGGTAGGATGTCATGATTGAGAGTGTCAAATGCTTTTTTTAAGTCAATGAAAATTCCAGCTGCATATTTCTTTTCGTCCAGAGAGTTTGTGATTTCCTCCACAGCATCAATGATAGCCAATGATGTTGATCTGTTTTCTCTAAAACCATTGTGGTTTTCATTTATAATGTTATGTTTATCTAAAATAAATATTATATTATAAATAAAACTAAATCATCATTGAATATTTTTTCTAAAATATTTGAGAATTGTGGAAGAAGAGAAACAGGTCTATAGTTTGTAAATTGGTATTTGTCTCCACTCTTATATACAGGAATCACTTTTGCCATTTTCATTTGGTTTGGGAATCTCCCAGTTTGTAATGATGTTACATATGTACGTTAGAGGCTTAGAGATACTATTGATGACCTTTTTCACCACTGTCACATCTATATCCTCATTACTCTTGAATTTATTTACAATTGACATCAGCTGATTTTTGTTCACACCAGAGAGAAAGATTGAGTGTGGGATCCCTTCTATGGGTGGATTGTTGTCATTGGTGGTTTTGCATTTTGGAATTTCCGCTGCCAACTCTGGACCCACGTTTGCAAAATAGTTAGTTTGCTGCAACATTGATGTTATAGCTTTGACGCTTCTCATCTGTAAAGTAATCTGGATATATTCGCTTTTTAGTCCCATTTTTAATTATGTTATTTAATATTTCCCAAACTCGCTATACGTCGTTTTTATTTTCATTCAGTAGATTATTAAAGTACACTTTTTTTATTGTGCCGTGTTATTTCAGTTAATTTATTTTTATATGACTTATACAGTATCTTTGTCCAGTTTCTCTTGTGTTATGTTTTTAATATTTTTTATAAAGGTTATTTTTCTTTTTACAAGCATTTGTAGATATAATGATAAGAACAAAGAAGACTTCCTACATTTCAAAAAGACTCCATGCTTTTCTACACCTGCAAGGATAGGTTGGGATCTTTAAGACAATGCCACACTTTAAATGTGTCAGCAATGTTAGCTGTTCCATTTTTATAGTCTGAAAAAATAAATATTTTTTCATTATAAAATGGGACCAAATTAATATAAAAACGTTCTGCTGTCTCATTAATTAAGTCTACAGTGGATGTTTTATCACTTATCTTTTAAAATGCTGTTATATTTAAAAAAAAAAAAATTGACTCCGCAAAATAAAATTGAAACTTATAAGTTTTTTAAAGCCAGTGGATTTTTCGTTGTTTCATTTATTGAAAAATACAATCATACTAAAGAAAATGTTATTTATAGTTATATCATGTTTCTGTTGTCTTTCTTGCAGATCTTTACAGTAAAAAGCACACCTTCTGACAATGTGTGCATATCTTGTGTTTAAGGTAACACTTTTACAAAAGAAAACCTCAGGTTTGAAGAAGTTGATAGTAAATTATTAATTCTGATAGATGTGCCTTACAATATCCTTAAGAGCAGCCTTTTAGGTTTGAAAAATGACTGACTGATGCTCTTGACAGGTCATTTTAGGAGGATGAACAAACCCTTTTTGTCTTTTTATTGCACCTGAAACATTTATTCCGGGCTAAATGTAAACTTCCTCTTGTGACACCCAAACTGAAAATAAAAGAAGAGAATAAGAAAATCACATTTAGCTAGAAATGTATAATATGCTTACTGTTTCCTTGAACATTAAACATCCAGTTAATTAAGCAATGCACCATTTACTCTAGTAATGACCATCCCTTGTTCTTAGACAAAATAAGTCTAAGGTCATGCTGGGTAAAACAGTTACAGCAGTTGGTGCTTGAGTGTTCGGTGACATGCTTTGATGGGTTTCTCTATGTTTTTTGCATGTTCTGTGCACACTCTGTCTAACGGACAACATCTACAGCCGACACCATCTTCTCAAAATCAGATTACCCTTTGTGGTTTCCTATCAAAGCAAAAGGGACGGGCAGGCACGTTGGGGTCAGTTGGAGGATGCAGAGGTGCAGGGCTGCCGCATCAACCAGGCTATCAAGGCAGCCACCAAAACCACCGCTTCCCATCTTGCTCCTCTCAAACACCGTATCCTTCACAAACAAGATGGATGAACTGAGACAACAAAGCGTGACAAACAACTACACCAAGGATGTGTGTGTGTTCTGCTAATCACAAAACCCCTTTCCGGATTCAGCTATTGATTTAGCACCCTACACAGACCAGCGCTGTCACCGAACAGCTAATTTGGGTTAGAGCAAAGGAGGCGGGCTCTTTCTATACATGAGCAACAGAAAGTGTACCAGGACAGTGACTTTTGACAGTCAATGTTCACGTGACATGCAGTAAATGACTGTTAAAAGCAGGCTTATCCACGTCCCAAAAACGTTTACTGCAGCCATGGCTATAACTGTTTATATTCTACCGGACATTAATTAATGCTAAGGCTATCAAAGTTCTGTATGCTGGCTCCAAGTTGCTCCAGGACTGCTTTGAGAGAACAAATTGGGAGATGTTTGAACACAAAGAACTGGAGCCGCTCACAGGCAACTATTGTTATGCTGCATAGATATAGTCAAAGAGGACAAAGGCATCCAGGTCTACCCCCAACCAAAACTTTTGGATGACTCAGGAGGTTTAACAGCTTCCAAGGAGGTGGAGCACTGCCGACAAGTCAAGAAATAAGGACTTCTAAAGTGCAGCTAGTACTAACCCAAAAAGGGGCATCTGAATGGTCTAAACCTCCTTGACAGCAATGACAACTGACAGGTGTGGCAGAGAGTCCAGCACCTCACCAACTACAAGACATACCGTAGAGCTGCTGAACATGACATTACATTGGGCGAAGATTTGACGTCACCACACCACAGGAAACCCCAGTTTATCCACATAGCCCACAGCATCAAAGGCATTGTCCTGGAAGAGTGTGAGGTGAGACACAACTTGCAGGCAGTCAATGCAAGGAAGGCAGCCAGACCTGACGTTATCCTGGGACGAGCGCTGAGGGACTGTGCGGAAGAGCTGACTGCAGTCTTCACAAAGATCTTCAACCAATCCCTGGCACAGTCAACAGTCTAAACCTGCCTGAAGTCCTCCACCATAGTTCCCCTGCACAAGAAGTCTCACACTACCAGTCTCAACAGTAGCAGCAGCACTGTATGCTACACTCTCACATCTGGAGCTGTGGGGGAGCTATGTGAGGATCAGCAATATCATCAGTCACTCAGACCAGGGCCAGCAGGATCACCACAGGGGAATATTGAATATTCCACAATAAGAATAACTCTAGTAGTGGCCTGTATGAAGTAAACTGATCTGCAGGGGACATTTTATATGTCAATTTACGTGATTAAGATTTATACAATTGTGCATTTAAAGTCTTTTTTTGTTTGTTGACTTGTTTAAATGAGTGATTCCCTATGCACCCCCCCAGCAATCCTCATGCCTAAATTTTACATTGAATGTAAACTATGGATTATTGTTAAGCTGCACTCTTGTTCCATTTAGGACTTTTCTCTTGAAGTTTAGGGGGCGATCTAGCAATTCTTTTTTCAGTCCACATCCTAGGAATTAGTTTATGATTGGGTTAAAAATTGCATTCCATGGAAAAATCTTGGGAACTCTCCCAATAACTCATGTTGTTACCTTCCGATTTACAAAACACAGCACGCATAAAACACAAAGACCTGCAGCCTGCATTGGCATACCTCCCTGAAGCTCAGAAACTGAATTTATTACCCCAACATAATTAGCAGGAGAGATAAGCATTAGATGGACCAAACTGCCAGCAGTGAAAAACCATTTTCTAGGGATTTAAACTTAATCCAATCTCTCTCAAAGTTACTCTCCCATCTTCCATGTCTTTGAAGTGTAAATTGAAAAAGAATCGGTAGCATAAAGTTTCTTTGGTGACAAAAGGAAAAAGGAAAAAAAAATGTCTGTCATGTTTCGTATTGACGTTCCTATTCAGAGGGGGAAAGGAAGGCTTGAAACAAAGCAAAAGTGGAAGCAAAACAAGCTCCATTCTCCTCTCCAAAGCACAAAAACATCAAATATTTTTCACCACATATGTTTCTCTTCATGCAAAAGTTATGACATCCTAACCTAGAAAATGCATGCAACCAAACAAGTGATTCCTCTAGTAGAACTACTTAAAAATATCCGCTTTACTAACACAATCTTCCCTTTCATCATTGGTTAAAGGTATTTCTACATCTCCTTTCATTTGCTTCTTTGACTTTGTCACCTGTCTCAAATTTGATTCCCTCCCTCGGAGAGGTTACAAAGCCAGGCAGCTGTGCTGTGTACGTCTGCGAGTAAAAATAAGCAACCTGTTAAAAGCAGAGTCACTCAGGAAAATAAATCTGAACCCAATAAAACTGCTGTTGAGAAAATCATTATTGTTATTGTGGGACGGTCGTGGTGCAGAGGTTGAGCGGTCAGAGTAGGATCGGAGAATTACACGTTTGGTGTCGCGCCCTGTCCACCCATATGTCGAAGTGTCTTTGGGCAATACTCTAAACCTCACATTGCCTCTGATGGTTACAGGCTGGTGCCGCAGAGCCACCATCAGTGTGTGTGTGAATGGGTGAATTAGATTGTGACTCTAAAGTGCTTTGGGCCTTCAATTCAGTTCAGTTCAATTTTATTTATATAGCCCAAAATCCCAACAACAGTCGTCTCAATGGGCTTCCTACCGTACTTCATGCCTTCTGAGAAGGAAGTAAAGTGCTATCAGTATACAGCTTTTACCATTGTATAAACTGTTTTAGTAAAATATTTACAATATTTCTATTAATCCTGTTATCAACGTTTGTCCCAACAACACAAGAGCAATAACTAAACTCAAAGAAACTCTTTCGCTTAACCTCTAACTTATGCTAATGTTTACTGGTGCTGATGAAGAACTATTTCCGTCTTGAAAAGGTAAAACTGTGTGAAGAGGACTAATCCAACCTTTGTACAAAAAATACAAAACTTCAAATATGCAAAAGGTATAACACAAACTCAGCTTTTAAATTAATCTTGAAAAGCGCAGTACTCTTTATTTGAGCGGTTGTCATGCCTTATTCCTTAGTTGACACTTTTACAAGTAGAGCGACGACTTCCAGTGAAAAGTCAATGTAAATGCTACTATATACTTATTTCGGGCATCCGCGCTCAAAACCCTTTGCGTTCATGCTTTGCTATGCAAGTTTTTAATACTATATTGGGGGTCTTTGTTCAAAACACGCAGTCATTGAACACATTGAAAGTTAAACAAGTTGAACTTTGATCAATCAGGTACTCAGACTTGGTAGTGACATATGCATGGTGTCCCTTTTAATTGAAGGAACTGCCAATCGTTGAATTGATCATGGAGGGGAAATTAATAATAGTGCTTTGTGCCCCAAAGGAATTCAATGACACCAAGCTTTCATATATCGCATTAGAGCTGTGACAGTAAAAGCCGGGTGCAAGATTCACAAGATTTGCACTGCTTCGAAAAGTTTAGTACATTGAGGGGTAAAAAAAAAACAACAAAACCTTAATTTAGAAGACAATACCTCAAACATTCTAAAATTATTACCTTGTAGAAGCGATTGAAAAAAAGTACACTTTTAAAAACATCCAGAATCCAAAATGAGCTTCCTGTTTGGTGGACTTTTACATTTTAAATGTCTTTCAAAACTTGTTACCAGTTTTCCCTAGAAAGGGAGGGGGGCCCTGGTGCAGTGGTAGGACGGTCAACCCATGATCGCAGGTTTACAGGTTCTACTCCCGCCTTGCACACCCATGAGTCGAAGTGTCCCTGGGAAAGACACTGAACCCCACCTTGCCTCTGGTGGTAGGTTGGTGCCAGTGTTCGGCAGCGGAGCCGCCACCAGTGTGTGAATGTGTGTGTGACTGGGTGAATGGGTCTGTGATTGTAAAGCGCTTTTGGCCTTGTAGAAAAGTACTATATAAGTGTGCGCCATTTACCAAATGCTTGTCAGCCATTTAAAAAAAAAAACGATAGATACATCAAAGTCATAGATCAGGTGAGATAAGAGGAAGTGCAAATGTGGATCACACAAGCTGTTTTACACCCAGGCTTGTTCGCTCTGCTTTTCAGTCTCTGAATGTTTGGCCCTTTTAATGCTGCCTGAGTCAGCAGAAAAGATGCAAGCTGCAGTTTGATGACAAAGTACAGTTAAGGGGGAATCCCAGCAGACTTTTCAGCTGTCTTCTATGTAACTCAATCATTCATTTCTTACCAGAAAACATCAACAGCAAAATAGCATAATTAGTTTGAAATGAATCATTTCACAGGATAAGAATCTTTTCCTTTGAATTTAATTGAAATATTAAAATTGAAAGTACAAACATGTTTACAACACATTAACTGAATTTGGTTTTGATCTTTTTGTTTAGTTTTCGTTGTTCTTTATTTTTTCAAATAGAAAAGTGGCATTTACAACATGTTGGCAAAATAATGTTAGTCACTTAGTGATTTATTTCCATCTCTAAGTTGTCATATTGTTTTTTTTTAATATATATATATATTTTTGTTGTTTTTAGCTTAAATAATAAGTAGCTTAAATAGACAAAAAAAAAATCACAGGAAGCGAATTTAGCAAAACACTTCAAGTCCCACTCCGATCATCTTTTGATCTATTGTAAAAATGTTCTAAGTGATCTTTTATAAATAATTATGTCGTTTTTAGACAACAAAAACAAAAAAACTGTGTTGTCTTATGGGACAGTTTCTGCAGCGTAGCCAGAGTTTATTCACTTCTGGGTTGTGGGCGGGACTGTTGCTGTGGAAGTGGAAGTGAGTGCTCATTTCCCATGATCCCTTTAGTTACATGATCTCCCGTTAGTTTACAGCCCCTCACACCTAGGGATGGGTATCAATAATAATAATAATAATAATAAATTTTATTTGTTAGGCGCCTTTCAAGGAACCCAAGGTCGCCGTACATAAAAGTGAAAATAAAAATAAAATAAAAGCAATCAAATGCACAATAAAATATACATATAAATAGGCCAGAAATAGGAAATTATCGGAGGGAATAGGCGAGTTGGAAAAGATGAGTTTTTAGTTTTTTGGCAAATTGTGTGATAGACCCGATGTTTCTGAGGTCCGGAGGCAGAGAGTTCCAGAGCCGGGGGGCAGAGCAGGTGAATGCTCTGCCCCCCATAGTGACAAGGCGAGCAGTGGGGACATCCAGATGAAGGGAGGAGGAGGATCTGAGGGTACGGGTGGGAATGGCCACATGAACAAGATCTGATAGGTATGATGGAGCAAGGTTGTGGATGGATTTAAAAGTCAGAATAAGTATTTTGTATGTAATCCGGTGTGTGATTGGTAGCCAGTGGAGCTGCTGCAGAACAGGCGTGATGTGTTGGGAGGAAGGTGTTTGAGAGATAATTCTGGCAGCTGAGTTCTGAACATACTGTAGTTTTCGTAGAGTTTTTTGTGGTAAACCAAAAAGAAGGGAGTTGCAATAATCCAGACGGGAAGTGACAAGACTGTGCACCAGAACGGCTGTGGAATGCGGACTGAGGGAAGGGCGAAGACGACGGATGCTACGAAGGTGGAAATAGGCAGACCGGGTGATACTATTGATGTGAGAAGTGAAGGAGAGGGTGCTGTCCAGGATGACACCCAGACTCTTGACCTGAGGGGAGGGGGAAATGGAGGAGGTTTCAAAGGGAATTGAGAAGTTCTGGATGCTGTTAATAACGGATTTGGTGCCGATCAGGAGAAGTTCAGTTTTATCGTTGTTTAGTTTTAAGAAATTAGTAGTGAACCAGGATTTTATTGCAAGAAGGCAGTCAGTGAGGGAAGTGGGAGGTAGAGAGGAATTTGGCTTGGTGGAGATGTAGAGCTGAGTATCGTCTGCATAACAATGGAAGTGAACCTTGTATTTACGGAGGATTTGACCAAGAGGGAGAAGGTAGATGATAAATAGCAGGGGTCCCAGGACGGAGCCCTGGGGAACACCTGTAGTGACAGGAACTGTATGGGAAGTGAACTGTTTTAATTGAATAAATTGGGTGCGACCAGAGAGGTAAGAGTGAAACCAGTTGAGAGGTATGTTTCTGATACCTATGGCGGACAGTCTGTCTAGGAGGATGGTGTGGGAGATTGTATCGAAGGCAGAGCTTAAATCAAGTAGGAGGAGAATGGAGAGTAGCCCAGAGTCAGCAGCAAGGAGGAGATCATTGGAGATTTTCAGGAGAGCCGTTTCTGTGCTGTGGAGGGGACGGAAGCCGGACTGGAATTGTTCATATAGGTTATTCTGTGATAGATGTATGCGGAGTTGTTCTGCAACGGTTTTTTCAAGTATTTTAGAGATGAATGGAAGATTAGAAATGGGGCGGAAATTGTTGAGGTTTGAGGGGTCTAATCCTGGTTTTTTGAGTATTGGGGTGACAGGTTTTAACGGTACTACTACTCTTATTGATACTGCTTATCGATCTGGTATTTTAACAATACTTTTATCGATACTTTTTGAGGACAAAAAATGAATGAATAAATAAATAAATAAATGAAGAACAAATTTAGAACATAAAGTGTTTTATTTCCTCATTATGCAACATTGTTTTTTTTAACAAAACATTTTACTTGCATGATAATGTTACAATACAATCAGTTTCCCACTGAGATGAAAAGCACAGGGAGCCGCAACACTAGGGGTGTTAGAAAAAATATTTTTCCGATTTATCGTGATATTTCATTTGGCAATATTTGTATTGATTCAAAATGCTGTCAGGATATTTATTTAATTATTTCATTTAACTAATTTTATTCTTTATGAACGTGATGTTTTCTTTGATCTTTTTTCAATTTTTCACAACCTTGAATAGACTTTCTTGTCTGTCAAACACCCAGAGTTCAGATGAATTAGATGATGGAAACAAATTCACTTTGATGCACACTCTTTTCTTTTTATTTATTTTTTCTTTAAATCCAGTAAACCCAATAATTTATATTAATTTTATGGATGACAACTATTTTTTATTAGGAAGCAGCTGTTAGTTTATGTCATGGTACCCCCTGCTGGCCCCGCCTCCTCATCAGGTTCACCTGAGGACTCCAGCTGCGCTTTATCATCTTCATCAGCCGGGGGACTCTTAAGGAGAACCAGGACCCGTACTCGACGCTAGTTCGTTGTACTCCACGGTGCACTCTCTGGCCTTGCTCGCTATTCTAGTCCATGTATTATCTGCCTCGCCTAACCTTGCCTTGTCTCTGCCTGCCTAGGATCACGATCACGCCTGTCACGTTCTGGACTCCGACTCACCTTCGCTCTGGTCCCTCCTCGTCGCCCCTCTGGACACCCTTCTGGAAACACGGTGTTCGCCGCCAAGACCCTCCAACCATCCACAAAACATCCTCTCTTGGATCTCTGTCATTCCTCCATTAAATCCTTTACTACTCATCCGCCTCGCCTGCCGAGTATTCCTTCCGGGTTTCAGCATCTGGGTCTGCCACAGTCTCGTCAGCCATGACAGAACAAACTAGCCATATCCCCGACCCAGCTGACCCGGACGGTCTCCGCCTGGCCCTGAACCAACAAGGTATGTTGCTCTCCCGACAAGCCGATGCCATCGCTCAAATGTCCGCCACCCAACAGGAATTATTTCGCCGGTTGGATAATCTCACGCGGACCCTAGCTGACCAAGCCGCTAGCTCCGCCCCCACTGCAGCTCCCGCTTCCGGTGACCTCACCAACATCACTTCCGCCTCCTTCGAGGAAAACATCCGGGCGCAACCGGAACCATACAACGGCGACGTAGAGGCATGCGGCGGATTTCTGCTACAGTCCCAGCTGTTATTCCAGCAATCCCCCAGGTATTACCAGTCTGATCATCGCAAAATTTCTCTGATAGTTAATTCTCTCCGCGGCAAAGCACTCCAGTGGGCTCAGGCTTTTCTAGCCGCTAATTAACTCTCACATCTTCCCTATGACCGTTTTATCGGCGAGTTCCGGCTAGTGTTTGATCAGCCACGCAAGCAGGAAGAAGCTACCCGGCGGTTGCTCGGCCTCAAGCAGCGTAACCGACCCGTGAGTGACCACCTCATAGACTTTCGCATTCTAGCGGTCGAATCGGGCTGGCCGGACATCGCTCTCAAAGGTATTTTCTACCAATCACTAAACGAAAAGATAAAGGATCATTTATGTACGCAACCTGAAGCGGATAGCTTTGAGGAGCTTGTAACTGCCGCCCTCCGTTCCGACATACGACTCCGGGAATGGCAAAATGAGCGGAGTTATTCTAATCGCCGATCTGCCACGGAGATTCCCCATCACTCTCTCCCATTTTCCCAACAACCGCTTATCAAAGCCTCTATAACTCCGGCCGACGAACCCATGCAAATTGGGCACTCGCAGCTTTCCCCGAAAGAAAGACTTAATCGCCGTAAGGACGGATTGTGTTTTTATTGTGGAGACCCAGCTCATATTGTCTCACACTGCCCAAAACGGTTAAACTCCCGAACCCCTCGCTAAGCGACAGGTCGCGAGGGAATTTATCGGAAAGAAATGCCAAACCTTTTCTTTTTACTCCTGTCAAGTTTCTTAACCCAGTTCATGAACTTAGTGCCCCTTATTGATTCTGGTGCTGAACATAGCCTCATTGACTCAGGTTTAGTTCGACAACTTGGGTTACCGGTAGAACCGTTGGATACTCCCGTAAAAGCTGCGGGTTTAGGGGGAAAATTGCTATCCAAAATAACATTGCGCACCGAGCCCATTCAGCTCATTACTTCCGGGTACCATCGTGAGTACCACCAGTTTTTCGTCACCAACGCTCCTCAAACGCCCGTCATTTTGGGGTTTTCCTGGTTACGCCTTCACAATCCCCAAATAGACTGGTCTAATTCTCGGATCGTTAACTGGAGTACGTATTGCATGGCAAACTGTCTAAACTCTGCTCTTCCCACTACAGCCATTCCCAACCCTCCTGAAAAAGAGGATGTGGATCTTTCCAAGGTGCCGTCATGTTACCACGATCTCAAAACAGTATTTAGTAAGTCTAAAGCTTGTGCGCTACCCCCTCACAGGCCCTATGATTGTGCCATCGAGCTTCTCAATGGTGCCTCCCTTCCTAAAGGGAGACTTTTCAATCTATCCGGTCCTGAGAAGCTCTCGATGGAAAGCTACATTCAGGAAGCTCTAGCACTCGGCCACATTCGGCCCTCCACCTCCCCTGTCGGCGCAGGGTTTTTCTTCGTCGAAAAAAAAGATAAGTCTCTCAGGCCTTGTATTGATTACTGAGAGCTCAATCAAATAACGGTTAAGGATAAGTACTCACTCCCCCTCATTAACTCTGTCTTCGATTCCGTTCAGGAAGCCAACATATTCACTAAATTAGACCTCCGTAATGCGTACCACCTTGTTAGAGTCCGGGAGGGGGACGAATGGAAAACGGCCTTTAATACCCCCCTCGGGCATTACGAATATCTTGTCATGCCCTTCGGCCTCACCAACGCCCCAGCTGTTTTCCAACGTCTGGTAAACGACGTTTTGCGCGACTTCCTCAATCGCTTTGTGTTTGTCTACTTAGACGACATACTCGTTTACTCCAGTAACGCCACAGAACACCGTCACCACGTCAGGCTTGTCCTGGAAAGATTGTTAGAAAACAAACTCTATGTGAAAGCTGAAAAATGCGAATTTCATGCCAGTTCAGTTCCTTTCCTGGGGTACATTCTCGAGGCTGGCAAGATCAGGCCAGATCCTTCCAAACTCCAAGCTGTCTCTGACTGGAGCATTCCTGAATCCCGTAAAAAGTTACAACAGTTTCTGGGTTTCGCCAACTTTTATCGGAGATTCATCCGTAACTACAGCGGAATCGCAGCACCACTCACCCAACTCACCTCAGTCAAGGTCCCCTATTTTTGGAACCCCGCGGCAGATGCTGCTTTCAGGAGGCTCAAGGAACTATTCACCACTGCACCCATTCTCATTCAGCCTGATATCCACAAGCAATTCGTCGTGGAGGTCGACGCCTCTGACTCAGGGGTAGGGGCTGTGTTGTCCCAGCGGGAATCTGCCTCGGGTAAACTCAAACCTTGTGCATTCTTTTCCAGAAAACTCAGTCCAACAGAGCAAAATTATGATGTCGGCAATCGTGAGCTCCTTGCAATCAAGCTGGCTTTGGAAGAGTGGAGACATTGGTTGGAGGGGGCTGAAGAACCCTTCATCGTGTGGACAGACCACAAAAATCTGGCATATCTGCGCTCAGCGAAAAGGCTGAATTCTAGACAGGCCCGTTGGTGCTTGTTTTTCGACAGGTTCCAGTTCACTATCACCTATCGCCCAGGTAGCAAGAACGGCAAGCCTGACGCCCTTTCTAGAAAGTACAACACTACGGACGATCATAGCACTTCTCCTATCCTTCCCGACTCTCTCTTCGTGGGGAACCTCACTTGGGACGTGGAAACCAGGTTGCTACAGTGCCAAGGTGAGAAACCCGACTCTGTTACCTGTCCCCCTGGCACCCTGTTTGTTCCCCACAGACTCAGATCTGACGTCATCACGTGGGGGCACAGTTCCAAAATCGCCTGCCATGGGGGAGTCCGTCGGACACTCATGCTGCTGAGACGCCGGTTTTACTGGCCCACCATGGCTGAGGATGTGCGTCAGTATATCGCTGCCTGTACCACCTGTGCCAGGGCTAAAACCTCCAACTCCCCACCTGCCGGCTATATACACCCTCTATCCACGCCTGGTCGACCTTGGTCCCATATCGCGGTGGACTTCGTGACTGGTCTGCCTCCCTCTCATGGATTCACGGTTATCCTGACTGTAATTGATCGTTTTTCTAAGGCTGCTCAATTCATCCCGTTGCCACAATTACCTACTGCCTCTGAAACTGCTGACACCCTTTTCAAACTCGTTTTCCGTCACCATGGCATACCCTCTGACATTGTTTCTGACCAAGGTCCGCAATTTACCTCACAGGTGTGGAAGGCTTTCTGTTCCGCCCTTGGGGCCTCCACCAGCCTTTCTTCTGGCTACCACCCGCAGTCCAACGGCCAAGCTGAAAGGGCAAACCAGGAGTTGGAGGCGGCCCTGCGCTGCTTTGCGGCACAGAATCAGGAAGATTGGTCTGACTACCTCGTGTGGGTGGAATATGCCCATAACAACCACCCATCCACAGCCACTGGTATGTCGCCATTCGAAGCATCGTTGGGTTACTCTCCCCCCTTATTCCCTTCCCAGGAGCTCGATCTGGCGGTGCCCTCCGTCCAACTCCATCTGCAGCGCTGTCAGGAGGTTTGGTGCCAGGCTCGGGCAGCTCTCCTTCGGACTAAGGAGGGTAACCGCCAGTTCGCTGACCGTCACCGCACTAAGAGCCCTCCTTATGAACCTGGACAGCAGGTATGGCTGTCATCTAAAAACATTCCCCTCCAGGCCACGTCCCGAAAATTGGCTCCTCGTTTTATTGGTCCGTTCGTCATAGAACGGATAGTCAATCCCAACTGTGTCCGCCTGAAACTACCAGCTTCTCTCAAGATTCATCCATCTTTTCACGTCTCCCAAATCAAGCCCATCCGCCAAAGCCCTCTTTGCCCGCCGTCCGCACCCCCTCCTCCCGCCCGGGTCATCGATGGTGGCCCGGTTTATACTGTCAGCCGCGTTCTGGACGTCCGACGCAGGGGTCGTGGGTTCCAGTACCTCGTTGACTGTGAGGGGTACGGCCCGGAGGAGAGGTCATGGATTCCTCGCTCCTTCATTCTGGACCGCGCCGTGATAGTTGACTTTCTTGGGCGCACCCCGATCGGCGTCCTGGCCTGCCTGGAGGCGGTCGTTGGGGGGGGGAATACTGTCATGGTACCCCCTGCTGGCCCCGCCTCCTCATCAGGTTCACCTGAGGACTCCAGCTGCGCTTCATCATCTTCATCAGCCGGGGGACTCTTAAGGAGAACCAGGACCCGTACTCGACGCTAGTTCGTTGTACTCCACGGTGCACTCTCTGGCCTTGCTCGCTATTCTAGTCCATGTATTATCTGCCTCGCCTGACCTTGCCTTGTCTCTGCCTGGCTAGGATCACAATCACGCCTGTCACGTTCTGGACTCCGACTCACCTTCGCTCTGGTCCCTCCTCGTCGCCCCTCTGGACATCCTTCTGGAAACACGGTGTTCGCCGCCAAGACCCTCCAACCATCCACAAAACATCCTCTCTTGGAACTCTGTCATTCCTCCATTAAATCCTTTACTACTCATCCGCCTCACCTGCCGAGTATTCCTTCCGGGTTTCAGCATCTGGGTCTGCCACAGTCTCGTCAGCCATGACAGTTTATCTGGAATTATAAGCGGTGAGTCTAAGCCCCGCCCCCGTCTCTCTACCTGTTTTTGTTTTCCCCCGCGTGCAACCCCCCAATCCAGCGTGTTCTACACAGACAGTGCATCATATGGTCATCTTAGCAGGAAGGTGACAGGATAGTAGGGGTGCTCTGATGAAAATTTTATTAATTTCACACAGAAATGGGTGGTCTTAGTCTAGAGCAGGGGTGTCAAACTCATTTTGGTTCAGGGGCCACATTCAACCCGTCTGACCTCAAGTGGGCCGGACCAGTATAGTAAAGACAAAATAACAGCTTTGCTTTAGTTTTTTACTCAGTTGGAAAAAATGCCTCAATCAACATAGTAGCCTAATCACTTGGGGCCAATGGATCTCAAATAAAATTAATTTCAATCAAAAAAAAGTTGGTCTATTCAAATTAATACAGACTGAATATTTTACATCTGACACTGAAGCAATCCAGAAACTTTTCTTTATGTTCAGTCTCTTAGTGGTGCTGTATGTCATATTCTTTGAGCACTGCAATGTCGATGACATACAAAGCATTTGGGTTTTGCATTCAGCTTCATGAAAGAAAGAAAAGAAACATTTTCCTGGAAAGCTTTTCACTCCGCTTCACATTTGACAACATTTTGGTCATCAGGGTGTTGCTACTGATCATCCCTATAGCAAGATAACAGAGGTGAGGCTCATAGGGCACAAAAGTGCATCCAACCCAGACGCAGAGCTATTATGTTTCGTTTTTGGCACGTGCAGAGATATGCTATTTCACCTGTTTTGCCTTTCCTTTGCTCCCCCTAGTGGCGGAATTGCACATTTTGGTTATTTCTTTAAAAAATCATAACTCGCCACAGGAATGGACTAGAAAATTGTTTCTTTTTTAATCATGCTTAGGATTTTTACTCTTCATGTGTGGGCCGGACTAAACCACCTGGCGAGCCGGATACGGCCCGCGGGCCGTATGCTTGACACCCCTGGTCTAGAGGGATGAAAGGATTTATTTTCTATTTTGGGCGCTCACGTGTCTCCTACGAGATCGCCAATGACCGTCTTTCCAGAAAACTTTCCATCCCACAACAGACTCTGGTCGGCATTCACAGCTGCAGACACGCCCCCTCCGGGCATTCACGCTGCTGTCTTCCTCCTTCCTGCTTCCTCTAACTTACGGTGTTTAAGTCACCACGACAATCTGAGAACATGATAGTTATTTTAAAAATACACAGAGAGCCACAGCACAGGGAGGAAAGAGCCGCATTTTGGACCGTTTAGCTCTTTCCGTCATCGTATATCTTTGGTGGCGTTCCTGTGTGCGCGCGCCGCATACTGTCTGAAAAACAGCCCCGCCCCCTGTGCACACAAATAGCCAGACAGACCTCTCCTTTTTAGCGAGAATAGCGAAATTAATATCATCATTAAGTAACGGAAAATTGACTGACTTGGTAAGTTAAATATGACAGATAACGTGTTGTGGGACACAAAAAAAAGCGACTTCTCCAGGACCGATAGCAGAACCAATGAGGTCAGATCTTAACGATACTGCGGTCTTGAACAATGCTGCCCCGGGGCTCGTTCAATACCGGGGATCGGTACCCAACCCTACTCACACCCCAACATTATTACTCCAACCAAAATGGCGAGCAATATTGGAGCTTCCCAGCCATACAGTTTTGTCCCAGATTCCAGCTCAGACGAGGAAAAGAAAAACATTCATGGATCTATTTGTCTACAAGTGGATGCATCCTAGTGAAGCAGAGCAGAAAGTTGGAGACTTGGCGATATCAAATTGCTTTTTCAAAAGGCATTTTTTCCATTTGGTCCTGATTCACAACCATTAGATTAAATTCTAAGAAACACAGTTTTAATCTTAATTCTTTTTTATATATATAAATCCTCCATCAATAAAAAAAATGCTACAAATACATGTTTCTTCTCAGGCACAAGTCTATGGAAGCGATTGTGTAGCATAATTAAAAATAAAAGTCAATACCAGAAATGCTTTTTCATTTTCAAAATGAAGCTGCATCTTTTGACTCAAAATTAAAAAGGAAAAAGCAGTCCTTTTGAATCCTTTTTCATGTTCTTCCTCAACACTGCTCATTCTGACACTTTATTAAAATGATAAAGAAAATGGTATTTGACATGTCATTTTCAAAAACTTCTTTGGTGAATGTGTAGCAAAATTAATTTAGAAATGTTTAATTTGACAATTAAAATGGATTAACAGAAATGTTTTTTAATTTTTAAAATGTAACTGCATCTAATGACTCAAAATTAAAATGAAATCTCAGTCATTTACAATGCTTTTGCATTTTCTTCTTTAACATTGCTCATTCTGTGACATAATTAAAGTGAAAATGCAAAGAGGGGATTACATTTGCTTTTTCACATCCACCCGCAAAATGATGAGTTTGATGATGAGTTTATATAGCACCCCTAGTCATCATTGCTGAAAGGACAATGTTGGAAAATTCCTAAATGAATTTCTGTACTCAGCACATGATAATGTGTCATTTTTATTGTTATACAAATGAGTATATCTGCCAGCTCAAACTTAGACATATGAGAGTTCAAGAATTATAATTAATTAAGATGGAAAAAATATTAATTGAATATGACATTAAGTTAGATAAATATGTAAATTTGAGTTGCATAAGCAATTATTGAGTTTTATAGACGTAGGAAATTAGGTTAAATAAATTTAACTCAATTAGTTGTTAACAATAGAAGTAATTCATTAAAGTTGGCAAAATTGGATACGTTTTTTATATATAGTTTTTTATATATATATATGCATCGCAAGGAAAATGGAAATGAGATCAGAAACTTGTGCGTTTATTTTGTCTGTTCTTTTTCTACATGCAGAAACTCTACCCCCCTGAGCTTGAACTGAACTCAGTATTTAAACGAAAATTATCAGGGTTAAGAAAATATATACAACAGCATAAAGACTATGACAAAATAAAATAGTGATGTCTTTTTTTGTTTTTGTTTGTTTCTGACCCACTACAATTGCATACCCAGTACAGTGCCTCAGATACACAGATACATTGTTCCAATGAAAATGGGATTTTCATCAAAAATGGGTGAGACTTTAAAAAAAGGTGAGAGCATTTTTTATAACTACACTCTCATGGAGTACGTCATTTACATAGCAAAGCCAACTCTATGGCATAAAACCTGTGTGTAGTAATTGTGTTCGCAACTAACATACTGCACAAAGTTTGCAAACTTTCCCAGCTGTTCTCAGAGAATTTGCTAGTTCAGTGTTTTCCATGAGCTAAATCCGAGAACATTTCAGTCTTTCTGTTTCTGACAGCAACATATTGTCTTTAACATTTACTCCATCTTAACAAGACAAATGCATTCCAGATGGAGAAGCAGTCTCATCTTGAATTCTATCAGGGAGATCACTGTTGCTGAACATTATCTGAAGCATCTGTAGAAATGGAAAATGGACTGCAGTTTGTCCACTGGAGTCTCCAGTATATTGTACTGAATTTTCTAAAGAGTATCCTTCTTTGAAATGTTTTTCTGCACTTAGCAGAGCATCACTCTTCACAACGAACAAAGACGCTAGTTTTCATGACTGCGTCTACCAATTCATCAAAAACAGTTCTGCTAACAGGATGATCCTGCTCTTGTAAAACCATGGAAACAGTCTTTTCTAAGAGGTTTGGTGTGTGAGCAAATCTGCAGCCAACAACCACCAGTTATGTTTACCAAGGTCATCTGTGGTAAAATAAAGAGTGATGTGCATGTTCTTGAACAAACCAAAGAAATAAAAATAAAAAACATATGAGCATGGCAAAAATTGATGCTTAAATTCCCACAGAGTATTTGAAAAACTTGATTCGTTATGGTTTCCACATCTCAGTCTAAACATGAAACGTGTTAAAATAATTTTCAAAGCTATTACTGATCTAAAAGAATAGAGACACTGGCAAAAGAGTGACAGGGGAGAAGTAGCTGATACAAAAGATAGTACTCCAAAGGTGCTCTTTTTATCAAAGACAGTACAAAGTTTGCACTTCCGAGTCATTTTTATGCTTTCAAGATTCAAAATATGCTTTTATCCATGTAAAAAACACTTTCTGTGACTGCCTGTTAGATGCAAATACAGAACATTAGCTATGACTCTAACACTACTGTAAAGTCTTTGTGCTTCAGTTAAGATAAAGTTTCAATAGCAAAGCAGGAAAGAAAAACATTACAACAACACATTTTTTAAAAATCTGAAAGCTACAAGCTAAATCCTCAAGGCCGTTACAATAGTCCCTCGTTTATTGCAAGAGTTATGTTCAAAATTTCATTTTTGGTTACAACCAAAAATGAAAAAAAGCATGTTGTGTGGACTAAAACAAAGAGATTTTAAACAACTTTCTCAGTTTAACACTGAGCATGGTGTGTTGTGTTTAGCACTAGAAGTTCAAATCCCAGCAGGGACCTACTGTTTGGATTTTACATGTTCTCTTCATGCATGCGTGGGTTTTCATTCCTCCCGCAGTCCAAAGACAGGTTTCACAGGTTAATCGAATTTGTTCCCATGATGTAAATGTGAGTGTATGGTTGTCTGCATTTGTGTGGCCCAAATTGGCGAGATGTGGCAAGAATGGCTGGTACAGGCTCCAGCAGCCCTGTGACCCTGAAATAATTAAGCATGTTTGAGATATGGATGAATGGATGAAATTTCAAATTAAAGCAAAATTCTATTTTTTCTCTCAAGGTTGGCAGTTTAGTCTTATAGTACAGGTGTAGCACTTTAGCCAGGAGGAAGCCCACATGGAGATCCGAAAGTGCCATTAATAAAATCACAAAATGGAATTTTTTTTTTTGCCTTTTATATTAGTTTTAGAAAATAATGAGGGGAATTTGAAAGATGCTTTCAGATTTTCTATGCTAGTTAAAATGCTGTATGCTAATAGGATTTTATTGAATAAACATTCATATATCTTTTATTGCAACTATTAAAGCCTGTTTGTTGCGGTTCTCCCTTACATTTTACTAAGTTTATTGACATGTTTGGTCACATATTTGAATAAATTGTGTTTCTATGCAATTCATAATTAATGAAGGCAGATCACAACCGTTCAATACAAATGTAGTCATGCAAAGATTACTTATTTTTTTCAAATTAAAGGACATATTAAATGAAAAGAAAAATGGAACAGAAAAATAGAAGCTTTAAAGATGCTTTTTAAAGGTTTCGTTTAAACATTAATACAAATACATTTTTAATAAAAACAGCTTTAAAATGCATAATTTTAGGCATATTAACAGTAAAATAACCCCAGCTCTTATTCAGAAGTCCAAAGATTTAGGCTCAATTTCAGCATTTTGATGAATTTTTTTTGCGTTTTGCGGAACTAAAGACTACACACTTAAAGTAAAGCACCTTTAGTAATTGGCCAGAAAAATCTCGGCAACTTTTAGTCTTTGACTGTTTGTTGATTTTCTTATAATCATGAGGTGCTTTGTGTTTTACCTCTGAAGTGAATTTATCTTGTCAGCTTTGATGCCGTCCAGCAGCTCTTTGAGCAGGCCGGAGCTTTCAGGGGCAGGAAGACGAGGTTTGACGGAAGATGTGTGGGTGAACCAGCCAACAAGGAAACCCAGGACTAAAAGCACCAATCCTGCCAGCAGGTATCTGTGGACAAAAGCACAGGAAGGTCACTGTGTACCCCGCTGTTTTGGTACAAAGAGGGAAGTCGGTGCAAAAGTGAAAGGATGTTTTTCATGGGATGATGAAGAAAAGATGCTAAAATGCATTAGGGAGTCTTTAACTTGACAGCATTAAAAGCAACCTCAAAAAGTGTCAAGAAAGGACTCACTCTCACTCATTTTCAATTTAAAATGAAATAGTTTTTCTTTAAAGTACTTTTTTTTCTGCCCTCTACAAATAAAAAATTACTTTAAAGAAAAAAAAAACAAGACACATAGCTAAATATACTTAAGAAAAAAACTGAACAGAAACAGAAAATAAAGGAAAGCCTTAATAATAATGTATATGTATCATTTTAACCTCTGTCCTGTCTTTGCATTTGTGTGGGTTTTTTGTTATTTAATGTGTTTAAGTGTTCTACCGCGTCCTTGCTTCAAATCAAATGTATTCTTATTTTATTGTAAAGCAAATGATCTCAACAATGGAATTAACCTACAGTCATCTGAAGGGAGGCGGGTATTTTACAATGAAGACAGTACCAACCAAGCATGTCAAACTGCTTTTTTTTTCTAAACATTTCTTTTTATAGCTAAAGACCTACTTCAATAATAATGGTTCAGATGTTCTTGTAGCATTTTTCTCATGGTGGAGGACATATTTAAAATCTGAGCATTGGAGCATCTGGCTCCAAACCATATATATAAAAAGCTCCAATATTGCTCGGAATTGTAGTTGCACCACTAACGTTAGCTTGGGGTTGTGAGAGGCTGTAAGATAAATATTGATGGTTGAACCTTTATAGTTTAGTTTTCTCCGTTTTTGATCTTTAGGTTATTTAACTCAACCTTTTTTTCTTTGCTGTGTTTTAGGGTTTTTGTTTTGACACTTTTTTTTAGATTTAATTTATAAATGATTTGGTATTTGTTAGGCCAAAAGCTTAAAAAAAAAAAAGATTAGAAGAAAAAATATATTTTTGCTTTTTTAATTAGCGCTGATTTTACTTTAATTTGAACAACCTACTGCCCACATTTGCCCAAATAATTTAAAACTTTAATTCACAGAAAAAGGTTGTTTATAAGCTCACACCATTGAGAGAATATCATGGTTAGTTCCTGTATTTGAGTTTTTTCCCTTTAATGACTAAATAAATTACTCTTTCTACTATTTTAATTAAAGTTTCCCTTTAGTTCAGATTTATATTTTTGTCTAAGCTATTATCTACAAGTCCATGTTTCTTGACTTCATTATTACCACGATTCCTCACACAGATTTAGTCAAAAAAATAAAGAGAACCATCAGTTTATTTATGATTATTGTAAACAATTTTTAATATCTCCATTTAAGATATGAGATCTGCCAGTCAGTGTAATTTAAAAAAAAAGGTATCAGACTTTTAAAGTAGAATTTGAATCTCTTCTTTGATTTATATCATATTTTGATCGAATACGTTTTATTTTTATTGTATATTCTGAATTCTTTGTGTTTCATACTTTTTATCTCCACCATTGGACCTAAAAACATTGTGAAAGTTCATTGTAATAGTAGATCCGCTTTTGACAATGAGGTTATTCTCAGCAGTTCTCCTCTGGGTAAAAAGATTCTTCTTCTTCTTTTATTTTTATCTTCCAACAGTTTTACAACCAAGCCGAGCTTTTCAGAGAATCTGTGCTCTGTTGGCAATTATCAAAAGTCTTCTGCCGGAGATTAATCGTTTTTCTGAAGCCAAGCATTTGGCTTTCCTGTAGCTCTGTCCGTCTATTCAGTGAACAGCAACTCTCCACAGTTGGGTTGAGGATAGTCAGAGTTCTCAGAGGACCTCCAAATGCCAATTGTGGCTGAACGCGTGTCAGAAAATGATTACACAAGGCCTTTTTTGGGTTTTTCAAGGACCATTGACACAGTGCAAAAAAGTATACCAGACTTTCACTTCTGTGGAATACCTTGGAGAATCAAAAGTCAAAAATGACACATGCACAGGTAAGGAAAAAATAGGAGAAGGTTAAAAAAACGTGAAAAAAAAAAAGCTAATGATCACCACCAACGCCATTGTGTTGAATCTAGACTCTAGACTCTAGACCCGAAAAAAAAAACATGGGCTTTTGGCAGTGGTCCACCCAGAACACTGTCTAAAATCCCACTGAAAAATAAGTGGAGACCAGTGTGACCTTAAGCAGATCTTCCAATCTAAAAGAATTTGAGAGAAAAAAAAAGGGAGAAACTATCAAAGGAAGCAACAATAAAACTGGTCAGAAATTATAAGTGTTTGATGGCTGTATTTAGTCAATAATCTAGGCTTATTTTATTTAAAAATAGGGTAAGGTATGAATAATTATGAACATGCCACTTATTGTTTTTTCTTTTTGGTCCATGATTTATTACATCGTCTTATAACCATTTGTGAGATACCTGTGTCCTTTTCAATCAGGAAGAAACATGCTGGTTGAATAAGGGTAACTCTAGGTCAGAATTTTCCAAAGAATGATTGTAGGCTTGACTGTGTGCAGTAGAAAAGCATTTGTGAAAAGAAAAAAGAAAGCAAATAATAGAAATTGTGAGCTAAGTCACATTGCAGAGCCCCTAAAGGGACATAGAGGTAAAATATAAATTAGTACTGATTTCTCATGAGCACGGGAAACTATGTGGTGCTCACGAGAAAGAAACTCATGCCAGTTGATCATGTCTGATTCACCAGTTTAGGTGCATTCAGAGATGTCATCATAAAGGTGATGCCAGACATGCAAAGCTGCAAGGTAAAATTAAACTCAGTAAGCTCACCAAATAGACTCTGGTGCACACATTTTAGTATTTAACTTCCATGTTTTGTTTAGGTTAGGAGCTCTGTTCATTGCCCACCTATTTGAATTTTTGTTCCCCCATTTCTACATGTGTTCTACGCTGTATGCCATGTTTTCCATGTTACAAAGTACCTGAAAGTGAAGCACTGCAGCTGTCTTGGTTCTTTGTGGTATGGAGCCCTGGTGAAGCGGGAATTATAGTTGGGATCTTCCTGAAGTCTTTCAAAGCGTCCATGTGGGGAAACTGATGGCTGGACGGACTCCATCACCTCAGGATCAGGGCCACGGTCTAAAAATGGTTTTAGTATAGATGAGTTAAGGACAAATTTGTGACATTAAAATAAAAAGATATAAAGTATGGGACATAAAAGATTTTTTAAAAAGTCTTTAGGGCAGGGGTGGCCCTCCTCCTGGTTTTCAGAAATCCTGCCTCTGCTGCTGATTACCTGGATCAGTTGTGCTTGGCCAATAAGGAGCTTCAAGGGAAGGTTGGTTGGAAAAAACTGGCCATTGAGGCCTGGACTCCCACACCCCTGATTTAGGGGCTCTGTTCAAAGAGACCCTCTAAGAGCTCTTAAAAAAAGAAAAATCTTCCAACTTATATCTCAAAGGCAGAGCTTGAATGCATGAAGAGAGTTAAGGGGACACATATTGAAAAAAAAGCAGAGAAAATGTAAAAACCCAAGAAGAATAACACAAAACAAAGGGTTGCTGACCAAAAAAAACATGCCTACTTTGGACTTTTAAAGATGCTAAAATTGCATGGTAGTTTTCTTTTATTACACAAACTAACATCTAACCTGATCTTGGGCATTCCACATGCTGCATCTGCATGTGGTCCATGCTTGGCCCTGGATCCTGCATCCCATCCTTGTCCAGATTCCAGGCAGGGTCCAAAGCCTCAGGGCAGTGTAGAGCCTCACTATCAAGTGCCCCCCCCTGCACATCACATACTTTGCTGTATGCCATGCTCAGACCTGGAAAAACATGTAGATGCCTATCACATTTGTGAGCAGCATGTGTTAAATAATCTTTAGATCCTTGTTTGTTTTAGCAAGAGGAATTTTAATTAAAGCAACGTTTTCATGTCTTAAGTAATGAAAGAAACAAAAGGGGAAAAATTAAAACTGACTTGACCAGATTAACATGGAGCAGGAGCTTAAAAGTGGGGAGACTAATAATAATGCAATCTACATAGTAGCTTTTGGATTGGAAAATGTATTTCCAACTAAATCGATTTAAAGACAATGTCATTTTAATCTGCTCTTCTTCCCATTTAACTTGGAAGTTACTCATTTCCATTGTCGTGATTTCAAAACAGCTCCAACAGCAGAATGTTTTACAGTTCACTATTCCTCGTGTTTTTTAGGTTACAAAATTCAAATTCTAAGGGCAATTTATCAGTTGTCTCATCCAGGGACGGTCCTACCAAAATAGGATTCTCATCACCTTCCTCCACTGCTGTTTGATTGGTCAATTATAAACAGTAATCATTGAATGTCACATGGTGCATTTTTTCATTTGGTTTTTCATAAACTTAAAATTAATTACTCAGTCAGACTTTAATACGAAGGCAGCTAATTGAAGTATGTTGTTTTGTTAGTAGGACCTCAGGGTTCATGTTTCTTTCCGCAACATGTGCTGTGTCATTCAGTTCAACCATCATAGCGGTTATTAGGCTTCAGTTTGGTCTGTTTTATTATATTGGGGAGACTTTTAAAATTCTCTATGACTGGTAGAAAAATGTCCAATTTAACACTTTGACTGGAACAGTTTTTAGCAGAGAAAATATTTGTTACGCTCACATCCATCCATCCAATTGCCTCAGGGCAAATGCAGGATATGGCAAGGACAGGTTGCTGATCCTTCCCAGGGTACATTGCTCTATATGCCTGTACTTATGTGAATCAGGTGTAGTCTTATTTAAAATCGACTTTTATACACGTGGAGGGCATGCATGGGTCACAACCCAGTTAGTGAGAGATTCTATGGATACATACAAGTCATTCAGGTTCCTGATGCATAATGCTTCTACCTTATGCCTGACTAATTAAAAAGCTATTCCAACATGCAGATAATAATGTGGAATTAGCTAAACTGGATTTGTCCAATTTCTCTTCAATCAATTATCTAACACTTAAAAATATAACCTTTTTTAAGACTGATGTGTGCGAACAACCACAAATTCAACCTGTAAATTCACATTTGGTACAACAAGATGGATATTGCTGCATCCACCGCATATATTTTAATTGTGTTCATAGCTAATTTTTGTTGTTGGTTGCACGTCCGTCCATCCATCTTCCTCCGCTTATCCGGGACCGGGTCACGGGGCAGCAGAATGAGCAAAGATGCCCAGACTTCCCTCGCCCACCCACTTCCTCGAGCTCCTCCGGGGGGATCCCGAGGCCTTCCCAGGCCAGCCGAGATACGTAGCCTCTCCCACTTGTCCTGGATCCTCCCCGGGGCCTCCACCCAGTGGGACATGCCCGGAACTCCTCCCCAGGGAGCCGTTCAGGCGGCATCTGGACTAAATGCCAGAGCCACCTCAACTGGCTCCTCCCCATGTGGAGGACAACCGGTTCTACTCGAGGCTCTCCCCAGATGACCGAGCTTCTCACCCTATCTCTAAGGGAGCGCCTAGCCACCCTACGAAGAAACTCATTTTAGCCGCTTGGATTTGGGCCTCGTTTTTTTGGTCATGACCCAGAGCTCAGCGGTGCTGACCCTCATCCCAGCCGCTTCACACTCGGCCGCAAAGCGCCCCAAGAAACGCTGTAGGTCCTGGCTCAATGGAGCCAACAGGACAACATCATCTGCATCTCGTCACACGTATTTAAAGTTAAAGTCCCATTAGCTGTCACACATAGGTGTATGAAATGTGATTTGATCCATCTGACGGGGGAGTGGTGATCTGCAGAAATAGCCACGCTCAGGAACCATTTGGTGGCTTAACCCTATCCATAATCCTAACCTTAACCCTTTCTCTGGGTCTGTGTGGTCAAGAAAAAAGTTCAGCACTGGCTGCATATATTTCGAAACTACGTGCGAATATTTTTTTCCTTTTTTTTATGACAGAAAGGCATGGTGGAAAGAATGAAAAATCATTTTTAAGGTTAAATTATCTTTAGAATTTGGGATAAGGTGCAAATGCAGTACTCACACCAATTTGCAAAAGAACACAATAATGATTGTTTGGTAATGAATAATCTATCTTTATTTTATTTTTTTATTATCAGATAAGCATGCATGTTTTAAATATCTCAGACACTCATTATAAACTGTTGTTTGTCTAATCAGAAAAAAAACATTGTCAAGATTAAAAGAGGGAACAAGCCAACCAATGACAATTATACTTAAGCAGGATGGAGGACGATGAAGAAAATAATCACAGAAGCAGTTAAAGAAACACAAAAATACACGGCTGAAGGGAGGAAAGAAGACGGCAAGTGCTTATGGATGAACGAGGAAGGGTAAAAAGGCAGAGAGAGCAGGTCTGGGAGTTCCTTGGCATCAATCTTCAATGCTCCACCACACTTTCATTACTTCTAGCTCAATGCAGATGAAGGCCTCTGACTAAAATGGAACAGAAGTTCATTTCACCACTGACCTCCTGTTACTGCCCCACACGCTGCAAACAGCCTCACCTGATTCCCAGCACACACCAACACTAAAGCTACTGATTACAAACCTCAGTCATGCAAATTCCACACATTGGTGTACTGTTTGGTTTTTAGCAGAATATATTTTAATCACACTCATGTCTTGAAATAACAAAAACCCAAAGCTTTATTATTGTTTGATAATCTTGAAGAAAATCTCATTTGGAAAAGAAATAAGATCTCATTTAGAATGACAAAATAACAACACCCACAACAGAAAATCCATAAATGTAAGTGTTTTCTGTTAGCCTTAGTTTATTCAAGTTGCAGTGAAGCAAAGTGGAAAAATGTGTTTTTGTACCTCAAGGTTCTGGCTGAAATCACTCTTGTGGATGCACCTGGAATGTATTATGTCATTAACATGGGGATCCAAAAACCCAACAAATAGCTTGCCGGTTGTCACGACTCTTTGGTAATATGCTGACTTCTCTTGGTTCCTTTAAAAGCTCATTGAAGTATCTGAAACATGTGCATTCACCTTCAAACAGATTCTGTCTTACCTGTTCTGCTGAAGCTTTGAATGATACAGGACCTGAACAACCCCCATTCCAGTAGCCATTGTCTCCATGATCTTAAAAATGTCTTTAGATGTGTTATCTTAAGGCTATCTGTAAACCAAACATTTATCCGCTTGCTTCTGTTGCCTGTCTGTAAAAACTGGGCTGAAACAATCTTTTAATAACAGGAAGTGCAGCAGATACCCCGCCCCCAAGGGACACAAGATCTGTTATGATTGATCAGTATTGTATTAGATGTGGTGGCTGTGTTTTTATTGTTTACCTGCTGACATCCATATAGACAGAAGCACAGGTAACTGAACTGTCTGAAGTGCAGTAGCGGCAGGGTAGCATAGTTGGTATGGTGTAGGGCTGACATGCTGGAAACCAGGGTTTGCTTCCCAGGGATTGCAATGAACCCTGGGATCCAGTGTTATGATCCAGTGTTAGTTCATTAGGCAAGACCCTTCACACTACTGCCTAAGGGGACCTAAGTCTGGGTGTCCTTGTGCTGGTCCCCAGCTGGGTCTTGCTTGGTCCACGGATAAAATACAAAGTTTCGTCAGGAAGGGGATCCGGCATGAAAACTTTTGCCAAACCACCTGTGACGCTCAGTTAATGCGGATCCGCTGTGGCAAACCCTGAGAGGATTTATTTGAATATATTTACATGTTGAAATTCAAAACGAATTGCATTATGATTTGAACAATTGATAATGAGCTTAAAGTTATTTATATGCAAATTAAATGTGTCATTTTTAAACCTCAGTCAGATGAAACCAGTAACTATGAGAGAAAATGTCAAAGAAGTTGATTTCTAATGATCAATTTTGTTTATTTAATAGTGAGCACTGACAAACATTTTTTCTTGTATCAGTGAAAGACATAAACAGCAAACATCAAGTTCAGTGTTAAGTGGTTCTGTTAAAGAGCAAGGTAAAACAGATATACCAAAAAAACTGAATCAAATACAATCACAGCTAATATTTTTATCACAAAGGATTTTTTTGTCTTTCCATGTTTTGCTAAAAAAAAGTACATGTTTAATACAATCACGTATAAAAGTCCTCTTTAGTAAATAGTAAATAAAGCAAAGTTTTTTCTAAATGGTGTCTACTTATATAGCTCTTTTCTACCTTCTTTGAAGACCCGAGACAGTTTACAATCACAGTCCCATTCACACACTGATGACGGCTCAGCTGCCAAACCGTGGCGCCAACCTAAAACCATCAGAAGCACTGTGAGGGTCAGTGTCTTGTCCAAGGACACCTCGACTAAGGAGGTGGGAATGGAACCTGCAAGCTTCTAATCAGAGGTGGACCGCCTTACGGCTGTACCATGGCTGCCCAAACAAGACTAAGAGCTCTCTCATGACAGTTATGGCTGCAGAGTGGCCTTTTGTCACATAAACAGCATTATGGCTTCAATGGTTTAGAGACTAGGTGGCAGAAGAGATGAAAATGTTGAGGTAGTCTTTGAGAGAGATGAGGATGAAGGGCATCAAGAACGAATAAAGAACATCAGAGGAACAGATCATGTTAGATGTTTTGGAGATGCAGTGGGGCAAACATGTATTTAGTCAGCCACCATTTGTGCAAGTTCTCCCACTTAAAAAGATGAGAGAGGCCTGTAATTTTTATTATGGGTAAACCTCAACTATGAGGGACAAATGTACAAGAAAAAAATCCAGAAAATCGCATTGTATGATTTTTTTTAATCTTTTTTTCAGCAAACAATACTGCTGATTTTACTATGAAGTGTTTAAGTAGAGCAGTGTTTTCAACCTTTTTTGAGCCACGGCACACTTTAACCTTGACAAAAATCCCGCGGCACACCAGCATCCAAAAATTAAAAAAGGAGAAACTCTATAGTCTGCATTGATCTACAGCCCCTCCACAATCTCACATGATTTTTTGTGATCATTGTGGCAGAAAAAGTTGTAAGCTGCAGCTGTTTTTTTTCTAAAAGATGTAATAAAAGTTAAGTCAGAAGATCTAATAACTGTTTGATGTGTGTCCATTGTTGTTTCAAGACGTTAAGAGCGAGACTCATTGTGCGCAGAGATGCTGTTACTTTAACCCAATGCATCATGGGAGATGTAGTGCAAAAATCTGCCAACACAGAAAGGCAAGCATCTCTGAGCTTTATTGTTTTGCTCACATGTTCCACGGTCTGACACCGGATTCTGTGGAAAGCTACACCGCTAAAGACTAGCTTTAACTTGTATTTTTTTTAGAACTGAGCGACTTTATCAACAGAATCATAACAAGGAAGTGAAGACTTAACCACTTCTGACATGTGATTAAGAATTCAAGAATGATTGGCAGAGCCAGTTGAAGGCGCGGGACTTTTCAGAAAACGTCTTTAGCTGCAGCTAAATGATCAATATGTCTTTAGTAAAATCAAATAAACACAAAGAAAAAAGTATTTTACAATCTTTCATATTCCTAACTTCTCAGTGTTTTATCAGGGCCTGTTTGGATGAACAAAGAGCTGATATCCTGGAGATGGGAAATGTTGTTAGATCAGATAATGAGGGCAATTTCCCACGGCACACTTGATCATCTCCCACGGCACACTAGTGTATGTGGGAAGAAAGCTTGATTTTCCAACCGTTCCCAATCAGGTCTGGTATTTCCGTCCCAGAAGGGCATACATCGAATATTATAGGACCAATAATACAGACTAAAGCTAGGTAGTCCTAATCCTCCCAAGAATTTTGGTCTTTGTATATAAACTTTTTTCATTCTGGGAGTTATTTTGTTCCAAATAAATGATGCGATAAGAGAATTTATTAAAAAAAAAAAAAACTTTGGAAAAGAAATAAATATTTTGGTAATACCTTCATTCTAACTATATTTCCACGACCAGCTAATGAAATGGGTAGATTATCTGGTCGGTTAACTTGTTTGTTGATAGAGATTCAAAAAATTGTGCTTCAAAAGTCCAAATACATATTTTGTTATGTTAATTCCAAGGTATCTGAAATCGTTCAAAGCATCAGAAGGAAAAGATATCAGTATATTCAAGTTTGTATTGCTGAAATTTATGGGAAACAATATGCTCTTTGAAATATTAATCTTGTATACTGACTTGTCACCAAAGTTAGAGAGGATAGTCATAATTGAAGGTATTGACGTAAGAGGGTCTGAAATGTACAAAAGCAGATCATCTGCGTATAGAGACACTCTATGCTCTGCATTTCATCCCCCAATCCCTTTATATGTGCTAAAGGAATGCAAGGAGTATGCATGACCAAGGAAAATAAAAGAGGAGATAAGGGGCAGCCCTGTCTTGTTGAACGTTGGAGAGAGAAAGTACTAAAGCAAATGTTGTTTGTTTGTACTGACGCCTTGGAATCGGCATAAAGTAACTTTATCAAAGAGATATAATTAGGTCCAAAGCCAAACCTAGACAGGGTTGAAAAGAGAAAATCCCATTCAACCATGTCAAACGCTTTTTCTGCGTCCAATGAGAGTAACACCTCCAGCCCTTTATTTTTAGGGCTATGGGTGTAAATAATATTAAACAACCTTCTGATGTTAAAAAAAATTGTCAATCTTTAATAAATCCTGTTTGGTCTGCAGACACAACAGTTGGAGGAATGGTTTCTAAACGTCTAGATAATATTTTAGCTTGTATTTTGTTGTCTACATTTAAAAGGCTAAATGGGCTATAAGATCCCGGTTCTGTTGGGTCTTTGCCAACTTTATGGATTAATGAGATGTTAGCATCATATAAGGTTGGTGGTAAATGTCCTGTTGATAAAGCTTCATAATAGACCTGCAGCAAAAGTGGAGCAAGCTGATCATTGAAAATTTGATAAAACTCTGCACTATACCCATCAGGAACTGGGCGTTTGCTTACTCCATGCGGACCGGCAGCGGAAGTCTTGCATTGTCTGATATTAAATAATTTATTTGTTACTGGTGGTGGATTATAATTATTTGTTCAATAGCAAAAGTTCAACTCAATACTTTTTTATACACCCTTTGTTGGCAAAGACAGCAATCAAACATTTTCTGTAAGTCTTCACAAGGTTTTCACAAACTGTTGCTGGTATTTTGGCCCATTCCTCCATTCGGATCTCCTCTAGAGCAGTGATTTATTTGGGGCTCTCGCTGAGCAACACAGATTTTTATCTCCCTCCAAAGATTTTCTATGGGGTTGAGAACTGGAGGATGCTAAACCACTCAGAGATCTTTAAATGCTTCTTATGAAGCCACTCCCTCGTTACCCGGGTACTGTGTTTGGGATCGTTGTCATGCAGAAACACCCAGGCACATTTCATCTTCAATGCTCTTGCTGATAGAAGGAGGTTTTCACTCAAAATCTAATGATACATGGCTTCATTCATTCTTTCCTTTGCACGGATCAGTAATCCCTGTCCCTTTGCTGAAAAACAGGTTAACAATTTTGTTTCTGGTGTCCTTAAACAGTTCTTTGATCTTGGCCATAGTGGAGTTTGGGGTGTGACTGTTTGAGGTTGTGGACAGGTGTCTTTTATTTCGATAACCAGTTCAAATAGGTGCCATTAATACAGGTAACTTGGGAGGACAGATGATCCTCTTAAAGAACAAGTTACAGGTCTGTGAGAGCCAGAAATCTTGCTTGTCTTTAGGTGACCCAATACCTGTTTTCAGCTATATTTTGCAAATTCTCTCAAATCAGACAATTCTAGATTTTTTTTTCTCTTTTCTTCTCTCACATTGAATCCCCTCAACCAAATAATCAACAAGACTGGCTATGGATACCGACTCAGAAATGGGGTCAACATCATCAGGATCTACAGTACTGATATTGGGATGTCATTTGGGCTCGAGAAGTACAGCCAGATGGCGACAAAGAGAGGCAAGGTAGTCCACACAGGAGGGGTCTCACTCCCAGAAGGAACAATGACATTGAGGACAGTTACAAGTACCTTGGAATTCCACAGGCAAATGGTAACCTGGAGCAGGTGACAAGGAAAGCTGCAACAGCTAAATACCTCCAACGAGTAAGGCAAGTCCTGAGAAGCCAGCTCAATGGCAAAAATAAGACCCGGGCAATAAACAGCTACGGACTGCCATTATCAGATACCCTGCAGGAATAATAAGATGGCCAAAGGAAGAGATACAGACCACGGATGTTAAGACACGAAAGCTCCTCACCATGCATGGAGGATTCCATCCCAAATCTAGCACCCTGAGACTGTATACTAGCCGCAAGGAAGGAGGCCTAGGACTAGTGAGCGTGGAAGCCACTATCCAGGATGAAACATCCAAGATGTATGAATACATCGAGCTCAAGGCCCCAACTGACAGTGTGCTCAGTGAATGTCTCAGGCAATGGAGAGCAGAGGATACAGTGCTGGAGGACAGATCCTCAGGAGGACAAACCCCTGCATGGGATGTACCACCGGACCATAACTGAAGTGGCTGATATCAAGAAGTCCTACCAATGGCAGTTTCAAAATAAAATGTCACATAGAGACTGTGATAATTTTGAATGACCTCTAACACAAATGAACACTTGTTACTGAAACACTTGCAGATGAGGGGAATTTGCTCCTGTTTCTGCTCAAACTAATCAAGTAATCTCAACCAGTGATCAGTTAATTAACGTACCCTCATTAATTACACAGAGATTTATGCTCATGCCTTAGTCACAAATGCCCTTACGGATGGATATGGGCTGTCTCTGGGTGAAAAATGAGCAAACCTGTATTGGGTATGGGGAAAGTGGTAGTTTGCTAAAGCAGAAAGGTTTATATTGTGAGTGACAGTGGTGAAGTAGGTGAGAGGCAGGCGTGTCGTATAAATGTTTCACTTTTTCAACCAACCCCAAATCCTGGAGACTGTGCAAGGGGCCTTAAAGTGTTGTTCGTGTTTTTTAATCATATTTTTATCTACTGTAAAAGTGTCTCCAGTGGTCTTTTATTTATTATTACACAGTTTTAACCAAAAGCAGAAAACCTGTGTCCTCTTCTAGGAGAAGGTTTCTGCAGAGTAGCAGGAGTTCATCAGAATTTTACCTCTGAGTTTTGGGCAGGACTGTTAGCGTGGAGTAAACCTGACCCCCCCCCCCCCCATCATCCATCTTTTCACATTTTATCCAGCTTGCTTACAGCTCCTCACACCCCCAACCTAACATTAGCTGTGCAACACAATTGGAGAGCAATATTGGAGCTTTCTAGTCATACAGTTTAGAGCCAGTTACCACCTCAGACGAGGAAACAAAGACGTACATGGATCAGTTTGCCTGAAAGCAGAGCAGGGAGCTTGTGGCCTGCCGATTGTAGCTTCTGTGTCACAAGAAAAAGATCTTTCAAACAACATTTTTCATGTGATCCTGGTTCACAATGATTTGAATAAAGAAATACACAGAAATGCAGTTTTAACTTTTATTTACATATGTCCTTCATTGTGATCAAATTTGTCAAGAACATCTTAATAACACAGTTTTTTACAGAGTGGGTCTTTATTGGGACTGCAAGTAATGCCTTCACTCCCCTTATAAGACACCTATAATGGGGTCCCTCCTGTCTATCTCTTACTGGCCCTGACAACACAAAAAACCTGCATCACTCATATGAGTCAGCCGGTGTACGATCACATGGGACTACACCTTTTGAGTGTTAGTTACAAACACACATGCAACTCCAACATTTTTATTTATTTTTTTCTGCAGACTCCCTAAGTCTTCTAAGTCCTAGATATTTACATTCACAGCGGGGAAAATAAGCATTGAACACGTCAACATTTCTCTCAAAAAACATATTTCTAATTGAGCTATTGACACGAAATTTTCACCAGATGTCGGCATCAACCCAAGTAATGCACACATAGAAAGAAATCCAAACATTTATTTCCATAAATGAAGTTATGTGTAATAAAGTGACATGGCACAGGGAATAAGTATTGAACACATGAAGAAAAAGAGGGGTAAAAAGGTCTGGCAAGCCAAGAAAGCAGCTGGAGTTTGTCTGTATTCAGAAGGTTAACCTGCCCCCTATCAGTGCTACGTAATATCAGCTGGTATAGTCCTGATTGATGCCTTTTAAAAAGGTTTCTCACCAGCAAGGTGTTAGACAAGAAGCATTGCATGATGGGTAAAAGCAAAGAGCTGTCCAAAGACCTACGCAACCTTATTGTTGCAAAACACATTGAAGGCATTGGTTACAGGCGCATTTCTAAACTTCTGAAAGTTCCAGTGAGTACCATTGGGGCCATCATCCGGAAGTGGAAAGAACACGGCATTACCATAAACCTGCCACGGCCAGGTGCTCCTCGCAAGATTTCAGACAGAGGAGTCAGAACAATCATCAGAAGGGTTCTCCAACAGCCCAGGACCACTCGTGGAGAGCTTCAGAAAGACCTGGAATCAGCAGGTACCATTGTTTCAAAGAAAACAATAAGTAATGCACTCAACGGCATGGCCTCCATGCACGCACACCACGCAAGACTCCATTTTTGAAGAAGAAGCATGTTGAAGCTCGTTTGGAGTTTGCGACACAACATTTGGATAAACCCATGACATTTTGGGAGAAGATACTCTGGTCAGATGAGACCAAAATTGAACTCTTCGGATGCCATAAGACACAACATGTTTGGAGGAAAAATGGCACCGCACATCACCCCCAAAACACCATACCAACAGTCAAGTTTGGAGGTGGGAGCATCATGGCGTGGGGCTGTTTTTCAGCATGTGGTACTGGTAGACTTCATATCATTAAAGGAATAATGACTGGAGAAAAGTATGGAGACATTCTTGATCAGAATCTGCTTCATCTGCCAGGCTGCTGAAGATGAAAAGAGGGTGGATCTTTCAGCAAGACAACGATCCCAAGCACACAGCCAAGGTAACACTCAACTGGTTGAAGAAAAAGAAAAAAAAGCTGCTAGAATGGCCCAGTCAATCACCAGATTTGAATCCAATTGAAAATCTTTGGAAAGAACTAAAGATCCGGGTTCACAGAAGAAACCCCTGGAACCTTGAAGATTTGAAGGCAGTTTGTGTAGATAAATGGGCCAAAATCACACCTGAGCAATGTATTTTACTGGTTTCTCCATACAGGAGGCGTCTTGAGGCTGTAATCACCAACAAAGGTTTTTGCACTAAGTATTAAATAAATTTCAGTAAGCGTGTTCAATACTTATTCCCTGTGCCATTTCACTTTATTACACATAACTTCATTTATGGACATAAATGTTTGGATTTCTTGTTTCTATGTGTGCATTACTTTGGTTGATGCCGACATCTGGTGAAAATTTCATGTCAATAGCTCGATTAGAAATATGTTTTTTGAGAGAAATGTTGACGTGTTCAATACTTATTTTCCCCGCTGTATTTACCATAATGTAGAGACAACTACAGTCTTCACCACAAACAGAACCTTTACATCCACAGTTTGGTCTTTAGAAAAAAACTTAAAATGCACCTGGTGCTGCCTGAATGGAAAATACTCCAGAAACAAGAAATGACTATATTGTCATTCACAAAAATAAATAAATAAATAAACAGCATTAAGTGCTTTTTTCCATTCCAAGTAGCAAAGCAGACAAACCTTTAATTTAGATGCTTTTTGACATCTTACAATTCATGGATTTCCTAACATCATTAGTTCTAAATATTCCAATTTAAATTAATGTAATTAATCCCCTGACAGTTTACAAACTGTACCACAATGTGGGGCGCCAAGCAAAGCAAAGTCAAACATTTGAGGCAGAAGTAGTTTGAAAGGACTCAAAGTGGGAAAAACAGATGTGTTTTCACACGAGTTTTCAGGATGGTTTGTTTTAGTACCAAACAAGGATGAATATTTTAGGAACCCCAAAGGCTTCATGTTTCACAAAGTGCTTCTGCCTTTTGACTGGGTTTCCTTAGCAAATAGGGACACCTTTTTACATTCTATGTTGCTGTTCATATGACATATTATTTTCATAATTTATAGACCAGTTAGTACTAAGTAGTATTTCTCATCTGCTGGTGCATAAATCTTTAAAACAAAATCTGTTGTACTTTATTTTACACGTCACTTTGTGTATTCCAGTGTCAGTTTTGATTTATCAGTTGGTCTGGGAAATGTGGAGGACAAAGAAAATGCTGAGCATCCACAATGTGTTGAAAAAGCCAAGGCAATTATGTAGCTAATTCAAGAGTCACAAATGACTCCATTATCTGCAATTTGCAAATCAAAGTGAATTTTTTTTTCCTAGTAATAATTACTTTCAGAGTCAAACCAGAGGACTTTTTTTTTTACGAATTAAATAAAAAGCCTGATAGAGCAGCAGCTCTGTTTGACCTACACAGCACTGCATCTCAGCCAGATACATAAGGAAATAGCTCCATTATGCTGTGTTAGTGTGTGTGTGTTGGTGTGTGTATGTTGGTAGGGTCGTAGAAGAAGCAAAGTAGGTCTTCCTGTTATCTCTGTTTGAATGAAGGTCACAAATGTTTCTCTTTTGAGGTTTCTCTTTTTTTTTCAGATTAATTAATAATCGTCATGGAGACATGATGTTGACATACTCAGTCTAATTATGGTAAAATTCCAACATTTTCCTTACAGTTTTTCCCCAAAACAAATTTGTGAGCCTTAAATATTCCTGTTTTCCATAATCATGTTGAAGAAAGAAGGCCGGAGTAAGAGCACCTAGTTATTTGTCATTTCCCCAAATAATCTATTTAACTCATCTCATTGAAGTTGCAGGTAAATGTGTCCTTAAAAGCACAAATACAGTCTGTGGGCATCTTTGTTTGAAAAGCATTTTTTGAGATGATATAAAAGGGAAACCACATTAAAGACCCACTCTGAATATCTTATGATTTTGTCCCGGTGGTCTTTTAACTATAACTATGCAGTTTTTAGCCAAAATATTAAAAAAAACGGTAATTTTTGTAGAACAGTTTTTGTAGAGCGTCAGAAGTTCATTAGAAATTTGCCTCTGAGTTGTGGGCGGGACCGTTGCCGTTAAGTAAGCATTCCACATTTCGCATCATCCATCTTTTTACTATCACTCCCGATATTTACAGCTCCTTATTATACTGGGATAAATACAGTAAATTTCATCATAGTGGGTCTTTAAAGGGATTTTCAGCACCATGACACAAATGTATATTTGCAGAGAAAATGGCTGTGGGAGGTTGGGGTTACACTTTCCGTGTATCATTTGTCTCTGGATGTAAACCTGAGTGGGTTCTTTTACCTCAAATTGCTTCATCCCCCTTGTTAACAGCACCGTAGACCTCAAAACAGATGGGTGAGTCATTGTTATTTCTTGTTTTCCTGAGTCTGATCTTTGAGGACCCCAAAAAAAGCAGCTGGCAGAGAAGAATGGACACTAAAGTCTGTGTCATTTGTGAATTGCTGTAAAAACTACCTACAATAAAAGCCAACAACAAAAGCCAACAACAGTCACCGCTGTTCTGTGCTCACTTCTGACAATAACTGCACGTCTTTATAGTCCCTCTCTTGACTTTAAACTGATGTTCACACAGTTTCAGAGATTGTCCGGTTTTTCCCACTTGGATCATCGTTGGCAATCCATGATTAAAGATGGGAAATACAATGCTCCCTTCAATCTTACATAAAGAAATCACGCTCACTGCATCTGTGGGCCTGGTGCTTAGCAGGCTTTCGAGACTGCCAGAATAATACTGCTACGCTTTGTGTGACTGTGGAAGTCAGTCTCTTTGTTCTGCCTGACACCATAATCACACTTTATGCTTTATCTGACATTTCAGCATGTCTTACGTTTTGCTTCCTGGAACTGGCCTAATCTTCAGTTGATGTTTGAAATGTGGGTATTGTTGGTGCCTGTGTTATGGGTCTGAAGGTGGGAATGAATTATTACACAGTCTATTTTTTAACCCATTTTGAAATGAATGCGTCATGTAGGTCTTTTAGATGTAAATCCCTCTTCTGCGTGTCCTGGACAGAACTAGAACCATGAACACCCTCAAAACAAGAAAATAAATCTTAAGAAAACCTCTCAATCACAATCAGAATATTAATATTAATCCTGCAGGATTAAATACTAATTATATTGATAAACAAATCATTTAAAAACTAAACAAATAGACTATTTATAAAATTGAATTAAAATAATTCACTGTTACAACTAAGTTTTTTCAATCTAATCTAGAGAGGAATATTAATGGTGGAAATTAATCCTGCAAATGTTATTTGGTTTGTCAAAGTTTTTCATAAATTATTTCAGGAACATTTTTTTAACCTCAAGGTTTATTCAAAAAAAAAAAAAAAAGCATTACTTACTAGTCAGTTATGTGTTCCATCAGGAGAAGACCCAGTTTTCTCTATCAACCTTGGGTGGATCTTCAAAAAAGAACAGAAAAAGGGCAGTGATGAGAAGCTTTCCATAAAGAAAATAATAATAATAATAAACAAAACATGTTTTTGTTTGTTTTTTTACAAGAAAATATGTTTCAACAGAAAATAGTGAGGATTTTCTCAAATAGAGAAATGATTTGCTGAAAGACTAAAATGTGATCTTAGGATTTAAATCTCTGCAATTATTTTGTTCATGTTCAAGATTTAGACAGACATTTTGAATTCATCAATAAACCATAGATGCACATAAAACTTTAATCATGGAGCACCAGTGTAATATAACACAAATGTCAAAAATAATAACAAAAGTTGGTTTTATTAGTTAAATCTAACAGCAAATTTTTGTTTGGTAATAAGTCTTTTCACTTTGTTTTGTTGCTATAAAACTGACATTCCTTATTATCCGCTCAAGTAAGAAATGCATAGTTACAATGACAATAATGCAAGAAGAAGCTACTGCAATCACGGCCATGGTGTTACGAGCGCATTTAATAAAACCTTACAGCACTAGCAGCAACAAAGACGTGGTCAGATGCGGTCTTTATAAATACACAAGTATTTTACGACTAATAATGTTGGCGCCTGCTGTGTTGCGGTTGTTCATTCAGTTAATGTTTTAACCATGGAAGGATTTGCAACAACTGAAGTAAAGCATGTAGTCAAATCAGTGTAGTCTGAATGGACAAAATATTGTATAAGATGCAAATGGTTTTAATGCATTGCTGACAGTTTTGTCTAATTTTTTGCACCTAGACTTTCATCTTTTGTTCTGGTCCCAGAATGTTTGGACACTCCAAATTAGTTTTATCTAGGAACCATCTGGAAACACGGCGGGAACATGCATTAACAAAAGTGATATATTGGTCCGTCGTTTATTGCAGAGGTTATGTTCTAAAAATAACCTGTGTCAGGTGAAATCTACAAATTAGGATTTTAGGTGTTTTAAGATGTTAAAACTCCTGACTACACACTTTATACACTTTTCTTAGAGTAGCACGAACATTTTGACTCTTTTTTTTTCTTAGTTTAATTCTCAAAGTTTAAACCTTCATATAAAATAAGACCGGAATTATAGAAAGAAAACAAAGATCTGATTGTGATTGAAGACTTATGTCGATTTAGCAAACAGATTGCATTCAAAAACCCAAAAAAGTGTTCAGATTTGTTCAGAGAGGAAATCTGTGATTATAGCAAGGGACTATTGCATTATAAAGTTTGGCTAATTTAACTAAAGTGTTTTACAGTATTAAAATCAACAGACTTTAAAAAGAAAATACAAGTAGATGATGTGTTTCTGTCATCACTTACATTTAGGGATTTTTAAATATCTATTCTATTTTATTTTAATATGCTAATGTTTACCGTAAAAATATGGTTAATATTCTTAAAGGAAGTTTCAAAATTTATTTTATGATTTTTATTTATTTATTTAGGTGGTGTTCTAGCAATGATGCAAGTCAAATACATCACATTATCTTCTATTCGAAGACACACTTCCTTCAGGCTTATTGGCAGCAATTAAAATTAAACGATCACCAAAAGACACACATGTGCGCACGCTGGTCTGTGTTGCTGAAGGCTGCCATGAGGACCTTCTGCTTCTAAGCCTTTTATCTGATGACAGCATCATGGATAGCCAACAGGAGATCCACACCCACAAACCCCCGCACATTCACAGGAGTAAACACCTCCATCTTCCCATCCCTCCAACTGAAAACCTCTGCTGTTTGATCTTTCACAGTCATGTCCTTGCCTAATCCCTGCTTCTCCGAAAGCTTTTACCAACTGAAATGCAAATAGCCCAGCATAACCCGGGGCCTCATTTATCTTAATTAGTGAGAAGAGTCTGGATCCCCATGAGGCACCCATATGCTAGCTCCGTTAGCATTATTAGCTTCATTTGCTTGTGTCAGGCTATTAATTGCACATCAAGCCCATCAGTTAGCAGGGGGGGCCAGGGGCTCGAGTTGTCGGGAAAGTAAAGGGGAGGCAAAGCCGAGAGTCTAAGAAAATAGTTTTTTCTTTGCTGTTATGGTTGAATTTCATGAAAGACTTTTATTTTCATCAATGATGATCATCTATTCAGAAGTGTGGGAAAACCGCAATCCTATGTAAACTCTAATCAGGTGAGACGCAACGTAAACATAGGTCAAATGAAGCTTAACAGGACAAAAAGCTTACTATTAAAATCTGTTAAACATCTCCACTTATGATTTACTTACATTTTGGATTGTGGGGGAAGCTGGAACACCAGGATAAAAAACTCATTGAATTACAAGCACACTGCATGGAACAAACCCAAACAAGGTTCACTACAGCAGGGTATTTTTTTTGCTGTTTTTTTTTTATTCAACAATTACACATCTTAAGTGCATCCCATATGTGGGTATGCAGGCAGCCGGTGCAGAATAATCACCACCGACAGGTGTCAGCTGGTGATTTGAAATGACCGTGGTCAGTAAAAGAGCACCAGCTGTTGCTGTGGGCCAGGATCTGAGCTTCTCCCCTTGGCATCAGGTATCCACACATGGCCCAACCTAAAACTCAGATCGATGTTGTTGGACTGTAGCGGACAATGTTGTCAGTCTTTTGCAATGATCCAATAGTATGTTTTTCGGTATCTTAAGTTAAAGTCAATGTTAAAGTGCCATTAGTTGTCCCACATCTAGGTGTGTGAAATTGATTTTCAGCATTTGATCAATTTCCTGGGAGAAGAGTGAACTGTAGTCACAGCCACACTTTTGGTGGTTTAACTCCCCAATCCAACCCTTTTATGCTGAGTGTCAAGCAGGAAGGTCTCCGGTATGACTTAAACCGCAGATTTGGACAATCTACCAGTCTCAGGAGGGACACTCTTGCTCAAAGCCACTGAGTTGGTTGCCATGTATCTGAGCCACACCTCCTGTTTTCTGCATTCCATACTCTGCTTATTCCCTGTCGGTGCTTTCTTCTCAAATCTTCTTGCCTGCCACATATTTGATCCACACTTTCATTTTGTGGATTTACAGATTCAAACTAAATGTTGATGCCTTTGCCACAGACACCAGATGAAATGAACCCACCAGTCATTACATCTTTTACCAAGGATTGTTGTAACATATTAAAGATGAATTAGCAGCAAGAGATTTGCCAGAGTACCTCAACAGGTTTAGTGATCTGACTACTTGAAACAAAAAGCCCTGCAAAAAAGAAAAGTTCTTATGTCTAAAATGCCTTTCTCCCTTTCCAGGAGATGGAAGTATCCCAAAAAAAAGCCCATGCGACTTGGAAAAACCCATTTTACACCAGAGGAACATGAGAGAAAGTGTCAAATAAATCTCTTCTTGCCACAGAGAGAAAAGAGTCACAAAAGAGTTTACCGATCCAGTCACCCTGGGTGCTTTTAAGTTTGTTGGGTTAGTTTCCATCTAACCAAATTAAGCTACCATTTGTGTCTTTTTTACTTGATCTAGCTGAGCTTACATAGGTTTTGTTAACTATTAAATCATTAATATACTGTTTTGATAACAACAACTAATGTCTTTGCCTTAACTTTGAAAAAAACAAAACAAAAAATCTATGTCCTTGCGTTAGTCAAATGACCCCAGGGGGTGTTGACTTACTGTAACTCATGCCCCCATGACAGAAGTTTATTAAGTGGGGTGGCCATGGTGCAGGGGGAGAACGGTCGACCTCTGATTGGTGATTGCAGGTTTGGTTACTGCTATGCACGCCCATTTGTCAAAGTGTCCTTCAGCTAGACACTGAACCCCACCTTGCTCCTGTTGGTTATGGGTTGGCAGCAGTGTTCAACAGAGGAGCTGCCATCAGATGGGGAGTGTGTGGTGGTGAATGGGCGAATGGGACTGTGACTGGAAAGTGCTTTGAGCCTTTTAAGAAGGTAGTAAAGCACTGTAGAAATATGCAAAGTTTACCCAGTTATTTTTCCATAATTTCATTTCCTTTTATGATGTTTAACTTTAAGGCAAGGCAAGGCAAGTTTATTTGTATAGCACAATTTGTACACAAAGTAATTCAAGGTGCTTCACAAAACAGAAAAATGCATTAAAATCACAATACATCATAGAAATAATCAACATAAAATTTACTTTAAAAGAAAAGAAAAAAAAAAAAGATTTAAAAAGAAAGGAAGGAAAGAAAAGTGCAGATAGGACCTTTCAGTCATATACGCGGCTAAACAGAAATCTTTTAAGTCTAGATTTGAACATGAACACAGAAGAGGCCTGTCTTACGCCTTCAGGGAGGCTGTTCCAGATTTTAGCTGCAGAATATTGAAACGCTGATTCCCCTTGTTTAGTTCTGACTCTGGGAATCAACAGGAGGCCGGACCCTGAGGTCCTCAGAGTACGAGGTTCATATGGCACTCACTAACATGTCAGAGATGTACTTTGGTGCGTGGCCATGGAGAGACTTGTAGACAAGCAGAGCTGCTTTGAAGTCTATTCTTTGAGGTACAGGGAGCCAGTGCAGAGACCTGAGCACAGGACTAATGTGATCATACTTCCTGGTTCTGGTTAGGACTCGAGCAGCAGCATTCTGGATGTACTGAAGCTGTTTTACAGCTCGTTTGGAGAGGCCGGTGAGCAGGCCGTTACAGTAGTCTAACCTACTGGAGACAAATGCATGGATAAGTATCTCCAGGTCTCGCTTTGAGATTATGTTTTTGATTTTGGCAATGTTTTTCAGGTGGTAAAATGCCGCTGATGTTACTGACTTGATATGGCTGTTAAAGTTCAGGTCAGAGTCCATGATTACCCCTAGATTTCTGACTTGATTTGAGGATTTAAGAGACAGAGAATGAAGGTAGCTGCTGACACTTTCTCTTTGTTTCCGTGGGCCAAAAACAATAACTTCGGTCTTGTCTGAGTTTAGCTGGAGAAAGTTGTTCTGCATCCACGCGCTGATCTGTTGGAGGCAGTGGTTGAGTGAATCCACTTGCCCATATTCACCTGTTGTCAGTGACACATAGATCTGAGTATCATCTGCATAGTTGTGATAAGGAATGTTATTACTGCGTATTAACTGCCCTAGTGGCAGCATGTAGAGGTTGAACAGAAGGGGTCCCAGGATCGATCCCTGGGGCACACCACAATTCAAGCCCATGTAGTCTGAGACACAACTCCCAATTTCAACAAAATATTTCCTGTCTTCCAGATAAGACTTGAGCCAACTTAGGGCAGATCCAGAGATGCCAACCCAGTCTTGGAGTCTGTGCAAAAGGATCCCATGATCAACAGTATCAAAGGCAGCGCTCAGGTCTAGCAGGATTAAGACAGAGACTTTTCCATCATCAGTGTTCAGGCGGATGTCATTGGTTACCTTGATAAGAGCAGTTTCTGTGCTATGATGGGGTCTAAAACCTGACTGGAAAACATCAAATGAATTGTTTAATAAGAGAAACAGTGAGCTGTTGGTAGACAACTTTTTCAAGGACTTTTCCTAAAAATGGGAGATTAGAGATAGGTCTGTAATTATACAGTACAGTGGGATCAAGACCGCTCTTTTTCAGGAGGGGTTTAATGACTGCAGTTTTTAAGGCCTCTGGAAATATTCCAGATTGAAGAGACATGTTAACTATTTGAGTAATTGATGGCAACACACTGTTCAAGACAGACTTTAGAAATCTAGTGGGTAACACATCAAGGCAGCATGTAGACGAGCTCAGACGGGTGATGGTCTCTTGGACAATTTGGTCAGTGACAGGTACAAAGTGAGTCAGCTTAGAGTGAGTAGGTGGCCGTTGGATAGTTATATGTGTTGTGGAGTTGATGGCTTTTTTAATGCCCTGAACCTTGTCATTGAAAAATACAGCAAACTCATTACATTTAGGTGTACAAACCAGTTCCATTGGTAGCTGGGTTGGAGGGTTAGTTAATCTGTTAACTGTTGTGAACAGGATACGAGAGTTGCTGCTGCAACTTCCAATTATTTCAGAGAAGTACCTTTCCCTTGTTCTGCATAAGATCTGGTTGTAAGCGTACAACTCCGCCTTATATATTTCATAATGAACCTGGAGTTTTGACTTGCGCCACTTTCGCTCGGCTCTGCGGCACTGTTGTTTCTGTGCCCTGACTAGATCATCATTCCTCCAGGGAGCTTTCTGTCTATGTTTTCTCAATTTAACTTTCATAGGGGCAATGGCATCCAGAACATTCAAGATGCTAGAAGTAACAGAATTCAGCATTTCATCAACATTAGCACCAGAGACGATTTCAGGGTTTATCATTTCTACAAACTGTGCCCTAGTGCTCTCATTTATTTGTCTCCTTTGGACAACTGCAGGGCCAGGCGGTGGTTTGGGAGCAACAGACAGGTCAAAGAATACACGGAAATGATCAGAGAGGGCGACATCAACCACACTGACATTGTAAATAATAACCCCCCTTGTGATGAGCAGGTCCAGAGTGTGCCCTCTGCTGTGGGTGGGGCAACTCACATGCTGAATTAGACCAAAGGTTTCAAGGACAGCATTGAGCTCTTTTGCATTTCTGTCATTGACATTATCAACATGAACATTAAAATCACCTGTAATGACTAGACCATCAAAGTCTGTGCACACAACTGAGAGCATTTCAGTGAAATTATCAATGAAACTTTGGCTGTGCTGAGGAGGTTTGTACATGACTATGCAGAGTAAGGGAGGAGTTTGTTTTAGTTCAATCTTAAAGGACACATACTCAAATGATGAAAACACACCAAATGATAGTCTGCGGGTTGCAATATTATCTCTAAACAGTGCAGAAACGCCTCCACCCTTTTTATTTTCTCGTATTTCCGATTCATGTTTGTAGTTGGGGGGAGTTGATTCGACTAGAACTATGTTTCCTGTGTTTTTGTCAAGCCATGTTTCAGTTAAAAACATAAAATCAAGATTAAAAGAAGAGATAAGATTATTGATTAAAAATGATTTGTTGCATAAAGATCTGACATTGAGTACAGCAAGTTTGAGCTTAGTTTCCTTGGGACTGGTCAAAACCTTCTTGCAAGGGATGTGAACTAGATTTCTTTGATTGGACAATCTAACTGCCCTTTTTTGCATTCTACGTGGTGCAACTACAGGTATAGCACCAGAAGGAAGCTGTTCATCACAGGGCCCCAGTTTGACATAACCTTTCCTAGGACACTGGGGGCCCGTTTCATCCTAGCTCCGGGGAATAGCACCTCTAAAGGCGCGCAGGAGAGGTTGAGTTGAGGGTAGTTTGGGTGATGGACCGGGAGGAGCGGGAGCTGGACGGGATTTTGGTGAACGACGGAGGGGGCGTGTTGGAGGGGGTTTGGATGAAGGCCGTGTTGGAGGGACTTTGGGTGAAGGATGAGGAGGGGGCGCTGGAGGGGTAGGAGAGCTCCTGTGTGGTGTGAGGCTCACAGGTGTTAGGGGAGCCATCTTAATTCCTGACTTAATGAGGCTATCAAAATGGCTAGGTAGGGCCATGGGTGAAAGTGGGGGGGACGAAAAGGAAAGTGATTCTTCACTGGGAGTAGATGTAGCAGGGGGCGCCCACAGCTGGTCAGATGGTGGAATTTTTGGGGCCAAATCTGGTGGTTGTTGTTGTGGTTCTGCAGCTGGGTCCTTAGCTGGCGGTAGTTGTTGTGGTGCTGGTGCAGGTGAGTCCTTAGATGGAGGTGGTTGCTGTAATGCTGGTGGAGCTGAGTCCTTAGATGGAGGTGGTTGTGGTGCTGGTGCTGCCGGATCCAAGTCTTTGACCGGTGGTGGTGGAGGTAGTTGTTGTTGCCGTTGTGCTGTGGTTCCTGGGACACTGGCTCGGTCCTTCCTTACTGCCTTTTCAGGGCCTTGGCCTCTATGCCCCAGAGCGTGGAGGAGGTTCTTCACTAACTCTCTTGCTCCACCTCTGTTCAGGTGTGGGCCTCTTCCCATGAATAGGTCCTTTCGTTTCCAGAATATATTGAAGTTCTCAATGTAATGCAATCCTCTGGAAGCACACTCTCTGGAGAGCCAATTGTTCAGCTGAAACAGAAGGCTGAACTTGAGTGACACCCCATCGATGTTAGGAAGAGGTCCACTGATGAATGCTTCAACCTCTACTTTGTCAATCTCTTCAAATAACTTCATGAAGTCCTTTTTCAAACGTTCGGACTGTTCTTTTCTGATATCGACAGCACCTACATGGATGATTATTCGTTTAACTCCTTGGTACAAGACTTTAGATAAGAGTCCTGTAATCACTGGAACAGTAAAACTTGGGCAACATAGAGTTTGCATTCTTCTGTGGCTGACCCCACTGATAGCGCCATCTCCAAGCAGCAGCGTATCTCTGACCTTGACGTTTGGCACAGATTTTCTTTCTGCCTGTGCTTTGTTGCCAACATTATGACTCCTTCTCTGTGGTCCAATTTCACTGTGTTCTTCAATATCACATTGTGTTAGGGGTAAAAATCTGTTTGTGAGCTTTATTTCGGATGTTCTGTCATCTTTACGCTTTGGCTTAACACAGAGTTCCTCCGCACAAAGTTTTGGAAAGGACACAACATCACTCAGGTCTATGTCACTGTTATTCTTCTCGTTTGTGGTAAGAGCAGGCTTCTTACCACCCGATGTTACTGGAAGGGTCTTGTGAAGTCCATTTTCAGTTTCCAAAGTAAATATCCTTGTTTGTAGCTCTTAAATGTAACTTGACCCTCCAGTGTTTAAATGTAACTTTAAATGTGACTCAGCTTTATGAATAAAGCTGAGGATTACTGGACATGTTTAGGTTGTAAAGAAAAACAAAAAAGGCAAATTTACAAAAAAAAAAAGGAAAAAAAAACAAGAAAAAAGACTTTAACTTTAAAGTAGCACTTTAAATATTCTGATGTTTGACTTTAAATGTGACTTTAAATGTGACTTAGCTTTATGAATAAAAATGAGGATTACTGGATAAAAAGAAAAATCGGCAAATCTAGAAAAAAAAGAAAACTAACAACTTTAAAAAAGTTAATGGGAAAATAATGACATAAACATTTTAAAAAATAAAAATGAAATAAAAAAACTTTAATTATGTGAACAAGCTAAAGCAGCCTGAGGCTTAAAGGGCAAATATCATTGTTTTTCTAAGCTTTTCAGAGTAAACTACATCCCTTGGCATACAAAAGAAAAAAAGAATTGTCGAGTTATTTTCGTGAGTTAATTTTTTTATCCCGAATTAAAACGACTCGATCTGGGACTGGCTTTTTCACCTTGTGGGTGACATCAACATAGAGCCGGCCTCGGCAGCGTGTCTGTGTTTCGCCAACGAAAACAAACAACGTCGGATCTTTTACAAAGTTTGATGTGCATAATGTGCATATAAAATGGAAGGGTTAAGCCGATCACTGCTAGATCAGTGGACAAAGGGTGTGTGGTTTGGTGCTGGCAGCGCAGACTCTTCATGGAAAGGGCTATTCCACACTTTCATTCGTATGAATTTGAGATGACTCGTTTTTGTGGATTTTTACTGGAGCTGGTGCTAAGAGTGCAGATTTTTAATGGAATGCTCAAATGCCTGAATGGATATAGACACTGCTTTGGGGTTTCCTTTTATGAGTAATGAACCTTATAATACACCTAAAAGCTCCAAAAAGTTGATTTTGCATGATAAAGGACCTTTAACATTTTCATACCGAAAATGGCGCAGGCAAAAGAAAATGACACTTGTCTTTTAAAAATACCGCACAGTTTTTACTGTTTACCCAATCAATGTAATTCCAACTGATTCTGATGTGTAGAAAAGCAGCTTTTCTACACATCAGAATCAGTTGGACTGACATAAATTGCGTCAAACACTTCACTACTGTAAAGTATTCAACATCAATCAGCACAAAACTGCTTTTCTCAGTTTTAGAAGTTTAGTTGCGTAAATGGTTTAAGAGTTACGGTGATTCAAAGAATGTCAACACTGGAGGGTCAAGAGCAACAAATTCCTGAAGATGTCTTGTTGAAACGAGGCTGGCTTTCCTCCCAGCAGCATCACAACTATTATCAAAAATCCCTGTGTCCTGCTTCTATAAAATTCACATTATAAGCTGATCAAATTGGGTAGTAGTGCATAAAGCTATTTTTTAGACAGACTGTCACTGCCTTACAGAGAGAGTATCGGCAAAAAGACAAATACTTTATCTGCGTATCATGACCCTAAAGTCTCTCAAGTCTTTGGCTAGCATCAGTTTGCTGCTAACTGAGCTGGGGTATGACTAACACACTAACTGATTATCAATAGCAGGTGCAAGCTGGAAAGCAGAAAGACATTTATTCCTTGTCAGAATAAGAAAACCACTAAAGCTTATTATAAGATTGGTTGTTGTTGAACACTTGAATTGCTTATGGTGGTTTATATACACACTACGGCTTAAGACTGTGACAATTGAATCAGAATACTCTTAAAAGTTACTTTTATATATCATGTTATCTAGTAAGAGGCAACATTTTTTGTTTTTTTTTCTGTAAAAGTGGATGACAAATAACAGATTATTTTATTCTCGTTATCGATTCATTTTTATTGAGATCTTAAATCTCAGAGAAAATTAGATTTTCACTCTGCTTAGACGGCATTTTTAAGTATAGTAAAATAACAATAAAAGCTGATTTGGTCATGATGCATTCCCTTGCACATTTGAGGGAATGTTTTCCTCTGTGAGCAACTAAAGGCATGCGCTGTGAATTATTGGGAGCATTTGCCGCGAGGTGAGACTTTAAAAACAGCACTTAAGGCAAACTATAGCCCCATAGCAAAAAACACAAGGGGCTGTTTCTGTGCATTACTGCAGACGTCTAATGAAAAGAAGAAACGCAAACCATAAATTTTAATCCATTGGCTTATCAGACACTTTGGGACAAATCTGGTCTGATGCAATGTGTGATCACAATTTATCTTTTAAAACAAGTTAATTGTGTCTACAAATTTAACTGAGTTCTTAAATTATTTTTTTATCAGACACGGTTTGTTTTTGGAGTCACCTGTCAGACTTTGACAAGTGACTATGACTTGTCAAAGTCTGACAGGTGACTCCGCCTCAGTCACAACCATCTGTTTTTAAAGACGTCATACACTACCACCTCATGACGACTCTGACGAAGGCGGAAGATATTCCGCCGAAACATGTAAGGTGCGTCTGACAAAAACAAACCCTGTTTGATAAATAATACTTTAAGAACACAGTTAAATTTGTAGACACAATGAACTTTATTGAATCATTACGAGAACGTTTCGGACAACTTTGCATGAGTGAACTCCGGCAGCTGGAAAAACTGGAACGTAAACGGGCACGCCAGAGGAACCATCTGCGATTTAACCTCCGCTGCCAGGATGAAGGGACGGATTTTCCGTTTAATCACTACATCCACCTTTTTCCAATTCCGCAACACATTTTACAGGCAAAAGGAAGGCTTTCTGATAGTAGGGTGACCCACTATCAGCCACAATGTGCGGTTTCCTCATGGAGGACCTGGAAAAGAAAGCAATAGCATCTGCACCGGAGCCCTGCAGTCCAACCTTATGGCAATGCTACGTTTATGACATTCTGGAAAAGATCAAATCTGGACACACACAGGAGATCACAGACCACCTGAACACCATGGACGATACGGGACAAATCAAATCCACACATGAAGAGGAAAAAGACAACTCTATCAACTTCCTGGACATAAACATCATGCATGCCGAAAACAGGGACATAAAAATAAAAGTTTACAGGAAACCAACTCACACAGACCAATATTTATTATGGCCATCGGAACACCCTACCACTCACAAAATATTTGTAGTAAGAACCTTATTAGATTGTGCAGAACTAGTAACTGACGGGGAGGACAAAATGGAAGAGAAGAAACACATACAAAATGCACTAACCAGGTGTCAGTATCCCCAATGCGCCATAAAGAAGGGACACGGTGGAACAGGTGGAGCAGAGAAAATACAAGGAAGCAGAAAAGAAGAAACAGACAAAGAAATCAGAAAACAATGGAATGGTTACATTGCCGTACATCAGAGGAATAACAGGACACATCCAAAGGGCCGTGAAAAAGCATCACATCAGTACCCCAGTTAAACCGTATAAAAAACTCAGGCAACTACTGGTTCACAGGCAGTTCAAGAAAATATGAAATCAGCCATAACAGACCACTGCAAACAAGAAAACCACATCATGGACTGAGAAAAGGCCAAAGTCCTCCGCACTGAGGACAACAGACACCGCGGATGGATCATGGAGGCGGTGGAGATAAGAAAGCGAGCCCACACTTCCATGAACCAGGATGAGGGGGCCTTCCTGCTCTCTCATACCTGGAGCAACATCCTCCAGCAAAAAACGGACATCAAGGGGCGGAGTTACTTGTCAAAATCTGACAGGTGACTCTGCCTTAGTCACAACCATCTGTTTTTAAAGACGACATACAGTACCAACTGATGACGATTCTGACGAAGGCGGAAACATGATATTCCGCCAAAACATGTACGTTTGACAAAAACAAACCGTGTTTGATAAAAAATAATTTAAGAACTCACAATTTATCTTAATGGATTTATCCGATAATTATTTTTTAAAAAATCTGTGATTGAGAACCAAAGTAACAAAATGGAAAAAAAAAAACAAATATTAACAAACATTGGTTTAATATTGGAGTTTTATGTCTACACTGATTGGGTTTTTCTTGTCCTGTTTTACCTTATTCCCTATTTTTACTCCATTCATGCAAATTTCTTTACACTTAGTTTAACCTCACCTTATCCTAGTCAGGTAACTTCATCACTTCTTTGGTAGTTCATAGGATGACCAGAAATAGAATACTGATGCAGAGTTACCTTTGGTTGACCTGAATTATTCAGTGGTGTTTTACATATTTGACAGAAAGTCTCCAGTTTCTATTAGCTTTGTTCACAGATCAAATGCATTGATTTAAGACAAAGTGTGGTATTATTATCTGCAGAGTTTGGAAAATGTTGCAGTTTAGCAAAAAGCAAAGCAGAACTTTTGCAGCAGCGACATTTTTAATACTGTTTTTCAGGAAGTTGTGGGTCCATATGACCTACAGCTAGCTGCAAGAACTAAAGTAGCTTGAAGACTCTGTGACAGGGGGGTCCAAACTTTTTGCAAAGAGGCCCAGCAGTACTGGAACAGGGTCGGCTTGGGTGTTCAGACTGAATATTCGTTTCAGGTTATCGGAAGGAAACGAATTCGGGTTAACAGTTGACATTTTGGAAATGGGTTAGACCAGGGGTGTCAAACTCATTTTGGTTCAGGGGCCACATTCAACCCATCTGATCTCAAGTGGGCCGGACCAGTAGCGTAAAGGCAAAATAACAGCTTTGTTTCAGGTTTTTTACCCAATTGGAAAACATGCCCCAACAAACATGGTAGCTTAATCATTTCTTATTACACATTCATTCACAGAGGCCATTGGATCTTAAATAAAATTAATTTTACTTAAAAAAAATTTGGTTTATTCAATTTTATACAGCCTGAATATTTTAAATCTGACACTGAAGCAATCCTGATAACAATTTCTAGAGGGGCTACAGGAAAAAATGAAACATCTTCCTAAAATGTTAATTGCCAAACGATGACAAAATTACACAAAATTGAACTTGCAAACATCTGTGAACATAAGAGTTTGGAGTTAACCTCCTGTCTCTCCTGAAACTTCACCAGACCGTCAATATTAGGATTTAAATCCTGTGCAGAAACACATTTACTGGCATTCAAGTGTGCAAAACATAAAGAAATGTCCATTATTATTAATATTCATTTTTATAAGAATCTTTTCCTGGTTTTTGCCTGAATTTTGTGGCAACACCTGCCTTCTTCCTGACCTTTAATGGGGCGCCATCAGTGACCAAAATTACTTCATGTGACCAGTACACTCCAACATTGTCCAGCACAGTAACTAGAGAGCTGACTATGTCATCAGATTTTGTTGTGTCCATCAACTCCAGAAACTCCACTGTGACGGTCTCTTCAACACCCCTAATAAATATGCAAAGCTGTACATAGCTGTGATGTTGGTGCTTTCATCAATAGTGACTGAAAATACAATAAATGACTGGATTCCTTCATATGGCTGCCCATGTTTCCTCAGAGATGTTGGATCTGATCGTAATTCTTGACAGACTCATGTTTAAGGTCGACTGCTTTTTGGGAGACTTCTGCAGCCTTCAGCATTTTTCAATAAGTTCACCATCAGAAAATGGATTGGATGTTTGCTCCAACTTTTGTTTTAATTCCTGCAGGATTGCATCTACATGAAAGATTGGGCCAGACTAGCATGAGTTGGGCCAGACTAAACCACCTGGCGGGCCGGACACGGCCCGCGGTCCGTACGTTTGACACCCCTGGGTTAGACAGTCTCAGAAGTATAGAAACAGTGCTTCCACAGCCTTACAACAGCCTAAAACCCAATTTAGCCAACCACAGTCAAGAAATTTGACATGCATTTTTTAGAATGTGCTGCGGGTCGCAATTTTTGATTTTGTAAAAGTAGCCTGCGGGCTTGTGGGATTTTGAAACCGGACTGCATTTGGCCCGCGGGCCGGACTTAGGACATGCCATCTCTATAAAGAAAAACACTATTTTTGGGGGTAGGTCATATTAAATGCATTCTATCTTTGTGGTTTTCAATGTGAGAGACAACGAATAGAATGGCAGAAAAAATGCAGTCAAAATGGGAGAGAAAATAGGCAGGGCTATAAATACAGCACCTTGACCTTCAGTTTGTCATATCTTGCTAGCCCTTATTTTATTCTGGCAACACTGCAGAGAAATAAATAACGGGCTTCCATGAAGTCTGCAGGTACGTGTTGTAGAAAAACGGTGGCAAAAGTATCGATCTCCTCACGCTAGTATCAATACTTCACCTTGGTATTGATACTACCGATACTCAGATCTAACGCCCACCTTCACTTTGATCGTGTAAACAGTTGAAGTATAATGGTCGGTTAAAGAGCATTTATCATTTAGGTGTCGTCGGTGACATATCCAGTGTCAAAGGGTTAAAAAATTGTAAAATGAACCAGAAAAGGTATTAACTTTAAAAAATAGAACTTAAACATCTTCTTCCTGGTGTTTTTAAATTTTAAATTGCTGCTAAATAACTTTTTTCTAGATGCCATTGAAGGCAAGAAGGACTAGGCTGTAGTTCTGTTAGAAATACAACCTGCAGAAGAGGATGGAAAAGGGGTTTTAGACCAGTGAAGCATTTGGTTTCTCCTGAGCAGCAACCTTCCGAAGCAGATATATTTTTTTTGTACCTTGTGCTATCTTGTGGGGTCCAGATGACCCCACCCTTACATTGACGTCTTATCCCTACCATGATAAAGCTGGAGAGGATTTCATGTAATCCATGGACACCAGTGAAGATCACATCATTGAAGAAAAAAGGTTCAGCGCTTCGTCTTGTAGGGGCCAGATGACCCCACTCCCAATGTTAACGTGCCTCCAAGGTACATTAACGTTGCCTTGGACACAAGGTCCAAACCAACAACAGTAACAGATTTTATTCGGATTGATTGGTATACTTTAATTTAAATTTCAAATCATAGCCTATATTTGTGTTTGAAATTTCAGCATTTTGATTTTAAAACAGGTATTCAATAATCACACATGAGAGCATGAAGATGTTATCCTCCGCATAGAGGCGCACACATGTCTAAATATCTAAAAGCCCAGAGGTCAACTGAAGGACATAAAAGAAGCAGAACAACCTGTTTATTTACTGGCTGCAGCTCGGCCATTTCCCCGGCAGGCGCTAATTTTTCCCAACCTAAATGAGGAACGAGCTTTAATGATGGTGGATGAAACCACATAATAACCTGTTCTGTAATAATATTAGTCACCTTTGCTTTGCCTGTTGTGCAACCTTGAAAAACAGTATTTTTGTGAACGAGGCAGCTTTTTTTTCTCCTGTTGCTGACAATTACAGGTTAAAGGCAGGTCTGAAAGTCACTGATGTGAGGCAAACTACCAGTTGTCAGAGCTTTACTCTTAACAAGTGTACATTCTCGGATTGTACAGAAGAAATGCAGAAAAATGCTCCTCTTACAGAAAGAGAAGAAAACTGTCAGAACTGACTTGAAATAAGAGTTACATTTAAGATTTGAAAACATAGTTTTTTCTCACTTCTTTGACTTGGAACATGTCAGATTTTCTATGGAATCTTATATCTGGGCAAAGACTCTTGTGCCGCAACTAGCCATGGGCAGATTATTTTCACTCCCAGGCTTAGCACTTGGCGAGGATTCCTGCCTGTCTGGCCAAACAGCTCAATTATAACTTAATTAGAGCACAGAACACTTGTTCCCACACCATCACGGCTCATCCTGATGTTCCTTTGAAAGGTGCCAAGTCCTGGGATGAGGTCACTGCTACATTTCCCTTTTGTATGATGCTGAATTCAGCTCTTGTTTGTGTACATGTACAGTCTAGAAAATAAACAAGCCGGTGTCTTGAAAGGAAGTAAAGTTGTGCAATCTCCGATTTGATGGAGTTTTGGTTTTTCATGTAAAGTATTGTATTGTATCCATTTATGATCCTTTTGATTGTATGTTTACTTTACAATTACCGGTAAGAAGTCCATTGAGATGACTGTTGTTGTGAATTTGGACTATACAAATAAAATTGAATCGATTTATATTTTAATGAGGTGTGACACAAATAAAGAAAGACACCTTTTGATTTTTATAAAGTTTAGAATTACAATTCTATTCTAATTTTAAGACAGTAAAGTTTATTTGTGAGGGTCAACATAAAAAAATCAACAAGAAGTTGTAAAAGTAGGTGAAAAATGTTTAAACTATACAAGTGTAAAATCGTTACATTTAGAGAAAAAAGTCATAACTTTACGAGAATAAACTAGTAAAATTATGGGAAAAGGGTAATCATTTTACAAGAAAAAAACATGCTTTTTTGAAAACAACGGTAGTGTCAGCCTCTCTCCACATTACCTGCTCACTAAATCCATCATTTATGGTGATACCATGAAGCTTTGTTTTATCAAAGGTATCCAAGTGTCATAATAAATTTGGATCTCTGCGACTATCCTGCCGCATGTTGTTCTAACTTTTCTTAGTAAATTTGTCTTGTAACTGTATTTCTTATCTGTAATAAATTCTTAACTTATTATTTATGAAATTATAACTTTATTCTTGTAAAATGTTTTATTTTTTGTGTCTATAATGGTTAAATCAAGTTTATTCTTTTTACTTTATTGGCCCTACTATTCCACTTTTTATATTGATATGCTTTAGTGATTGGAAGAAGAAAAAAGAAAAAGAAAAATAGCATTTTAGTATGCACAATCTTGGAGCCAACTTTCAGTCCGTCATGCAGCTGCTTTTGTCTAGTGTGCCAGGCTGTAGCGTCTCATGTTAAAGCCTTGTTTGCAGTGTTTCAGTGTTTGCATGGACTAACAATTCTATCTTCACTCACTTTACCTGACCTCAGTCCCACAATGGATTTAGTGACAACGTGCAAACTGCTTTATCCCATTAATCGCCTCTCCAGTGTTATACATGTTCCATGTTCTTATGGCCAAGCTGGCTCCTGGTCTGAAAAGATTCCCATATACTGTTTCCTCACAGCAGAGCCAAGCCTTACTTTTTTTTTAAGAAGTTACATAGTCATTATTTATTGTATGTTCTGTCTCCCCCAGTGTTTTATGGTTTTGTTATTAGTTAAATGGGTTTAATTGTTATTTTCTCTTATTTGGGACAAAAGTTCATTGTAAATTCAGAAGTATATGTCTTAAGCTGCCAACAAGTGGCCACATAAAGTGGGAAGCTTGGTTTTGGAAAGAGAGGCACGTGCTGCATGTTGGAGAAATGGTGCGCATAGTGAAAAGTAAAGCTCTTTGATGTATTCAGAACCCTGTGAGAAGCGATGATCTTTTTACAAAATTAAAAAGTGAGTGGCTCGAAGAAAAGCAAGTTTGTGGAGTTTTTTGAAGCCCTTTGTGTTTAGCTCGCTGCATAAGCTGAATCAATACATTTGGCTGAGGGCAGAAGATTGTACGTGGGGGTCATGGGTCATATGTTTTAACAGAGGGGAGTGGGAAGGGTAAATGGTGGGTTGGGTTTTTGCTGTAATATTGTGTGTTTTCTTTGTTTTTAATGTTAAAGCGCCTCGAGCTGCGCAATGCATGAGAAGCGCTATTTTATAAATAAAGTTTGATTTGATTTGATACTTTTTGGGGTTCCATTTACATTAAGTCTAAGTGCAACACTTGGTTCTGGTACAAGTGTTTTACTGTTACAAATACATTCATGTGCTATTCCACAAGAAGGGGAAAGATAACATTTTTCCTCTGTCATGTCTAGTTAGCGTCCTTTTCAAAACAGGTTTGAAAATTGATCATGATGGAGAAATGAAAAATAGCGGTTTGTGCCCACCTGGAATTATATGACACCTAGTCTTTCATCACAGAATTAAGCCATGAAAGAAAAAGCCTGGACTAAGAGTTGCAAGATATGCACCACATTGACATTTCATACCAAGCCTGTAGGTCACAAACTCAAGGCCCGGGGCCCTTCTTGTCCTTTCATGTGGCCCGCGAGAGCATAAAAGTTTTTAAGTAATAATAAAATTTGGTGTGTATTTATTTATATCTAGGGGTAATCAGACTTGAAATATGAGAAATATACATTAGAAATGAGACACTATCCATATAACCAAACCTGACAGAATCAAACGTAAAAGGATTTATGCTAGAGTCAAGAAGCAAACATATGTTTTCTATGCAACTGCAATTGTCAATTTAACATTAAGGAGTACTTACATTTATTTTCATTACATTTAGTTACATGTATACGTTATATCTGGCCCTTTGAGGACAGACACTATGTTGATGTGGCCCTCGATGAAAATGAGTTTGACACCCCTGCTGTACAGTAGGTGCATGCACTAGTATCAGGTAGCAGTAGTCTAGTGTGAACATCGTGTGCTAAAAGCGGGTTTAAAAACTTGCGTTGTGCGTTGGTTCTGAAACGCCCCTCAGATGCCCGATGTGAAGTAGAGCAATACCTGCAACCTATCACTCACAACAACCAACTATTGGAATGAGTCAATTAAAGTTTGTTTTTATTTTCATCTTACATGAAGATGTAATGTAATGTCCTAAATGGTTTTCTTTCTTTCTAATAATCTAAACAGAATCCCTGTTAAACCTAAAAAAAATCATGTACACCAGATAACATTAATTTCAACTTTACTCCTTATTGGCATTTCCCTATTTAACAAGTCTTGATACCCATTTTTGTGTTTATATGTTCAATGTGTCATATTTTCATTTGAAGGTTTTGAATTTTGAACCAATTTTATCAAAGAAAATTAATGGATGGACGGACAATATTGTCATACTGGAATATTTTATGAGCGAATTTAATTCCAATTTTAAGACAAAAAAGAAGTGAAACTAAACAGGACTTGATCTGGGAAACAATTGTTGCTTTGCTGATTCTACATGCTGTAACAAAATAAGAATCACTTGTCCGACCCACCGCCTACACACAAAAACACACACTGTATCTATAAGCACAAATAGCTCCAAAAATAGCCAGAATCGTGCTGTTGAATGGGAATGCACATCCCTCATTATCATCTCCCACCATGTCTATGGCAAACTTTAAACACACACTCACACACACACACACACACACAAACTAGACATTGTTGGCATCTTCCTCTCTTAAAAAATGAAAGCAATAAAGTGACAATGTGTCAACATGTACACACCGCTACTCATAAATAATGTTATACACCACACGCATATTGTTGTCAAGTTATGACACTCCATATCTACAATAAAGTAGACATCAACTATGATATGTGCTCGAAGACAATTAGGTGTAAATGGTAGTACATTTAGGGATTAATAGGATTGAAAAAGTACACAATTCAAATATCGGTAAATTATGAATAACTTTTTAATTTGCTTATCTTAGCAGGTGCAGTGAGACAGACGTGAACAACAAATTGGGCTTTTGAGGGATAGATTTAGATCAGATTTAAAAAAACAAAACAAGTTCAACTAAAAGTTGAATCAGTAACTCAAATAACAATCCTAAATCTGGCACAGATTAATTGCAATCTAATTTTTTTCTAAAGTTTGTATCCATTCTTTTTGTTTCAATGCTGGGCAGGGGTTTGTTCATGCTGTCATCCCAGGAGTTTCCCTGCATCGCTGAGTATATTGCAGTTGTTTTGTTACAGCTACAGGAGCAGAGGTGATGAGAAAAGCCCAGCAGTCTGAGCTTGTTAGCTGGGGTTGTCAGAAAACCACTACTGTCTCTTGCGCGGCTGTTAGGTCACTGTTTCACCTACTCCTTTGATTTGATGACCTAACCTGCCACTAAAATGTACACACAGACATCATCTTACACATGTACACACAGACAAATATGTCAGAAGGATTACACATCCCTTCATAAATTCTATACCACCATCATAAACTATCAATGAAAGACCAGCAGCCATTGTTTGCCATATTGGAACATAAAAAGTTATTTTTTTCCCATTATTTTACGTTCCTTCTAAATTCTATAATTGCATGTGTTCATTTGAACAAAACACTTAAGCCTCATTCACACTAGGTGCCAATCATCCGGCAACAGTTTCTATGTTTAGTCAATGTAAAGATGCGAGAAGAGGTCCTTCAGCGCGTTTCTCTAGCGGTAGTGCGTTTCAGGGGATGAGACAAAGCGGTGCGGTAAAAATGGAGCTGGACAACCAGTTTTTAATTTTTTTTTTATGTGGGGGCTTTGAGCTAATTGGCTACAAGGACATGATTTCATCTGGTGACAGAGTAGGCTCCTCACTACACATTTTCTCAGATTTCCCAGACAGTTGTAAACATTTTCACACTTTTCTCTCTTGTTAAAGTTAAAACCTTTATAGATAATATATCCAGTATTAGAATTAAAACAAGATTCTTAACGCGATGAAGATTTAGGTAGCATTGGCAAGCTGAATGTGCCGTGTCACCTTAAAACTCGGCATTGAAATGATTTTTTGACAAGTTCAACGTCAAAGTTGCGCTGAAAAAAAATTAACCAAATGAAGAGACCACAAAAGAAGAACGGCGATACAGCGCAGGAAAACTGAAAGTGATAATGCTCTCCTAAAGTTTGGTACATTAGAGAGGAGCAAGCACATGGAAAGACATCGTTCTGGAGCAAAAAAAGGCCTTGGATTACCATAACCTCTTTGGGAATCATGGGAAATCATGTACCGGTAGCCAATAAGCTCCAAGCCCTGGCTAGGATCAGTGCGGCAATGAAAACTAGAAAACTGAATTGAAACTGAAAGCTGGAAGCAAAGAGGGAGAAACTGAACAAAAAGGTGAAAATACAAATAATAATTATTATTTTTGTATCAGTTTTAAGTTTAAATGTTTCTTTTCATTTAAGTTTCAAATTTGTATTTTTTTCTTTTAATTTGACAGTATTTTTTTCACATTTTTAATTTCACGTTTCACTTCTTTAAATAATTCCACGATGTCTTTTGATTTTTTTTTTTTTTTAATTTACATTCTATTTTTTCATTCAGGTTTTTTTTTAAGCTGATCCAATTTTTACCCCATATGTTTGTCCTTTTTTTTGCATGAAGAACAATTCATCCGATAAAAGTGTAGATATTTAGGAATTACATTAATTTTTTTTGTTGAATGTGTTTGTGGGAATGTGTTCTTTAAAAGAAAAAAAACATCAACTGATTTTTTCCGATTACTTGTAATATGCTACATTCTCTTATACCTATGCTACTCACTAAAACCTATAATTTATATATATATAAAAGCAAAATTAAACGGAAGTAAACTGCATTCTGTTTTGTCTCCTTCGCTGGTCCACTTTTTTTAGGCTTCCTCTGCAGACCATCACTGCAATGAAGAGGTTGATCACAGCATGGCCCGATCATTAACACAATACTAAACCTTCCTGCAGGCATTAAGGCTTTACACTGATGGCCATTTTATTTTTACACCTTAAGGCAGTTCAGTGCTACAGCTAAAGAATTTAACACTTCAATGACTTTTGGATTTTTTTTTTTTGGCCAAAATTGCAAAGAAAGAGGTATATTTTAACACTGAGGGCACAGTGGCCGAAGCTGGACTAAATAATGCATCCTTCCATAAGATTATTTATAGATGGATGGTAAATGCATTTAGTCCAAAATATATCAAAGCAGAATAAAAATATGTCTAGTTTTTTACAGGTGGTGGTTTGGTCTTCTGACAGATGTTTGATCCAGATGATGAGCTCTCTACAGTCTTCTCAGCGCCTCGGATGCCCAGCCCCCTGACAGACGTGCAGATGCTGGATTGACCTGATGAACTCATCGGCAGTTGCGATGGGAGACTAAGCGGCTCTACAAAAGTCCTGAAGAGAATGCTGACTGCAATGTTTTCTGAGTCAAGGATGATTTTGTAATGGAGCCCTTTTCCAAAATGTTTGGATATTTTGTTTCTAAAGTAATTGAGCACTTATTATAAGGGCCCACCATTTGTTCTTTGCCATGCTAATGGCATGATTAAAGGTTGATAGGTCTGCTGAAAAAAAAATATTATATTGATGCTTGTGCACAGCCTAAACAGACATCGCTGTAGTGTCAGCCTTGAACCATATCATGGTACATCATCATGACACAGAATTATCTCATCCTATATTATTTTGTCAGATTATGATGCTTTTGTGTACTTAATTCAAGAGAATACCGTAATTTCCAGACTATAAGCCACTACTTTTGTTAAGCGCTCTCAGGCCTGCGGGTTATTCAGTGACGCGGCTTATTTACTGATTTATTTGGCAGCCGCCATGAACGTACTTTCGGTCCCAGAGCACGGGTTGGATGCTTAATCCAACTCTAAGCCATAAGTCATTAGTTTTTCAACACACCTCTTAGGAGCCAAACAGCATGGAATTGACTTCAGGTCTTAGACACTTCAATCATGGTTCAACAAAAAGAAACACACATGCCCGGCCGCATCCCAGAATCCATTGGTGCCATTAGACCCAACGTGCACGTGATCGCCACTACAATATGATGCAGCTGTCAAGTTAAAAGCGATCGTTAAAAGCAGCGTGAAAAAATCCACCATCACCAACGGGTTTGGAAAAGCCAAATCAGCTGCATGACGGAGAGAACAGCGCATGCTCAGGGGTGAATTTACCTCTGAGTCATAGGGACACTAGTCCATCTATTAGCAGCTCCGTAATATACGAGGTGATCTTTTAAACGTGCTTTTATTATTCTTATGTTATGGTTATTATGAAGCGCCTGTTCGCTTATTTTATTTTTAATCTGTGTGGTCAGTGCTTTTTTGTGGCAGAACGAAGCCGGAAGTATGGTTAGGTGAAGGCTAACAGGCGCTAAAAAAAACATTTAGCCTGGATGAACATGAATCCATGCGGGAACAGCTGCAATCTTGGCTGCACGTAAATATGTGGGAATGACATCAGCCTTTATTTTGTCGGGACACGACTGGAAACACAAATCGACATGATTGTTTGAACGGTTTCTAAGGACTGAGCGGAATTTTGCTTTGAAAAGCTCACAGCCGCCGTGTGAGCTGGAGAGATGTTCTCCTGCTGCTCGTTCACATTGGGCTGCGGGGCCGATGGCAGTCTGAAGGCTCACATATGTAACAACGCATCCGCCCCTCATCCACAAAACGTACAGTATTAAGTCCGATTGCTCTGCACAGACACGATTCGCTCCGTCCACCGGCTCAATGGGGACGAAGCGCTACTCCCTGGAGCCGCCCTGGCCAGGGGTGTCAGATAAGATAGGAAGGGGAGAAAAGGAGTCCGCTTGGCGAGCGTGGAGTGCATAGGCGTCCGCGGAGCAACAGTGTTTGTTGTGGAAGGAAACTTCTGACGCACGCACCACGCTGAGGCACGTGCTTCTCAGTCACCACTGTTTTATTTTACTGCTGTGTTTTTTTAACCAGCCCTGTTACTACCATAATGGTGCCGCGACACAAGCGGAAGGAGAGCTGTTCCCGTTTGCCCCTCCATCCACTGCTGCTCCTTGCTCATTCTTTAAACACTGACAACGGTGTGGCGAGCCGGGGGTTAGACCCGCCTTTAGCCCCTAAGACTAATGGGAAATGGGGAATCGCGGATGTAAATTTCCTCATCATAACTGAGGGATGTAATGTTGATTATATGGTTACTGTTTGTAATTTTATGGATGATACCTCAATTGTCAATAAGTTAAAAAAAAAACGAAAAAAATACAAATAAAAAAAACGATAACTGAGGAACTTGTGAACAGAATTGAGGTGCATGCTGTTTGGCGGATGTGGGTGTATTCAAACACATGAGCTGACACAATGCTGTGTCCTCCCACAGTATGGTTAAAATTACACTCAGTCTGGGAGTCAGGGTATGCTTTGTCAGGCTGACAATGTTGTATGTATGTAATAAAGAAGTTTAATACGTGAAAATGGGTGGGTGCGACTTCTGAGCAGGTGCACTCAACAACCCGGAATTTACAATATATTACATCATAAGTTAGGGTCTGAGAGTCTGGGTGTATATTGTTGGGGTTCTCTTACAGTGTCTATTAGTCCAAGTGTTCAGCAAACACTGGCTGCATACTAGATTGACCTTAGATTGATCCAATTTTTTGCTGACAGAATCACGACAGGTTAAGCTATATTATTTACCAGTCCTCATAATGACTGAAAAAAACACAAACAGCAAGTAGAGGTTATGCTACAGTCACAAATACATCTCCCATCGTGTGATAAGGAGGCATCAACAGAATCTTTAAGATTTCATGGTACTGTCCAATTTTTTGAAAATCGTTGGCGTAGTCATGAATGTAGACAGTGGCAGCCAGGCAGGCGGGAATGCAACCATTTTGAAATCAGGCAACCGGATCACCGACCGGCAGCAGCTTGTATTGGATCATGTGTAAATTTCTCAAGACAGCGACGGTCCATATCAAGTGCCGCCAGCCGGCTGGTATCCCGGGGGTATATAAAAAGCGGGCAATTCTGCACCACGGGTTTTGAACATAGATTTTGAAGTGGCCATAATGCAGTGGGTTGGTCGGTCGACCTCTGGACGATTACAGATTCAGTTCCCGCCTTGCCCGCCCATATGTTGAAGTGCCCTTGGGGAACACACTGAACCCCTCCTTGCCTCTAGTGCAGTGCTTCTCAATTATTTTTTTTGCCAGCCCCCCCCAGGAAAAAGAAAATGTTTTGCGCCCCACATAACCCACACATAATCTTCCCCCACCCCCATGCACTCAATCGCGCGGTGACAATATATTATGTTAGTATCTATAAAAATTGTGTATACCTTAAAATTGTATCTTCTAACAATAACAAAAGAAAAAAGCTATATAAAGTGCAGTGTTCCGCGTGCCCCGTTTCACCTCTTAGCCCAGGGGTCGGCAACCCATCGTTTCGGAGCCACATGTGGCTCTTTCATCCATCTGTTGTGGCTCCCTGTGACTTTGGAAAATAATGAGTATTTTATAATAATTAAATTTTATTTTCGTTTTTTCATTTTTCATGGCATTTCAAAGGCGCTGATGGCTCCGTACGAAACGCGAGCCACGTAAAAAACAGCTTCGTAATGAGCTCGTATTTATCGGACGAGACCTGCAGAGCTGATAGCAGGAGGAGACACGCGGGGCGGCTTCAATAAACACTCCGATCTTCTGCCGGGAACTTGACGTGCTGCGGGGCAGAGACCAACTCGCTGATGACAGACTGAGAGTTCGCGCCAGTGTTGCCAGATAGAGTCACAGTTTTCCAGCCGAAAACATCTGAAAACCAGCCAAAAACCGCCCAACACAAGTTTTGATTATGTTTTTTTCCCGTACTGGACTGATGAAATGAAAAAAATTTCTAAATAAAAGATAGTTCAGAATAATAATAAAATGTGTACACTATTGAATATTTCTTCAGCGGGCCGCCTTCTTCCATTCATTTGCTTAACCCGCTCTATCCTCGCTATATCCTGCGTCCGGCTCTTTCATCCTTGTGCGGCGCAGGAGCGCCCTGACCACCGTATTTTGCGCTCTCTGTGTCGGACACGCTGAGGAGCGCGGGGAAACCAACTCTCAGCTGCAGAGGATGTGAACAGGTGAACAGGTAGAGAGGAAAAGCAGGTGGAGAGGCGGAGGAGGGGCTTTGGCTTCAAACTCTGTCAGAGAGAATGGAAACACGGGCGTCAGATTGAGATGCAGCTTTCACTGGGAGTTGAAGCAGAGACTTTCCCTGGGATGATTTTATGAACTCAAACATGGAAACATGATTACCAAGTAGAACTCTTCAAAATAATAATCCTGATCTCTCCACATTCTCAGTGTCTACCATGCATTGATGCAAACATCGCTCCATTTAGCCATCAGACCAGAACCAGTAGCTCCTCCCACACGCAGTATCATCCTTTAAAGAACATAATGTGCATTTGCAGCGACGTATGCTTCAGACGATGTCCGATTGGCCAATCTACATGTCAATCAAGTCCCTTACTTCTCAGTGAGGATTTTGATTGGCTGGTGGATTTTAAAGAAGTACTTTTTTTTTAATCTTTTCTGGCCCGCGATCTACACTCATGTCATTGAAGGTCGACCGGTAGATCGCGATCGACGTAATGAGCACCTTTGAATAATATATACGCATAATATATATAATGATGTCAAAACGGGTTGTGGCTCCGAGTGCTTTCTTTTTTATTAGGGGCGGTCCCAAATGGCTCTTTGAGTAAAAAAGGTTGCCGACCCCTGTCTTAGCCTGAGCCCTCTACCCCTCCCTTTTCGTTCTCACACACGGAGCCGCGTGTGGGACAGGAGACAGGAGCAGCTGCAGGGACAGTAATTCACAGTTTCAGGCTGTTACAAACTCTGTGATAGAACAGATAATAGTAAACCTATAGTGGACCAAGCAGTGAGCCGCTGTCACACCCCCCCCCACCCGTTAAAATTGCGGCCCGTATTATTGCCTGTTTTACCTGTGCATAAAACCGCCACTGCTGCGCACCTCCCCTGGCATCGCATCGCGCCTGAGTAGAACTTCTCTAGTGGAAAGATGGCAGCGTGTGGCAGCGGAGCCGCCATCAGTGAGTGAATGTGTGTGAATTGAACTTATTTAGCCTAGTCTAAGTGTAAAGTGGTTCTAGTTAGTGAATAGTTTGTTCTGGCCACCTCAAAAACCCACCAAAAACTGCACAATGAGTAGGATAAAGTAAAGAGGGTCCACCGACCATTTATGGAAATAATACCAACACGATGATTTTCTTTTGACACAATTTATCAGATCAGATATTAGTCAAAGAGTTTCATGCATATTTCTCACATTTAGCTATCATGCCCGACTAGTTGAGTCATTAGCTAATTAGTACTTTGTCACTTGTATTCTGTGTAGATAAACTTCTGTAGAGTATGGAATGTGAAGATGTAAATAGATCTTTTTTATGCTACTTGATTAAAAGGTGGCCCGAACAAACTCTGAGCTAACTGCTTTGGATAGACCTTTGGTTTGAGAATGCTGTGTAATTATTCAATCTTATATCGGCATTAAAATAAGACAAAAAAAAAAAAAAACAGATGAGCACATCCACAGCAAAAATAATTTGTACCTCACAGCAGTGCACTTTACACTGAGACTAATATGATTAGCCAGTAATAAAAAAGGGCAATGATCTCAGAGACAAAGTGAGCAATGTCTCTTGTTGTTGCTTCATTTCATACTCCTGTGAGCTCAGGGCTTGGTTTATTTTCATTATAAGCAACATTAGGAGGTACAGATAGAGGTGGTAATAAAATCCAGTCACAATAAAATAAAAAAGGTCATTGTGATCAGTGGGACTACCTGGTCTAATGGTTTCTAATTCTGGTCACAAATATTGGCCAACAGAAACACTTTGACTTCAACGGTAGTTCTATTCCCTTGAAACCACGAGGTGACATGGAATAGGTTGCAACAAAAAAAACAAAAAAAAGGTCTATTCACTTTTTGGCGCACTCCATATACCATAAGTATCGATGTTGTGTTTTTGTCTGAATTACTTCCATCTTCCAGAAAGGTTTTAACCCTTGTGCTATCCTATAGGGTCAAGATGAACCGATCCTTACATTGACGTATAAATTAGTCCAACCATGCACACTCAAATCAAGTCCTAAACATTATACCTGTGTCAGGATATTTTATTTATAAATTACACATTCTATAATAGTCTATTACTGTTGTGTCTATGTGCATGCGTATGCACATGTGTGCTTGTGTGCGTGTCTGGAATATAGTTGGTATAGTTCCAACCCGCTTCAATGAACAGATGGTCTTCCAGCAGGTAATAATGACCCAAGACAAAGTCAACTTTTTTTTTTGTGCCACCTGCCAATGTGTGTAAGACACTGAAAAGTAAACTAGAGAGCTAATCTTCATCTTAATATCAATCAATATTTTCATTTAAGGTTTTGAAGATAAAAAACCTTGTTTGGTTATATGTTTGTTGATTTTAGACCTACAAAAAGATACCTGTGCTGCTCTCTGCAAGGCTAGTGATCAATTAACTTAATGCACTTCACACATGTGGGTATTTGCATGTGTGATTGCTCATGCACTTCCTTGCCTTTCAGTCTTTATGTGAATTTTACATTGTCATAATGGATGCTCAAGCTTTTCATTCTACGATCTCTTAGTTAAATGCTGCACATGTAAAAACACTTTAGAAATCAACAAAAACAACACTGTCTCTGGCTATACAAAGCAGGACTTAGACGATGAAGGCCTCACATAATTTTGAATAGATCTTTGCATAATCCAAATAAAGTGAAGATTTCTTAGGAGTTTACTCTGCTTACATCTTAAAATAACTCCAGTAGTGAGTATAGATTATCAATTGATTTTGTTTTACACAAGAAGTTTTTAGTGAGTAACAAAAATAAGAAAATTAAAAGACACAGAACAAAAACACCAAAAGACAAAACAGTCGATATACATTACATGACATTTCATTTCGAGTGTTTTAGTTTTTATGATAGCGTATTTTTTTCCTGTCTCATCATGGTAATTAAATACCATACATTTACAAATAAGGAAAAATGCATTTTAGTGAGGATCTCTCAGTATTTCCAGTCCAGTCACCAAAAGAATATGGCTCCATAGAGTACAGTAAATATTTATAAAGACAAAAAAAAGAGTGAGACAGGATCTGTTTCACGATTTTGCTCCTTTTTCTATTTTTATTCATGTCTAGATTTTTTTATCTTAATTATTTTAGCCTAATCACTCCAGATATGTTTTCTATTGTTTCGCCATCAATAACTTATCATCCCATCTTTTTCCGTTTATAGTTTATTCTAGTATACTGGTGCTATCATGCTTTCTTGTTTGCGTATTGACTCGTCATTTTTTGTATTTGTCTTATTTTGTCACACTTATGTCCAGTTCAGGTCATGTTTCAGTTTATTTAATATTTTTAAAATATTTTATGCCCTTTCTCATTTTATTTGGTTTTATGGAGAATCAAGAGTTTTTTTTTTCTTTAATTTGTAATATAATGGTCCACAATAAATTATTAACATTTAAATTCCCACTCAAGCCATATTTTGATCTTGTCATGGTGCCTCTGTCAGACTCCTCCCCCTCTCCTCTCCGCTTGGCTCCTGATTCAGCCCAGCTGCAACCACTCACTTCATCATCACCGCCTGCTTACTTAAGGAGCTCCTGGACCAGTATCCATCCCCAGTCCGTTGCCCCTGATGGTGCATACTTAGCCTTCTCGTCTAGTTCATGCTTTGCTATCTTGTTCCAAACCGGCGCCAAACGTATCTTTGTCTTACCTGTCGTCAGGTTACCCCAAGCCACGAGTGGTTGCCTGAAGCCGCTGTCAGGAAACTTCATCTGGACTGTTTCATCCGAACTCACCACGAACCTCTGCCGAACCGCCAACTTCTCGAGTCTCCTCCTACGCTGCTGACTCCGGACCCTACAGGTGGATCCACCAGTGACGCCGCAGAAATCTGCCTCTCGCTTTCCAAACCTCCTGGAACTGTGTTTCTCTTCTGGCCTGATTATTAAATCTGCTTCATCGTCACGCCTCCTCTGCACTGTGTCTTTTTCCGGGTTTCAGCATCTGGGTCTCCATAGTTCTGTATTATGACAGATCTATTGTAAAAGCAATCCCATTGGTGTTTTAATTATGATTATGTCATTTTTGGGCAAAAAAAGTTGTTTTCTAAGAGATAGTTATATTCAGAAAATGCTGGTTTGATCTTAATTTTCTTTATATATGTCCTTTATCACTTGTGCTATCCTAGGCACTTTAACGTCGGGAGTTGGGTCATCTAGACCCACTAGACAGTGCGCTAAACCTTTTTTCTTCAATGATTTGTGATCTTCACTGGTGTCCATGGATTACATGAAATCTTTCCACCTTTATCCACCTTTGTCATGGTAGGAAGAACACGTCAATGTAAGGGTGGGGGTCTTCTTAGATAGCACAAGGGTTAAAGTGAAGAAAATGATACAAGAACATGTTAAAAACAATAAAAAACACATTTTTAACTGTAGTGGATCTAATATAGAAAGTAGCATTTATTGAAGTGTATGGTAATGTTTATTTTTACGTTAATGTCAGCCAAACCATCCTGCTAGCAAAACAACAAGTGGCTGCAAAGAGACACAGGAATCATTTGCCTCGCAGTGCCAGCTGAGGTTTTCCAGGTACTGTGCTGCTCCACACCAATCCAGAAAAAGGTCTTTTGCTGCTTTGTGGCAGGTTGCACTGCTGCACTCTGACATCTGCTTATTTTAATGGCTTCTGCTACAAATTGATGCTTCATCTGGGCACACGGTGGAGGCGACTGCTGAGCCTCACAGTGCCCCAACTTCAACCCTGTGTGCACACAGACAACAAGGCGTTGATATAGGAACATTAAGGTATAAGAGAATATATTCTGTTTACAAAATTGCTCTATACCATGGTGAAAACAGAATTTTTTCATAAATTGAAATTCCTCTGCGTTAGAGTACATCTGCGCAAGATGTACTCTGGCATTAGATGTGTATACTTGTTTGGCAGATTGAACTGCCTTGTGGAAACTGCACACAAGTTTAATATTTCTGCTGCAGGGCTGCTCCTTCACTGTGCATTAACTGTTTGCACTATTTAGTTTGCACACACCAGTGTGGCTCCATTGGTGTGTGAATGCTTATCAATGTGTATGAATGTCCCGGTGACGGTCAAAGGGGCTGGGGGCGCATACTGGCAGCCGCGACTCTGTCAGTCTGTCCCAGAGCAGCTGTGGCTACATCAGTAGCTTACCATCACCAGGTATGAATGAGGAATGAATGAATAATGAACACACAGTATCCCTTGTGCTAACTTATGGGGTCTAGATGTCCCCACCCTTACATTGACGTGTTATCCCTACCATGATAAAAGTGGATAAAGGTGTAGAAAATTTCATGTAATCCAAGGAAACCAGTGAAGATCACAAATCATTGAAGAAAAATGGTTCAGCGCACTGTCTTGTGGGGTCTAGATGACCCAACTCCCAATGTTTATGTGCCTTGGATACCTCAAAGGTTAAAAGCGCTTTGAGCGTCTGGAAAACCGCATAAAAATCAAATCCATTAATATTATTTCTTCTGAAGCACAGAAGTTTGCATTTAAATCTGAGTAATGACGTTTTTTTCTGCATTACCTTTCAAACTTATAAAACGGATGTTATGTATTTTGCAAGCGGAGGCAGCTAGGCGCTGATGTAGCTCACTGGCGACTATTCATGACGTCATCGGGGGGTATTGGCGTCTAGAAGACACTATTTTTCCATAACTGTCCACTTGGAGGGCTAAATCTAGGAGTTTTGGGAGAAGCTATGGCGGTGGGGGGGGGGATTTGGATTCAGCCTTAGTTTACCATCAGCACGCTGGACTGAACCAACATCTCTCTTTAGGAACAGTCATGGAGCGGTCCCAAGGGATTTTCCAATTTTGTTCTCTCGGAGGCCGACTAGACCGATTGGGGTTTCCCTCTGTACGGATCAGTTGCCAGTGTGTTCAAACACTGCTGCATTCTATCATTACATTTTATTGTAATGTGAGCTGCAGTGATGTGTACGTAGCTGGATGCAGGAAAGCATTAGGGAGGGGTTTAAAAGGTCAATCAAAGTAAAAGGGAAAATCAGATAAAAATACATCCTTTTAATCTTACAAAAATACATTTTATAGCATGATCACTAAGGAAAATTGTACACCATGAGATTCCAGGAGTACAATGAGAAGACAGCAAGCAGGATGATGAGTGTGTTGATCATAGGCTTGACCCATTTCCCAGAATACTGGTACCCATCGCCAGCTTGCTGAGCTCTAGCACAGTTGGCTTCAGTTAGGTGGTTCTGTCTGGTATCATGCCATTCACCTAACTTCTACTGGAAACTCTGAGTCCATCTGGACCACTGGTCTATCCAGTTTTTTCCCACCCTGATCTCTTCATCTCTGTCTGTCCCTGTGACTTAACCCACTGACAGATTTTTTATATCCTGAACTCTGACAAGAACAAACACTCTGACCGCTGTTTTGTCTACTTAAACCTTGTTAAACACTGAAACACTTAAAGAGTCACTCTCATTGATCCAACACCCTTTGGGGGAACTTTATGCATTTTTTAATATAGACCAGTAAAGTCTGACTTTATTATAATGTGAATTACTTTTTTAGATGAAAGTGTGCAGGTACTTCTTTCACATTTAAAGCAATTCCCACTCGCCGACAAAACATTAAAAGGTATTAAGTTTATTTTAAAATTGAAACATCACATAATCGTATTCAAATATGCATACCCAGCATGGTGATTGGCAAAAAGAGTACTTGACTGAGCCAAAAGTCACAACAGAAAAAATATATTGGCTATAAAATGTCACTATAAAACAAAATAAAAGCTGAAACACAGTAATTTTGGAAAATGGAAAGTTTTCTTCTCCTAACTTTATGACCTTTCGTTTCATATTTGATACACCCATTTCTCAGACCACTACTTCATTAACATGGTCAAAACTTTCCTTAAAACCACATTGTATATAACATGGCTCATGTTTTTCTGGCCTGTAGTTCATCATCCTTCCACTAGACGCAGTAGAAGGACTTTTCCAGCTCTTTCAAAATGGCTTCCTCCATGGAATTTTAAAAACACTTTTGGCTGGTAAAGTTATGCTAATTTTTTAAATTTTATAGTAAGAAACAACTCATCTATTATTAGTCTTTTGTTTTAAATGACTGAATTGAAAGAATGTAACATTGGCTGATAATTTACTCTTCATAATACAGTTACACTATGTTGAAAATGTGTGGATCAAATTTAAGATGTAAATAATAATTTTAAGATTTCAATAATTTTACATCTTGAAATTAACATTGTTGATATACTAACTACCAATTGACACTATATATATCTTATTTAAAAAAATGATATTGTAATCTTTGCAGATTTCCTCCGTGTTTGAAAAACTTCTTTGTTCCAAAAATATGTAATTATGTCTATTCTTAAAAGTAATGGGCTTTACGAGATTAATGGCTAAGTTTACAAACAAAAATAAGTATTTAGTTTAATGTTTTCTATAATTATGAAAGGAAAACATAAAGCCCAACAAAATAAACTCCTTTGCAAAACCACAGTCCAGGAGCAAGGACCTTGAAAAATTAAGACTTAGTTCAACAGGGTTTAGGGTTGAGAAAGTAATTGGTGGGCTTGGTTGCAAAAACCACATATCTAGAAGCAAGATCGTGGTAATATACTGTTCTTTACACATCTTGGGGGTTAAAGGTGACCAATGGTAAAAAGGCAAGAACAAGTCCTACACAAAAAGGAATTCATCAGAATGTTCCACCCTTCATCACTCATCATTGCAGCAAACCAATAAAAACTGTTTGTGACAATGTTCAGCTACTATGGAAGCGTTTCTGTAGCATAATTAAAAATCAGTCAAAACTAGAAATGCTTTTTCATTTTCTAAATGACGCTGCATCTAATGACTCAACATTAAAATGAAAAAGCATTTCTTCAAAATGCTTTTTCATTTTCTTCTTCAACACTGCTTATTCTGTCACTTAATTAAAATGATAATGAAAATGGCATTTGAAATTTCATTTTCAAAAGGTCTCAAGTAAATGTGTAGCAAAATTAATTTAGAAATGTCTACTTTGACAATTAAATGGATAAACAGAAATGCTTTTTCATTTTCAAAATATAACTGCATCAAATGACTCAAAATTAAAAATCAATACTTAAAAATGCTTTTTCATTTTCTACTTAAAAAAACACTTATTCTGTGTCATAATTAAAACGAAAATGCAAAGAGGGGATTTGTGTTTTCACATCCACCCTGCGAATAGTGCTGCATATTTCAATTCAACTTAGCATTTCCAGAGGGGAGGCGGGGTGATAGCAATGATGTGAAAATGCAAATCATGGATGCAATCCCTCTGCATCCATGTCTGTCTGAGGATCAAGATTCAATCAAACTGATTTCTGGAAGTTAATTAAATGCAAAATTTTAGGGCACTTTTCATAGAATTCCATTTTGGTTTAGGGCCTGTGACAAAAGTACAACACTGAAGACCTAATTCAAATTCCTGTTGTCCTTTGGACTAACGATCCATCCATCTTCTAAACCTGCTTAATCCCCGTTTGCTGGAGCCTATCCCAACCACTGTTTATTTCGAAGGCGGGTACAACCAGGAAAGGGCCTTAGATCATTACAGGGCCACACACACACTCACATATAGACTTACGGACTATTTAGACTTATCAATTGAAGCACATACTTGGACTGTAGGAGATAGCTAATGGATATTGTTTTGTTTTTTTAAATAAATTTTTTCGCATGGAAAAACATGCGTTGTAATGACTAGTATATCACATTTATTAAAACTGATCATGTATTTGTGTTCAATCTTGACAACTAATGTGTTTAATTTCTAACTCAGAAGAGTATTTGCGGCACTAATGATTCTTACTAGGTTTGCTATTATTATTTTATTTTTCAAAATTCCAAGAACTACTTTAACTCCATCATTGTCTTTCTGAGCATACATTAAGTTTTCTGATTGGGTGATTTTCTTACACGACCCCACATATGATTAAATTCCACAAAAATAATGTACCTTTACCTTCAAAAGGTTTTTAAAATAGAAAAAAAAAAAAACATTTCTATTCATTTTTTATTTAATCTTCATCTGCAATAGTAACTACTTATACTCATCATGCTGTTTGTAGCTAATTCTCAATGTGCCATTAAATCCAGGACTTCTATTCATTTATTATCACCTTGAATGGAGAATGCATTTGTTTTCATATATATGGAAATAAAGTCATGCATAAAGGGCTTAAACTCATTTGAATGTGATATAGAGTTTCCTTTAACATTTACCTTGATAGTCAAAGCTTAAGGAAAAGAAAAATGAAGCTCACTTTCGCTTTGTCCAACCTCTGAGGTGTGACAGATAACTAAAAGAAAATAAAACAATAGGATGGTACAAAAACTGGTATTTACTAAATATGCTGAAAAAAAAAGGAATCTACTGTATCCATACATGCATCTTCTGAACCCCCTGCACCCCTTCGTGGTGGTCCGGGCAAACCCAGCTACTGTTGTATAATGTTGAATAAACAGTGGTTGTACCAGCTATGCAGGGTACATCCAGGAGAAGTCACCAGTCTTTCGCACTCACACACACACACAGGGACAATTTAGAGTCATCATTTAAGTAAGAATGGCTGGAAAAATCCCACACATGCATGAGGAGATTGTGCAACCTGTCATGCAACAGAAAGATCCCAGCAAGGATTTGAACTATATGCTGTGAGGCAATCAACTGTGCATCCCAATCTACTGTTTATGAAGCTTCATTAGCAGCTTTCTTTTAAAACAGAGTTGGTCACCACATAATATACATAATGTACTCTGCCTAACCTGTTCGAATGCAGACATCTGCTGTGCCACAGCCTGTATTTGTAGTCACAAACACTAATAATATGTATCATAGATGGGTCTGTCTGTCTGTCTGTCTGTCTGTCCAGACAGACAGACAGACAGACAGACAGACAGGCAGACAGGACTTTATTTATCCCACGATGGCAAAATTCTTTTGTCTGCAGCAGCAAAAGTGACATTCAACAGTGCAAAATTATAAAAGAGCAAAAGAACATCTGTAACTTACATGAAAAAGTAAATTAAATGAAAATAAAAATACACACCAAATACCCACAGGCCGTTTGAAACTGTCCGTGGTTTAAAATGTTCTTTTAACTTTTGTTTTAACTATCAAAGCGGAAAGCTAATAAAATTGGATGCCAACTTCAACCTAAAGGTTAGCTGTGAAAATATTGCCTGAAAATAGACCAATCTATAGCACAAAAATAGTCAGGAGAAATTGATCTACTGACTGTCTGAGAGCTCAAACAAAAACTTCAACAAAGGTCCGAATGGCAATAAACTACAGAAAATGTGCAGACTTTGATTTCCACCTTAACAAGGAGTCAAACATTCTAAGCATTCATAATCCACCCTGATGAGCTATCTGACTGAGGGTAAATGGCAGCAGGTGTGCTGCAAAGCACACTCAAGTAAAGTAAAAGTAATTGTAATTAAAGTGATTTAACCCTTTATTTTTTTTAAATAAACCTCCAATAAAATTTAAAATGAAGATTAGGGTTAACACTAAAAAGAGGAATGTTTTTATGCTGAGAGAATGTCTCAATAAGGGCTTAAAAACGTGAAGCAGACTCATAATTATTAAAGAAACAAATTTCCCTTAACTTTGGCATCATTCATTTTCCATGGGTTTAATTAACTGGAGCAAAACAATCATTTCTGCGTGTTGGCTTCCTTCCTGGGTGGAGGAAGAGGAGGATAAGGACAGCCAGGGCAGGGCGGTGGTGACGGGTGTCATGGAGGGGGAGGGACTGTTTGGGTAAACAGCACGCCAAAACAATTTGACCAAGGACTTCCCTGAAAATGCTGTTAGAAGACAATCAACTTTTGACTATAACAAATGTGACCTTGAGCCAGAATTGCTGACTTTAAATACAAAATCCATGAAGTGCAGCAGATTTCATGCATAATCTTAAAGAAGATCGCATCCTTACTCTACAGTTTTGGCTTACCATTTTAGACTCTTGCAGTGATAAAGTCTTGGTTAATACTTTTAGCAGATTTTACTTGTTAATGGGTCTGTAATTTGCCTTTTTTAAATGAACCTTAAGTAAAAAAAACATAGATCGTCACACCTTAGTCAAGTTTATCACGACAGTAAGAAAAAGTGACAAAAGTTTCCTTTACCTTGTTTGGTTAATTTAGGTTTAGATAAAGAGAAAGAGAAGAGAATCTAAGAAGGAGGAAATGAAGAATGAGAAAGAATTGAACAATTTAGACTAGATTTTGTCTCTTCAAAACTTTTGGTTTATCAACTGGACCAAAACAAGTGGTAAGACGTCAACTTTCTCTCTAAACTGATGCTTTTTTAAACTATCATGACAATCAACACATATCACTATCCTTTGCTGCAGTTGAAGTCAGTGTAGGCTCTGTAGCCGTCACCATGGCAATGCCTTGCTCTACTTCTTAAATGGTTGGATTTCTTTTTTTAAAGCCATTCATAACCTAAATAATAATTTGATTAAAGTACTAATAAATGGTTAAATTTACAAAATTCTTTTGTAAATTACCATGGTATCCTGCCTATATTTGCATATTCGTTGGTGTCCCTGGTCCCCTAACCCCTGCGAATATTGGGGGAATACAATACTGCACACACCTCATTGGGCACTATCCCATACATATTTGATGCCAAGCTCTGGTCAAAACTTTATAATGAAGAATGAAGTTCTAAAAAAACACCAGCAGGTAAATTTGGAAATGTAAGAAAACAAAAACTTGAAATAATACATCTCTGGAAATTTTTGTGTTATAGGACAAACATGCTATTTTGGTTCATTAACATGTTAATGAGAAAGAAGATTCCCAACTCTGAAGTTAAGTGAAAGTAACTTTCATAGGTCTTGGGTCAACAGAAGAGACATTTCTACCAACATGTTACACAGACAACTTCATGTCTGTTGAAACAACCACAATAATTTAGGACCAATACATTCAATAGGCCAGCCTCTACCTCATTCGTCATGGGAACATGTCTGCATGAAGAGGCAGACGTCGTATGAGCCCTTTGTCCTCCTGCATGACAGATGAGCAGGAGAAAAACTTCCAGCCCTTCATCTCTGCCTTTTTATCAAAGCCGCAGAAATCCACTGAGAGCCATTGATTGGATCATCCACAATTCATCTTGGTGGTAATTGGAACAAACCGTGTTTAATGCCAGAGACAGCAGTAATTAGTGGTGCTCTTTACACAATATCTCAGAAGTGCCATGAGATTTATGAAGTTGATGGAGTATTGATTTGAAAACCACAGCAGTACTGTAATAAGATATCCCTATCCAGAGCATATTACCAACACCTTTTTAAATAAAAATAAAAATTTAAATGGATTAAAGATGAAACAGGTGCCAAAGCAATGTAATATTCTAATAATTAAACCAAAACCTATGAAATGTATATTTAAAAGCACATGTGGGAATGGTAAATAGTATGTAATATATACATCACAGTGACAGTACCAGATGCTAATTAGAGGTGGAGGATATTTTTAAGTCTCTTGCTTAAAGACACTTGAATACATATGTGGATGTATAGTGGGAACCAATCCTGCAGTCTTCTAGTCAAAGTACGATCAGAGGACTCTGTGCCAGGTCCCTGAAAGGATGTCCCTGGAAGTCCCATGGATTTACCTCTGTGCCACATGGATGTTCCTGGATGTCCCTCATAGTTGGTGGCTGACTACAGTAAATACTTCTTTCACTAATATATATCTCTAATTCTTTCTATCACATTATATCACTGATTGTCTGATTTAAACAAAGTAAACACGCCCTGATGGAAGGTTTCTGCAGAAATGCTATACCTGAAAATATTGATGCCAAAAGTTGATCATATTGAATAAAAAATAAAAAAAATCACTGGTTTCTAAGGGATTTAGGCTAAACACTGAGCCTACAGTGTGTACACCTTTTTAAATTCCAACATATAAAAGACCACGAATGAGTTTAATGAAAAACCAACTTACCCCTCACTTGAAGCTCGCCTCACATATCTGACACCGTCAGCCATTGAAGCACTTGTTTGTGTAACATGGGCTAAAACTAAGACAAAAACATATTTCCATAATTTCGTCCTAACAAAAGAATGTTCACACACACAAAGAAAACTTAAAGACACAGGTGAGCACACTGTGAAGATCTGCTTTCAGAAATGTCCCGCTCACTGTGGAGGAAATTAGTGCTGGTTATTAAGTTATGATTGATCTGACAGTAAAGACATAAAAAACCGCTGGGTCTGCACATAAAAGCAGCTTTTAAAGTAGAGAAAAATACTTCTCAGTAAAAATTCAGACATGTAAAAATGATGAAACAAGCATTAAAATGATTCTGAAAGGTTGAATTATTTTTAAATAGCTTTCAAGTAGCTTTCACTTTGGCTTAATAACTGAAGTAGCCAAAAAAGATAAAACAGGTAGATGAAGTCCTAATTTTTTCTAAAACAGATGGGGGACAACCAAATTAGACCCTGAGTCAGTAGTGATAAGTTTAACAGTTTTCAGATGATGAAGATGAGGGCACACTGCAGCAGAGGGGAAGCCCACAAATCTCCCCGCGACTGAGGACAGAGGAGGTTAGGTAAGTATATCCAGCGAGTTCAAGGGGTTCACTTGAAGACAGATCAGTCTTACTGGAGATCATGAGGACAAATACGTGGATTGACACCACGGCTGCTGGCAGACGATACTGGGGGGTGTTAAGGTTACCAACTTATCAGTCAGGGTAAGTAGAATAGTGACTTTATGTGTCCCTGCTTTGTCCAGGAGGCGGCGAGAGTGAGTGTGTTACAGAGGTGCCAGGAGGAGATCAAGAGTCTAAAAGTGTCCAAAAGAGGGCGTGTGGCACAACTACAACATTTTATATGGGGGGGGGGGGGCAGAGTACTTTGAAAGGGGCGCAAATAAGAACAGAGTGGAAGGCAATCACAGATGAAAGGATCAAACATAGGTAATTCAAACTATTTTTATTTGTTTTGAAAATTAAAACAGCAGTTCTTTTACCTGAGGTGCTATTACAAATGCTTGAAGAACCCTCTTTTTGATTTTCTTTTTCTGAAACAATTTTTCTGCAATAACGATACTAATACTGACTCAAAAATCAGGGTGGCGAGTGGGGTAAGCAAGCTTTTTGTTAAAGGGATAGGTGGATTTATTAGCGCTTTTCCAGACGCTCAAAGCTCTTACAATGTGTCCATTATTCATTGACTCCTACTTGGTGATGGTAAGCTGCTGATGTAGCCACAGCTGCCCTGTGGCAGACTGACAGGGCCCCTCTGACCATCATCGATATCATGCGCATTCACACACTGAAGGCAGGGAGAGTGAAGTGTCCTGCTGGGGATCAAACCACCGACCCTTAGATCATTGGACGCCCTGCTCAACCGCCTAAGCCACTGCAGCCAAGTCAAAAAGACCACTGATCGTTGAATTATTAAAATTCTAAATAGTTTTTTTTTGTTTTGTTTTACTAAAATGTACTGATACTGTCAAATAGCTAAACAAGAATTTAAAGTTGTTGGTTTGTGTTTAACAAGTGAAACAGCTCAATGTCTAAAGAAAACAGAGAAGTGAACAAAAGCAGAACTTTCCTGAAGGAGCCTTTTGATAGGACTTTCAATTCGGTCAGAAAAAAATATGCGTCTGCATATTTATCAGCAACTAAACTATATATATATATATGTTATATGTGTATGGTAAATGGCGTATACTTATATAGCGCTTTCTACCTTCTTACGAAGGCCCAAAGCGCTTTACAGTCACAGTCCCATTCACCCATGCAAACACACTGTCACACACACATTCACATGCTGGCGGCGGGTCCGCTGCCAAACACTGGCGCCAACCTCTCACCAGAGGCAAGGTGGGGTTCAGTGTCTTGCCCAAGGACACTTTGACACATGGGCTGCAAGGCGGGAATCGAACCTGCAATCTTACAATCATGGGTCGACCGCCCTACCGCTGCACCACGGCTGCCCACTTTGTGTACGTATATCTGACTGATGAATCTATGGAAGACACAAAACCAGTGAAACTCCAAACTACAATGTTTTTTAATTCCTAAACTACTGTAACTGTATCTTCCATAGATACTGTGTAAACTGTGTCTCTTCTTCTATAGATTACCAGCTTTAGATTTTTTTTCCTTTTAGTACCTTTACATAGAATTTGAAAGGTGTCAGTGCATAGAAATGTGCATATTTTATACTGCAACAATATATTTTTACCATTCCCGGTACTCATACATACGTCTACGGTCTTCAGCATTCACATAAATGGTTTGGATCTTAAAATATAAACCTTGTTCATCCATATTTTAAATCTGACAAATATCAGTTACAAATGCAGCCGACTGAAAAGCACTAAAATGCGTCCGCTGCATGTTTGCAGGTGTGACGTTCAGAGCAATGGAACAAAAGTTCTGCACAGAATAATGAAACATACCCTGTTTGGGCAGACTACGGGCGTTTCACAACAATCCCTCCAAGACAATGCTTAGCATATTTAACTGAGCGGTGCAATAAAATCACGGCTGTTAAATAATTCAAGGATATTCACACTCGGTTAAATATGGGTCACTAATTGTACATGTACTGAACCCTGCTCCATATTTTGGAGGCATAAAAAAGGCATAAACAAATCAGCCAGTGAGCATTTAATGTGGCTGCGCAGGGACTCTTCTGTGATTAATGGCCTCTGAATAATGCATGCAGGTGTAGCAGAGGAGCAACAACCTTCACGTTTGCCATCTGCTGTCCCACACCGGGGACTGCGCTGGAGAGGCTTTCGGCTGATCTGAGGAGCAGTTGTTCATGAACGGGATAAACGCGAGATCTGGTCAAACATAATTACATTTACCTGAAGCATTTTACTGGTCAATGGAAAGACCGAGCTCTAACTGGACAAGCCAGATGGTTTTTTAAACACAACCATCTGGTTGTTGAGCTGAGGGGAGATTCTTTGAAAAAAAACATAAAAAAAACCGTACTTGTCAAGTGTTTGCAGAAACTATCTATCATCCTGAATTACAGGCTTCCTTCAAGCTTGATTTGGGCAAGCTGAAAGATTTTTATTCAGTGACTGAACTGCTTTGCAATTTGACAGAAGTGAATCTTAACCCTTTAACATCGGAGATTTCGTTGGCGACACCTAAATAAAACACGCTTTTTGACATACCATAACGTAAGTGAATCAACGTAAATCAGCTATTTCTGCTCTTCTGGCTTTTCGCTATGACAAAATCAGCTGACTGGTGTTTACTGAGTAAGCACTGCACTACTGTTGTGTTGTTTATCAGCGCAAGGTTCCTTTTCTCCGCTTCTGGGATAATGTTAATTGTGTCAACGGTTGAAGATTTAGTCAAAAGAATGTAAACACCAGAGCCAAAGCTTCAGAGTTAAAGGGTTAAGAGGCCTTTACTGCCTTGCAGACAACGACTGACAGTGATAACTGAAATTTAAAAAAATCTAGCCGCCAAGTAAATCAAAGTATGAATTATGTATGTTGTCATTAAGAGAAAATTCAAAAAATTAAAAATGAAATAAAGTTTTGGTTTTTAGTGACTATATCACATTTTCTAAAGCATGCATGGGCAGCCTTTTTTATTCCCAATGATCAGTTCTCTAAAAACATTTCTAATTTTACGAAATTATATGCTTTCCCCTTTCGGAAAACAAGGTGTTTAAGTCACAGAGACCGAAAATGAAATCAGAAATCGCGGTATCACAATATTCTCAGAGCAGAATTTAAGTGCTCACATTAACCCTTTTGCTATCTTAGATGACCCCACCCTCACATTGACGTGTTCTCCCTACCATGACAAAGGTGGATAAAGGTGGAAAGATTTCATGTAATCCATGGACACCAGTGAAGATCACAAATCATTGAAGAAAAAAGGTTCAGAGCACTGTCTAGTGGGTCTAGATGACCCAACTCCCAATGTTAAAGTGCCTAGGACAGCACAAGGGTTACAGACATATTTTATGCACATTTCTCTGAAACAAAAAATTGATGTTCCCCAACTGTTTCTTGTTTTTAAAGTCTAAACGGCATAATTGTCCTTTTTTCTGGGGTGTTTATAAAAAAACAATCTGATCTTGATCATTCTTTTGATGCATTTTAATTGATTTTTTGTTTTGTTTTTTAATAATATAGTTCTACGGTGGCCCTGAAGTACAAGTCACACCAACAAATCCCTTGACAAAAAAATATTTTAACAAAAATAATTTTATAAAAAAGTAAAACACATAATAAAATAAAATAGTGTTTAATTTTAGAAGTCAAAACAACATTTCAGAAATCAAAACACAATTCCAAAAAGATTAAATGAAAAAACTATGTCTTGATAAACAAAGTAATATCCAGAAATCAAATGAATTGTTCAAAAAAAAAAAATCAGAAACAGGAAAAGGTAATACTGACAGTATGATTGTTTACCTTTGTAACAGGAAGTTATTTTTGGAAATATCTTCCGACAGACAATATTTCTTTATATTTCTGACCACAGTCTGCAGAAGTGCAATGATTGCTAAATCAACTCTTTATCACCGTTCAGGCAAAATATCCTTCTGCTTTTCCCTTTTATTCAAAACTTAAGTGTAATCATCCAATCAGTGATGCTCCAAAGTATGTCCTGTTACTGATTTTGTTTCATTTTTTTATCATTTTATTGTGCTTTACTGGGAATTACTTTTGCTTTTTCTTATTTTTTCCCCCCGGAATTTTGTTTTGATTACTAATGACGTATCAAACTTAGCGATAATTAGACATAAAATTAAATATTGCTTGAAAGGAAGTGGAAGGCAGCGAACGTATATAATCCCACCCCAGTTCTACCGTAACACTTTTATTACATGATTGATCATTATCCGGTTCCTAACTTTATGAGACAGAATTAAGAATCATTAGGTATCAATAAAGCACATGACAAAGGTAAATTACTTAATTATTATGTAAAAAAATTGCCATAACTTCTATAGAAATCAACATGGCATGAAGATCAGTTATCTTAAAGTTCCGTGATTTTTGTTAATGTGATTGGCATTTCAGGGCCACCGTACATGTGGTTCTTTTATAATTTGCCTCTTTTTATGAAAGGTGACATAAAAAGAAAGCTGCCTTGCTTATAGACTATGGCAAAATAATTACCGGCTCTTCAATGAAAAAAAAAATTCTGAATGTTTTCATGCATTTAAGACTTTATTAGTTATAGAAACAAAAGTGGTCCATAAACAAGACTGAAAGATTCCAGTTGGAAACAGTACCATGACCTCAAAAATCAGCCATTTTCTGTGTCTGATAGACGCACAGTAAAGATGACTGCCCGTTTGGGTCTGATTGATTTGGTTGACACTCAGGCTGCTGCTCTTGGAAGCTAAACAGCCCAAACAAAATTAATTAAATAGCTGATATTTGCGCAGGAAGCCCGCAGAGGGCTCTCTCCTTGGCGTGGCACCGAACGGAGGAAACAGCATTGAGTCGTGACCTTGGATTTGCCCTCAAAAAACACATCCAAAGGCAATCTGCTTTCCACACAGAGGGTCGGGCCAGACACAGACAATGAAATTGCTTTGCTGCTCCTGACTCCGCTGGTCCAGACATGCATGTAGGTCTGTATGCAAATGCTGTGAAGAGGAAACAATCTAATGGGTCAAAAAAAAAAAAAAACACCTACTTAAGAGGAGCATACACAAAGCAGATGACTGAAAAAGATCTTAGTATAAAAAGGGTAAAAACAACAACAGGTCCATAAACATCTCACTGAGCTATAGGGAGGGGGGCACCAGTGGGGAGCATCAGGAAATTTGGGGGATTAAAGCCTGCAATGTAATTATTATTTTCTTCTATGTTTCCAGCTGCACAGAAGAAAAGAGCTGAACTTAAAATGGCGAGTCGGCGCGAGCAATGCTTCTGTTTCCACCATCTCCAAGCTCAGCACAATCCTCACAGGTTTCCTCTCCAACAGGCAGTGAAACGTTAATGCCACGTTTGTGGGGAAAAAAAGGAAAAAGTGCTTACATGGAAGGGGCGGGATGGGATGTGTGCAGATGGTTTCAGAGCAAAGAGCAGAGTGGAGGAGAATTAGTGATGGAAAAGAGCACATTCTGATTGTAAAAAAGGTGTCTGAGCTGCAGCGCAGCGGGAAGCATGAAGCGTGACAGAAGAGGAGAAGCCGGCCGGGTTTCAGCGCCTCTGGCACACAATGTCTCTTCACACAATGAAAGAGCAGCACTGATGGCAGAATGTGGATGCAGGAAGGTTGCCTGTCTGCTGTACAACAGCGGATTGAAGCGTACCGTCATGTTATATCAGGTTAATGTCAATAAATTGACTGTCACACCTTTTCTTGGAGCTGGTGTCATTTCACAGCCTCTCATTTTTGCTCTCTTTTCTCTCTCTATAGTGTCAGGTTGAATACAAAACTAACAATCTTCATCAAACCTCCGGCAGTATCGCAAAACCTTAAGGCACCTCTTCCTATGAAATAACAAAAACACAGAAAAAGAGTATTTTGCAAACCTTTTTTTTTTTTTTTACCTTTCCCTGTTCTTAAGGTGGTTCAGTTTAAAAAACCTCTTTATGCACACATTTGTTTCTAAGGATGCATTCAAATTGGGCACATTTGGTTCGCTTAAAATGAACCATTGTTAATTTCCCCCCATAATCCGAAAACAATTTTTCAGTCTGAATACACCCAAGTGGACCCTGGTCTGGGACCAGGAACCGTTCTCGGACCCATCTTTCCAGGTTGTCTTGGTTCGTTTCCAATCAGACTGAGCTTCGGTTTGCTCTGAATTTCCTCAGTCAGTAAATGCATCATGCTTGGAAAAAGTGGACCAAAATTGTGAATGTAGCTGTGCATTACAGAGACGAAAACAGAATGGAAAGGTAGCAACTGTGACGATGAGACACAGCAGCTCATTGACATTAAGTTGGATGAATGCAGGCTCATTTAAGGGCCTACATGCAAAATCAACTTTTTTGGACTTTTAAGTGTATTATAATGTTCATTCCTCACCATCAACAACCTCAAAGTGATATTTTAATCCATCCATCTGAGCACCAGCCCTTCCCAATCCACGGAAACGAGTGGGTTCTCACATTGTGATGTAGAGAAGTGAGGAACAGCCCCTTCCAGGAAGAGTCTGTGCTGCCAGCACCGCCCCCAGGCTAACACACACACCCACTTCCTCTATGGAGCTTCCGATGATTGGCTAAAAAGCTTTCCTTTTAAATGCACATCCATATTTGCAAAAGTTTGGATGTTGTTTGCTTTCGTGGCAGGGTTGATGTCATGAAATGGGCGACACCCACAAAAAAACCTCTAAAAATCTGCGCTCTGAGCATCGGTCCCTCCCAATCCACGAAAACGAGCGGCTTCTCGCATTCATACATATATAAGTGAGGAACAGCCCCTTCCAGGAAGAGTCTGTGCTGTCAGAAACTCTCATCAGCATACCTTCTTACCCATTGCAGTCGGCTCCAGTCATGAAAATCAATAATGTGCGGCCCCCAGGACTTTCTGAGAACTACAATTTCTTGATTATAATTGGCTGACTTAAATTCTAAGCCGTTGCAAACTTTCAACAACAAACTGTGGCTACTTTACCCTCCGAGCTTTAACGGCCAAATAAAAGAAACAGAGCAACCACTACAGTGGCTGCTGCTGCTGGTAAAAAAAGTCCCATTAGCTGTCACATATGTGACATTTGTTCTCCGTATTGGACCCAAACTCTGGGGTAGCTATGAGCTGCAGACACAGCCACGCTCGCAAACCGTTAGGTGGTTTAAACCCCCCAATCCAACCCCTTAATGCTGAGTGTCAGGCAGGGAGGCACAAGGTCCCATTTTTATAATCTTTGGCATGGATGTGAACTTACTTCCAGTCCCAGGGCGGAAGCACTTTACCACAAGTCCACTGAGCTGAATAAGATAAGTATAATAGGATAAGTATTTGTTCATTTTTTTTTTCATTTTCCTGACAAACTTTTTATTAGTCTTATTTCTGGTCTTCAAAATGTGAAAGTCACAGTAATTTAAGTAAAACTGGATGTAAATTAGATTTTGTTTTATGTGAAAAATAAAAAGGATTAAATTGTTAATTTGTTAACAATTAAATTATTCATTTTCGTTTAATGTTATTGTAAGGGTTTAAAGAATTGGTTGGCCCTCACACATTTTCACCTCACCAAATCTGTCCCTCTTTGAAAAATAGTGTGGGCACCCTGATTTAAGGTTTTAAAGATGAAACAGCAGGGCTGCAGTGGACCTCTCTCTTTTCTTGGAAATGTAAATCTGTCTGGCTAGAGACATTTTTCCTCCAATCATGTGTGTATTATCTTGGAGTTAGTGATGGACCCTTCTGTCTTGATTGTGTGACGAGTGCGATCTGGTCCAAAAAAATCAAAGCCTGCAGCAAATCCTGTCTAATTCCGTCCTGCGCATGAAGCTCACTCCCTCCAGCTTTTGCCAAGGGCCTCTGAGGGGAAATGGATCAGCATCTAATGAACCACCTTCAAATACCCCTTCCTCTATTATTTGCCCTTCATTGCTGACTGAAGAACACACTTGAGTGTCTCCATCCTCAATTTCCTGTAGACTCTCAGAGGCCTTTATGAGCAAGCACGTCATTGCAGAGCTCTGATGAGGACAGTTCAGAGACGGAGGACTGCTTGGAGTGTGGAGCAGAGATTTTCTGTTTCTTGACTTTGACCTGGCGAAGCACCAAATACTGAATATGATTTCTGAAAAAAAGGAAACAAGATGGCAGGGAAGTCTGGTGTTTAAAAAAAATCCTAATAAAAGGTCTATACATCGGACAAGGCAGCAACTTCCTTAACTTCCACATTGAAGCTGATTAAAAAACTAATGGAAGGCAGGTGCAGTTCACCACACAAGCACTAGGTGGCTCATTGTGCCAGCAAATGAGTCCATCTTGACTTAAAGACAGCATGTTTTGAAGTTCAGTCCCAGCAACTTGACTTAAAATACTTCTCCTTGAAACATTTCCCCACTCATCCAAGTGGCTTTACTACCTCAGTGAGTAAACACAGTGAATCACCTCTCCTCCTGTAACCTGCCCAAGTCCCATCACAGGGTTGTTGGGTGTGGTTTTGGTCTTCTTTTTCGCACCTGGAAAAAGTACAATATTTACTGAATCCTGCAGCATTCAGACAGCAGTGTTGCCAGATAGTGTCACAATTTTCCAGCCCAAAAGTCGTTTAAAAAAACTGCCAGCAATATATCTTTTTTTTTATTTATTTATTATATTTTATTGAGAAAATTTACATTTTCTCAATAAAAATGAGTAAATGTAAAAAAAAAAACAACAACACCCAAATTGTGCCTAACCCCCCTAACCCTCACCCCACCCAAAGCCATTTTCCCCCCGCAAATTTAGAACAAAAATCGCCCAATCTGGCAACACTGTCAGACTGATGAAGCCACTTGGATTAAATCATTTATGCTTGATTCTGTTTTTGTTTTTTTGCTTTGCCAGGATCAACAGTTCTAGTTCATATCTGCACTGGAATCCCAGAAGACCTGAAATAACCGAAAAGCTTTGGTATTAACATTTAAGATACCAGAAGTTTTTTAGCACAGATATTAATTTGGGTTTAAATGTAATCATTTCAAGACAAAATTCTATTTTCTCTTATATCCTGCTTAATGTGACAGCTGAGAGTGCAGCAGGACTAAAGGCCATGCCGTGGTGGTGATGAGTCAGCTTTCGTCAAGTCTTGTTTCCCATTTTCTTTACATTTAGCTGGTGAGTGGTTTCTAATATCACAAAGAGAGTCACCATATGTTTTGGCATAGCTTTAGTTATTTACCTTGCAGATGGACATGATGTACCTTCTCACCGAGTTCGCTGACTCGGCAACTAAAAACCTCTATGTATGATGTGCCTTTGTGATTTTTGCAGCCGCAGCACTGTTGCAACGCATGGTCTGATCCTCGCACAGAACAATTTCCCTAAATGGAAACCTAATATTTCAGTGCATTCTTACTTTCAGAGAAACTCTTTTAGACATTGTTGCACTTTATAGTTTCTTATATAATAATTTTGAGGAAAAAAAAACATTTTCAAAATCTAAAGGTAGGTATTTCCTGAATGTGACAATGTCACCTTTCATAAGCCTTAGTGGTCTGTGGCCTTTTTGAGCATTTCTTTTTAATAATTTACAATTTGCTATGATAATTTACTTGTAAATGGTTTGATATCCATCTCTTTTGTCCAACCCCAGCTTATTTGTTCCCACAGGTCATTTTTCCTCATTTATTTTTAATTTCCAGAATAAACCTGAAACTGCACAAAAAAATGAAAAAAAGGTATGAATCCAAAAACAAAGCCAAGACTAGTTCAAAACAATGTGAAAAATGTAGTTACTATGCATTAAATAACATAGTTATTGTTTCTTTTGTTTTGAACCATAGATTTTGAATGAAAACTATTTGGTGTCAATTTAGGATTGTGATTGGCAATCACACTTATGAGTTCAGACACTATTAATGGACTAAACTTTTTGTCTTTTATGAAGGTGAAAGTATACGCCATTTATCAAACCTATGAATATAACTTACCGGACAGTCAGAGTAAAATTTTCTTTGTTTTTTTTCTGTTACTCCATCAGTCCATCCATCCGTCCATCCATGCACCAGAATAACATGCAAACTCCACAAAGAAAGGTCCCAGCCGGGATTCATACTGAGGCGAGCCACTATTTCACCATGCAGCCACATTTCTTTCACTATGTCGTACTTTTACTCATGCACTGATGTGAGTCAGTCAGTCATTACTTAAAGGCATAGGTTGGTATTTGGTTTCATTTTGAGCTGTTCTGCAGTCCATCAATAATGCTGCTTTCAACTATGATTTGTATTTTATATAAAAATTTAGGAAAGACATCTCTATTTTCTTCCTGTTTTGCTTCCCTTGTATTCAAAAGCCAATCACCCACTAGAGAACTGCAAAAACCATTTAAATTTCCCATGGAGGATCTTGGCATCTTTATCTTCCTCATCGAAAAGCCAGCAGAGGACTTTACAAACAGATACTTAGTGCCCATTTTCCTTCTTTCTGCACCTTTGAATGTACCATTCATATTTGAAATGAACCCAAAGTGTGTTGGCGTTGGACCGCAGGGGTAAAGTTGTGAGCAGAGGTCATTGTTCCTGCCTCTTCAGCCTGCTCGTCTTATCACGCAGCCCCCTCATTCCCTCTGAAGTGCTGTTTAGACGTATAGCTACACAGTTGCAGGCTGCAGCATTAGCTGTGCCTCCGAGGCCCCTTTCAATGTTGAGCTTGTCTTAATCCGGTGGATTTCAGGGTAATAACAATCAAGCATCTCTCTAGCTGGTGAGATCCAGTGTTTGCCGATCTGTTTCCCCGCAGGGTCCCTGAGCAGAGCTCATTTAGCAACCTGATGCTTTGTAATTAAGAGTAGCACCAGAAAGCATCACCAGTGCCCAGTTACATGGCGTTTTCTACAGGGGAGACACCTAATGAGCTCATCAGTCTGCTGTGAGGGAAGGCCTCCTCCTCTGCTCAGGGTACACCAGATGTTTGTTGACTTGTGGTGTTGGCACGCATGCATACATGCCTCTAGAGATGAGTGGGTGCAATAGAAGGTAATCTTGCTCTGCTCAGAATGTTAATAAAGCTTCTGGGATGCCTGATCCGGAGGCAAACTGTCAGGGCTCGGATGTAAAGATTCCGATGCTGATTAATCCTGCTCCTGTGAATCCCATCTCACAGCCCAACCAGCATCTTGGTAATGATAAGTAACTAATCTGAACACATTAACCATCATAAAAATAAAAACATTGCAGCAGGTTTTTACAGCCCAGCTTGTAAAGGATCGGTAGGTGCTGCATTTTAATGTATATCACATATTTGTGAAAGAAAGAAAAAATACTCCAATTGCATTAATGAAACAATTAAAACATATACAAAAAATATAAACTCACTTATTGATATAAGGTCAGATATTAGAGGGTTTCTTTTAGAATGATCAACACCATAAACACAAAACTGTTACATCTTCCAGTCTGTAAGACACTTAAAAAGCCCAATTTTCTTTAAAAGTAATAAAACTACTGTGCTTTAAAATCCAGACTGTATTATATATTGTGTATAAGCCAACATGTTTAACATATATGTCACTAACAAGGTTGGGAATTAGTTCAGTCACAATAATGATTGTTTTAGTGGTGTCTGTTTTTTTTTTTTTTTTTTTTTGAGTGGCAAACAAGACAAAGAGTTACAGATTTTGAGAAAACGCTGACACTTCTAAAGTGGCTAACATGACCTATGTTACAAATTCAAGCCCAACAAGTTAATAAAGTCTCATTGACTGACAGAATTCTCTCTGAATCATATTTCGCTTATCCATTGATGATGCACCCTCTAATCTGGTGGGCCTCATAGTGCAATAAATATGGTACACAAGCTCAGAAGAACTCAACAAAATATACATTTTGTGTTATACAAGATCATCTGATCTCGACCAAAGACTTTTACTTAGTAGAAAAAAAAAGTAAAATTTCCTATTGTATACATTTTGGAACTCTATATCTTCAAACTGTATAAAGGAAGAAATTAGGCAAAAGAAAGTTTTTCAAATGCAGATGTTAAGAAGTGATCAAGCTGAGTGAGAACATTTATTTTTCTTTGTTCTATGGGAACTATAGTATGGACCTTTTTTGTTTCTTGGTCTCAATGCTTTAAATGCTTTAAAAATAAAAATGATGATAGATCTAAACCATGTAATGTAGATATTAAAATATGCATTTGTCAGTAAACCACATTCACCTATATTTGGAGTGAAAAATGCAACCCTAACCTTAACCCACTGACCCAAAGTTTCCCATTTCCCCCGCCTCCGTATGATCATACTAAACTTTTTTAAATTAATCAAATAATTTTATATTTTTTGACCTAAGGTTTTTGTTTAACCTTTTAAAATTAGACACACCGCACATTCAGTTTCATTTTATCTAAGTTTAGTATTCCATTTTTTTTCTTTTGTTTTGAATAAAAAATAATTTGTGCAATAAAAAATATAACTGGAGGGATTTACAAATTATCATGGCAATCTCTGCATAGGCATAAAACAGATTTATTAGACTTTAATCTGAAAAATAAACAAAGAATTTAAATCTCCACGGGACAATATTTATTGTCTGAACAATTTCTCATGAGAATTCATTGGCACAGCCTTGTGGTCTGAGCTTCAGCATAGACCAGTTTTATTTAAAAAACACGATAAAACTAAACAAACTTCAGAGCAATTCCGGCAAAACTTTAGGGAGTGACTAACCCCTGATTTAGGCTCCTAATGGAAAACAGTCTCCATTCATTTGCCTCAGAAACTCATTTCACACTTATATATGAAAATGCACGCAGAGGAGAATGAGCCCAAACAGATCCAGGAAGCTGACATTTCGGTCACTTAACATCCAGCATTTAATATACGGCATAAACAGCCAGCCTTCTCTGTTATTGTAAAACAAAGCAGTGGAACAAAAAATGCATTACAGCATTATGTGATGTATCCCACAATTTGAAGGCACACTGTCAGCCCATTGTTGTGGCGTGCATTGATGAAAGTGAAAAGCCAGGCCCATTATTCAAAGTCATCAGGTAGTCAATTAAAAGCCCATTTGCATTATGGCGCAGCTTTGCTCAGGCCTTTTGATTAATATGTCTCCCTCTCACTCAACAGTCAATCACAAGTCCCCTCCCCCCACTGAAACCAGGCAGCTCTCCCCTGAGAGGGGAAAGAAAGCAGACATGGAGGTGTGACAAGGATTCCACAAATCCAGCCTGTTGTGATCCAATTGCAACTGTTTTTTTTCTCCACAATTCTCCAAATGGGATGATCCTCTGTGAATTAACTTTACCTTAATACAACAGGATACACAGGAGGGGAGCACATTCCTGTCCTCCTTCATTGCCCTCGCGGCAACTAACCTCTCCCTATATACTCTTTTGTCGTTCGTCCGTCGTAATGGGGACCATCTAAGATCATCTGGGTCAGGGAGCGTGGGTGCGCAGATGGCTAGACAGTCCTATCTGCGCACGAAAGGTTCTGGGACAGTGAGGGCAGGGAATGGAGGCTGTTGTTTGGGGATTAGCTGCACAGGCCTTCCTGGCTTGGCGCTGCAGTTGAGCAGCAGCTGTCCTGTTTGCTTCGCACCATTCTGCGCCTCTTTGGACTTGGGAGCGCCAACTGCTTTTGTTCATGGCGTCATTTTCAAAGCAGGCAGGGTTCAGATTGAAGGCTTTCATTAAAGAGTGTCCCTGAAACGTTTCTTGGGACATCCCACAGAGCGTTTCCCTTGCAACAGTTCACCATACAGGAGTCTCTTTGGCAGCCGGTGGTCTGGCATGCGGAAGACGTGGCCTGCCCAACGTATCTGATACTACATCAGGATGCTATGGATGATAGGCAGGCCGGCACGGGCAAGGACTTCGATATCAGGGACCTTGTCTTGCCACCTGATGCCCTGGAGGCGTCTGAGGCATGAGGTGTGGAAATGGTTCGGCTTCCTGGCGTAGCGCTGGTACACTGTCCAAGTCTCGCAGGCATACAGTAGCGTAGGGAGGAGGATGGCATGGTACACCTTCAGCTTGGTGGCCAGGCTGATGCCTCCTCTGTTCCAGATATTGGATTGAAGTTTGCCAAAGGTTGCACTGGCTTTCGCAATTCTTGCGTTGATTTCGTCATCAATCACAACGCTATGGGACAGTGAGCTGCCAAGGTAAGTGAACTTATCCACTGTGGTGTCAGTCTCTGACCGTTGACGTAGATGTTTGGTTCTACGTATGGTTTTCTTGGGGCTGGCTGGTACATGACTTCGGTCTTCATGGTGCTGATGGTGAGACCAAAGTTGGAGCAGGCCTCTGCGAACCTATCAACAGTGTTGCATGTCAGCTTCTGAAGTTGCGTTGAGGGCACAGTCATCGGCAAACAGGAACTCTCTGATGATGTCTTTCTTAACCTTAGTTTTTGCTTGGAGCCTCCTCAGGTTGAACACATTCCTGTCCTTCATTGCCCTCGCAGCAACTAACCTCTCCTTATTATATACTCTAAGCCCCTCCCATTAGGCTGAATTCCCAATCGCCCCCTGATTAGACATTTTCTTGTCATTCTGGCCATTTTTTACAACCATTTACAAAAAAAAAAAAGAAAAGAGAAAAGAAAACATATTAGTTCCACACCATTTAGGAGTGAATCCCTCCATCCCTCCATCCTACAAACAATAATACAGAATATTTACATTAATAATTTGTTTTCCCAGTTTTCCAGTTCTTTGATGATGTCATTGATCCCAGTCGCGTTTTAACACAGCTGACTAGGCGTCGCCTCTGTTTGAAACACGCGGTTCTGAACACCTCCCGGTACAGCGCATTGAGTGTGCACCCTCAACACAAACCACCCAAGGAGCGCCCGCCTCACGACACAGAGTCTGAACATGAGGTGAGAAGTTAAAATGCGTGGAAAAAGCTGCGTGGGAGTGTGTGTGTGTGTGCAGGTGGCTACATCTAGAGGCGCTCCATCACAGGAGGGGAAAGACTTTGGAACATGGATGTACAGCTGCTGGACTCTTGTCAGGAGGGAAATGAAGGAAATCAGAATTTCCTGCATAGAGATTTGATGTTTCCATCAGTATTTTTTACCACTACATCAAAGGTTTTTTTATTTTTATTTGGTACAGGTATCAAGTGTTTCTCTATTGCCATTCGTCATTTGACTATATGGTTGCACACAACCATCAGTAGTAAACATTGTCAGTATAAGAGAACTACCTCCAAGAAGCCCATAGACTTTAATAGAGAAATTAATAGCTATAACTCAGTCATTCTCTTTGTCAGAATAACCATTATTGATCTAATAACTCTTCAAAAAAAATTGTAGATCCTATTTCTCCATGTTATTTTTCTTTATTGCAAGTCATTCAAGTTATAAACTATGAACAATCATATGCCTCAGTAAAAGTATGTGGTGGCCTTGGGCCCACATACTTTTACTCCCCCCTTAATGTTTAATTGATAGATTTTCCTGATCCTGCTTTCAGTGGAAGAGGTGTGGCCTTAGAACAAGCTTACTCTGGATTGGCGACAGTAGTTGCCGTAGAAGCATTGACTCAGACCACTTCGGAACCAATGACTTCCGTCTGGCTCCAACATGGCGACATCTGTATCATGGATAGATGGAGACTGAATTGGCTTCATTTCACTGAAATTGAAGGAAACTAGTTTCTACGGGTGATGACACACTCGCTCAGTCAAGTTCACTTATGCAATCAATGTTGGTGAAACCAGCACTCCCATTAGCATGTGAAATGGAAGGACTAAGCATCACAGAGGATTTTATCTGCTAGTTGCGAACGATTAACCAACATTAAACACCCACTCCAATAAACGTCTGGTTTTTGCCATGCTCTTGCGGCATATTTCTCACGGAGGAGGACATGTAGAAAATAAAGCTTAAAATTCCTTTTTTGAATATTTTTTTTTTACATAAGCAGTGAATCTAGAGCAGACCAAAAAGAAATGCTGTTTGAAGAAGCTTATAGATGTGAGGTAGAAGCTAAGATTCGTATGCATCCTCTTGCAGATCCATGTACGTCTTTGTTTTCCCCGTCCAAGCTGTACGACTGGATAGTTCCAATATTACTTTTGAATTTTATTGCACTGCTAATGTTAGGTTGGTGTTGAGAGGGGCTATAAGCTAGCAGGAAAGTATAAACAAAGGGATGATAAGAGGTGTTCCAGGCTTACACCGTGTCAATGGTCTCACCCACAACTCAGAGGTGAATTCAACTACTGCAGCTTTGCAGAAGCTATGTCCTAGAAAATCACACCGTTTTTTTTTCTTTCTTCTTTTTTATGGCTAACAGTGGCACAACCATAAATAAAAGACCACGGGGAGCACTTTTACAATAGACCAAAGATGATCGGAGAAAAATTTGAAGAAAAAAAAAATAAAGAAGGAGGGATTACAAACAGTGACAAACCAACAGAAAAAGTTGGTCTTTTACAAACAGCTATACATAAATACAGGTTTTCTCTGTTTTTTCTCTCTAAAATAACCATCCTCAAGCTACAGGTCAAATATCCTCAAACGTCATGACATGAAAAGACATCAATGATACTCCACAGGAGACAGAGAAGGTGGCACATCCAGAGCTACATGTGCATTTTTTAAAAACAAAATCAGTCAAATGTTTACATTATATGCTGCGTTTTATTTATTTATTTTTTATTTATTTTATTTTTATTTTTTGACTTGTTCTGTCCAACAACTGAGCAAACAAATTAGAGCTGAAGGCTTTTTGTGTTGGACAGGTTTTACTATCACAAAAAGAGGTTATATAGCTTCAAGAAACCAGGGTGTAAATTTGTATAAAACCCTTCTTGTTGTATTATTTTTTATTTGTTTGTTACATTTAGGGTGTGTGAGGAGGGAGAGGGGAAGAATGTGAGGGGAGGGTGGAAGAGAGTAAAAGGAAGAAAGGTGAAAAGGTGGGGGGTACAAGCACTGATTTGAATAAGTTATTGTTTTAAGCTGTAACAATTATACCAGATCTGCTGGAAAGACGAATGTTACATCAAAGGTGAAATTCTGACACTAAGATGAGTGGAAATTATCTGTCCATCAATTCACTGTGGGTTAGGACGAGGGATGAAGCAGACAGGGAGCAGTGTGGTAGTGTGCACGTGCACGTGGGGGTGGAGATACATGCACACTGCCAAAGTGAACCGTGTGTTCATGAGGGGAACCAGATCCTACCCAGCCAGACCAGCCAGACCAGGAGAGGGGAGGAGATGAGATTTGCTGCATTTTAAATGAATGATAACTAGAGCATATTAGTCTTAATAATTGCAAAAATTGTAAAAACATTTATTTGAGATAAAAAAACACATTAAAAAGCTACTTTTAAGAGTTATTATAACAAGGAAAAAGTATTTTCAAAGTGACAGAACTAACCTTTTTACTAATTTTAACAAAGTACCAACTAGCTCAAATTGTAATGATCGCATGCATCTACTTACAATCTTGTTTTAATGAAAAAGAAAAAAGACAAACATCTTCGTATGTAATCTCAAATTAGCTTCTAGAAAGAAAACAAAGTTTACTTTAATTATAAGATGAAGTGGGTGTATGGTCTTTTGTGGCTATGCAAAATTTAGTTATAGCTTTAGCTGTAACAATCCCACCAACTTTTTTTTTTTTACAACAGCAAAAAAAGAAAAAAATGCTTGCTTTAAATGTAATGCTTTCCCCAAAAGTGACTCTATGATATTTTTTTTGTTGTTTGCTTCACCCACTGTAGCCAGAGTAAGAAAGAGTGTAAAGCACAGACACAAATGCAGACAAACATACACACAGGCATAAATATAATGAATACATATAAATAGGGTTGCTCATGACAATACTCCTTAGGGATGGTATGTGAGTAACCTAACTGCCTACAGAAAGCCCCTATTTTACCTTTCCAAAAATTCACAGAGTGGCAGGAGAAGCAGCGGAAGTATTTTAACAATGAAATTTGAGAGCAAATACACTGAATTATGTATGCATATCGTATGTATAATTTAAAAGGTCCAACAAAATATTTGTCACATTTCAAGCTAAACTACATTTTGGACTTAAATCAATTAAATTTTATATAACATTTTATTTATCATGTTAGAACAACACGTTTTAAAAGGATGAATTCTTGCTTTTTCTACAACTAGATTTTTTACTATCTGCAGGCTAAATTTTGAAGTGTTGATTCAGAGGAAGGTACTTTTTTTTCAATGCTTTGTCATAAGTTTGCTATTAAAACATTTTTTTTTTATTTTGTTGCTAAGACACCAATATAGATAACAGTATAGTAAAGAAGTCAATCTGACTGTTCCTTGGAGAGAACAGTCTGCCATGGGAAATGTGCTTTTTTTCTGAACAGGAAAAGAGCTGTTATGAGATGAAGACAGAACGTTGCAGAGATGACAGTGACAGAGATGAGGCAGCGCCTTATGAATGAGGGAATGAGAGCAAATCAAGATGGATGGTTTGATGATGAACCAGCAGGAGCACGGGGTGAGGTGAGGAAAGATAGGAGGATCTCAAAGAAGACAGAGTTTCTGAACTTGATGAAGAATGGATTGGTTCAGGAAGGTTTCTCTTTTCGGGATTGTCACCACTGAGTCACCATGTAGGAGAAATTAGAAACACAACCTCTCAGCAGGAGTCACAGGATTGAAAATGAAAGACCTGCTGGTACAGCAGAGTTTGAGTCCAATGTCAAGATTGGGCTCCATTGTGACAAAATTTAAACTTTCTAATAACATTTCCACTGGAATAAAAAAAGTATTTTTAATAATTCAGCATGGCTGATTTATCTGTCAGGTAGCTGCCATATTTCTCCAAATGGTTAGGACATTTAACTGACTGTGCAGAAGTTATAGAGATCAGTCCATTATTTTTTTTCATTTTCACACACACACACACAGATTTCTCTCTCTCTCTCTCTGTCTCTCTCTCTCTCTCTCTCTGTATATAAAAGGAGTGAGTAAGCCTCGTTCTTTTTTCTCCTTATTCTAGCCCATTAATTGTGCGATGTTAGCGAGAACGTCTGTAGTGTTAATGCCTTTTCACCTCAAATATAAACATATGTTCAGGCAAAATGGCAAACAACCAAACTTCTCAAAAGAATCACCAAAAATGAGCCTTATCAAAAAACCTTAAACTACTTAACAACAGGGAAGTCGTATAAGAAAGCATTCTATTTGAGTTGGAGCGTAACGATTAATTGACTTAATTGATGAATTAATTTATATTCTTACAATCCAACCAGATCAATCTGTCTGAGGAAGGTGTGGGAACACTGTGAAATTAGCAAAGACACATGACCATACAGTGTGCTAGAATGTTCTAAGAACGTTCCCTATGGATTATTTGTGGAAAAACAACAGTGGGCTGAACTTTAGGAAACTAAATGTGAATGGATTTAAAATCAATTCTTATTTGACTATTTTTTTACAAATATTTAATTTACACTTGATTGTATTGCAATAAATCCAAGTAATCTTGAAAGGTTCACCTGCACATGCTCAAGACCAGGTATTTATCTCTGAGTCACACTGGTTGAATTTTTGGCAAAAGATGTCCCGGATCGATTTTAGGTCAGTGAATGGGATCCAATCCGATTTTTCAAAATCAACCAATAATGTCAATGAATTGTACCGGCAACCACAAATTATGATATGAATTGAAACCTTAAAATAAATCCTTACACCTTTATCAAGTGTTGTATCAGGAAACAACGTCATAATATATACAGTATATTTGGCCCATGTGGTACAGTGTTTTGAGGTTAAGAAATCTGCAGATGGAATTTAGGCTGTCAGATGATGAAGTGAGCAAGTCAAGGTTCAGGTCTCCCATTAAAACAAAGTCGTTGGAGTTTGACTCAGCTATATGATTAAACAGCGAGGGCTTCACTGCAGGGTGAAGGAGGTCTCTGACAGCCGATAAATATACAAGTCTGTCCCTTAGAAAGTTGGAGATTAAGCACAAGGAATTCCTATTATTTTTACAAGGATCAGAGAATGACTATATTTGTTTTTCTTAATAAAATAAGACACTCTCCACTTTGGTGGCCATCTTAACTTGTTTAGCAAGCGAAAGGCATTTTGATCTACTTTACTTTGCGTTCGACTAGTTAACTTGGTTTCTTTGAAGAGTAATGTTTTTAGATGTTATGCACATTTTAACTAATTGTACCTAAGGTAATAGCATGCCGACATTTATAAAAAGTGACTAAATAATTTATTTAGAGTACAAATATTATTTTGGAGCATCCATAGTTGAAAGGAAAGGAAAATGTTCTAAATGTCACACCTGCTCTTATGTTTTTTCCCACCCATCAGAATCAGCTGATTCAAGCTGATCACGTAAATGCTTGACGAGTTACAGTAGGTCAAAGAGCACATGTTATTCAGAAGTCTAATGTGGAATACAGTTTTGGCAGATAAAATACCTGCTTTTAAAATCATTAAAAAAACAAGATGTAAAAATGAGGAGAGGAAAAAGAATCTGCAAAAACTGGGCAACACACCACCAGATTCATCAGTCTACAATTAAACAACAGCAGTGCAAGCACGAGTTTCGTTATAGTGGTTTAAAGAAAAGGAAAGAATGTGAAAGTAAAGATTCTAAAACAAATTGTTAGAAGAAGGGGAAAACACTGCCAAATCCAGCAGTGTGGCATCGCCACTGGACACAGATTTTCAGCAACTTTGAGACCTAGTGGCTAACAGGTAGACGGTAATTGCTAAGTGACAGTTGACAGAGTAATTATACACCTTCAGCATGGTTCTTCACCCAGTGATTTCCCTGGGAAACGTTGATACAACAAAACAGAGCGCCACAGAGACAGCCCACTGAAAGCTGGGAGCTAAAGGAGCTGACACTCACCACCTCAAGGCAAAAAATGACGAGCAACAACCAACTAATCACATAGTGGCACACCTCAACAGGATGATTCAATAATGGACAAACTTTGGAAACTGGTTGCTCATTAAATTGGCAACATCCTTGGAGGGAGGTTTGTGCTGCTTTGACAAGGGGCAGACCTTCACTTATGACCTTTCATATTCAGATTTTTGAATCACCGGCTTGCATTTTATTCCAATCAATTAAGAAATGTGTTTGTAGAAATGACTAATAATAGCTATAACCTTGATTAAGTTGGATGTAGTCAGTTTTTTCTTTTGGTCTTGCTTTCATGTAGTTTTACTTCCCCATCACACCACAGTTGCTGAGTCAGCAGGTTTAAAGCATGAAAAAAAATCCCTCAAGTTAAATTTTGTAGCATGTGATGGAAACCAAGTAAAAATGGAAAAAAAAAACGCTCTGTCCTGATGTAGGGTCACATGTAAATGTGCAATCATGTAAGAGTCCATCAGGGGGCCAATTCTGCTCTCTCAAACCGCAGCATGAAAATCTCATCAATATTTATCTTTACTCTGACTTCAGAATGCATTTGGGTGGAAAACCCAGAGGATGCCAGCTTCTGAAGATGTGACAGAAAGCAGTTTTTTACATACATACATACAATTTCTTAGCACTCGTTTACATAAAGTAGAATTAAGATAGAACTGATATTTTGAATGACCCGCAGATAAACAGAGTAGAGACTTTTGTAACTGCTGTAAAAAACAATTCCCTTCAGTCCTTCACTCTTAAGAGTGTTCGTTTAAGACATACGTCTCGGAGGATAATAGATTCACCACTACAGATCAATAAAAAGAAGACGGCTTATGCATCTCCTTCTAAGAGAAGATTTTTTTCCAGGCAATAAGAACATTTAATTAGAGTTTAAGAAACCACAGAACCAGTCCTCTGATTCTGTTAATTGCTTTCAGCTCTTGAATGCACAGTTCTTCCCTATCTTCGGAAATTTCTAATTTAGAGCCACTAATTTATTTTTTCTTCACTCCCTCAGTTCTCATTCTCTGCAGAGCACTAAGCCATTTTGTTCAGTAAAGCCACTAAATTGCAAGCATTAATCATTTCAGAGTCATTATCAGCATTTTAAAGGTGTAAATCCAAACAAATAGTTTTTCATTTGGCCTCAACTTAATTGGATTGTTTTCTTGTGATTTGCAGCCTTGAGGCATGTAACACAAACAATTACCAGTGAGGCGATAACTTGATTCGTCTGTCCCCCTGTATCTTAGAATTGATTGTTTATTGATGGCCAACTCACTCCAGCTGTCAATTGGCTTTCATCAAAGTGATATCTGTCAAGCAAAAATGGGGGTCATAATATGCTATTCTTATGCAGATGATTCATTAATCTATTGTTCAGGCAAAGCCTTTATTGAGTGCCTGTGGTCTGCTTTTAACACCATTCAGTCTCAATTGTTACAGCTTAGATTAATGCTTACTGCAGGTCAGACTAAAGAGAATGCTATTTTCTAACAAAAAGGAGGTGCTCTCACCTTTACTTATTACCAACACCACACAGAGGTCACCCATTGACTTGTAACATCAAATAGTGATGCCTCGTTTACCGCAGGAGTTACGTTGTAAAAATAACCCCAGATAGTTGAAATCCTCAAAGTAGGATTACAGGCTGTAAAATCCCTCACCACACACTTCATACCAAGAGTGATAGAATAAAAACAAAGGTCTGCTCGTGGTTGAAGATTTGTGTAGATGTGCCCAAACTCTACTGCCATCTCTCCTGGAGAGTTCCTTGTACAATATTTTACTTTATTCACAAACAGATTGAGAACATCAGTTAATGATCAATATCAAAACATCAGCCTGAGCTGTGTTTGACGCTTTCCTCCATCATACCCCCTTCCTGCATCTGGATCAGCGGGGTCAGCTGTCTGCTGGTGCCCTGTCACCTGTTGGCAATGCAGTCAGTGGCTTGTAAGAAGTTGAATGAGAAATGCAGTTGGCAGGGAGCTGTTTTCTGGGACCGCTCACCACATGCTGCTGTGGTGAGCACAAAAGATGAGGCATGTGTGAACATGTGCATTTGCCAAAGCGTGTGTGTGTGTGTGTGTGTATGTGTCTTTGTGTACAGTATGTGAGCCTGCTATGGATCAGACTAAACAAAAATGTAGGGAAGGAGCAGTGTTTTAAAAACAAAAAGTTGTTTTTCATTATGTTTTTCATTTTAGAGATGTCTCTAATAAAAACTTGGAAAATAAAATTTGTACATATTCCAACTTTCTTAGACATGGATGGAACCAGGTCCATTTCTTTCTTTCTGTTTGCATGTAATTAAAAATATGTGAGACTACGGTTACATATCCCAAAATGCCACCGCACAGTGACCTAAATGCAAGTTTTCCAGCAAATTCGGCAGGTGGCCACACAGCGGCATTTATATTCAGGAGGCGGTAGTCGCATTTTGATGCGCTGCACAGCGGCCGCAGAGGTTTCAATCAAAAGTTACAATTTTAGGGCGATTTTTTGACATCGGTCAGTGGCACATTTCAATGTCGCCCGGTGGTAGTCCAGTGACAGGTAGATGGAAGGAAGGCAGTAGTGCAATAATTGACTCATAACAGGGTGTCCAAAAACCCCAAAATTGTCTGATGACCGGCCAATTTCAGACTGCCAACTCTCAGCCACCCTCTCGCCCCTGTGCTGCAAGCACTGCCACCTTTCGATTGTTAGAAATCGTATGTTGGCAACACAGACACTCGACAAGGGCTGTTGACATGGGCCGAGGCCTGGCGATGACCAAACGTCAATTTGGTAATCCCAACCACCATGAGTCCTGCATAAAAGGGGAGATGACATTGATGCTGCACAAAGCTCATCATGACGTATATAGCACAACAGCGACTCCAAGACCTACGTCTTGATGGATTGCATTTGATGCCAATAAGAAAACGCTGACGACAGAACAATATTCCATGAAGAGCAACACGCACAAGAAGGACGAAGAAGAAGAAGTTGCTGGGTGAGCCCATGGCTGCAGCGCAGTGTTGCTTGAACAATCTATAGACACATTATACAATAAGAGCTGCTGCCACCGCCCTACTGTTATTCACACAACATTGTGTGAGTTTGCTGAACTAAGCAGCTGGACAGTTCAGTTGGCTGTGTGTATGCCTGCGGCTCACAAACCCTTGGTTTGATTGTCAGGGCGAGTGACGTTGCTCATAAAACAAATTAAAAATAACTAAAATAATTGTCATTGAAACCCAAATAAAATAAAAAAAATTGCCCTATTTAAACATGTTTTTTTTTTAACTTGATCACATTTTTAACAAGTCTCATAGATATTGTTACATCGCTTTCTCTTACCAAGAATACCATGTCATGTCAGGTTGGGGGGGCTGGTGAGCAGGTATAGGACCCAGACGCAGAGGCAGGAGGCACACGGTTCCAGGGCAAGAGGTTTAATCACAAACAAAAAGCACTGCAGAGCAAGATAACAAAACTTAAACTAAACTTACTGTGGCAAAGCATGAAACATGGCATGAAGGGAGTCAGGGACAAAGAAACCTTAAAGACGTTAGTGACGTTAATGGACCAGCACAAAAGGGAGAGACGAGACTTAAATACAGACAGGGCAGACAAGACACAGGTGAACAAGATCAGGACAGATAGGGACAAGGAAGTAAAACTCAGGAACATGACAAAACAGAACACCTTTCAAAATAAAACAGGAAACAGAACCAAACATGACAGAACAAGAAATTAAGCAAAAACCAAGACAAAAGAAACCCAAACCATGACATGTCAGCTGCTTTTTTTCCTGTTCTCCACAGTGACTGAGTACATTTAGTGTCCTTTAACCTTTGTGCTATCCTAGGCACTTTAATGTTGGGAGTTGGGTCATCTAGACCAGTGTTTTTCAACCTTTTCTGAGCGATGGCACACTTTAACCTTAAAAAAAATCCCGCGGCACACCAGCATCCAAGAATGAAAAAAAAGGAGAAACTCATGGTCTGTATTGATCTATAGCCCCTCCACAATCTCACATGCATTTTTGAGATAATTGTTGCAGAAAAAGCTGGAAGCTGCAGCTGTTTTTTTCTAAAAGATGCAATAAAAGTTAAGTTAGAAGATTTAAAAACAGTTTGAAGTGTGTTCGTTGGTTTCAAGACGTTTAACAACAGATCTCCTTGTGCGCTGTTGCTCTCACAACCCAATGCATCATGGGAGATGTAGTGCATTAAACGGCCGGCGGAGATCGCGTCTCTGAGCTCCATGGTTTTGTTCACTTGTTCCACGGTCTGATACCGGATTCTGTGGAAAGCTACACCGCTAAAGATGATCTTTAGCTGGTATTTTTGTTAGAACTGAGCGACTTTACGAGCTAAATCGGGACAAGGAAGTGAAGACTTTAACCACTTCTGATTGGTCAGACTGATAACATGTGATTAAGCCTTCAAGAATGATTGGTGGAGACAGTTAAAGGGACGGGACTTTTCCAAAATACAGCCGGAGCTGCAGCTGAATTGCGGTACCGTCATTCTTATCAAAATGTCTTTAATAAAAAAAAATAAACGCAAAGAAAAGGTATTTTATGATCTTTCATATAGTTAATTTCTTAGTGTTTTATCAGGGCCTGTTTGGATGAACAGAGAGCTGAAATCCTGGAGATGGGAAATGTTTTTAGATCAGTTAATCAGGGCAATTTCCCACGGCACACTAGTGTGCCGCGGCACACTGGTTGAAAAACACTGATCTAGACCCACTAGACAGTGCGCTGATGATTTGTGATCTTCACTGGTGTCCATGGATTACATGAAATCTTTCCACCTTTATCCACCTTTGTCATGGTAGGAAGAACACGTCAAAGTAAGGGTGTGGTCATCTAAGATAGTACAAGGGTTAAGCAAGTATAAATCTATCTGTTGTACCACACTCAAAGTATGTATTTACACAAGAGATAAATAAGTAAGAGCCCACAGACGGCAGCGGACTCAAGCTGCAGCATTAATCTAGAAACTTTGCATCTAGATTTTTCACATCAGCATAGTTATAAATGCTGTAGTTGCATTATTGTTGTGAAGCTTCACATAAAATTGAATTGGATCTGTTGCCATAGAGAAGGAGGCTTGAAATAAGCTTGGTTAATTGATGCTAAAATTTGAGGATGTTCTTGAAACATCCATTAAGGATTATCGGGGTTCCCTACTGATGTCTAGCATTCCTGTATTTTAAAAGAGCAGGGGCCAGAGCGGTTGGATAGAATGGGACAAAGGAACCAAACAAACACAAGCGACAGCAGAAATTGAGAAGAGGTGGAGACCTTGATTACTCCAGGCAAAACTATTGAAACTTTGCTATAAAGCAGGTCACGATAACAAAGGAAAAATACTCTTGCGCCATTAGGCACACTTAATTTTTTTTTCAAAAACCCCAACAGTGCGCCTTGATAACCTTGAGCGCCTTATTTATGTATTATTTTTGCTTATTGATGTGAAAGCGAAACACACAGGTACACAGTGCTCTGTCAAAATGTTAGTTTGCGTTGATTATGAGTTGCAACCATGCTTGGGTTATATTGTAAACATGTGTAGCAGAGTTGGACTGTGATTTTATTTAATTTTTTTTACATGTTATGAACATGGTTGGGAGTTGGTGTAGTCACAGTAACGTTTTCTTTAGCAGTATCAGTCTGTTTTTTGTTACATGTTTCAAACAAGATGGGTGTTATTGTAAATACAATAACGTGGCTAATGTGTGGCAATGTGGAACTGTGGTTTCTTTACGTACTATTAACAAGATTGGGAGTAAGTATAGTGATAGTAACGTTTGTTTTAGCAGTTTCAGTATGTCGCAAACAAGGTTTGGAGTTATTTTTAACATGCTAATGTGGCTAATGCGTAGCTGTGTCGAACTGTGTTTTTTACGTGGCACTAACAAGGAGTAGTCAAAGTAACGTTTGTTTTAGTGTTATCAGTCTGTTTTTCTTTACACATTGCAAAACAAGCTTGGGTAGTCATCTTAATGTGTTATTTAGCAGTATTTCTGTGTACCTGTCTGTGTTTTTTACTTGTTGAAAACTGTTTGAAATCACAAACAAGTTCCCAAGTTACTGTGAAAGCAATTATTGAAGTCTGACGCACTGATGGACTTATCTCTGACTCTTTTGTCTCGCTTGATGGGCCTTGTATTTCAGTGCGCTTTGTATAATAAATAATAATAATAATAAACTTGAGAAACATGTTACTATGTGGTATTTTATACATAGGATTGTACACTGTAGGTGACACATTCAAAAATGCAAAGCCTATTCAAATAAAGAGGTTCTTCAACCATTTGGAGGGAAGTCTGAATTTTGTTTGCTGGATTTTGAATTTTCATGCAAGATTTACTTTTCATTTTCCTCTGAAGCTTTCTCCTAAATGCATTCTGTCAAGCGTTATCCATGTTTATCTTGTTTTAATCCTCCTTTCTTTTTAGTTTTGACTCTTCTGCTGCAGTATTCAGTGGAGGCTTGTCTTAAGATAGTTTCTGCCATTACTACTTTTGTTTGCCAGCTTCTGGGTCCATAAACAAATATATCTGCTAAGCAACAACTATACCTGTCACACATTAATGCACTAACACGGCAGCATTAATTAATTTTTCTTATGATCAAAACAGGCCTGCAACTCAATTAAGATTTCATAATCAATTAATTTATTCTTCCTTGTTTTTTAATGAAATTTCCAAAGAAAAATTGGAGTCAGTCCATCAAAAAATCTCAGTCTATGTCCCCGACATGCAAAAAGCATACCTCCTGACAAAATAAAATAAAATAAAAGAAGCTGCTTCTTCTTCACATTTTCATGAAATGCCATAGCTAATGGAGACAGAAGAGTCGTAGAAGGGAAATTAAAGGCAGCACTGAAAGGTACCTGAATGCCCGACATGCTGCACTGTGTCCCTGAGGGCTTTCCTACTCTCACAGTGCCAGGAGACAGATGACTTTGAAGGTGATCATGGATCCATCCACTTCTGGCAGTGCTAAATCACCGAGTCCTGTCACTTTGACGACACCTCATGGTGCGCCGATAATGCCTCCCATATGGCTGCTCTCTATGGTAGGGATGCTCGGTGCACTTAAACAAACGCACTAAATAATTTATTTACACGATGCTTCCTAAGAATATTCTTGTGTTTGGACAATAAACAACATTTCTGGAGCATTTCCATGTGATTGAACCCCCACCAATTTAATGTTACATATGTAAAGGATCCAGATATGGTCGATCTAGTACTGAGAGTAACAGCAGTTTTGGCTGAAAACCACAGATATGAACAGGTTTATGTTAGTAAAAAGGTATAAAATTGATAGGTAAGTAAATAATCTATTTTGGGCCATTTTTTTCAATTTCTCTCCCTTTTGTGTCTCTTCTGATTTTCCCATGTTATGTAAATGTGACACAAGCATAAAGGCACAGGCTAGCTTCCACCAAGTCAGGTCAATTACAATTGTCTGAAGCTGAAACACAGTAAGGGACGTGTGCTGTTGTACTAAACATATGATAATCCTTACTTTGTGTACACATTGTGCTATACAAATAAACTTGCCTTGGCTATTTTCACAGCACTTCAAACTGAATAAATTATTAAGACACCCTTTTTTAAACCTTAAGAACAAAACACTCTAGAAGACCCAACATGTCAGGTTATAATGTTTTTATGCTGCTCTGTCAGACATTTTTGTTGCTTAAAATAAAAAGTGGCAGTAAGAATAAAAAAGTTTATTTGTTAAAATGTTTTATTTATAGTTTCAAATGCCAATACAGATTTAGATTGTATCCATTAAGGTAAAAGAAATATACAGTAAAGTATCGTCACCTACTCAGTTGACTTTTATGAATTCAGGGACTACGTATTGAGACGAGCAAATCACGTCAGGGGGAAATGATGCACCCCCCTAAGTCTACACAAGACTGAATACAAAAAATAGCGATGTTTAATCATGGCATTAATCAGGATTAATTATTTACAGACAAATTAGTGTGTCGTTTTTGTGTTAGATTAATCTTATTGTTTAACTATATCTATTGTCTGTAATAAAAGAGATAAAGTCTGAGGTATTCGTTATCGTGAATTAAAGAATGACGCAGAGGCCTGATCACGTCAGACTGTTTCTTCTGCAAAGTCCATTAAATTCTGATTATGAACACCTCAGAGGTTATTTAATCATGGTCACTGAAGAAAGAAAGAAATATTAAATCAATTAGTACATTTTCATCTTGTTGTATTTCTAAGTTTTGCACTGCGTTGTCAATGATGACCGCTACAAAGCTAGATCGACCTCCCTCTGAAACAGCAGAAGAATGAAATGGAAGGAGTGGAATATATGCTGATTAGGTTAAATTAAGCATAATTCTTCAGAGGGAAAGTGTACCTCATCCCGCTTCTTTGTGTCCACATGATGAAGCAAAAGTTTGTTTAAAGAAACGAAGTCCAAAGTCTAAACTGTTCATTCCTCTAGTGTCACCTTGTTTGAAGGTGGAAAAAAGCCTCTTTGGTGTAAAAGTAAAGGTTAAAAGTCTTATAGTAAAAAAAAAACTTCATACAGCCAATTGTATTTTGATCTTTTACTGTGCCACAATGTCATGAATTTGAATGAAAATACCTCAAATTGAGGCTTTTTACAGCATATAGATTACAAATAGTTTATTTAGATTAATGACTACAGGTCAGTTAATCACTAAAAACATCAATTGCATGACAGTAAAATATTGACTAAAAACTGAATACAACCTTCTTCAAACACATTTAGTGCCTCAAATTCTTATTACTGAGTCAAAAACAGTTAGATAAGTGATAAGATCTAAAAAGATTCAATCTCTAGAAGCTACTTTATTCAGTTTCTTAAATTGCACCATTTTTATACTTTTAAGGCATTTGTAGTAAATGCGTTAAAAATTGTTTGCAGCATATTAATAGGTCAAAAAATGGGAATTGAAATGAGGGTTTGATTAAAAAATGACATTCAGCCTTGATGTCTTTGACAAAGTGCTAAAGGTCAAGTTACAGAAAACCATAAGTGAATGTGTGAAAATTCTTTTGAAAGTCTGTTTCGCAGAATCAAATTTCACTGAATTAACAGACCAGTTCCTAGAAGTCCTTGTTGCTGATGTAAAGTAATAAATTCAAAAAACTAAAAGTTGTTAAAAGATATTTTGTTTGATAGATGGAGTAATAAATTTTGCTGCTGTTTCTGTAATTGAAACTGTTCTTGCAAAATGTTCTTTCCGTGAGGAACTAATAACCTACCATAAACATGTCATGTACGAAATAAGCATATGAAAAAATAAATATATATAATGTTAATCATCAGCTTCAGCCATGCTATATGAGAAATAACTGTCATGTCATGTCAGTTTGCATATGGCGTCACTTCACCCTTCACCATAATGCTCATTATTTGACAAAATGTCTCGCTTCTTTCTGCTGATTACATCTACGGAGTTAATGAGCCACACACTGAACATCTCCCTTTTCTGAATATATCCTGTATTCTACCCATATCTCCATCCTCCTACGCCACCTCTCCCTCCTGCTTTATGTCTGGTGAACGCCATCCTCCCATGCTCTGTCTCATACAGAGTCTCCCTTTGAAGGATCATAGCAGACAGCTCCTTCTCCACAAACACCAGTTATTCATCAAATCAGTGGGAGGACAGCTTACCAATTATCAGAAAGCATTGTTGCAGCGCTGCGCTGTGAGCATGGCCTGTTGATTGCTTCCGACTGTTAATTGATTACACTCACAGTTGCCTTTGTCAGATGAAGACCCGGTCTCTTCCAAAAGGTTTTTCGAGATGCCACACTAATGATTCTTATTCAACCGCGTGGATCACAGCGGCATACAAGGGCACTTTCTAATCATCCTGAACTGAAACTGCATTAGAGCTGTAATGAATTATTTCATTCATAAAAAAAGTGGGGAAATTCAGGCATGAAGGAAGCAGTCAGAGTTGTGTCTTGGTGGTGTTTAAGCAATTTTGGGGGACAATTTCTGTATTGGAATGGGTTACAATTCTTGAATGAGATGTTTAATCATCTTCTCAAAGTAATAAACAAATACCCGATGTGCAATATATTTTTCTTAGCTTTCACCTTCTAGCTTTTTCCTATACTCTCCATCACTGTGGGATGTTGACCCTAAGTCCTCAAAGCCTCGTCCTTCTTGACATCTGCTCTCTGTTACTTCACCGTTCCACTTGGGTCCCCCTCATTTACACACATACTCTGTAGTTATCTATGATTCGCCCCATCGTCCTCCAGCTTGTGTCTCTCATCTGCCCCCTCCCCAAGCACTGGCTGCTAGCCGTGTTCGATAGCCGCAGGCATTGAGCGCCTTCACTAACGCCAGCATTTCATCTCTGATTCCTCTCACCCGGGATACAGTTCTGACCAGCTGCTGAGGATGTAATAAATGTCAAACCAGTTTCAAAAACTGCCGACAGTTTCATTTGTTTCAGCAGCAGGTTTTCCAGTTTTCTGCTTCTTGTAAAATCCAAGCTACACCTCTAACTGGGCCTCTTTTTGCAGGCCCCACAACTGTCCTGTTTACCCAAACTATGTTGCATTGGTCTTATTGCATTGATTCAGCATGCACAAAATATACTGCATGCAAAATCCTCTTCTAAACACTGCTGATGTTAGCTATTATTAATTCTGGAACCACTCTTTAGCTTATCACTCACAAATTATGAATTTACACATACTATGTATTTGTGCGTGTGTATAATTGTGTATTTTTTTGCTGAAGGTCGTGGAAAATCGGACCCCATTTGTTTAATAGCTACATTCAAACACCAGTGGGGATGAAGTCTATGTGCTGACTCCAAAACGCGCCTTTGTTCACCTCAGCTCAACTCCATCCGACTGCTTTCATTCCTCCAGAGAGATAACTCAGGCGTAGGAAAATGCACAGTCAGCAGCCGACTCTCCCTCTGAAAAAATACCAAATCAGTCCTCCTTGCTTCCATCACCCTCTTTCTCCTTCTGCAAAAAAAGAATATTTTTGCTGGCTAACTTAGTGTTTGTCATAGTTTTGTTATTAACTTTGGTATCTTTTACGTTTGCAGAAAACTGCCACACTCACTGGCCACTTTATTAGACACACCTGTCCAACTGCTCATTAACGCAAATTTCTAATCATCCAATCACATGGCAGCAACTAAGTGCATTTAGGCATGTAGACATGGTCAAGACGATCTGGTGCAGTTCAGATTGAGCATCATGGGGACTAAAGATGATTTAAGTGATTTGGAAAGTGGCCTGGTTGTCGGCACCAGACGGGGTCATCTGAGTATTCGGAAAGTGCTGATCTAGCGGTATTTAGACCTACAACCATCTCTAGAGTTTACAGAGAATGGCCCAAAAAAAGAAAAAAAAAAGTATTCGGTGAGTTGCAGTTCTGTGGGTGGAAATGTCTTGCTGATATCAGATTTCAGAGAAGAATGATCAGACTGGTTCCAGATGATACAAAGACAACTGGAACTCCAATACTCAAGGTTGCTCGATGCTTTGACCATCGACTAACTCACAGACAGGCCACAGTCTGTGGTGGCCGCAGTGGTCCTTTATGGAGTTGTGTGCTGGGCAGGAGGAGACCTTAACTGGTTAAGAGGGCCGGCTCTGTCCTGGGCTGCACACTGGAGTCCATCAAGGAGGTGGTGGACAGGAGGATAGATATCTCACACAAGCCTAACTGTTCATAAGCTTATTCGTTTTATTAACTTAACAAATTAATAGGCTTTTTTAATGTGTAAGATGCTAGAAAGATATTTATTAGCATATTTATTAGCAAATTTGTCTGAATTAAATTATTATATTTCTTTTACCGAAAGATTTGTGTATATTTAGTCTGTTTTAATGTTAAAAATTTATTTTTACAATTGTTATGCTTTGTGGTTGTTTGTGGTAAAAACCCTCCTCACTTTAGTTAGGGTGCTGCAAAACAATTAATAAACTGTTAACAAAGTTTATTAATACATTTGTAAAGCTTATAAGCAGTTTAGTAATATGGATTGTGTCCAACCCGGCACAATCAAGTTGCACCTAACAAAGGGATGAGTTTACACATGCCAGTTTGAATACAAACACAGTAAGACTAGGTAGGTATCTCTGCTCCGGCTACACAGAAAAACTCATTTTTTGTATCACTACTGACCAAGTAAAACCTGACACTGGATATTGAAAAAAGCAATCAATAATAATAACAACAACAACAACAACAACAACAACAACAAAAACAATAATAAAAATACCAAACAACAACAACAACAACAATAATAATAATAATAATAATAATTTACTGACAAAAATGTGACAATGTTTCAAACTGTTGTTTTACAAAACAGATGGAAGTCTTCCCCATTGGATGTTTCAGATACTTCCAATGAAGTTTCATTTGTAGAGAAGGGCTCACATAATGAATCATATAATGTTTTGTTTTTTAGCCATTTTTTGGTGTTTTTATCTTTTAGTCATTATACTGTTAAAAGACCCATGAATGGCACCAGACAATGTGCAGCACATTTCACTCTGACCTTAATAGTCTTTAGATTTCATTGTACCTGCACAGACACCCTGTACAAGATGATGGAAGGAGCCCTCGGTACATAACCAAGCCTCCTCCGTGTTTTACAGTAAAGACGGAGCTCTTTTCTCTGTATGCTTCAATTTTTGCCTCTGTGAACACAGAGCTAATGTGCCTTTTCCCAAAATCTCATCTGTGCAGAGTATTCTCCCAGAAGTAAATGGTCTGCACTTGTATAATGCTTTTCTAACTTCATATTCCCAAAGTGCTTTTGCAGTGCTTCTCATCTATCCATTTACTCACCAAATGCAACTGAGGGTTCACTTCTTTAACATGTGACTGTGGTAGACAGGAGTCTATCTACCAACCCTTTGGCTGGGAGACAATTGCTCCTGCTCATATCCTCATGTCTACCACAGAGCCTTTCTTTCACTGTCCTGACAAGGAAAACAAATAAAAAAGACACTTTGATTTAGTGCAAAAATTACCAATAATTTATTTTCTTTTATTTTTTTCATTATTTTCAATTAGTCACAGTGGTAAATACTTACAAGAAATGTATGTTTTAACATCATCTGTCTGTAATTGTCCTCATCAGTCTTGGAAGTAACGGACTAAAACTCAATATTACAGCAACATGATAGTTTTTTTACTGTAATGCAGTTTTGTAAAGTGTTACCAATTAAGTTTGTGTACTATTTGACCAGCTTTTTCTGCTACATTGGACTACTTAAAACGTTTGAATTGGTTGGGATTTGTTAGTCAAGGTGAATGTTGCTTTTATGAATGAAGCACATGTTTTTTGTTTTATTTTTCATCTTTTAAATGTACCTAAGTCAGTAACCAACTACTAATTAATTAAAAGTATAGTCACATACATCCATGTTGGGGTTGACCTGTTTAGCTGCTACAGATTGTTGAGGTTTAAGGCGTATCTAAAGGGTGGTGCAGGTGTATCTTGGAGCTACCTTGAAGCTCGTTAAAAAGGGAACATTGGATTGTCATGCCTTTGACAAGTGTATCGTCAAGTATTTGTAAGGCTAATGGAAGTTTTGATTTGATTAGAAATGGTTCATTTCAAGCAATCAAATAAGAATACACAAAAGCAATACAATCATCAGTTATACATTCATACAATAAACGTATCAAACTTAGGATAATTAGACATATTAATAAGTTGCAAGAACTTTTGTCATGCTGACGTAAAAAGCCTTGGTCAAAACTTTCTTTATAGTACGATACAGGCAGCCTTCGGGCAAAAAATGGGCAAACCCATACAAGGACCATGCACTTATGTGAACAGCATGGGCCCCTTGAACAGTTTGCAGGATTTAAAAAATAAATAAAAAAATCGCAACGACACTCCTGCATCTAAACCTACTTTATCCTTGTGTGTCAAGTGTTCGCTATGATGTGTCGTCAGCAACGTGCCCACGAAAAAAAAAAGATACAAGAACAATTTCTCTTTACGAGCTGACTGAGTGTTTACAATCTTGATATTACTTGTGGGTCACCTGTGTGCCCTGTATAGGTTTACCTGTCTTTTTATTTTTCTCAGAGATGGCTCATATCCACCAATAAGGGCAGTTGCGACTAAGGCAAACATGTTAGTATTCACTCTTTGTTGAACAAATCTATTTTGCCCTTAGATTGGTTCTTTAACAAACCCAAACAGTTACTCATTGCAATGAAATTTTGTCACTACTGTAAGCAAAAGAAATCCGATCATTTTTCTTTTGCATTAAGGTGTTTCTCAGAGCAGCAATGGATCCTTGTGAAAATGCATTAAACTATTGTCACAGACAGATATGACCTTCTACGTGCAAAGCTGTAGATTTACTGCGTGACTATCTCTGCGCCTGTGAATGATAGCCAACGACAAGCAGGTTCCTGGTCCCAGAATGCAACTCCAGTCAGTGGATCCAGCTAAGCCGGTTAGATGAGGGGATAAGCTGCAGGCTGCTCTGGACAAGAAGAAGAATCTCCTTCACTCTTTACTGTGACACAATCACAATCCACTTCACATTTTCTGGTACCTCGCCAAACACATCCACTCACAGACGTGCACAAACCCTCAACACAAATGCATTAAGAGATCAGTCAAAGATCCTGGGAATGTGTTGTAAAGATTGGAGGGCTACCCTTTGAATTCGAGCTGCTTACCTTTGCTCTTCAGTATTGAGAAACAGCAAAACAAAAAAAAAAAAAGGTTACAACATTTTCTGTTCTTTATCAACCCAGCAGGGGGCTGAAATTTGCAGGAAGCAATCAGTTGGTAGAATCTGAAGTCATCAGCTGGTCAGGAAGCTGTTTCCATCTCATTTGTTTCCCCAACTGCACCTCTTTTCCTCCACTGCTCTTTTCTCTCACATTGTTTTTTTTTTTTCTCACCCTTTGTTATTTCATTTTCACTAAGTGTTCCCCACGGTTTTTTTCATATATCCTCCTGAGACATCTCAACTCTTCCAAAACACAATTTCCGCTGTGCTTTTGTTACGATTCAAAGACACAAATGATCACAGTTTAGAAATTAACCTCCCAGTAAATCTCCCTGAGAATTGACTAACTTAAAAACACTTAGTCACAGCACATGACTGGAGAACCACAGGGCAGCAAGCTGAGTCCTTTTTCAAACATCTTATTTTGAAGATTAAGGGACAACATCCAACTGTTACAGCTCAGCAATCCAGTTAAACCTGCTGCGTTAACAAAATAAAACATTTTTCATAGAAGACAACAAAAGGTAATTTTTTTACCACTACCCCAAAAAATCCAACCATTATTAACAGCAATCTATACTTATACTTCAATTGTTATATAAAGTTAGTATATATATAAGAAAAACCACGAACTTAGTGTTTAACCATGTCATGACTAACCAGTGCTAATTAGCCAGTATAAATTTGTAGAGGGAAACTCCCTTTTTAAGAGGACAAGAACCGCAGTGACAAGATAGATGGAAAGACAGAGGAGACACTATAAAATCTAATGTAAAACAAAAGAGACATGGCAATGACATCACCATGCATGGATGAAAAAGGGAGCAGACGCAGAAAAGGCCCTCTGGGAGTTGGGTATGGGAAAACAGCGAGGGGGACCTTGCTGCAGACAAAATAGCACCAAGACATCATTAGCGGGAAGCGAAAATTTTACAAGTTTTTCAGAACTTTAGCAAGAGCTTAAAATGGGGCAAAAAAAAAAAAAGATAATCGTATTCATTTCAAAAAGGATATTAACAAATTGTTCAGATTTATAAAACAGTTAACCATTTTAAACTGGAGTTTTAGGTAGAGTGTCAATATTTCTTCGACTGCCTTAACTTTATAACGTGATTAACGGGAAATCCGCTTATTCTGTCACTGATAAAAGCAACTTTGCGCCGGTATGCAACACTCGATATTAGTATTTTTTTACATATCAGTGAAAAGCTGCTTGAAAGTGTTGCTTGCCGGCAAAAAGCAGCAGTTAAATTAGTCTCCCCCCCCCAAAAAAAAAAAAATAAATGGAGGGTGGGGGGGGGGGGTGAACTTCCGTCTCCAGCCTTCCAGTTCTGGCTAATTAAGTCACGTTGTTGTCTGCAGCCAGGTTCTTTTGAAAACAATTGGTTCACTCTAGAATTAGCCCCCAGAAAAATAGCTCTATAGCATTCAAGTAGCAGTTTGGCTCAGATTAACTTTAACTATCAGCTTTAAAAATAAAAGAAAAGTTGGATGTCTTAATGAAAGAGATAGTTTCTGCTTCTGGTCTGACATTACTGCTCTGTTAAATTAAAAAACGTTTAAGTCCTACTAGTTGTCATACACCTATAGAAGTGTGAAATGTGTTCTTTACATTTGACCCACTCCCTGGGGAAGTGGTGAGCTGCAGCCACACTTGAGAACTATTTGGTGGTTTAAGCCCCCAATCCATCCCCTTAATGCTTAGTGTCAAGCAGGGAGGCTTTGGGAGTCTTTGGTATGACTCAACCATGGATTTGAACTCACAACCTTCCAGTCTCAAGGGGTTGTCTCAAGTCACTCAAAGTCTCAAGTTCACACTGTCCTCTGAAACACTCACTGAACAACCTCCAGTGAAAATTCTATGGAAACATGCGTACATTTGTGTTTTCTCACTCTTTGTACAATTGAACATGCATTGAAAGTTAAATCAGGTTGAACCGTCACTAATCAGGGAGTCGGTTTTGATAGTGACATATGGATGGCATCCATTTAACTCACAGTAGTGCCAACAGTTTGAAAATTGATCATGAACGAGACAACAATAATTGAAGTTGGTGCACGGACGCATACATATATATTTATGTTTTTATATATATATATATATATATATATATATATATATGTAAGAAAGCCAGTATCAGGGAGCAAGAATAAGGAGATGTGCACCCTTCGACATTCTTCACCTAGAAAATCCCCTTCTCAAGCTTATCCAATGTGAACACCATGGCTAAAGCAACGCTCACAATCCTCATTTAGTGCATTCAAGAGCACACGTCACAAGCATACGAGCAACTCTACACAAATTTATCTTTATTTTAGGAACAAAAGACTCACATCTAATGCAACACATTTTAATTGCATCACTTTGTCATATTTTTAATAGAAATGAAAAGTTTGCTTGTAGAATTTGACCATGAAAGTTACTCTTTGGATCGTTAGCCTTAGAGCACGTATTTCCAAGCAAACCAAGGGGAACCATAATGAAGGAAGCTGTTAGTGGTTAAAACCAAGTTCACTTGTAAATTCTAGTAAATAGATCCTGCAGTGCATTGGAGAGTGTGTATGTTTCTTTTAAAAGTGTGTGTCCTTCTTCTGTGGCTCAAGTCCTTCATCTTGCCCCGGTTTCTTATTGACTATATTGGAGGCCATAAATCATTGTGTGTGACTGCAGGTTTGAGGGGAGTGTGTACAGCTCAGTGCGTATTGAGGTCTGAGTAGTAGAACACAGCAATCTCAACTTAGAGGGGCAAAAGAGCAAGCATTGTGTGTGTAGGTGTGTGTGCATGTGTGTTCTTGTACTGGTGTGTGAGACAGAAAGAAAGAGAGCTTTCAGACACACAGTGTCCACTTTGGACAACAGGCCAAGGACACAATGCAACTCACTGGGCTTCTGCTTTTACCCAATAGTGATCCATTTTTGCACACGTATACACTCTACTTGAGTTTGTCCATCTTCATATCCTTTGCTCTGTAGCCATCAAATAACAATTTAGCCTTATTAAACATCTAGTATATACTGTATAGTGTGTATATATATATATATATATATATATATACATGCTTTAGGGAGTATGAATGTTGCTCACATTGTGTTTTCTTGTTTTTATCAGTTACCGTTATCTTTTGTGGCTTATACTCAGATGTTATATGACCAGATTTCTTTTTCCAATAATGGATGATTTTGTACAGTATTCTCGCTTATCTAGGGTTGTAAAGAACCAGAGACTCTAATACAGAATCTGCAAATAGAGCTTCCTCCTTCTCACTTGTTAAATTGAGAGGGCATCTTTCTTCAAAAGAGGCAGGTTTCATTAGTTATTCATTTATCTGAATAATATTTTTTAGCGCATTATCTTTCTCAGCCTTTTTCAGATATTCTTCCACTGTTAACAATTGTTTTCCACCAGAAGTGAGATTGTCAATGATCTGCATTTCTTCCATTTTCAATGCTTGCCCAACAGTTAATCTCTTCATCAAGCGCTTGTTTGTCCTTTGGTGGATTGGTGGTTTCATTCTGTTCAGGTGAACAATCTTATCGCTGGTGTCCTTCTAATGTGCCTCTTGGTCTCTCGGTTATATTGAGAGGTCACAGTCAACTGTCCAAGGGTGTGGACAAGCGGTGAGTTTATACAGATACCACCTCAAACAGGTGAGACACACAGGCAAAACGTGAGGATAGAAGAACCGAAGAAGAAAGAGCAGGTTTGTAAACCATTGAGAAACTTTTGTAGGAAATAAATCCTCATTTTTCTGCACTGTTATACAAATAAATTCTTGAAAATTTAATGTGCGATTTCCTGAATTATTTTATACATTCCGTCTCTATCATTTGAAGTCTACCTATAATGAATATTCAACACCTGCGGGAAAGCCTATTACTTTTCCCGACCGTATAGACCATTAAATTACAATAAGGACAATCTAGTGTTACCCGGATAATCTGGATTATATTGAATTATAAAAATAGAAATCAGTAATACTTTTTTTTAATGTTTTTTGTCTTTTTGTTGGGCCCAAAAACAATCACATGTGAACTTGTGCTCTATAAATAAACTTAAGTTAAAACCTTAGCCAACAGTAAATCTGCCCACATACACTGGAAATGCACATAAATGTAACTATGAAGATTTGCCAAAACTGCAGTGGGTTTTTACGTCTCCATGTTCTTTGACCCCGTCACCCCCTGATGTGTCTGTCTTTCAAGCGTGGTGATGGATACAGATGGTGGTGAACTGCATCTTGGTATTATTCAACTGTTCTCCATTAACATTTCATATCCCTGCTGGGTGAGAAATCAAATGGAGCAGCCAAGAGATGTTTCGGAAGTTCGCTCACTGCAGAAAGAGATCCAGATTCTTTCACCACAGGAAAAGAAAAGATTTGACATTTCAGCTATCCAGATCATTATGTGTCCATGGAGGTTTTACAGAAAGGTCCAGAAGTGGCTGAAGGATCAGATGCTGTTATTGAGTTAGGTCCATGTCACTCGAGTGACCAGTTTCCAATAAAGAAAAACATGGAGAAGTTTCAGGACATTTTTATTCTTGAATCAACAAAATGTTAAATTAAAGTTCATGTTGCGTTGAAGTCAACGCAAAGATTGATACTTTAAACCATTTAAAGTCAGTTAACAAATTGCAAATTATTAAGACAGCATCAAGTGAAAAAATAAAGTAGATTAGTAGATAGTAGATTCATGAAGTACTTAAAAAAAGCTATTGCAACATCATGACCGGATATGTTTACCTTATTCTACTAGTTCATGAAAGTTACGTACCCACTCCTTCCAATTGATATTTTTGAAGTCATTTTCCTGCTGAAAGTTTCAGCTATGTTTAATCCTAAATGCTATTAGTGATGGGAGGAAGCTTTTGCCCAGCCAACCTCTGGCTGCAAAAATAAACCAACTTGAGACAAACAGTTTATATGTGCAAAGTTAACATGTACAAAAAAATTTATTTACAGAGTAATTTTTTGATGTCTCCATGACAGAATGCGATTGGTAAATAAGATTGAATATGGTTTATTTATTTATTTTTTTTTGCATAGCCGTGCTTTTGGGTAAACATAAATACTGAGTGAATCAGACCTTATTTTTGAAACAAAAATACTTTAGTAAACAGAAGTGTATGTACTATGATCTTTGGTGTTTTCTGATGGGTCTGCACACACAGAAGAGGTTCAACAGCAGATAGTACAAAAAAGAGGCTGGAAGGTGTAAAAGGAAGATACTACTGTGGGATTACAGGGTAAATTAAACTGTGTTCGTCCAAATCCTGACTTGTTTTTGGGTTTTTATGCTGTTGATGTGCAGCAGTTCTTTGTAATTTAAACGGCAGTGCATAATGATGAGGAAAAAATCTGACTAGAATCATCAAGCAGTCAGATTTAATGAAAAAAAATGATAAAAGATGCAGTACAAGCAAAATTGTCTTAGAAAAAAAAGAGAGAGTAATGAAAGGGGAGTCTTTAAAAAAATAGGGGTTAAAAACGACACCTGTCTTCATGTAGATCGCTGGGGTAGCTTAAATAGCTTTGAGTTATGTTCACTGCCCATCAAATGATTACCGAAAGGTTATATAAAAATGCATTAGGTTCTAATGCTTAAAACTTCCTCACTGATGTGCATTGTTAAAAAGTTTTACCATCATTTTTTAACGAGCATTGATCGTGCACTTGAAAGACGTCAAGTTGAACCTACCAATCAGGACCTCAGATTTGGTAGTGACCGCAGGGATATCTCCATCCTTCAAATAATGAACCGCTTGCCAATTGATCAAGAAAGAGAAATTAATAATTATGGCTTGTGCTTCCGGCTGGAATTCTTCTATGGCATTTGGGTCTTTCAAATATTGAATAGGAGAAAGAAAAAGCCTGTAAAGCAACACAGATTTGCATTGCTTTCTTGGATTACCATCAGCTTCTTCCACCTGCAGGTGGTATGACATGCTAGTATATAGGGTACAAACAGTCGGAGAACACTATGCTGGCTCCTGGAGAGGCATGAACGTAGCATGAGCCTTCTACAGTTGTTATTGATTAAACTACTGTATAATCTGAAGGTTACTAATAAGACATGTTCAAATGGAGTTGGCATACAAATAAACACGAATAAAACACACCATCTAATATCTCTTAAAAAGACAACAGCAGAATATAACTGAGTAGTAGTGAGTACCATGCCTCTTTATTCACATATACTCCTGTTAGGCATCATAGTAGCTAAACTATGCTGGTACAAGACTTAATGCTTGAGCACAGCTCAAAAGGGCACTGGAAACAACAAAACGATGTCAAAGGAATCACTCCAGACAAGGATGAGGCTGCCCCATCTGAGAGTCACTTTTTGACTGAATTGCCAAATCTGACAGTTATGCAGTTACAGGAAACCTTCGATGAATGCCAACTCTGAGGCCAACGCACAGTCGACAACCCACACACTCATTGCTTTAGTCATCCTGCTGAACTGATCTAAAGCCAAGGCAAAGGTTGCATTTATAACTAAATGGTCATATCTATTTCAGAATTCAAACAGAGAAAATCAGTAAAACTAATAGAAATAAAAAATCTTCATAAGTGTCTCAAGCACAAACTGATGGTACATGTCAAATATTATTGTAGTCACAGATCAGTTGTGCAACCAAGTGTTGTTGTTAATGTCCTTGAACACATCCTGCTCGCTCAGCAATAAAGGTAACATACGATGTGTCATGAACTTTACTTGACTCGCAAACTCTTCTGTTTCACACCAAAGCTTTGTCTCAGGTCCAGAGAAATATTGAGCTGGTCCATCAATAACCGTCATCCTCGCCCTGTCCTCCCTGAGAATGAACTTTTTGTATGACTTTTCGCACTGCACCACTGACTGCTCTCTAAAAGCACAGATGAGAGCTGAAAGGGAGCTGATGCTACAGAATGCAAACATTCAACAATGCGGTTAAATGTACTTTTTTTTTCCTGAGTCTTCCCTAAAGTCCCTCTTTGGAGAGCTTCAGACAGTTGGTGTTTTATACTAGAAATGACATTATTGGCATGATTTCACCATCTTCAACTGAAATTCATTTAATCTCTCTTAAGGTTATGATGGGCTTTGTTAGGAAGATATATAGACTTTTATTCTGATTGGTTGTAGGTTTTTTAGAATTCCCATTGAGATTTATAGACAAACACACAGAATAACATGAAGCCAAGCTGTGTGCTTTGAATGGGCTTTAACAAGAGTCAACATGAGATTAGATGGAATTCGACAAAGTCTCTAAAACACCAGGAAGTCTCTCTAAATGCATCTTGCTGTGTTACCCTTAAGAAACAGCCTGTTGAGTAAAAGAGGTTAAGATGAATCACTTTAGCCCTTAACTTCTATTGTTTATTTGTTTGCTGAGAGTGTGCACATGTCAGCAACCATTGTCTGTTACTGTGCCTAACTGACAGCATAAATTTGCAAACAGCTTAAAACTGAAATAAAAAAGGCAGATTCCATCACAGAACACAAACATGCGAGATAAAAAGGAGCCAATTTTTCAGCCTAAACCGATTAATTGCTTGTCGCCACCTTTTTGGCATATCCCATCAGGTCTCTCACAGCAAATCTGCTGTCATTGAGTCTCACAATTTCTATCCCGATGCCATTCCTCATACAACCCCAGAAACCAGGCTGGGACTGCGCCGTGGAGATCACAAATCCTGGCCTCCCTTGTGGCTGACGATGCTATGTAAGTTAGGCAGCAGCTTGGAAGGGTCTTTGTCCAAGGATCCCACGACCGAAGGAAAGCTCATCCCGCCTCTGGAAAGATAGACTTGTTCTCCATAAACCAGTCCCACATGTAGTTAACGAGCCATCCAGTCACTTGTCTATTACATTGTTACCTTTACATGTTACAAGATGTGACTGAAGTTTGTGAATCAGCTCCCCAGAACAGACACCATATTATTTCAGTTCCTGTTGTACCCTAAAATTGCTAAAAATGGACATTAGAACTTGTTTTAAAATAAGGCAGCACGGAATGCATAAGCAGTAATGAAAGCTACCGAATCATTCAGCGCCATGTAGCAAGTGCAGCCATGCCACGACTTTTCAAGTTTTATTTATATTTAGGCTTGACTTTTCTGTGAGAGCTTAATTTAGCATAGCCAAAGAAAACATGTGAGGACTCTGCTCCCTCCCAAAATGAGCAACTGCCCTACCAGCTCAACTCCTCTCGAGCCGGATCTGACACATTATCTGTGAGAGTCTCCAAAAACACATTTAAACCAACCCCTAATAAAAAAGAAATGACGTGGACCTCCAAACCATATAATAATAACATCTTATTTCTTCTCTTTGTAAAGGATCAGATTGTTGCATTCAAACTTCTGGTCTTGTGTGTGCCAATCAACAACACCATTTCTCTATTTAAAGAGACCTGAACCATGCCGTAATTTACCCTTCAGTTCAGATGTTCATTTCTTGACACATGGTTCAGTTTTCCTGGAAATTGCAGCTGGTGTACTGATCCTTTAAACTCTTTTTTTATATATGGTAATATTTCAGAGAAAACAAGCTTGAAATGAACTTTCTATCTACAGCAAGACCTCTTTGCACCCCAGGCAATAATTCATTACCTTAGAGCATTAGGTTGGCTTCTGTGGCTACCCCCTTATTTTGTTGAATTCCTGGTACTTGCATGGAGTGAACAATCTGCTCATGAATGCCACCAACATCTAGACCAAGGAACTCAATGGGCCATTCAAAAGGGAGATAAGGAGGATATACAACTTCATAACCTTCAAAAGGGCTACTGTTGAACAAACGCAGCTTGGAGTTATTGGGTCCCTACATCTCATCGGAGCTGTCATGGACAACTGACAATTCTAACCTACTCAAGAAGAGCAATCAACACCTTTTCTATCAGAGGCAGCTGGGGAAACACCACCATCTCCACCAATGCAAATTGTGTAGTTTCAAAGTTGAAAGCATCCTAATCAGCTGTGCCACAGTCCACAGCAGGTGGTGAAACTGCATATAAAAGACTCCGCTTCCAGCCATGGATAAAATGAAATGATAACACAAACTGCCTTTAGCCTGCAGCATCTGCCTAGACTCCTCACCTGTGACACATACTCTTTATCCTTTTTCCACACTTCTGGAGCCTGAGGACCAAGACCAGCAAACTCAGAAAACCCTTTTTCCCCAGAGCTGTGTTCCTACTGAACTCTGGCTCACTAACTCATTTCTGCTCCGCCAGTTAAAGGAATCTCATAATATGTTAATCTAAACATATGTTAAGCTGTACATCTGTAATTTATGTACAGCTTCTTATGAGGACATTTTTATTCATGCAGCTATAGCCTATATATCTAAGTCAAATACTGTTCTATAGTTATAACAACAGTCTGCACAGCCTTAATAATCTGTAAATACTGTTAATTTTTCAAAAGTAACTTTTCTAGTATAATATCAAAATTTGTAATCAATTATACTGTAAAGCTTTTGCCTTTGGGATCTGGTGATGCCAACTAAAAACTGCTGCTCCGTACTTGCAAAGACAATAGTCAACCCATCAAAAACTTAAATAGTTTATAGTCTCCAACAATGTTTCTTCTTTATACCATCACTCCAACATGTTTTAATGTGTTCATTTAAAGCAGATCCTAACAATAACTTATTGTTTCTTAGTGCCACGTTGAGGTCAATCGCCTTTGGAAATCCATCGACAAAATTCTCTCAGTTATCGAACGCCAAGCCTATTTTCCCCTTCAGCACGCAGGGTGTTAGTGTGTCTGTGTATGCTGAACACATAAATACCGCCATGCTGCCAGTTCAAGGCAAAATTTCTCCATCATAACGACTGCATGATAAATAGAGGTGCTCAGCAGCCACATCCATCATGACACATGTAATCACAGAGAAGGTCAATGGAGGTTTTGGACAAAGCTAAGAGGTTACTTGAGTGGGTGTTTTCAGCCTGAGTTTGTTTACTTGGGCAGCCATTTCTGATTTAGCTTTCATGACCCATTACATTTAATTAGTCAAAAGACAGACAGTGAGTGAGGGTCCAAATAAGAAGGTGTGACATCCTAATGCTCATCGTGTTAGCTCACAAATATATAATAAATCGTCAGAAACCACTGACACATAAAGCTGTATATCAGTCGCTCCTTGTTCATGTTCACTTTAACGCACTGTGATTTTGAAAGCAGTATTAAAATTTTAGTGCATCAAAATAAACAATGTCATCATGATCTGTTAAAGATGTTGGGATGAGCAAGGTAAAAAGGGAGAATACTCGGAAAGCTATTTTAAGCAGAGTTTAACGCTATGTCACATTTTAAGATGTTTAAAAGAGGTTCTACTGTTGATCGCCCAACAATAAAGTACCATGGCTTGATGATTTTCCCGTTAAATTTATGAAGAATTTCGACAACCGCTGTTCCACTTTTTCATAAAACGGTTAATTTTATGAAAGAAAGCCAAGCTTTACCAATTACCATGAACTCAACCAACATAATTCTCCCACTGAAAGAGCCCACACTTCCTTCCAGCTACCATCCCATCTATTTAATTAATGCAGCCCTTAAAATTATATGTAAAACACTTGCAAGGACATTAGAATTAGTTATTACATAATTCATCCTGATCAAACAGGCTTTGTTGAAGGCAGATAAAGTTTCATATAATAGCCTTTGCTTCAATTAAAAATTATAGGAAACCACCATACTGTAATTAGATGAGAAGGAAGCATTTGACAGGATGAATTGGACGTTTCTGGCTGCTATCCCACATGTCTGGTTATGGAAGCTTCCTTCAAAGGATTATAGTAATCTATTAGATATCTATTATTTAGAGGTTCATGCACGATCCCAAACAAGTCAGGGACCATATCACACCCGAGCTGTTTTTTTTTTTTTTGTCTTTTCACCATGGCCTTGTTCCCTGCCTTTGTGTAGGCATTCTGTTTTTTCAATTATTCCTGTAAATTGGAGCTTGTTAGATCCAGGTTTGCCGTCTCTTGTTTTTATTGGGAGGTAGGGCTCTACCAGAGAGAAGATAGCCACAAGGCTATCTTTTTGGATGGTTGGGTGAATGGATGGATTGGGTCAGCCCTTCCCTTTACTCGGTGCTGGACCTCCACTTAAACTTCATTTCTGATCTGGCTCCAGCTGAACTGGACCCAGGACTGATTTGGTTCCCATTTTCTGACGCAGTTTGGGCTTGTGAATTCTATTGTCAATGCTTCCTGAAATTATCAGAATATGTGTTTAAAACGCTCATTTTTTGAAAATACAACTGATCTTGAAATACATACCAATCCTTTTCTGAAGTTAAATGAACAAAAAGTACATAAAGAATTTTTTAAAAAATGTGGCATTTTTTACAGTGCTGCACCTATTCTTAAAACAAGTCTGCAAATGTGTCTTCAGAAATGGGTCATCTGATCACTCAGTTGTTGGAAAGACTACGTTATATATAAAAAAGAAATGTTGTATCAAGATTGCAGACTCAATAAAGTTTCTATTATGTCTTCCAACTCACCTGGTCGGCTCGAAGCTCACAAAACGCCAGCCATTAATTGCAAACGTGAGTGAGCATCTTTAGTCCATGGTTTTCTCACACTGGAAAAGCAGGAGAGATTCTTTCTTATTATTATTATTTTATTTTTATTTTTTTACCATTTCCTACCACATGTCTGCCACCTACAGTTGGAAGAGGGTTGGTGTAAAATGTCGAAGTGGCACAAAATCTCGTGAATCTTGCTGCAGGTTTTTTATTTCACAGCTCTATTCTGAAATATGAAATACTTGGTGTCATAGATTTCAGGCTGGGAACAAACCATAATAATTAAATTCTCCTTTATGAAGTATTTGAAACTGTTGGCACTTCTGTCAATTTAAGGGGATGTTATCCATACGTTACTACCAAATCCAAGTCCCTGATTGGACCAAATTCAACTGGTTTAACTTTCATTATGCGTTCAATGGCTGTTCAATGTACATAGAGCCCAAAAGCGATGATAGAAACTTGGATAGCTACACATGAACGCAAGAGTTTTGAATGCAGAAGCCCGAAACTCATGTTTATGTGCCTTTACATAGATTTTTTATTGCCACTTAAATGCGGATTGTCGAATACAGTGTGAACATAGCTTCACAGCTACAAGCTTGTCTTATTTTTCTCCTCAATAGAAATCGTAACTGTAACTTATTGCTTTCAGTAATATGAGAGGGGTTAAACTTTTACTGTTCAACCTTTTGTCTGCAGGATGCGCACACAAACTATGGAGCGATTGTTGTTTTATCTAGACTTTGCTGTGAAAGCTGTGTTATCTTTTTCTCAGACCTTCCAAACACATGTTTAGAATATGGATTGTCTTCCTGACCACTTCTGATTTGGTTTGGCTCCAATGCATAATTAATGCGACATTGCTTATAGGTTTGACACTTATTTACCACTAAAGAGGCTCAGTGAACTAACATCAGGAGACTGGAGGTGGAGCAAAGTTGAATTTCAATTGAGACTTCATCATATAGAACAAGTAATCACATTACACATTTTATAAAAGCCAAATGGTTTGACTGAAAGAATATTTAGGTCAACCAAATATTATATCAATAGCTAGATGTACCGCAAAACCAGTCTTTTAATTTTCACATTGCGTCCATTTTGCTTTTATCTTCGTGACATTGGTATGTGTTCTACCAAAGATCTATTTTTGCCATTGTCTTCATTTTCCATGAACCTGCTCTTGCCTTTTGACCTGATGCCACCAGTTTTTATGATATAGTGGCAAGTTATGTGACACCACATTCCATGTTACATTTTGGCAGCTGACACTCTCTTTACTTCTCCAATGTCTGACACAACTGCCAAGTCTACGGAGTTTCCATCAAAAATAGATGTGCTCTGGAATGAATGCCTGGGTGGGAATTTCTGAAACGTGCTGCAGCAGCTTTCGGACTAACAACTGCAATGGGCTTTTATGACAGTCATCCCTGCAGTTTGTGTCACATCCTGGATTATGATAGATGCAGTGAAAAGCATGTCACAGCATTCGTTTTGCAAAATTGAAAACTTAAACAACTTATACCATTTCCTTAAATTGTTTTTTAGATAAATTTCCGAGATTGGTAGGAGATTATTCACATTATTTGCATTCAAAGTGCGTCTAACTCAAATACGTAGATATAATGACAAAATCAACATCACTACATCTTGTGCTGGATTATCTGAGCTAATTGAAACCTGGACACATCATGTCAAATGCTGAACACTAGATGTTAAGTGGGTCAGCGATGAGTGCCGAACATGGCGGCCATATGGATGGGCCCCCATTGAGAACTAACTGCTGGCAAGGCCCAACAGTTCAATAAGAGAGACAGACAAGATCCAACAGCAAGCAGGTAAACAAAGATGGCAGGAAAGTGAGGGATCAAGGTGATCCTATCCTCTGGTGTTTTTTACGGAGGCAGATTTCAGGAGCAGAAATATTTCATTTGAGACTGAAGAGATGCCAAGAAGTGCAAGATTTCAATATTAAGTCGCTTTCATACCCTTGAGCTTATCGCTGAGGGTGTTTTACCCAAACCATGTTGCTTATTACCAATTACATCTAATCAACAACATATTTGGAAAAAGGAAACATTCATTCAGTTCTGTACTAACGCTTAAGATATATATTTTTTCATACCATGTAGCTTACAACTAAATGGTATAAAAGAATAAACTACTTGAATATATCATGTATGAATTTGATAATAGCAGTTCTTTACACAGTACAAAAGTAAAAAAAACTCTTAATTCAAGAAAAAATATCTTGAAAAAAGTTCCTATAGCAAAATAAACTTAGTGACTAGATATATTTTCTAAAAATAAGTAATTCCTTGGTAAGACCCTTTCATTGGAAGTTATTTTCATTTTTTATTTCTTTTTACTTTTTTTCTATTTTATTTACATTTCAAACAAATAAACTGAACAACTGTTTTTGCAGTAAACTCTGTTTTCTTTCTCAGATTCCTTATCTGTTGCTTTGAACATCGCGGGATTGTGAACAAATCTGAATATCAATCACAAAAACACACCTTGCTTGTTTAATATATTTAGGTTGTCAGTTGATTACTGCTTTAAAGTAAATAAACAACGATTAGACAGTAATGACTAATAGAGGCGACCCCAGATGACGACTGTCCTTGAAGCCTGCAACCATGACACTTTACCCTATGGCTCTCACTTTACTCTCTTTCTCCTGCTTCTCTGATCTCAGAGGTATAAAGTCTGTCTGGATCTTGGTTTTTATGCTCCCTAGTAAACAGGGGTCATTTCTTTGACTTACAGTAAGAAAACAAGAGGTTTTCTTAAGGCTAAAAGGCAGTTACCCTTGTGAGTGACTGCCTTTTATCTTGTTATTGTGGAGGTAAAGCTGCAGCAATCCGTCCCTCCTACAATCAAATCTACTGGCTGATAGTTTAACAGCTTCAGCCTTATCTCAATCAACAATGCTTATAATAAAAGATAAAAACATCTATGTTTAGAAGTAGTGCCAGCACAGGAAAAAGTTTTTTTAGAGACATAATTAATCACCACAGCTTTTTACAGGCTACCATAACCAGAAAAGATCTAGATCTTTTATCGTTGTCCCCCATGCAGTCTTGACCGTCAGGAAGAGGACTAAAAGAACAAAAGTAATCAGTTGGACGAAAGCCCAAGAAAAGTTGCCAAAGGCAGCATGAAGGCAAACAAATAGGGCGGCTGCAGTTCAAAGTCTCCATCTGACCTAATGTCTGGTCATTTGCGACATAGCACTCATCAGGTTGTTGTATCAAAGTGAGGAACAAGACAGACACTGCTTGTCCTTACAAAGTCCTTTCATTCCCAAGCACTTCATCCTCGTAAGTCAGCTCTCTCCTGCATCATCCCACTTGATGACACTGCTTCAAAGGAGCTTTCACTTTTACTTTAATCTCTGATTCAATATTTGTGATGAAAATAAGTTGATGGGCATTTATGTCATGCTTAAAGATTTAGGTCATGACAAACCTCGTAATGCACCTCTGTGATGTTTCATACCAGCACTGAGATCAGAAACACACAACTCCCGCTTGAACAAAGCTTTTTATTCATTTGGCTTACACTTGATTATTGTGTATCAGGCCTTTCAGATAATTGCATCAACATATGGTTATTGTGGATGAAAAACAAAAAACAAAAAAAGAATTACACTGGACACATTAAGGATTTAAATTCTCTTATTGGCCCTAGGAATATAATATCAGACACATCTTTATCTATCATTCCAAACAGTTTTCTGATGTTTTTGATCACAAGCATCAGTACTTTTAGCTAAATCTATATTTATATTTACTCAAAGATCGGCCAACTGGACGATTTTTTTATTGGCCAGCAATACATTTTAATTGATGGTCTTAATAACTAAGTGCTTGAAAGAACAAATCTGTTTTCTGGACTTTGGCGACGTCTTAAGGGGAAAGCAGTACTACGACCAGACATTGACGATGCAGTGTTGTTATGTCACCACTAGGGCTAAATGATGTCACTCTGGCCCAGGGAACAGAGTTAGAACCAGTTCTTTATGTAAAAAAACGGCGTGATGGCGAGGTGAAAAGGTGCTTTCAAGATAGGTAGATGAACTTATAATTTGTTGCACTCAGGGTTGATATTGTACGTACTGTGGGAATTATACTGTGCATATTAATGTTTATATGTGACCTCAAGCAAACAAACATGAGACGTGTGTGTGATAACTTCAGACTGCGAAGGATGTGGCTAAGAGAGCTTTAGAAAAAGGTCAAAAGCAGCAAGTGAAGGGTGACAAAGGTCAAAAAGAGGAATGTGAGTTAACCTGAGTGTTTGTGTTCATGTGTTCGAATGAGCAGGATGCATACTTTTATACACTAACTGTAAATATAAACGAACACTTGTTATTGTTCTATTTATTATGGTATAACCCCAAAGATGTGAAACATTTTCCACATAAAATAACAAAATAACCAGTTCTCTGGAAGCCGAGTTGTTCACAAATCTGCCTCCAAATTCCATATGATACAGTGAGCACCTCTCTGCCAAGACAATCCATCCCACCTCGCAGGTGTGCCATACAGGTGTGCCTTAGACTGGCCACAAGAAAAGGCCACTTGAAATCTTCAGTTGTATCACACAGCACAATGCCACAGATGTCGCAGAAGTTTTGAGGGAGCGAGCAATTGGCATGCTGATAGCAGGAATGTCCACCAGAAAGCTGCTGTTAGGGAATGAATGTCCATTTTCTCCACCATAAGCCAGCTCCAGCACGCTTCGAGAATTTGGCAGTGCACATCCAACCGGCTCACAACCGCAGACCACGTGTAATCATCATCCAGCCCAAGACTTCACACATCCAGCATGTCGACCTCCAAGATCGCCTGAGACCAGCCACCGACATGTTGAAACAATTAGGTTAGCAGAACCACAGAATCTTTCGCACAACCGTCAGAAACCGTCTAAGGGAAGATCATCTGCATGCTCGTCGCCCTCATCGAGGTCTCGACCTCACTCCAGTTCGTCGTCGTAACCGACTTCTTGAGTGGGCAAATGCTCACATGCGATGGCGTGTCTGGCATGTTGGAGAGGTGTTCTCAGGGCAGATGGCAGACAGCGTGTGTGGCGTCGTGTGAGTGAGCGGTTTTCTGATGTGGATCGAGTAGCCCATGGTGGTGGTGGGTTATGGTATGGGCAGGCGCATGTTATGGCAAATCTTAACACAGGTGCATTTCATTGATGGCATTTTTGAATGCACAGAGATGGTGGGACGATGGGGATGCTCTGATCGGCCTATGACAGCTGTTCCAGTTCCTGCCAATATCCAGCACCAAGACATCCATTGAAGAAGAGGACCAACACTCCACAGGCCACAATAGACAACCTGATCAACTTGGCGCGGCGATATGTCGCGACCATGAGGCAATGGGGGTCACACCAGATACCGACTGGTTGTCTGAGTCCCCTGACCCTCAATAAAAACAAAAACTGAAGACCTCAGAGTGGCCTTTCTTGTGGTTCAGCTCCATAACACCTGTGCAATAATCATGCTGTCTAATCAGCATCTTGATATGGCACACCTGTCTTGGCAAAGGAGTAGTGCTCACTATCATAGATGTAGACAGATTTGTGAACAATATTTCAGAGAACTCGTTATTTTGTGTATGTGGAAAATGTTTCACAGCTTTGAGTTCATACCATAAAAATGGGAGCAATAACAAAAGTGTTGCATTTATATTTTTAGTCAGTGTAAATGGATCAATAAAAGGAGCCTGCCGAAAAGGGGAAGGCAGAGTTTTAGTCTGTGTGAGGAGCAGATGTGAGCAGCTGTGCTGGAATTCTCCCTTTGCAAAGGCGAACCAAAGTTTCAGGGTGTGAAGTCTTATTATTATAACCTTCAACTATAGGATCCTTCTGACTCCGAATCAGAACTCGGGAAGGTCAATTTGGACTTCAACAGTACCTAATCTACATGCAGGTTAATGCGATGTTCAAGGAGTTCATCATTAATTGCCATTATGTTTCAAATCATAAAAAAAATAAAACAAACCTACTGGCTAGGAGCACACAGGTAAGCCAGAACAACTTTAAAGAGGCTATGCTGTACAGCATCCGGCTGAAGCTGTGATAGAAACTGAAGTTATGAGATACCAAGAAATAGTCGGAGCACATTGTCCATAATGTAATGTATGCAAGAGTGTATTTTGTAACTGGCCTACATTAGTTGCCTAGAGCAAAATATTATGTTTTTTCACCAATATTGGCCCCTGGTCCAATATCGGGTTCCTAAATTGGCACTCCTATAACATATTTTTATGGATCCCTGCACTAACAAAAGTTACATTTTTATCTTTTGTTAACACTTGGTGTACCTAACTGCTTATTTTAAAAGACATTTTAAAAATTTTGAGCCTCAAGCTTTCTTCATGATCTTTACAACTGTGACATATTCAACGATTAAGTTATCCGAATACGCCTGGGAATACTTTTCTCAATAAGACTTTTTTAAAAATCTGTAACAAACATGCCCCCTGTCAAAAATGTAGATTTCTGGCTAAATAATCCATGGATCACACAAAAGAACTTTTACACATGCTCAGAGAAAGAAATGCTGCCTGGACCAAAAGCAAGATTTCATTCAAATTCTGGACTGGATCACCTTCAGAGCCCTGAGAAACAAATGCACCTCTTTGACTGAAAATTAAATCTGACTTTCACATAAATCTATTTCAACAAATCTTTAAAATCCCACTAAATTCTGGAAATCAAAATGCTAACTGGACAAAAGGTGGAACTAATCATACCTGCAAACCTTGTAGTGAACTCTGTTGCCAATGAAAGAGCACATTGCAAAACAATACAAACATTTACCAGTGGGCTTAGTTCTCTTATCTTCACCAGTGTCTGGTCATTCAGATCCTCTACCCTCGCCTCCTCTATTACAGCATCTTCGCATCTTCTCATGCAATCAAATTGTCATCCAACCACTTCCACCAGAGTTGTTAAAGTCTCTGAAAGCCATTGACCCAAAAATCTTCCTGGTCCAGATGATCAGACCCCCACTTCTAAGACTTGCAGTTGATTTATTGTTGAACCCATCGCTCATGCTTCTTAATCTAAGTATTCAGTCAAACATAATTCCCAAAGTCTGGAAGGCAGCTCATGTTCTCCTCTTTCTGAAAGGTGGAGATCAACTCGAGCTAAACAACTACAGACCCATTCTCCAAACTATCAGTTTCTGCAAAATTCTAGAATCCCATAAACTCTCAACTAAACTTTTTAGCATCTAACCGTTCTATGTGAAACTACAGTCAGGTTTCAGATCAGGCCACAGTACCAACAGCTGCTGTATCTGTAACAAAATGACATCATCAATGCCCTAGACAAGAAATTGCACTGTGCAGCCCTTATTTGTGGATCTCTATTCAAAGCCTTTGATTCTGTAAACCACTATTACCACAAAGCAGTCTTATTGGTATAGGTGATTCTGCTATTGGGTGGTTTAGAAACCATTCACAGAGAACCCAGTGTGTGATTGTTGAAGATGTAAAATCAGGACTTCATGAACATCACTAGTAGTCCCACTAGGATCCATCTTAGTTCTATCCTGTTCACCATCTTTATAAATGACCTGGGTAAGTCATTTGCCAAATGTTAAATTCCATCTCTATGCAGATGACACCATCATTTATTGGTCAAAGTTGCTTCTTTCAGTCCACGGTGTAAATGAGCTGCAGCCTTCAATAAACTTCAGTATTTTCTTCATCAATTACAAATAATCCAAATGCTAAAAAGCATCACTACCTTATGATATTTTCCAGGTCTCTGCTCACATGATGTGTACTGAAGGCTGATATTCATACTTTGAAGGTGAAAATTGGAAAAGTGTCCTCATATAAATATCTGGGTGTGTGGCTCGATGACAAACCATCTTTACCCACACTGACCACTTGCTAAAAAGCAAAAGCACTTCTGCTTTTACTACAGAAATAAATCTTGTCAGCCCAGGTGTGAGGAAAGACTTCACCAGAGCACTTTCCTCCCAATTTTTGGATTATGGGGGACATTCTGTATATGAATGTTAAGCTTCACAACTCTCCGTAGTCTGGACAATAGTTGCACACAGTGCCTCAATGCTTTATCACAAACTCTGCATACAGAACCCACCATTGTGAACTGTACTTCGTTTCTTGTCTCACTCAAAGTCAGGCTTACAGAAACACTGGCTAATATTCACCTATAAGGCCATTCTCTGCAACCACCTCAATATTCAGGTCGCTTCTTCTTTTCTCCTGTTAACAACATATATAACTCTTCGCTCCTCACCAAATTGCTTTTTATGTCCCCTAGATTCTCAGTAGGGAAAAACAGCTTTTCCTGGCTGTTGTTCGCCTGGAATAATATTCAAAACTTCTGTATTTCTAAGTGACCTTGGTTCTTTGAATTGTTTTAAAGCAAAACTTTTCTGAGTTTTTAAAAGAAACATGCACATGTCACCCTTGACCTATCTGTACCACTTTTAATATTCCATAGTCATTGTCCTACCACTATCTCTTCAATTTGAATTGCATTTATTTGTATTTGTAATGTATTTTTATATTTTTAGTTGTTTCTAACTGTATTTATTTTGTGGCTGATGCCTTTGCCCAGGTCTTTCCTTGAAAAAGAGATGCAGTCTCTCAATGGAACTTCCTGGTAAAATAAAAATAAAGAAAGACTCTTAACCCCAGACCTTCAGCTCCAGTGTTGGCATTTTTTAGACTGCCGTAACTCTTCACCATTTACGCAGTAAAGTAAGATATTTTTAGTTACAAAAAGTTGCTTTTCTTCGCATCAGAATCTAAAAACGATCACTTTGATTTAACGGTAGAACTGTGGCGGTGGTCCAAAACATGTCCAATACTGTAGACTGAAAAATAAAATCTTTAAGCAAATGTAGAGTGGCTCCAACATAAACACGATCTTATTCACACAACCGCCTTTCACCAACACCAGGTTTTGTTCTTTCTTAGGGAACAGCTAAAACATTCAGTATAAAACAGAAACCAGTTGGAAAGTTCAATTCCATTTGCCTTCATTTATGCTTTTTCGATTGAAGTGACATGCACTTTCTAATGTTTGACTGTGTGCTCTTTATCATACAAACACTTTCTCTTTTCTTTTCTTTTTTTTTTAGAAATCTAAACATGCATACGTGTTGTAATCAGAAAACTTGTTTAACCTGGAACAGAAGTTTTACAAAGATTTGTTGTAATAAATAAAATAGGATTGGGAGGGAAGGATTCTTAATTTTTCAAACACCCTGTTCAACTCTCTAAACCACTAGTCGATAAACAAAACTAATTGGAAATCCCATAGACCAAAGGATGAGTTGTCCAGGTTTAAAAAAAAAACAAAAACATTTTACTAAAGTTGAACTAAAGGTCTAAATTGGAGCTCTCCCGTTGGTTGGTGGCTTTAAAGGGGTGCTGTGATCTGCTAGATCCACCAACAATTCTGCATGTCATGCAGATTTTAAGGAGCTGTGTGACGCTGTGTAACTTCTTGTGGCGCCTGCTGTGCAAAGCTCAGGGCAGCCAGGTCCTACCAAGAAGAGCATTTAAAGTGTTTCCATTGAAGATTTATAAATATGTCTACTTTGATATGCCATAAAAACCACCTTCTCCATGTGCAAAAAACTTTTTTTCAATAAATGTGAGTTTTTTCTAAAATTGTGGTAGTTCCATTAAGCAAATGTATTATTTCAAATCCAATTTGCACAATTTTATAGGTAATGGAAATGCGTAGAAATACTGAGGGTGTCTGGGTGAAAGCAGTTAAACTAAACGGTGAAAAAAATCAAAACGGACCCATAGATTAGTTGACATGTAATCTGTTTATGCCAAAAAAAATGATGGTTCGGACATGTTCAGAGGAGAGACGGTGTTGGAAGGATGCTGAGTCTAGAAAGCAAACAGAATGGGACAGGATTGAAAGTTATGAGGAATACTAGTAAAGAAGAGTAGGATAAAACATGCATGTAGGTTAAAGAACAAACACAAAACAGATATGTGAATGTGTACTATCATGAAAAACAGGTGTGCAAATTGTCAGCATTAGCATAAATTGGCTGTAATGTTAAATGGTGTGCATTGTATTTTCCATACACATTTCTCAAAAATACCAGTTACCTATAACTGAGTGGTTGTACCGTCTAATGGGAAACGTTAGAATGATTTCAATTTCAGGCAGCAGAGCCATAAAAGTCTGTTGGAGAATGAGCTCTGCTGTAGTGGATGGATGGATTTTCCATGTTTACTTTTGTTAGAAGTACAGGGTGGTTCTTTTCCAAGTTGTTTCTTGTTGTTAGAGTTTGATTGATTTTGTAATGGTGTTAAATATACTTTATGATCTGTTTACTTTTGTTACAAAGATTATACTTGAAGTGTAGAAATACTTATTTTTATTAATTTAATTTAATCTTAATTTAATCTCTTAATTTGCAGATTTCTAACTTTTTGCAATGAAGATTTTTGAAACAGTGTTATGTTTTTTAAATGATATAGTATTTGTATAAATCATGAACATGTTTTTTATGATTAAGATATTTGCATACTAGAGATAACTGACCACATTTGCCATGTTGATTTCTAAAAAAGTTATGGCTATTTTTTTTACATAATAATTAAAGTAATTCATCTTTGTCATGTGCTTTATTGATACCTAAGGATTCTTAAAGTTATGAACCGGATAGTGATAAATCATGTAATAAAATGGTTACTTGTAGAACAGGTGATTATTCAAATTTGCTTCCTTCCACTTCCTTCAACAAATATTTAATTCTATGTCTAATTAAGTTTGATGTCTTTGTATGAATGTATAACTGATGATTGTAATAAAAGCTTTTATTATTATTCTTTTAATTGCTTTGAAATAAACCATTTAAAAACAATCTTTTATACCGACTGTGTACATCGTTTCTGCTCCTGCTCTTACATTTGGTTGTGGACATTACCTATTGCTTGATGTGGAATTAGATAAGCTAAGTCTCTCTAAGAGATCTGGTAATCGCCTGTCCGTCCTGGGGGAGGATCCCTCCTTCATCACGGCACCACTGAGTGTTTCTTTCTTTTTTCTGGAATCAATTTTTTAAGGATCCTTTTTCCCCACTAATAAAGGGGGGGGGTCTAAGGGCAGGATGCCAGATTAGTTTGGTCTGTTTAGTTTAAGTTTATGTTCTTTATAATTTCTGTTTATTATACAATTACCAGTTTGAAGCCCATTGAGATGACTGTTGTAAATATTGGGCTATATAAATAAAATTGAAACAAATTGAATAACATATGTGTGACTCATCAGCATTTCTGTAGTTTTCCGCTACTCTTATGACCCCCATGTTCTTAAAACTAGGAACTAGTAAACTTGTCTTTGATCTCCAAAGTTATCTTCATTCAACTCAATTTCTGATACTGATTGGATTAAACCCACTAATTCTTTCTTGTTGTGGACAGCTTTGTGGTTAATATTTTATTCGATTTCAACATAATCTAAGTCGTTTTCAAGCAAAATAAGTAAATTCTTCAGGGAAATATTCGTTTATTCACGTCCACCAAAGCATTACAAAACATTATGAGACAGCTTAGTAAACAAACACTTTGAACACCCACCACAACAACCCATGCCCAAATCAGTACTTCAATGTTATGTCAACTTCTCACTTATTGTATGACACGCATCAACATGGAGAATATGATCAACAAACAATAACTATTTGAACCATAATTTACGGTATGTAATCAGCATCTAAGAAACATGTGGTACACAATCATCAATAACTGTCGAGATAGAAATAAGGTATGACTGTAATTTTTAGAATATTCGCTAACAATAGATCCATCAAACAGCTAATATTCGTAGCTGAATAATAGATTATCCATAGATTATATGATTTGAATAGTTATTCAGATAAGATTTGTTAGTAAAACTATACAATTAAATAATACAACTGAAACAGTCACATCCATCTCATTCAACATCTATTATTTCTCAAACCAACATCAGCAACACAACAATATTTTCAACATCTAAATGTCACTAAACAACATAAACTTCATATCTATCCGTTACAGATGTCAACAAATACAACATCCGTCGTTAACCCATCTCATCAGAACTGATGAATGCCAACGTGCTACTATTAAATGCTTCAATAAATACAAACATCGCCAACGAGAATATAACGCGCATCCAACATATCCAATGTAGAATGATGGTAAAGGCTAACACGAGGTTAAATGAATGCAGAAGATTCATTTAAATAGTTATTTATCTATTATCATATCGTTTATATAAAATATAAACCAGCATTCATTGCTTGTTTTATTTAGCGCTCCTGTCAGGAATCACTGGTCAAAGTTCTTCACCGACTATAGAAACGCCATTCTTCATATGTCAAACCAAACCCTGCAAAATATTAATAAAACCACACCAGATCCAAAGTCAACAGAACAAAGAACAATCCTATAGTTATTATGTTTAGAAAAACATATGTTTATGAATCCATCCAGATACGATATTTTGTCAACCGTTCAAATGGATGATCAATGTAGAAATTTTAAAATATACGAAGAAATAAACATCCGAATGGTCAAAATAGTGAAGAACACAAGATAACATACAAACCAATAATACAAATGCTGATATTTAGGATTTCAGTTAGAAATGAGATTTTGTAACTCAATCCGTCGTATTACAACATTATTGTTGTTGGAATGCTTGAAAGGTAATTACATCAAGCACAACACACCATCACCATACATTTTAACATCCAAACTGTTTATAGGGATCAGTATCGCTGGTCCATTCAGCATTTAACAGAACATCAGATCACAAACAACGAACATCCAACGACCTTGAAACAACATGGTCATGAATTAAACACGAAACATTAAACAATGAACAAAGAACGTCCGCCCAACATTCACATAACACAAAACATCCAAACACTCACATCCAAACGAACAATTTTTCCTTTAACAACAACATCAAATAACCCATCAATTATGAGTTTTCATCATGTTCACACGAATCACAAATATCATGTCCATATACTTAAGTTTAATAATTTTAAACTATATCTACTCATCTATTTTAATAGATGAAATGTGAACCAACGCCCAATATCCTTTATGAAGAGTAATAACTCTAATCCACCATCCTCTGTTGAAGATATGGCCTTTGGTCATTTGCACTGAAAGCTAACAACAGTTCTCACCGCTATCGACGCAACACCATACAATTCATCGATTCATCCATAAACAATCACTATCCCATAGAATGTCCATCGCTCAAACCAAACAACTATTCATCGCCATCTTCACCGCAGACGCGATAGACGACTGACGAATATTAGAGCATGAGTTACGATTTTGTAGAGTAGTTTTTTTTATTCGATAAACCGCCCAGAAACAACCAACCAGTCGCCGATCATTATACAAACGCTCCAGCAGACACAGAATGCAGAAGGTAATGAGGTTAATAAAGCGAGTTGAGTGGTCAACATCCAAACAATAGTTGGTTGAAGATGGTAGTTGATGAAGAAACAAAATTGTCAGAAGAATATTGTTTCTTCTGTTTATTATACAAACAAAAACTTTAAAACAATACACAACCAACTGTCATATTTTATTTAGTGAAAACACAGGAATTGATCTATTTACTATTTCGATTTTTTTTTCTATAAAAACTGGTCCATAGATCCAATACGCTTTCAGTGAATTTTGATCATTTGGTAAAGTCCAGATTCCTTATTATCCCACACATCTGGTTTTATTAGAATGTTGTAGTAATTACTAATATATGACCAACTGTGTTTCATTTCTTGAAGAACTTGCCAAAAATAACCAGGCTCAACCTCAACTCCGTAATCTTCAGAGGTCGATCAGAGCAGTTTACCTTCTGGCCCAAATAATTGCAATATTATTGCGCCAAAGTGATTTTTTTTTTTGAGACAATTTCATGAGCTTCATTTATCATTTTGAATTGAAATTACGGAGCATCATGCTTATGCCATTACGTGTTGCAAACAGCAAATGTTAGGCCTTCCATCACCACTAAGAATACGGTCACACATGTGTCAACTGCCACCAGTAATAGGAGGCATCGCGTGAATCTAAGATCTACTTTCGTTTGAGTTCCCATTTTTCGATAACTGCCACATGGTTATAAAAGCAGATTCAGGTAGTCCACCGCTAGTCAGTCAGGTGATGGTTTTCTAACCTTTTCTTAAAACCAGCCACAAAGTGAGTACGCGCACTGTGGCTGTTCAACATAAGTACACCTCGCTGGCGATCATCTGCTGAGCTTGTCAAAAACTGAGATAGGCTGCTACACGGTACTTTGGCACAGGCACTGTAGCTTTAACAAAACCTTTTTTGAAAACAGAAGGAGGCGTAAAGCACAATGAATACTAGCCAAGGTCTGCTACAAAGGTCAAGAAAAACAGTTTCAGGTAAGGTCAAGATTGAGCACAAAAGGACACAAAGTGTTTCACCTGCATCCGGATTGTCTCTATCAGACAAAAAGTTCAAAGCAGACTGAGGTTTCAAGCTCTTTTGAAGAAGGACATCAAAATGGGCAACATTGAGAATTATGGATGCAGGGGTAAGCTAAGGAAATCAAGTGCAGCTGATGAAAGACACATCAAGCTTATTAGCCTTCAAAATTGGAAGATGTCTAGCAGTGCCATCAACTGCAGCTGCAGCCAAAAAAACATAACTCCGGCATTGAAACATGGTAAAGTGACTCAAGTACGCATAAAAACTTAAGTGATGGGCTGCAGGAAAAATGTCAGCAGTTGGCCTGGACTGATGAGTCCAAATATGAAATATTTGGCTGCAGCAGGAGACAGCTTGTTCATCAAAGGGCTGGAGAGCAGTACAATAATGAGGGCCTGCAGGCAACAGTAAGGCATGGTGTAGGGTCCTTGAACATCTGGGGCTGCATTCACACATGGAATTGGAGATCTGATCACGGTTAAAGGTGTTCTCAGTGTTGAGAAATATAGGCCAACTACCTCTGGCTGCTGTGTGCAGACTAAGGTGTGGCTCGAAGCGAGCGGGGTTAAATGCATTGTTCTCCGCCCAATGTGTGTGAGTTTGCTTCGTCACAACAATTGACGTATTTTTCATTGCATTTTATACGTTTCCACGTGCCAATATTGCAACCACCGGATTCGGGAGTGTATCCTTATCTTAATTTAGTAAAAGCATTGTTATTTTGATTTTAGGGATATGTACACTCCTGCATTAAGAGGAAAAAACACAGCCCTTTTTAGTTTTGGCTACAGGAACAAGAAAAGCAGACTGAACAACTGTGATGTGTCAATCGTGGACAAAACGGTTCTTATCTCATACAGAAATTTCTCATATTCAGCACTAGAGTAGACAATACAATTCGCTTCTTTATTTCCACCTCCTGATTTTCTTTCCCATTCAGATTTGTCTTTAGTTCATACAATACATTTTGTTGATTGATGTAAGTAAATTGTTTTTGAAAGGATTCTTTGTTTACAACAGTTTTTCACACACAAAGTGTGTGCATTATCTGCTGTGGTTTTGCAGTAAATGGCGATACTTATACTTATAGCGCCACAAGGACAAAGCGCTTGGCAGTCACAGATCCAGTCACACACACATTCATCATCACAGCTCAGACACTGGTGATGTTCGCAGCCAAACACAGGCGCCCCGCTCAACACCAGAGGCAGCAGTGGTCCAGTGTTCTGCCCGCGATCACCGACTCATGGGCTGCAAAGGGAATCGAACCTGCAACCCTACGATCATGGGTCCACCGCCCTACCGCTGCACCACGGCTGCCCACAAGGCGGTAGTTAGAGTCGCATATGTCGCATATGCCAAATTGCCACCGTGTGGCGACCTAAATGCCAGTTTTTCAACAAACTCAATAATGGCGAAAAGAACTCTTTCAAGACGGCATTGGGAGGGGAAATCACTTCAATAATAAGCAACCTTTTTTGTTTCGACAACTTACTCATCTTGAGAGAGTCCAGATAATGGCTTTCTAACAGCAAATTATATTGCAATATTTGATCGGTTTCAGATTGGCACAGAACAGTTTAGAATCACCATGAGATAATCGCCAGTGTCTTCAACTTTCACTGCCAAACAAAAGTATTGAGTTACTTCACTTAATCAATAAGAACAGGCTGACAGTGGGTTTTCATACGCTGAAGTACCATATTTTATATTCCTTCAACTGTTGAAGGAAAAACTGATAATACCTCATTCTACCAGCTGTGAGGAAACTGGATTTTCTAGAAAGGACTGTATTAAAAATATTATTATTATTAGGTTGGTTCTTTTTCCCTTTTCAGTTTCCAACACACAGAAATAATGAATAAGACTCAGAGACCTGTTACTTCTTAACTTCAGTGAAGATTTATTCCGCACAAACAGCACAGATTTGTACCAGGTTACAGACAGATGAACAAGATGCATTCAAAAGTCCGAACAAAGACACTCAGAAAAGGGCTTGGTATATAAGGCCTGGCATTTACACAGAAGATGGTCTGAGGATTCAGGTGAGAAAACCCACCCACATGCTGTTGTGAGGCTGATACTCTGAAGGTCATAAAGCTTCATGTCAGATCTCTCTGATGTTCCCACAGACATTTGCCAGAGCACAAACACCAGAACACACAAAAAGTAAAAAGGGAGGATGAGGAGAAACTGAGGACAATAGCTTGGTTGTGCTGTGTAATATACTCTTGAGATGATAATACATACCAGAATAAGTTTAAACCATAAGTGTAATAAAAGGTATAGGTAAATGTAATAATAGTAAAAAAAGGGAAAGCTTCTAACTATTCTATTTCTAATTATTCCAACACCAGCAAAAAAACATTATTTCAAGGATTTAGCTTTGTAAAGTGAGTGAATTCGGCTCCTATTCCTTTGTGAGTTCAGCTTGAGCCACTCGCTAAGCTGTATAATCTTATCTGATAACAAATAAAAGTACTGCCTATATTCTTTGTTGAATGCTAAAATACAAGAATACAGCAACTCATTCTCAATAAAAGAAAGTTTTATATGTATATATATATTGAGAGAGAGAGAGAGAGAGAAAGAGAAAGAGAGAATAGAAAATACATCTCTACTGCCTTCATCTGTATGTGAATCTGTTTGTGTCACCCTGGGCAGATGAGAAGCAGAGTAAAAGTAGTTTTGAGTGCCAAATGAACATACAACAATTTTCAAACAACAGTAAGCCATTACATATTTAAAGTTAAAAGAAAGAAATTCTTTTTTTAACTTGTCCTGTCCAACAGTTGGGCAGACGATGAGAGCTGAGGGCCTCTTGTGTTGGACATATTTTACTTTAACAAGAGGGGTTATTAATCTTCAGACAAACCAAAGGTATATCTGAATAAACTTCTTTTGTAATTGAGGTCAAACTTTATTGATTTCAATCATGTTTGAAAATCTTTGGTGTTGGACCGGACGGAAAAGGAAAGGAGGGAAGAAAAGAGAAGGATGTTAGAGGGGGAGGGGGGAGGAGGCTGATAGTGGGAGGGGGGGATAAGACCATGAAGCAGCATAGAGCAGACAGGTTACTGGTTGTTTATCATTACGGTAAGGTTCAAATGTAGTACAAAAAGCGGCGGGCTCGTCCAATAATAACACTGAAATGTAATCAACAATAATCGTTAGTTGCAAAAATGTCCACATGTCAACATGTACACAAAACAGATAGTGTTCACACACGCATACCTATGCTTTTAAACCAACTAGTGTGAAATATTTCAGTCATTCAATCATGCAAACTATTAGTGCAAAGGTGAGCTAACACCTGTGCTCTCAGGTGAGTGTTTATGTTCTTCTAAAATGGATGGTGGAATGTGAAAGAAGGAGTGAGCACCCAGCCACCCTCACACCAGACCGCCGCAGCAGCAGCGCAGCCGAACCCCCCAACGCCACACCCGGCAGCAGGTGGGACAACCGCTCCTGGCGACCAAATCTCCCAGGCCAGGGACCAGCAGGACCGCCGCGAGGCCCCCAGAGCCAGAGAGCAGGGAAGCATGGGGGAAAGAGATCGGCGCCCCAGCCAAACCAGGAGAGCAGCCCCCCCGGCCGGGAAGTTGAGCTCCAAGGCAGGGCTCCCACCTCGAGAAGGGGCACCCCACAGCCCAGACGAGCATCCCATCATCACCCAGGAGCCCCGGTATCCCCACCCCAACCCCAGGTACGGGTCAGACCCCCCAGGGAGACACAGCCAGCGCTCCAGGCAGCCACCCACCGGCCCATGGTTGGTCCAGGAGGAGCAAGCAGGGGCCAGCCACCCCACCCCGGAGGAGCACCCCGGGAAAAGGCCCACAAGGGGTGTTGTAAACATGGCCCGACCAGGATCGGCCACTGTTGGAAGCTTGGCGGGGCCCAGCACCCAGGGGCAAGGACCAGAACCCACCCTCCAGGGACACGGACACCCCCCGGCTCAGGTGTAATGTGAACACCCCCCCCCCCCCAAGCGGAGAGAGTACCGCCGGGCCCAGGAGACCGGCACCAAGGGGACACGGCAGCCGTCGCCAAGGGACCCGTACCCCCCACCAGGGAAGGGGTAGGGGACAGATGGTCCTAGGTCCCACCTTCCTTGCAAAATGTGTGTGTGCGTGTATGTGTGTTTGTGAGGGTGTGTGTGTGTGCATGTGTGTGTGTTTTATGTTGGAGTTTATATTTTGAGGGGGGAGGGGTGTGTGTACTAAGGGGGTTGCAGTTAAAATTGGCGGGTAGGGCACTGAGGGGACATCTCCTGATTACTCACAGTGATGTCCCCTCACCCTCCCCACCAAGGGGCCCTAAATGTCTAAGGTGCGGTTAAAATTGGTAGGTAGGGTGCTAGGAGGACATCCGCTGCTTGCTGGCAGTGATGTCCAAGCACCCCCCCCACCAAGGGCCCTACATGTCTAAGGGGCAAATAAAACCGAAAGAGGGGGGGCCCACTCCATACGGCAACCATGGGAGGGGTACCACTGCCAAGTAGCCCCCCCCGCCCCAAGGCGCATCGCAGGCTAAACCCCCAACCCCTTCACCCCAATATGAGGTTATATAAGGAAGGGGGTAGGTTGGGGACAGCTGGTAGACTGTCCCCCCGGTGGTCAAACAGCCGTCCCCCAGCCCCCCCCCCCAGCATAGGGGCCAGGCCTTTTGACCTCTAGAGGGTTTTACTTCATGTTATCTCTTCCAAAATATTAATTTTCTCTAGGTTGCAAGACACTTCAGTCCATGTAGAAGTTATGCAAATTACCTTTTGAGTTCACCCAGTGATGTCTAACAACTCCTAGGACAGCCAACGGTCAAGTCAATAATGGAACTACACACAAGGCATGCCAAAGTTTTGGACTTATCTGTATTCTAGTCCCTCTGGTGGACGATAACCAGCTTTTGATAACTGTAAAGATGTCTAGCATTCTAACACATTTCTGACACCTTTGCCAGTCAGAAGACAGTAAAAATTAAGTTTTAAAAAAACTATTCCCTGAGACTTTATCGAACCTCTTGATGTGGGAGCAGTCATCATTAGCTACTCACTAGCTAATTTGACTTGTAGTGTGTCATTAAAATATCACATGACACAATTCATATTTGGTCATCTTATGAGATGAGATGATATATTCTTTATTGATCCCACATTAGGGAAATTCAATTGTTACAGCAGTTCAAAAAGCAGAGAAGAATGACAGCAATGTGCAAAAGTGAGGGGTGTTCAAAATGTGCAAAAATAAAATTACAAAATGTGCAAAAATAGAAAAAGTAAAAAAGTGAGTTATAACTTATGTACACTATTACAACATAACATATGTTATGTGAAAACAAAACAAAAACTAAAAGAAATCCGGATTTGACATAAAAAACTGTTAAAAGTTTGTCGCATTTGAGTCGATTGCTGACTTTTTACATTCTTCCTTAGTCCTCCACACCAGAAGGATTTTGCCTTCATGTCCCATAATTCAGCAGTACATTGATTATTAAGTTTAAACAACAGTACTGCAAAAAACAATTCTATAGAATTTTGCAGAAGATGACTGTCCCCATTCATGTAAGTTCACTTTTGTTAGTGCTATTTACAACTATGACAATGACACACTCAAATCTAAAAAAGTATAAAACTTTTGTTTTATTTCATCAACATCAAGCCCGAGTAAGTTTTTTTCTGTCAGAAAAATACAGATTTTATGTTTTTTAAATGAAAAGCATTTTTAGCAATATATTGGTAAAAGCAAAACCAAGTTACAACTCTCGTTTTGACAAATTAATATAAATAATGTAGAAAGTAAAACAAATTGTATTCTTTTAAAATTGTCAATTGTTTTCTTCTTGGATGAAAAAAATATCACTAAAACTTTAAAAGTAATTCAAGCAGAACTGAACCATGGGACTGCACTAAACAGCACCACTGTGAATGAGGTCCATTGGTTAGTTTTATTCATTTCTGTACCCCTTCTTTTCTCTTTAGGGGGGACGGGGCTGCCGAAGCCTATCCCGGACATTCATGGGCGAAGGCAGGGTACACACTAGACACGTCGCCAGTCTGACATAGGGCCACATCCCACACACACTCGCATTCACACCTTTAGGAACAATTTTAAAGCATGTTTTTGGACAGTGGGGCAGTGGTTAGCTCTCTTGACTCACAGGAAGAAGGCCCCGGTTCAAGTCCTGGCTGACTGAAACAGAAATCACCAACCGGGAAGCTTTCACTTTGGAGTTTGCATGTTCTCCCCCGTGCATGCATGGGTTTTCTCCGGAAATTGTCCCAGGTGTCTAAATTTTCCCTCGGTGTGAATGCGAGTGTGTGTGATCGTGGCCTTGCATCAGACTGGCAATATTTGTGTTTTAGAATTAAAACATTCACATGTTTCATGTCTTTTTTTTCCCTTCAGGGATGAGAGGGCATTTTGCATAAGATCTTTGCTCAGATTGGATTGATTCAGACGGAAAAACTCCATCTTTCAATCAAAGTACACCATAATATATAGCTGAAGTGATAAGCAGGCCACCAGGTTTTGACCATTACCAAAGCAAAGCCACTAGACAGGTCTTTTTTTTTTTCTTTTTTTTTTTTGTTTAAACAAAAAGGTGGACACTAATAGATTTAAAAAAAAAGAGACACAAACACCAAATAAAGAAAACTGTGAAATTAAAGCTAGGAAAGTCCCATTAGAAGAAAATTTCAAAGACAGCAGAATCAATGTAATGGATCAAATAAAACCATGCACTACTCAACCTATATAAAAACAAAACAAAGCATGAAAAACATTAATACCAAAATACCATTAATACCCAATGCACATATAAAAACAAGAGGAATCATATGTATTTTGTTAGGAGATGCGTGTAACTGTCAGACTGTAGTGAATAAAAGTTTCACTATATGACAAAATGAAAGCTGGGAGTCTTATTAAATGCTATCAAAATTCTATGTGGATAAATATGACATAAAAAGGCACCAGTTTTCCCACGTCAGCCCACTAATATACTGCTTTGTCCTCCACCAGGACAGCTATTACCATCAACGGTCCTATTTATGATATTACTCCACAGCACCGGGAGAAAAATACTGTAGCTGCTTTTCATAAGGTCTCTAATGAGTCCCTAATGGATTTGTCAAATTGACTAGGGAGGGGAAGAGCTGCTTGTAGACAGGGAAATTGACACAAAGTGGTCTTTTATGACTGCATGCGTGTCAGAATATAGCATTTTCACATAGAAGCCAGGTGTGTTTAACACATTCTATATGTAATGCATACCAAGCCATCTGTTTTTTCCCCTACAGCTAGTGCTGAAGACCCTTTTTTCTATGCAATAGAAAAAAAAACAGAACAAAGCTGTTCTGCTACATATGCTACTTATTTCTAAAAAAGTTTATTTTATTTTATTACTATTTTTTTATTCAGTGAAAGCAAGACATTATAATAATAAAATCTTCCATAGTGGGAATATGATGACCTGCCCTGTGTCCTAGCACTGACAAAAAATAGCTCAAATAAAAACAAAGGAAAGTTACACTTTTAACCATTTAGGGGCTATTGCATGGATACATCTAGGAAAATGCCACCATTCCTCCACATTCAAGGTAGTTTCTGGTCCACAAAAAGCTCGTCTAAACCATTCATCTTCTTCTTGACCGTTTATTCCCGGAGCTTATCCCGCCCACTTGGGCGTAGGCAAGGGATGCCCTGGACTGGTCGCCAGTCTGTCGCAGGGTAGAACATCTTCAACCACACATCCATTCACACTCACACCTATGGACAATTTAGAGTTGCCAATTAACCTATGAAGCATGTTTTTGGACATCCCGGAGAAAACCCACGCATGCACGGGGAGAACATGCAAACTCCACACAGAAAGGTCCCCCATTGATGTTGTGTTTTTCATGTCCCCCAGCCGGGACTTGAACCGGGGGCCTTTTTGCTGCGAGGCTAGAGCGCTAACCACTGCGCCACCGTGCAGCCCCTCCTCCAAACCAATTTTATTGAATTTTATTTGAGGTGCATTCAGACTGGACACATTTGTTTCGCTTTCGTGAACCAGAGTTAGTTTCCCCCGAACAAATTATCAGTCTGAATACACCCACATGGACCGACACTAGGAGCCGCTCTCGGACCCATCATTGGAGATGGTCTTGGTTTGTTTCCAATCGGACTGAGCTTTGGTTCGCTCTGAGATTCCTCAGTCTGAATACAATCTGTCCTCAGAGCGGAACAACTGGACCAAATAGCCAATGTAGCAGACATAAACTGAAGTCAGAGACTTATCAAGTAGGTATGAAGACAAAAATCAGCGGGGGACATATATAAAGCAACAATTGTTGTCTTATCAAAAAGAACAAAAGGGTCCAATTTCTTACTGTTAGAACATTGTTATTTATTTGCACCGCTGAAAACACTTCTTACATGATTTTCTGTCTCGTTGCACTGCATGCATCCGCTGAGACGTCATCCTAAAAGCTATCTTGTCGTTCCTGAACAGAGTTCCCTTAAAGACAATGCCATAACACCACAACGATGAGACATAGCAACTCACTGAAATGTGATTGGATGAATGCAAGCTCATTAAAATTTTTACTGTGATACAAATATTTCTCACGGTTTTCTCGACAATCTATATATCATAAACACTTATCAGCCTAACTTCTTAGCCGTTTTCTTGCCTGCCTGCAGCATGTCTCCACCGGACCAAAAAAGCTTTGTGCTAACCTTGTTATTCCTGACAAGTTAGTGAAGAGATCTTCAGTGACATGGTTTTGTTTACAAGTTTTAGTCCGGAACAGGAAAGTCTTCTTGGCGGCAGTCTGACTACAGACTAAACACAAGGTTCAGCCCTCGATCTGGACCAAATAAAGCATACTTGATCCAGAACAAATGATTTTTCCATCTGACTACACCCAGTTTGAATAAATTTGAATTTTTATACCAGAAGTGATAATCCACAGTCATAATGCACACCTAAAAAAGGCGTTCTGGTCACATATCCTAAATGTTTCTATATGACTCGCTGACTTTTTTAAAACAAACTTTAGCTTTATCTTCTGGAAAAAAACAAGTGGTAGGAGATGGACTTTCCATCTGAACTGATTATTTATTCCACCCATCGTGACCATCAGCATATTTATCGCTTTCCTTTGCTGTTGCAGTTGAAGTCGGTACCGGCCCAGTCCTGTTACCGTGACAATGCGCTGTACAACATTAAAAAATAGTCCTCTTTTTGTGAAAGAAATTACATGATTAAAGTACTAAAAACTGATTAAATATTTATTTCTTTTGTAAGTGACCATGGTTTAAGTTGGATGATGGCCTTTGAAGTTTATGAAGTGTGCGTTTAACTTAAAGTACTTTACGGAAGCCTGAACCGTCCTCCACAAGGCTTTCACAGTGTGCGTTAAGTAAGGGTTAATGGCCGACGAAGTATGCATCATCAGAAATGAACGTACGACGTGGAAGCCTGAACCATCTGACATAAAGCGTTCCGCAAAATGCAGAAGCAACCATCCTACAGTGCCTGAGATTGACATCACAGCTACAGACTTTTTCTATCACCAGTTTTTGTCTGTTCCTGATTCGCAATGTTTTGAGTTTAAAAAAAAGAAATACACATTTTATTATTATTTTAACACCATCCTGAGAAAAAATGCCACAGAAAAAACGTGTTAAAAACACAAAAAAAGCAAATATTATAAGCATGGTTCCTGTGGACAACACACGGGCAAAGGAAATATAAATGTTTTCAGTCAAAACAAGCTACTGTCTTGTCTGTTTCATATGCTACCCTGCTTAAAACACACCTGGCTTTAATGACCAGGATCGTAAAATCTCTGCAAGATTGATCATGGGCTGTATCAGGAATGCGTGAGCAAAGACACATGGAACATATGCAGAATCCGGACCAGGGTTGGTAAAACACTTCTAATTCAGTCAGCACAAAGCTACAGCAATTTTTATTAGCAAATAAGTTATGTAGATTATTTCACTTTATCTTGCTTGAACCAACTTAAATAATGAAAAATTATAAGCACAGTATACATGTAGCTCAAACAATAATTAAATTGGGCTAAGAATCTGATTTAAATGTTTCAATCCATAAAAATGTGTGTAAAAATTACAATTTACGCAAAACACATTTCACTTAGTTAAATTACATCTGTTTAACAGGCATATTTTGTACACAATCCATTGTCTATGTTACTAAGCATCTAAACCAAGCATTAACGTCTTGTTGCCAGTGTCACATTAGCTAGAATGTTTCTCTTATGCACCTTCTTCTCTCTCAAAACTCGGTCTATTGAGCTCCACAGCAACGGAGACCAGTAGCCTTCCACTTTGATACCTCCTGCACAGGCATTAATAAGCATCAAAAGCGCAGATACAGACTTACTGTACTTGGACTTTACACGTACATCAATCAATGTAACAAAAAAAAAATGCAACATTGACAACACAAAAACTTGGATTTTAAAGTTGGCACACTTTTTTAATTCCAACTAAACTTGTTTCTCATGACTTTTGCAACTATTTATGAACATTAAATGGGAACTGAATATGACTCGCTGGTGTTGCTCAACTTTCAGCAAACTCTTTCAGGAATCAGCTTTCACTGATAGGCACAGGTGGTTTGGCAGAGAATTGATTCACGTCAGATGCCGTTCCTGACACACTCCCGAAGTCAGCATTGTTATTTACTTGAATTGAATTAATTGACCACAACTGTTGTATGCACCAATTTTTCACAAATAAACAAAAGTAAACCAATCATCTTGGATTTAGCTTTGATGTTGAAAGAGAAAATGACAAATTTACTCTTCAGCTCTGTGAGCATTTGGACAAAAATGATGTTTGAGGGGTTTGATTCGGGATTTAGAGCACATCATAGCAATTAAACAGCTCAGCTGAAGGTCAGATAATTGAAGTAAATTTTCCGGTGTGGCAGTGGCTGAAGGTCATGGGGGGAGCTTAGACTGTGCAGTGGGATTTACAGCCTTTAGACATAGAGCGAACTCCTGAGGGAATACTAGCTTGCGTCTCATCCCTCTGTGCAAATGCTTTTGCAAATGCACAGCCTGCCATTCAAAACATTTAGACTTGGTACTTGGAAAATTAACTGGGCAATGAAGATAGGAAACACATTAATCCAATACATGTGTTGTGAAATTTGGGTCAACGTTATGATTCTTCGTGTTTGTCATTTTAAGGGTATTACCATTAAATGTAACCGATTTAAGCATTGAAAACTGTGTGTTCAAAGAAAATTCGGAGCAGGTTGAAACAACACAAATACTGCACACACCCATTTTCTCATCATTTTTTTGAACTCATGCGCAAACATTTTGCCATGTTCTCTGCATTCACTTTTTCTAGATGTATTCACATTTGTTTCGTTGCTGCAGCTCTAACAAGAGTCAGGATTAAATTGGGCATCTGTTTCCCTGCAAAAACTCAACTATGCTCCTATTTTATATAATCATCACTAAATCGAGGCTGTAGAGATTTAATTGTTACCATCCAAACTACATAAACAGCTTCATGTCACAAACAATACAGTGGGAAGACATTCCTTTTAGTTTTGGGAAGGCGCTCGAGACACAAGCTGGCATTCAAGCACAAAAACCCATAATTTATCAACTTACTTTGAGCAGAGAACTACGAAACCCCCTAGATACTTTAGAGAAGCTTCTCTGCCAAACTCTCAAAAGTTTATTTAAAAAAATATTATTAAATAAAACTGGAGTAAATATTGAGCAAGAAAGCCCCTGGTTAAAGACCCGGCTGGGGAACCTGAAACAGAACACCAATGGGGGACCGAGTTTGCGTGTTCTCCCCGTCCATGGGTGGGTTTTACGCGGGGACTCTGGCTTCCCCCATTGTCCAAAAATATGCTTCATAGGTTCATTGGTTACTCTAAATTGTCTCTAGGTGTGAATGTTCATGGGTGTGTGATTTGTGGCTCTGAGACAGACAGAAAGCAATTAGAAGACAAGTGATATGTCTGCTTTTATCTGAGCAAAAATCCCACAACAAAGAAGATATTGAAGTTATAGAAATTAAATTAAACAAAAAAGGTTTGACAACTTGTTTTTCCTCAATAGCTTCGGGTTCCACATTCTCAAAAAGAGATGAACGCAATTTTAAAAAATGTAAAATAATTTGTATACAAAATAAAACCTTGTTTATCATTTTACATTCAACTAAGTTATTAAAAAATCTACAAAAAAAACAAACAAACCCCATCTCATATCAAACTAAAATAATGGGATCCACCCTTGTCAATTACACTGAAAACATGTCTCCCAGTCTTTTTGTAACAGAAATCTAAGCGTCTTCCTAAAGTTTTTCCTCAGCTCTTGCAGGCGTTCTCATAAACGTCCGGCAGTTTCTGCTCCTGACAGTAAAGTTCCCCTCATTGAACTCATTAAAGCTGTTTTGATAAAACTAGTCTCTCGTCTAATAAAAATGTGAAGCTAATAGCTGCCTACAGAATGATTCTTATTTTCAGTAGGCCATCGTAAGAGCTGAGGTGGAGCTGCGGAGGACCTACCGCATGGTGGCAACAACTATTTTTGGTCCATGACAAAACTTACCTGGAGAAGAATAGAAGTGAATATACAAAAAATAAAACCTGACACTGACTTACAACCATGAACTAAGAGGGGCAATTAACTGAATCAGAAACAGCTGTATATAATTAAAGATTAACACCTGGTCTATCTGCGCGGGAAAACAGAACCTGAAAACAGAACTTGAGAGATTTTTTGCATTTAAATAACATGATTCCTGACATACCGTACGTAAACTGACTGTTAAAATGATCAAAGTGAATCAGTTGATTCTGACACGGAAAAAAGCAGCTTTTCATATTGGCTTTGCTCTGTTATGCAACACATTACTAACATCACATTACTAAATGTAGGCTGAAAGCAGTTTTTATCCAATTCAGAATCTGCTGTATTTACGTGAATTGTGTAAACATTTGTAGACTCGCGTAGCAAAAATAAATAAAAAAATGGAAACACTGGAGTTAAAGCAAACAATGATATGCAAACCTAGACGCCAGTCATTTACACACACACAAAAAAAACAAAAATTGACTTTTTTCATTGCTTTTTTTTTTTTGTAGTTAGAAGCTGTTGGGAAATCTATCTCCACATCTGAATGGTAACTTCATACATTTAATGAATAATAGATTAAAGAATCAATTTAAAACCCAAGAACGGAAATAAAATCAATAAAAATAAAAATAAAATAAAAATAAGCTTGGAGACAATCAACTACGACTGAACTATCATAATAGCACAACCTGAAACACCAGATTGCAAAACAATGACAAACCCGAAAATCAAATAAAAAATTGAAAAAAACTCATACATATATAGATGATTTATAAAAACTGATTACTGGTGTGAGGACATGATGGTATCATTGTGTAATTGGCAAAGCAGGATGTGTGTATTCTCCGTTTTTTTTTTTTTCCCCTGGTAACTAGCAACTTTAAAAATGCTAAGAAAAAAAAATAATATTATCAGAGAATATCAACTCAGTTCTCTTTCTGGAGAAATTACCTTTTAAAGGAAAGAACCCCAAGAGTGGTTTCTATGTTCAGTCTCATGTTTAGTTTTTGTTCCTACAAACTGATGTCCTCCTATTAAAACATACCCATATACATCTATGTGTACGGAGCCCGTGTCCTGACATGGATAAATAAAAAATATCTTGTTCCCACAAATTAATATCTTGTTCGCACAAATTAATATCTTCTTCTCATTGTCGTGATTAGTCATTCATAAATACGGATGTTAGCAATACTTGGATTTACAGCAGATACCTTCACATTTCTGTTTGTGTGTGTCTCATTACATTGCATGGAAGATACTGAGGATGTTAAGGGATCAAATTTATTTATTTTAAAAAGCACAAAAGAATCACTAATCATGTCTCCTGGTCTGCGTTCATTCATATCCCAGTACGGTCTCCATCCTGCCGCAAATGCCGCTTTCCGCGGCTACTTCCGTGTCTTTGTGACCTACATTCGTTCAAGAGGGGAAAATTAAAACATGAATGATCTATTTATTATTGTCTCGATGAAAATATGTAAAATATCACAATACTTAGGATGCCCAAGCTTGCTGCTTCCCAATATCGCAGCGATTCTCTGGACATAGCTCGCTCGAGCTATGCGCTACGAGCTTCGGCGGAGCTCGTAGGAGCTTGCGGAGCTCATTTGCTTTCATGCTGGCATTCGGGCAGGTGGCTAGCAGGTAGACCACCAGCCAGTTCCGGTATGGAATATTGTAGTTTAGGGTCGAATAGGAATAACAATATACTCCATAGCAGTCATTTAACTTTCAAAGGCTACATGCTGCCTATCCCATCATGCATCACACATATCCCATAATGCATCTCGTTAATAAAATGTTAATAAAGGACAAGTCCTGAATAACATTATTCCTATATGACCTTAAACTAAAATATCCGCTGGCTGCCCGTCTATCGGCCAGCCAGCTGCCCGAACGCCGGCATGACAAGCAAAAGAGCTCCGCGGCGGGCCAGAGCTCGTAGAAGCTATGTGTCCGGTAGGCGAAGCAGCTAGCTTGGGCATCCTAAATTTATTTATTTATTTATTTTCTTTATGAAAGAGATATTTATTTCGGTTATGTTAAACAAACAAACTTAAATATAAATTAAAAAAACCATCAACATAAGCATTGACACTGAACAATGTCAACAAAAACATTGACAAAAAAAACAAACATTGAACAAAATTAACCGAAAAAGGTGTTGGCGAGCCAAAGCTTATTTCCCCAACCCTGAATACAAACATAACATCTACCTACAAATCTACCCTTAATCTTATGATGTTTTTCTTATTTTCATCGAGACAATAATAGATCGATCATTCTTGTTTTTATTTTCCCCCTCTTGAACAAAGTGGGTCACAGAGACACGGAGATAGCGGCAGAAAGCGGCTTGTGGCTTGGACAGAGTGGGTACCAGGATGTGAATTAACCCAGACATGAAAACGCGATTATCGATGCTTTTGTCCTTTTTAAAATAAATACATTTGAACTCTAAACATCATCCGTGTCTTCGGTGCAATGTAATGAGACACAAACAGACAGAAATGTGAAGGTATCTGCTGTAAATCCAAATACTGCTTACATCCGTGTTTATGAATGACTTATGGCGTGAATAATTGTAACTGTGGTGCGTTTAAATACGACAGGTTAATGATGGGCTAGGTAGCATGTAGCCTACTAGCCTTCAAATGTAAAGTGACTGCTAAAGAGTAGGTTAATAAAAGACAAGTCCTGAATATTATTATTCCTATTCAACCCTAAACTACAATATCCCATACGGCAGCTGGCTGGCCGTCTACCGGCATGACAAGCTAAAGAGTTCTGAGGTGGAGCTAGGAGCTATGTTCGGAGATTCGCTGCGCTATGGCAAAACAGCTAGCTTGGGCATCCTAAATCTTGTGATTTATTTCTTATTTTCATTGCGACAATAATAAAGTGATCATTCTTGTTTTTATTTTCCCTTTCTTGAACGAATGTAGGTCACAGAGACACTTTTACAGTTTATGAATGACTTTCGTGTGTTACGGCTGTGGCCGTATTTGGTTTTATTTGGTTTTGTTTGGTTCTGTTTGCTCTGTGTTTTGTGTATTATTTCTGTATCAGAGTGGGACTTGTGTTTTTGTGGATCTTTGTGTCCCTGTTTTTGTCTGATTATTTGCAGGTGTGGTTCATGAAGGTGTGGCCTCCAATTGGACAAGCTGGTGGAGGCAGCCTTTCAAAACCACCACATGGACCTCCACACCATGAGAAGGGAGCTTGGCTGCAACAAGTCCCCAATGCAGCTTGGCCCTCTTCTCCACTTTGTTTTTCTCTTCTCCATTTTGTTTTTGATTTCACCTCTTGTTAAGTTGTGTGTTGCACTTTAGTGTTGTGTTTTAGTATTTTGTAGTTTTGTCTGTGCCCACTCTGATTAGTCTTTTGGTTTATAGTTATTTGTTAAGTGAAGCTGTAGGGGTGAACTGCCATTTTCTTTAGTACATGTTTTCTCTTGTTTTTGTTAGTTTAAAGTGTGGATGCCATGCTTTGAACAACTTTGTCAAATAAAAAAGCCTTTTAAACGCTGATTCTATTGATACCAATAGTTAGCGTCGAAAAAAATCCGAAGCATATGAATAATAGACATCTTTCGAAGGAATCAGAGATTTGAATTTTCCGCTAAGAGCGCAGGCTGGAAGTGACCTCGATATGAACTGTGACGTCACGAAAGGCGTTGACTTTCGCAGTTCCGCTTCGGACAGCATGTAAACAAAACAGGTAGTCTTCGTTTCTCTCGTGTTTAAATCTGTTAATCATCAACATGCCAAGTCGTTGTGTGGCAGCTGGATGTAGCAATACATCTAGTGAAAGTGTATCTGTGTATAAAATTCCCAAAACAAGAAACGCTGCTGAAACAATGGACAAAACAAGTGCAGCGAACGAGGGCGAATTGGGTGCCAACTGCTTCGTCAACTTTATGCAGCGAACATTTTGAGGCAGACTGTTTTGAAGAAACACCACAGCTCATGAAAGATTTGGGAATGCATGTCAGATATAAAAAAGTATTGAAACCGAACGCAATCCCCACCATTTTCAAGAGATCGCTAGTGGGAACGTCCGAAACAGAAACGCCCAGTAACAGCACTGGCAGCAGCCAGTACAAAAAGAGAAAATCTGTGACCGAAAAGCTGGCACAAAAGAGAGTGAGTTTAACGTTTATTACATAATTTATTTATTACAAAAGAGAGTGAGTTTAACGTTTATTACAAAATTTATTTATTACAAAAGAGAGTGAGTTTAACGTTTAATATATATACGGTATATATATTGATATAAAAATTTCCCTATGCTATATTATACATAGGCCTAGGCCCTAGAGCAGGGGTCGGGAACCTATGACTCGCGAGCCATATATGGCTCTTTTGATGGTCAAATGAGGCTCGCAGACAAATCTTTAATTATACTTTTTTGTTTTTTTCATTAGACCAGTCCTTCTCGGGCGCGATGCGATGCCAGAGGCGCACAGTAGTAGCGGTGCTTGAAGAGAAAACTATCAGTTTACAAATATCCATAATTTCACAGAGTTTGTACCATCCGGAAACCTGGGAATTGCCGTGCCTAAAACTGCGCGCTCCCGTCTCTGAGAAAGAGCACACAGTTGCGGAGACAGGATGTGTGAGGAAGAAAGCAGAGGGGGGGTGGAATTGTGGGCAAAGGTAGCAGGTGAATCGCGCAGGGATTGTAATAACGTTAAACCCGCTGCCCGTCACTCACTGCAGCGTGTTAGTATGTGTTTGTCTCCGCGTCTGCATGTGTGCAGTCTTTGTCACATCTACAGAACATTCAGACCTACGATCACGTTTAAAGTCTCAACGCCTGCATGAAGCAGAAACTCACCACGGATCAACCGGACTAAACCATCAGCAAAACCACCACAAGAAATACTCATCATTTATTAGCAACAGCATAACAATGTTATTAAAAAGAATCCACAGACTTATTGTACTTTAAAAATGTTGAAATTACATCAAATGCACACATTCACTTGTATATTTAGTCTTAAACATATTGTCGCGGACTGAGTTTAACTTGGCTGTTGGGCCGCGTTAAAAGTTCTGGAGTTCATTGAATGCATCGATCAAGCAGAGATCTGATTGGCCCTCAGTTCTGTCGCTCAGCCTGTTGTTAGGGAGTTTGGACCAATGGGGTTCAGCTATGGGCCGAATAAGGGAAATGGGAGGGCTGGAGCGGGGGAATGTAGAGTTGGGAGAAGCGCTCTCGTCTCGGCGGCAGAGATTCAGGAGTTGCTGAATTAATTGTTCGCCGTTTGTTGCGGTCTGCAGTCACCAGAATAAAGAACCTTAAAAGAGGTTAAGTCTCTGTGGCTCAGTGTGGGAAAGGGACACTACATTATTGTATGGCTCTTTCGAAATTACATTTAAAAATATGTGGCGTTTATGGCTCTCTTGGCCAAAAAGGTTTCCGACCCCTGCCCTAGAGTAACAGATCTTTATACTGAATAATCCTTCATTTTAATTAAATGTTGCCTGTACACATTTCACACAATTAATTATAAGCTGTTCATGCTCTTCATGCTGGCTATCGTCATCGGCATCACTAGACCTACTACTTTCTGCTATATCCTCCTCACTTTCGCAAAAGGGTTCGAATCGATACGGTTGCAAAAGTGACTCATCATCATGATAATCTCCGCAACTTTCCTCTTCATCTTTCTGTTCATCTGATGATAAATCGCTAATAGAGACGGTAGCATCACTGTGCTTCGCTATCGGTGCTAGCCATGTTGTCTGCCTTTCGTTACGTCACAAACATGGCGGCGCGAAGTCGGCGGAATGCGTGAAGCCGGCGGCCGTCCTCGTTGTTTATATCGCGTTTTTCGCTATTTATTCTTTTTCGAAAAATATTAAAAACAATCGCAACATGAAATAGAGACTATTTACTATATTTTGGCTTATTAAAATAGGCCATGTCACCCACACTTTAAGGAGGTTAGTTTTTGTCTTTATTTTCCTTTTCCTTTGTACAGGTAAGATTACATGTTTCAGTTAGTTGGGGTTTTGTTTGTTATTTTGGCCTGGGTTCACCCTGAAGCCTTTTTGCTTCACTTTTAGTTATTGGTGGTTTATTTATTTGTAAATAAATTTGTTATACTTTGGTATGGAGACATTTGTTTGGTGTGTTAATTTAAAATTCGATAGCCAAAACCTTTACTTTTTTATGTTATGCCGCCTCGGTGCCCCTAGACACAGAAGGGGGCGTAACACATGTTTATGAATGACTTATGACGTAAATAATTATTTCGCTCGCACTAATTAACTATTGCGTGGGAACGAGATAATAATTTGTGGGAACAGGATGATATTTCTTTCGCACAACTTAATTATTTTGTGGGAACAAGATATTCATTTGTGGGAACAAGATATTTTTATTTTATCCATGTTCGGACACGGGCTCCGTATATACTGCGGGGAAAATAAGTATTGAACACGTCAACATTTCTCTCAAAAAACATATTTCTAATCGAGCTACTGACACGAAATTTTCACCAGATGTCGGCATCAACCCAAGTAATGCACACATAGAAATAAATCCAAACATTTATGTCCATAAATGAAGTTATGTGTAATAAAGTGGAATGGCACAGGGAATAATTATTGAACACATGAAGAAAAGGAGGGGTAAAAAGGTCTGGCAAGCCAAGAAAGCAGCTGGAGTTTGTCAGTATTCAGAAGGTTAACCTGCCCCCTATTAGTGCAAAGTAATATCAGCTGGTATAGTCCTGATTGATGCCTTTTAAAAAGGTTTCTCACCAGCAAGGTGTTAGACAAGAAGCATTGCATGATGGTTAAAAGCAAAGAGCTGTCCAAAGACCTACGCAACCTTATTGTTGCAAAACACACTGAAGGCATTGGTTACAGGCGCATTTCTAAACTTCTGAAAGTTCCAGTGAGTACCATTAGGGCCATCATCCGGAAGTGGAAAGAACACGGCATTACCATAAACCTGCCACGGCCAGGTGCTCCTCGCAAGATTTCAGACAGAGGAGTCAGAAGAACAATCATCAGAAAGGTTCTCAAACAGCCCAGGATCACTCGTGGAGAGCTTCAGAAAGACCTGGAATCAGCAGGTACCATTGTTTCAAAGAAAACAATAAGTAATGCACTCAACCGCCATGGCCTCCATGCACGCACACCACACAAGACTCCATTTTTGAAGTTCGTTTGGAGTTTGCGACACAACATTTGGATAAACCCATGACATTCTGGGAGAAGATACGCTGGTCAGATGAGACCAAAATTGAACTCTTCGGATGTCATAAGACACAACATGTTTGGAGGAAAAATGGCACCGCACATCACCCCCAAAACACCATACCAACAGTCAAGCTTGGAGGTGGGAGCATCATGGCGTGGGGGGCGTTTTTCAGCATGTGGTACTGGTAGACTTCATATCATTGATGGAATAATGACTGGAGAAAAGTATTGAGACATTCTTGATCAGAATCTGCTGTCATCTGCCAGGCTGCTGAAGATGAAAAGAGGGTGGATCTTTCAGAAAGACAACGATCCCAAGCACACAGCCAAGGTAACCCTCAACTGGTTGAAGAAAAAGAAAATAAAGCTGCTAGAATGGCCCAGTCAATCACCAGACTTGAATCCAATTGAAAATCTTTGGAAAGAACTGAAGATCCGGGTTCACAGAAGAGACCCCCGGAACCTTGAAGATTTGAAGGCAGTTTGTGTAGATGAATGGGCCAAAATCACACCAGAGCAATGTATTCGACTGGTTTCTCCATACAGGAGGCGTCTTGAGGCTGTAATCACCAACAAAGGTTTTTGCACTGAGTTTAAAAAAAAATTTCAGTAAGCGTGTTCAATACTTATTCCCTGTGCCATTTCACTTTATTACACATAACTTCATTTATGGACATAAATGTTTGGATTTCTTTCTTTGTGTGCATTACTTGGGTTGATGCCGACATCTGGTGAAAATTTTGTGTCAATAGCTCGATTAGAAATATGTTTTTTGAGAGAAATGTTGACGTGTTCAATACTTATTTTCCCCGCTGTATGTGATTGATTCTGATAATATAAAGCAGCTCCTTCTACTCCCATCAGTTAACAGATTTGAAAGGAGGATCTAACTAAGAACATGAAGCGCATGGCTGGTCTGATGCGGTGGTGTGCATGGTTACCTATGCATTTGGATGTGTAATATAGGTTCCCCCTTACTAGGTTACTCAGGAAGAAAATAATTACAACCAGAAACTGTTCCATGGGCTGGGAGTCACTGAAGGATGGAATCATAAAGTACTCCAGTCTTTCATTTCTGTTAAACTGGACATATTGATTGAGACGAGGAAGAGGTTGTATGTCAGTTACAGGACGTGTCTGCGAGCAGAGGGGTTTCATGGGGCTGGTATATACAGACGCCAAACTGGAAGGAAAGTGATTAATGACCTGAGTGTGTGTGAAAATGAAGAGCATGCTTCTACGCCAACATCCAGGTGAAGCCTTAGAGGTGTTACCCGGTTACGTGTTCACCTTGAAAGCTGGGTTGGTTGAACACCCATGTGATTGCCTCAGTCTCTGTATTTGTGTCAAAGAGGGGGCAGCTGAGTATAACGGTGGTTCTAAAGGCCTTTTTTTTTATATACATGCAGCTACTACTGCTGGGGTTTCTCAGCAGCAAAGCCAGAGCACATAACGAGAGCAGCCTGCCTGTTTACTTGACACCCTGTCTGCCTACAAAGTGCTCTAGTTACTTGTGAGACTGCTTGTCTAAACCTATGCTTTTAGCTCGTTTACCTGTCTACTGTGCCTGCCTTCCTGCCTGTGCTCACCTGTTCACCTGCCACTGTCCCATGGTGGTATTTCAGTTCAGTTGCCTGCTACCAGCCCCTCTTCCATTAGGTTTTTCTAAATCTCCTCCCTACCTGAGCTTAGCTCTTCTGAGTTGTCGTGTTTGTGTTTTTGTTTGTCCCTCCCAGTTCTGTAAGTTTGATAATTACAAGTTTCTCCTCGTCAATAAAGGCCTTTTGAAACTTGATGCAAATAGTTTGACAATAAAATAAAATAAAAAACACACTGTTAGACAGTTTGGTATTAAACGCTGGCATTTTGGGGTTTTTAATATAAGACAAAAAAAATATTTTTAACTTTGAAAGATACATTTCTTTGAATATTTGAGTAGGGCTTTTTAGAACTACCCTTGTTTTTGGACCATAGCACACACCTAAAATTCTTTAATGTTCTCAAAATTGGCAGTCTGTTAGGCTTATTGTGTGAATGCGCTTGCTGACCTTGTACTGACTATGATTAGTGTGCATATTATATTGTATGTTTTGTGTTACGACTAAACAATGTTGAGTTAATGGGAATGACAAATAAAGTTTCGCTTATCTGCAGTCTTGGACTCTGCAAAGGCTGGTTATTGTAGAGAAACGAAACAAACATGAACAACAACAGTTGACTAGAAAATATATGGAACTTCCCATCAAATCCTCTGGCCAATTGTCTGCCTCTAGACCCCTGCAGGCATTCATTGACTGTTTTGTTTGACTCAAAGCAGTTTAAAATTCAGTATGTCTAAAAGAAAAACAGTTTATCATTTGACTTTTGCAACTCTTTTGATCTTGGAGATCAACACAAGTTATAGTTAAATTTGAATATATAAAATAACTGTATTGCATCTCAATGTTAGGGGTGGGTTGTTCCCTGTTTTTGTCATAATAAAGGTGAAAAAATGAAGATGGAACAACTAAGTACTTAGTTGTCAAAGCATTATTCAATACCCTATGAGGTGTCATTGGAAAAGAAAAATCTTTTATTATTTTTTTTAAGGTGAATAACGTTTTGACTAACCTTCAATAGCGTGAAAATGAAAGTATGTCTCAGCAATCAGCAATATAATCCTTAGTTGCAGTGCAGAGAATGAATCATGCAGCGTTGCAAACCTTTCCCTTACAACACGTTCAGTTTAAATCCAACTTCATTAGGTGACAAAATGTCATAATTATGTCACCAGCACATGGACAAAAATAAGTTTTGTAAGTGTAAGACTCAGAAAGTCACCAAATGCAACACTTTGTTTTCAGTATGAGATCATTTGACAGTCATGAGAGGGGAAAGCAGAGATTCTATGCCCACAGAGACTCAAGTGCTTGTGAATTGATCTTTGAAATCATCTGCCTGGGCTTCTACAAATATCTATGAAAAAAGAGGGCACTCTGAGGATCTCTATGAAATTCTGCTTGGTATTATTATGCAACAGGTCATTTAATGTAAAGTAAACACTACTAGATTACACAGCCAACTGACCGAGCTGAATTAGTGGAGGGATTGCCAGCTTTCTTTTATCAGTCCTTGGAACTTCATGTGACCTTCAGATTAGCTCATGGGTGGAGATCAATAAGTGTGTCTGGCGGTTTCCTTGAGGCTTGTACGGCCACCTTAGGAAACGTGGCCTGACCTCAGAATGATCGGACTCACTAGCGTAACATTTAAATGTCCCTTTAAAACAGTTTTTCTCAATTACTTTTTGCAAGGCCCCCCCTAGGAAGAAGAAAATGTTTCGCGCCCCCCCCCCCCCCCCCCACCTCCCACCCACACACAAAAACTAGCCGCGGTGACAATATATTAGGTCAGTATCTATAAAATTGTTTAAGTATACCTAAAATTGTATAAAATGATATAAAATGATATAAATCCACTTTCAATAAAAATTAACTTTATTTTGCCAGACAGAAACCCTGTTAAAGTCTAAAACAGAAAAGAAGCTTAAAGTGCCTGAAATAAAAAAAATCTGTCAGTCCTTATTTAAACTAGGAACATTTTGACTAACTGAACCATTTGATGCTGAGAAAAATAACTCAATTAAGTGACAATAATAACTGTAAATTGATCTGAAACATTAACAGAGCAGCAGCAATATATTTAAAGTTATTAGTCTGAAGATATAAATGAAAACATTGTGCAGATTTTTTTCCCCTTAATGATGGATTGTTTATTTACAATCTCATAAAGTGCAGCTGTTTACCTGCTGTCTTTATGTCAAATACTGACACCAACTAAACCACAGAAAAGAAAAGAATACATTTATGGAAAATAAAGACACATCATCAAAATGTCTACAATAGTTCATGAAAAATGACATTATTTGCATGAGCTGAGTCATCTAAAGTCACCCCATGATCCTGGTGTTGCGCAACAGAGGCAGTGCTCCGCGTATATACAGTGATATTTCTGCCACCATGTTGCAAACAAAACTTTCTAAGTTGCAAGTGAAAATATTAAATATTTGCTTTTCAATATTTTTTTTTGTTTAAAAAACTTTAAAATAAAATTTAGATCCACCACAAATACAGTTAAAAAGAACATTTTTTATTTCCATGAACATTTGATGATTTTTTTGATTTGAAATGGTTTATTTCAAGCAATCAAATAGGAATAATACACACTACGATCATCAGTTATACATTCCTACAATAACTAATCAAACTTTGGATAATTAGACATAATAATAAATATTGCTTGAAAGGGAGTGGAAGGAAGCAAACTTATATAATTCCACCCCTGTTCTACCGTAACCATTTTATAACATGACTTATCAATATCCGGTTCCAAACTTTTATCAGACAGAATTAAGAATCTTGCAATATCAACATCAACCAAATAAATTTTAAACATTTCAGAACATGGAGTCAATGTCAAGAGACCTTACACATAGAGCTGTTTTACTTTTAGATTTTAAACGTTAGTGTGTCTGCTAAGACTCAAACTATCCTCTCCTCTCGACAACTGCCCTAACGCACTCTGACTCTGATCGCTGCTATGGTGATGTTTAAACATCCTTTTAAAATAAAACTTTCCATAAATACGAAAATAAAGAAAATTTGAAACAGTAAGATTTCAACGAAGATTTCAAATCACGTTGACATTACATCAATGGGAGCCCTGAACTTGTTTTCTCTGCAACGAGATGCATCTAGAAGTGATGGAAGACAGTGACATCTGACATGTCTTCTTTATGTCTAGTCTAATCAGTTGTTTTGTTTTTGTTGCTGTCACTGCAGAAAACCCTGTTTCACAGAGATAGGATGTTGGAAATGGCAACAGGGTTTTAAGTGCTCTGGTGGCGATGTCAGGGTATTCTGCCATGACTTTAATCCAGAACACCAGCAGAGTTGCTGTCTTAAAAATACTTTTAAGGCTGCCATCATTTGCAATCTTTAGCCATTGATTTTCTTCTTGCACTGACATGCTGGATTCACCTGGTTTGTTGGCAAATGGGTTGTGGATCCAGTTCGTGGGTCTTTTGTAGTTGGGAAGTAGTGGTTGAACTCGTGCGCTGCAGGGCTCTCCTGTTGCTGTGTGTGCAGCTACCACCCCACACAGTGATGCAGCTCTCAATGGTTCCTCTGTAGAATGTGGTCATGATGGCTTGTGAAGCACCTGATCTTTTTAATTTCTGCAGGAAGTAGAGACATTGCTGACCTTTCTTTGGCAATGATGTGGTGTTGGCGGTCCAAGAGAGGTCCTCATTGATGTGTACCCCCAGGAATTCTGTGCTGCTCACTCTCTCCACAGCAGTACCGTCGATGATCAGTGGCAGGTGTTGACTATGGCCCCTCTGGAAGTTGACAACAATCTCCTTTGTCTTGCTGACATTTAGCAGGAGGTTATTATCTCTGCAACATTTTGTCAACAGATCTACCTCTCCCCTGTAGTTGGTCTCATCGCCCTTGGTGATGAGATTTACCAGAGTTGTGTCGTCTGCAAATTTCACAAGGTGGTTGGTGCTCTGGGTTGTTGTGCAGTCATGTGTCAGCAGGGTGAAGAGAAACTGACTAAGCACACAGCCTTGGGATGCCCCGGTGTTGAGAATGATTGTATTTGAGGTGTTGTTGCCGGGACGTACTGTTTAACAGCAAAGACAGGTTATCGTGCAACAGCTGAGCTCAGTTTCCCCCAAAATCCCTGCTAATGTTTGAAAATTGTCACCACAAATCCATTTTGGCTTTGAATACAGGTACATTTATGGCAACTGAAAAGACAGTTATCATTTTCCAATGAAGTGACCACATGGGTTCATTGAGCATGTTGAATATGGCGCACAGGAAAGCCAGTTTTGCGACCCATTCCTCATCACTGAAATGCGTTGACTTCTTTTTTGAGAGAAATCTTTGCAGCAGCTATAATTCCTACACTCTAGCCAGCGATTTCCCTTGGGATAACCATTTTATTTCTGTGTATAGGAGAAGGCGTCTGCATAGGAGAAGGCGTCTGAAACCATTTCCTCACAAAGCTGCTCATACAGACGTGAATTAAAGGCTTGTGCTTTGACGTGGTTAATTACTTTAACAATATCCTTTAACACGCTTTTCAATTCCGGTGCCATTTTTCGGCTTGCCAGCATTTCCCTGTGAATGATACAATGTATCACATTTAGGCACAACTGCCTTAACATGGCGTCACAGCAGCAGCTCTGTCTGTGCATATGCATATATATACACAAAAGGATCATTTCAGTTTTCCTGATTTATCCCTATCCAGCGCCTTGAACAGTTCTATGGATGTGTTGGTTGACAATGATAGCACACATAACATACTGTATCCTCATGCACATCCTTCTGATATACATGTATATATCGCACATGCACAAGTAGTATTGCCTTGTTGTCAACATCTGTAGATTTGTCAACCTGGAGTGCATACTCTGGGGACATTTTAATCCTCTCCAACGATTGAGTCTCGACGTCTCCGAAAGCTTCATTGCCTCGTTTTAGAGTCAGCGGGCTTGCTATGTGAGAATTGCCTACCGGGATGAAACCATATTTAAAGTCGGATTCCTGGTATCGTCTGTAAAAAGCTTCTTTTTTCTGTGGAAGTAGGCTCTTTTCCAGTCTCTTCACTGGTTCATTTCCCGTTTTGCAAAGACAAGACGTCTGCTTCTTACTCATTTTGCTTGCTGGTGGGTTCAATTTTGCCGAGCAAATGACCCAGACATCACAGAGAGAACCATTTCTAAAAATAAAGGATTTTTTCAAAATAAAAGATCGTCAAGGCTCAGATTATAACACTGAAAACTCAACCAAGTTTCAGATCAACTTTCAGGGCAAATGTTTTTTTTTTTTTTTTTTTCCAATTTTTGGTTTTACATACATCCTGATTAATTTTGTCTTTGTTTTCAACACATAGGAACATTTTCTAGATGCCTGCATAATACAATTCCTAAATGTCACTTTTACAAGTTTACAAAAATCAGCAACTTTATTTTATTGAATCTTCATTCTCTGTAAAATGTTTGCGGCTGGTTTAAATGTGGACTTTGTGCTGAAAATTTTCCCTTTCATGTCAAATGGATGCTAACAACTGGATGCAAACTTCAGCTGCGTCCAACTTTTAATGATGATAGATGAAGCAAAATAAAATGACACAATCGTTTTGCAAAAGTAGAAAACAAATTGCAAATATTGAAGAAACAGATACAGTTTAGATTTAGTTTAGTTGTGGCAAAAAATTTATTGTCTTTATTCGACTCTCGTGAGAGAAAATGAAAACAATTAATATTCAGGTATTTCCATTCATAATGCACACATAAAAAGATGCAGTGTATAGTTGGAGCTGGCCGCATTTGTTTTGTGAACAAACTGTTTAATGAAAGTGTGCTGCTGACTGGACAGCAAATTAATGACTTCCCACTCCAGAGGGGAATCAGGATGATTCTGCATCATGTAGATATTTATGCAATTGCATTTATTTACGTGTTGCAGTACTTATTTAATTGACAATTTGAAATCATAGAATGGAAAGATGAGTTTTATTCCTTGTCCTCACCCTGGTCCTCACCAATGCATCTCAGCATTGTGTGTCCAGTTGTGTCTATTTTGCAATAATACTGTCAGCAGGCCTCTGCTTGATCAATGTACTTGTCTTTAATGGGCTTTTCATTAGCAAGTCATCAATAAGCTGCCAGTGACATAGTCAATGTCACAGATTTGGCAAAAGGAAAGGAAAAGTCTCTCAGACAAAAAAGAAACTTTATATTAATTCACAATTCAAAAATAATCAATTATTCCCTACAATGCAAAATGTATGATCAAAAGAGAAAAATAATGAGGACAGCAAAAGAGATAACTTTAGTCGCTTTTCAATTATTTTTTTTTCTATTTTAATGTAGCACTATCCAAACTAGTAAAAATATTCTGATTATAAAGTATCTCACAGATAGCTAGTAGAAAAGAACTCATTCTGTAAGGAGATGGATGAGGTGATCCAGGATTTTCGTAGAGGATAAAGCTTGGCAATAGAGGGAGACATAATCGTACATGTGTTTTAGAAAACAAGATGACAAGGAAGTGATGGGTAACTTTGGTGTTCAGGAAGACAGGGATCCAGAAGGACAGATGATGGTGGACTATGCTGAAGGCCATGTCACACAGACACTATGTACACTTTTGCGCATGTTGCACGGATGAAAATTGTTCATGCGTGAATATTTCATAAGAAAGTCTTTCACAAGAAAGTTTCCCAGATGTATCACAAGTGAACCACATTAAAACCACAGAAGTATGAATAAACCATGGGAATAACACGTAAATCAACGTGAAACCAAATTTGCCCCAAAACCTTTGCGTCAAATATGTAATGTTAATGCGATATGTGCACCGTATATGCAATATAAAAGGTATACTTTGGTGGTAAACGTGTGAAAAGTCTGTTAGACATAGGTGGAGCGGTCGTGGAAAGCCACAAAACTGTATATGCATCTTGCAAGCATTACGCACAAAGATTTACGTAATAATTGCTTACACACTGGACTAAACACATAAACTGCAAGTTCTGAACAACCAAAACCGAATTAACGTAAAGACCTGTCGGCCGAAACTCTCAACGGACATCTGTGGACATTGCCGAACACAAGAAACACTTATGAATTATTTATATTATGCATGTATCACGAAAGACTTAAATTTCAGACATGGGAAATGCGCAAAATGTAAAAAGTAGCTGTGTGACATGGCGTTTAGATAATAGGATTGGGGATGGGTGAACAAATGTGTCTCAGAAAAGGGGGGAGCCTAGGGTGGCATAAGAATAGTACAATGTGACTACATCTTGTGGAACAGTTGTAATCAATTAAAGGTAAGTGATTACAAAGTCTGGGCTGACACAACTATCTTAGTCTTTAAATGCACCAAAAACATTGGTAAAATGCTGCTAGAATTTATTTAAAAAAAAGCATACATTTTCTATTCTGACTTCATTGTGTGCAAGGCCACAGAGGTTGCGCTCAGCTACTTCAGTGCAAAGGAAGGGCACACTTTGAATAGTTTATTGTGGGGCAACACATAGACAAACTCATTCATACTTAAGGGTCAATTTTAGTAATCAATCAACCGATGAGGCAACAGCGCCAACCATGCCAATATCCAGCCCAGAAAACAGCCTTAACACCTGATAAAGCCACAACCACACTGAATATCCCAGAAGAAGCAGAACACACTATCCATGCATGCATTTTCCATGCCCCCTCGATTTCTTTTGGGGAGGGTCACAGGATGCTGGACCCTAACTCAATGTCTCTAAATGTGGTAAAGCATTTACATTTTCCCATGACTTTTATACCTTCTTTTACTAGGAGGTTATCTGTAATGAAGTAAGAAATAGTCATTACCAACCCCTGCACTGAGTACTAGGTGTTCAAATAGTCTGCCATAAAAGGAGTGGATATCTATATCAATCTGGAATTTAACACATTGATCTAATACTAATAATTATGTAAGGAGTTCAGGCTGGAGAAAGAGCTCTAATTGCTCAGCATGATTACCTTAAGCTAAACACTATGAGGACACCATGAAGACCTTCCACACCAGTCCCTGTTATCAGCTGTACACAGATGAATTAGTCAAAACCCCTCCTGACAACTTGGGCAAAATCTGAAAGTTTAGAAATATTTCATAGTGCATTATTGTAGTCATCACAGACTGTCCACTTAAACAATCTACTTAGACAATTTGCTGTTACTGCTAAAGTTGAAAGATAACTTGGAGAAATATCTAGTGGCAATGAAATCCATGTAAGCAGTGTAGGTTAGGCTTTGACTGTAATGCATTACTAGTGGGCAGTGACATTATGACCTATATTATTGAAGAGTGTAAAATATTACAGATACAAATTTGTGATAAATTTACAGGTGCTGTAATAGAAACTTGTTAGAACTATTGACTGTTTATAGAACCAGACTGAGTGACCCTGCGACAGACTGGCAACCTGTCCAGGATGTCCCCTGCCTTCGCCCACAAGTGGCCGGGATAGGCGGTCGGAACCTATCCCGCAAATCAAAGGGTAGATGCCCACAAAATGGAAGAAGATTGATGGATGAACTGAGTGACCCTTTCTCCACTGGCTCAATGATCCTGTAGACTTATTGAGAAATAAACAGCTATTCTATTTGTGAGAATAACCATTCTTCCTCTGATACCTTTTGTTTTTCTTAATCCTATTTGCTTTTAATGTTATATTTTTCTTTAGTGAAATTTATTCAGTTTATAATCTAAGATGCTTGACGTCTCCAGGATATCAATATAAAAAATACAAATAAATAACCTCAAGACCTTCTTGTTTCTTTAAGTCAGAAGAGTTTTTATGCCAATGTCAAGGATCTATAGACTTAATCAACAAAGGATATATTGCAGACTTGAGCCCTACTGTAGATGGGTTACCATGACAATGTAACAGCTATTTGCTCCATGTTTGAAAGAGACTGGGTTCATTTAAAGGGTAAAAGAAAAGTGATATGGCTAGTGACTTTATAACAGAGTTTTTTTTGTGTTCAAAACACCCCCTGAACCCTTCTAATGCTCCTTTTAGTAGGAATCTTGAGGTAAAGTTTGGCAAACATTTTAAATTTGACTAATAGATCAGTGCTGTAGTCCAGCCCTGTTTTCATCAATCTTGTTTTTATAACTTATTTAAGTCAAGCAACATCTTCCCTTATATAGCCTTGATCAAGTGATCCATGCTTTCATCTGACTAGTCTCTCCTTTGCCGTCTAGTTTGACCAAAATTCAGCTGTCCGCCTTTTAACAGGGACCAGAAGGTGAGAGCATATCACACTGATTCGCTCTCAACGATGGCTGCCTATGATTTTTAGAAATGTTTTTAAGCTAATTGATTGGTTTAATGTGATATTTTATGCAATCATTTTCCTTAAACAGATTGAAGATTAAAAACGTTTTGCATTATGTTTTTTTTTTTTTTTTTTTGGAGTAATAGGTTAAACACTAGTCTTAGTACATGGTGCACTCCAATGCTCAAAATAGCTCACCCTTGCTCAAAATGAATAATTTCTAATAAGCAATGCCCTGAATGTCATAAGCTTTAATTAAACACTGGTTGACATTTTAATGTTGAATATGAAACCGGTTGACCTTAATAGTCCACCTGACTCTCAAGAGAATCCCAAAACGGATTGTTAAGGATGGTATTGGGAAAGAATGTGTTATGTGGGCTAAATGAACTTTAAAATAGGATAAATTACAGAAAGGAAGTTGTTACTATGGGTCCATGAAATTGAAAAAACATTATTTTTAAGGCTAATAAATTGTGTTACCATATTTCCGGGCTAAATTAAAATCTCAAGCAAATTAATAACCAAGAGCTGCAGAAATCCAAGCGACTTGACAATAGCAACAAGTAATGGAAAAAAAGAGGGGCATGAAAGTAATACTAAAATAGATCTATCTAGATTTGGATATATGGTTGTCAATTTTAGCAAAAGTGTCTGTCTATTTATTATAGCATGGATTGTTTATTTTACCAAGGTGTGTTTAGATGACAGCTACCTAATGCAATGAGTCTGATTTACAACATTATTTAACCTGCATAATATGCAAAGGGATAAACATACAAGACTCATTTAAATACAAACAAGAGAGAAAAAAAGGGTTTTGAAATCCATCAAATGTGGTGCAATTTGACAGGGCACATTTCATGTAGAAAGTTGTCAGATTTATTAGGTTGCAGTACAGAACTCAATTCTTGTGGGAATATGTGCACCAACTAGTGAAAATAATGTTTTTAAAGGAGATATTTTAATAGTATAAAATCATTTCAAATGAAATCTAATGTCAGAAGTCAGACCGCAAATTCGTAAAATAATATTATTCTAGGTATATACAGATAAAACAGTCTAATTATAAACAGTCATTTGCATAAAATATATTTTTTTTTCCCCCAAGTGGATGAACGTATAGTCCTTTATGTGCAAAGATCCTTAATAAAGTGAGTTTAATTGCATGCACACACAAATAGATCCGGCAAGTTGTTTGTTTAGAATTAGCAGGGGATCAAGTAGGAACACAACACCCGCCGCAGCCCTTTATGCACAAAGTTGTGCCGGCTGACATCTGCCTTTCAGAAGAGCTCAAACGAACATGAAAACAGCCATTGTGATGGTAAATAAATCCCATGGCATGTGTTGATTTATTTGCATCTACGTTAAGCAGCAGTTTGCATGTCTCTCCCTAAGAATGAATATTTTGTAAATGATTCTAAAGAAAATGCATTAAGTGGATTACACACATTATTTTTCCCCTTTTTAACAGGTAAAATTTGTGTTGGAGCCAATGATTAAATGAACATTTTTTCAAGTATTTGTGGATGGTGTCAAGTTGAACAACTTTTAGTGGTATATTTAATCATGTTGCAAAAGGATAATTTTGTTTTTAAAATATTAAGTCAAACACTAATTGCAGAAAAAAAAGGATTGCTTTAGAACATTTATGTAGGGAAATTTTGAATTTATTAATTGTAGGACAACTGTGAAATGTTTGTTTCTGACGCTTCATACACATCTTGATAACATGTTTAATAACTTGTATTTTCATTTTAACGTATCTTTGCTTTAGCAACAAAATCCTTCTTCCACTTTTTCCTCCCACATGACAACAGTGTTAAGCCATTCTGATCAAAAGTACAAAAACTCATCCGTACATTTGTGTTCTTTTGTTCTGATTTTAAATGTACCTGCAATACAGTCCTCCATAGTTTATTACAGGAGTTATGTTCTAAAAATGTTCTGTAATAGATGAAATCTGCCAATTAGTCTGCTTTATGTATTACAAAAATAAAAATATTAAGGGTAATAAAACCCCTAACTACACACTTTATACAGTTTTCTCAGACGGATATGAACATTTTGACAAAATCTTGTCTAAAAATGTTGTTCAAAAATAAGTCCAGCATAGAATGAAAAAAAAAGAAAGATCAAAAATCAATGTAAATTTGGCAAATCTGATGCATTCTGTTCTGGAAGTGACAAAGTAATGGCACTAAGCTGATTCATTGCCAAGGCCAACAGCCAATGAGGAGGCAGAACACAAACCGCTTAAAAAAAAAAAGCTTTCCCTCTTAAAAACCAAAACAAACACAAAAAACATCAAAACAGCAGGACTACGACAGTTGAACCGTGTTATAGTTGGCGATCAGTGTATCTAAAACACTTTAACAATCCATTGGGTTTTTGTCGTTCTGTGACAATCAGAATCAGAAATACTTTATTGATCCCACACGTGGGAAGGTTGTTTGTCACCATAGCAACTGACAGCAGAGGGAAAAACAGACTGAAATGAAATAAAAAAAAACAAGAACAAAGAAAATGTAGCATAAATGCAAACATCAAGGTAGTATAATTTAAAAAGCTATTTACAGAACAGTGCAGGTGAAAAGATGTGCAAAAGAAATGTGCAAAATAGAAAAAAACTAAATAAATAGAAAATAAAAATGTGCAAAGGTTATCTTTTGCATTGTGAGTTGTTGTACAGGGTTATTGCATTGGGTATGAATGATTTTTGGTACCGGGCAGTTTTGGAGCGGAGCTGTCTGAGCCTCCTAGAGAAGGAGCTCCACTGTTTGTCCAGAACAGGGTGGAGAGGATGCTCTGGGTTGTCCATGATTGAAAGGAGTCTGTTCAGTGACCTTGCACCAGACAAAGTCTTGTACCACGGGTTTGTTTTCCAGGACAATGACTTTAATCTATTGATTGAAAACTGTTTGTAGTCCTAAGGCCACTTGAATTTTATTCAGCTGTATCCCATCGAGCCAAAGCTATCATGTTATACAGCTATTTATCTGCACTGTCAGAACACCAACTCCGAGCATTCTCTGCAGGAACATTTGCAGGGCGATACATTTCTAAAATTACACACCAAACTGTTGTCTGCGTCTGTGAAAAGCCTATTCTCATTTTACAGAAAGGTGTTCTCCTTCACTACTTTTAGCTCTAAATGCTTTCATGCCTTTTCTTTACAAAAGAAAGAAAGAAAAATGACATTGATTGCAATGTGCAACTACGAATCAAGAGTGAAAGCAAACCTTTTAAGGCAGAAGAATTTGATTCTCCAGATAAACGCTAAACTCCTTAAAACTAGTCTTCTCTTCATAGCACTTTATAGAGCTTTTCATTCATTCACTCATTTTTGCTTTCCAGTGTTGCTTGTTGACAATTTTTGACTTTTGTCTTTGTTGAGTTATGGAAATTGTGTTTTTGGTGTTGAGCATGAGCATTTTTCTCATGATGGAGGACCGTTTTGAATTATGAGCAGACAAAAAAATGCAGCTTGAAAAAGCTGGGAAGGCTGCATCCTTTTGCAGACAAATAGATGCACGTACGTTTTCCTCGTATACTGTACGGCTGGAGAACTCCAATATTGTGGCCATTTTTGTCACACTGCTAATGTTAGCTTGGGAACATGTGAGGTTGTAAGCTAGCTGGAGAGGTGTAAATAAAGGCTTAATGGGAAATGAGCGCTGGCTTACTTCCACACCAACAGTCCTGCCCAGAACTCAGATGCAATTTTTTCCACTCTGCAAAAACAATATATCTTACAAAACAACAGTCTTTTTTTTTATCTAAACAACAATCATACTTAAAAAACCAATGGGAAGGCTTTTGCAATAGATCAAAAGATGATCAATATTGCATGCAGACACAGATAAATCTTACATGTTGTCATCTTCTGCCATTGAATCCCTTTCAGGGACACGGGGCTGCCGGAGCCTAACCCGGCTCCGTGTGGGCGAAGGCAGGGTACACCCTGGACAGATCACAAGTATGACGCAGGGCCATAATCACACACCCATTCACTCTCACACCTAGAGACAATTTAGAGTTGCCAATTGACCTATGAAGCATGTTTTTGGACAGTGGGACGAAGCCGGAGATCCCGGAGAGAACCCACGCATGCACAGAGAGAACATGCAAACTCCACACAGAAAGGTCCCCCATTGGGTTCAAGTCCCCCAGCCAGGGCTTGAACCGGGGGCCTTCTTGCTGTGAGGCAAGAGCGCTTACCACTGCACCACTGCGCAGTGTTGTTTTGTTTTGTTTTGGCTAAAAACGAAAATCATAATTAAAATACAGATGGGAAGGCTTTTGTAATAGATCAAAAGATGATCAATATTACATGCACACATAGATAAATCTTACATGTTGTTTGTTTAGAATTAGCCAACTGCTACGCTAAGCCGTGCTTCGAAAGCTGATTTTTATAAAATAAATATTAAAGAATTTTCTTTCCCTTTCGGCTCTTCCCATCAGGGGTCGCTGTGGCGACCCCTGATGGGAGAAGGTTGCGCCCATCCTGACGCAACCTTCTCAATTTAGCCGGGCTTGGGACCGGCACAGAAGCAGAGAAGGGAAATAAATATTAAAGAATATTAAATTTAAATGAACTTGATAAATAAGTTTTTCTAGGGAACCTTTTTATTTCATTAAGGTACTGTGTAGCATTGCCACAAAATGTTCTCAATCACAGAACTGTTTTTAACGCACCTATTTTTCTGAAGTAAAAGAGCATTTTAGGAGTTTTTGTCAGATTTATAAACATGAATTATGTCACATGACAGAAAACAGGGACATTTTGTGTTAATCTATCCTTTTTCCTGGATTTTTGCTTCCCCTCATCTCACTGTCTCTGGCTTTCGCTGCCTAAAATGAAATTTCACAAAAACTCAACGGGACTGAACATTAAAACAGATGATGCTCGATTGGAGGCTGAGGATAAAACGCTGTGACTGATGTTAAATTAGGTGTGTTATCAGAGGGCGCACAGAAAAATGCAAAGATTCAATTAGAGTGAATTTGATTCCAGCTGCTCTCCCTCAACTGCCATTCATTGACATTCCCTTTTTAAAGTCTGTCCTGCAATAACAGCAGCTGCTGGAAGGAACAGAAACCACTATCAGTCAAAAGAAAAGGACGGATCGTGTTGCTTGTCAATTAAACCAGTTTACCTGCTACTGGAAAGTTATGGCCATAATATGCATTGAAATTGCAGGTTTTAGGAGAAATCTTTCAAAAAAAATTGTCTAAGTGTTCTTTTCCTTGAAATATTTGGCCTACAAAGTGACACCTACAGTGCAGGAAAGGTAAAGATCACGGTGATATGCAGCCCATTATCAAATATGAGGCGATTCCGGACTTATGTTCAAATGCAGCAGAAAGAAACAGGAAACATCCTTAAATTATTCAATGAAACCCAACTAATGCAAAGGGTGAGAGTGTATTTGTGTTCATCATTTGTTCCAACATGAGACACACTTGGTGTTACAGTTTCAGTAAAGAAAAAGTTATATTAAATGTTGATTATTGGGCAAAACATGCTTGAAAATGTGTTGACCAATCTTTTCCTTCCTTAGACTTTAGAGTTTTCTTTACTGAGTAAATATTTATTTTCTGTAATAAGGCTCTTTGAGATCATTGGCTCTGCTTTTGACTTGCCTTATTGTGTTTTTCAGCTCAAGACTGCTGCGCCCATTTCAGATGCAATGCATTAAATAATGTGTGCATAAGAGCTTTTTAAGCAAAGGTCAGTAGGTCATGGAAGAAGGGTGCAATATGACTGAGTTGGTATGTTATTCTCTCGAGTTTTTGGTCCGAAGGAAGGGGGTCCAAAGGCAATTTTAAGATCGTAGACCCTTTAGTGATGCACATTTTTGTTGTTGTTGACATCTCTTACTTTAAATTCAGGTAGTAACGTGATATTAAGCTCAGTCATGAATGATAAATATCTTCTAATTGCCTGAAAAAGGAGAGTAATGACTAGCAATCCCAGAATACATCAGGGAAGTGGAAAAAATAGTCACAAGATTGCCCACACCATTCCATCATGAAGTGCTGAAAACAAGAACACAGTGACGAGTTCACTGAAGGATTCCAACACCTTTTAAACTGTTTGTGTCCATAGAGGGGACCGATGACTAATATTAATTTTCATGAACAATTCACCCTCTACCCCTCACTTTATCTTTCTCTCTCTTTGCCTGTGTGTGTATGTGTGTCCCTGTTTGTGTTCTTCTTGGCCTTTCGTCTCTCTGGACCCCCGAGACTCGATGTGTTGCTATTTGAAGCCCAGGACCCAGTTTCACTGCTAAGCTGAGCCATGCTTCCAAAACTGATTTAAAAAAAAAAAGAAAATATTAAAGAAATGGCAGAATGAGAGGGAGGGTGGAGGTTGATGAAATTAAAATCTCTCTAAATAGTGCAAAGAAGATTGGAGGGAAAAGAGACCGACCCAAGGTTGTTCCCATTGCTTTGAAATACCTAACAACTCAATTTTTCTACAGTTGTGAGAAGTCTCCTGACTTTGATTTCATTGAAAGTTTAGGTTTGACTTCACCCCCCCCCTGAAACACCCTAAAAACCCCCTTTAACAATAATTGGGTTTTTGGTGTTTTTAACATGTTCTTGTGGCATTTGTCTCATGATGGAGGACACAGATAAAGAAAATTCTGTGTTTTGGGTAACAGATTACAAAGTAAGGAATTACAGCTCAAATTTTGGTAGTAAATTAACAGTAGTGGACTGCAGAAACTCTTGTTACTTCATTACTTAGGTTTTGCAGACTCTAACATTTTCTCTCGGCCAAATGAAAGGAAAAGATTAAAAAAAAGAACAAACGGAAAAAAAACAAGAACGGAGTAACTGGAGCATACGCATACACATGCACACTAATGAAGATGGAGATCCGTCAAAGTACAGACATGCCCTTATTGGTGTAGTCTTTCTTCGCTTCAAATCAGAGTCAGATGGCTCAAACATGAGAGATGCCGTGAGGAGCAGCAGAGCAGAGACCTGTTTTGTATAAACGGCTCTCAGAGTCGAGCTGGAACCGTTTCTTTTCTAAATTCTTTCACCTCGTCTTAGGTCACTACACTTGTAGCAGCGCAGAACTGTGCTTAAGGGAGAGAGACAGGTGCAACAAGACAAATCAACATCCACACAGAAACGTGAAGGAAATGAGTGACAGCATGGAAAGAAGCAACATCGAAACCATTTCACTTTAATGGAGAATACAAAGGCAGAGCCTTTAGCCTTGGTCTAAAGCCTTAAAAGGTTCCAAAAAACAACCAAAAAAATGAAACGGAGAACTGAGAAAACCTTCTCCAAAACAGGACCATTACTGACTGAAGGAACCAGAAGACCTTCATAAAAATGATGATCAAAATATCGAGTTTTAATAGGTCAACTGTCCCAATAATAATTGTAAAGCACAGCACGTCAGTCTTTCTCTTGTTGTTTTGATCCACCCTCCTTGTTTCCCAGCTGTTGACTGAAAAGATCTTCAGTCAAGTGGATACAGACCAAATGCGAGGTTCGGGACTCAATCCGGAGCAAATAAAGCGGTTGTGATACGGAACAAAGGATTTTTCCAGTATGAGTACGCCCCAAGATTAAAACTGCATTTCTGAGTTGTTTCTTTTCTTTTCTTTTTCAAATCATTGTGAATCAGGAGCAAACAAAAATGTAAAAGCTACAGCAGGAGGCCACAAGCTCCCTGCTCTGCTCTATTCTTCCACTGGTTGACGACTAGATTCATATATCCTTGTTTTTTTCGTCCGAGTTGGCTTCTGGCTCAAAACTGTACAGCTGGTTAGCTCCAATATTGCTCACCATGTTGCCTGTAATGTTAACTTGGGGGTGTGAATTTAAACAAAGGGATAATGGGAAATAAAGGCAGGCTTACTTCGTGCCAACAGTCCTGCCAAAAACTCAGAGGTGAATTTCTAATTTGCTGCCGCTTTGCAGAAACTGTCCTGGAAAACAACACTTTTTTTGGGGATAAAAACTGCATAATCATAATTAAAAGACCACTGGGAATGCTTTTAAAATAGATCATAACATGATTGGAGCGGAACTTTGAATAAAAACTGCAAATGTTCCCATGTACATTCTGCTACAGTTTAGAACCGCCAGCCGAGCGCCCAGCAGTTCGTGTCTAAGTCAGTATGGAACAAAGAATACAATTTAGCCTAAATAGCCGACAAAAAAATCTGATTAATCACGTAGGAAATCAGCTGATTCATAGGTGTCTGGCTGATTCTTCGGTACAAACACAATAGAAGTTAAATGAAATGTGATGACTACATTCTTCTGACAATCAGGTTTTTCTAAAAATCCACTCACCAGGGGTCAAACCCATAGTTGAACTCTGGAGGAATAAGTTGATGGTTAAATCACCAAACTTTTACTGACTCCAGTGTGACAACTGTCAGATATTTGCTTTTTAATAAAGGATGCATACAACCCAAGGTGGTAGCAATGCGTTTGCATTATTTTGATGTAGGAGAACCCTGCAGCAGCGCTAAATTATGACAAAATATGCATGTTGTAATTGTTGCAATGTTGATTTGCTGACCCTAAGCAAAGCTTGAAAATTGTTAAGTGAAAAACAGTTTGACTTCTTTGTAAATCTGCTCCATATTGGATGAGAACCAAATCTATATAAGAATACATTTAAATTGTCCCTGCATGTGGCATTAAAAAAAGACATACCTTTTGCCTATTTCCTTTGATGGAACACATTAAGACAAAAAAATGTAATAAAATGAAATAATACAACACTATTTCTACACCTATCACAATTTAGAGATTGTGGATGATTAAGGTTAATAACACTGCAAAAATAAATCAACTTCACATCTTCGAGTGAGAGATATCACCTCCTTCATACGTCCTTCTGTTTCACAGAAGCAATAAGATAAATTTAAATATATAATGTGATACTTTCAATTTTTTTTTTTTGGCATAGTTACTTTAGTGAAGAAAATCCTACTTGTTAGAATTCTTTTTTGTACCACAAATATAGCAGCAGCAGGTGGTTTAGTTATCATTTGAGTAGTAAGTCTATGTTCATTCTTTGATAACTGCTTCTCTTAAGTGTATGTGTACAAAATATAAAATAACACAGCAAGCATAAGTAATGGTTTGAAAGTTGAAAAGGGAAAACAAAAGGCTCACATACATCTCCTGGCCAACTAAACTTTATTGTAGCATTTTTGCCAAAAAAGATTCATTTTAAACTTTAGTCAAGGCATTTTTTACTACCATGGACTTGCATGCATGAGGAAACTGTGATGCAACAAAACGGAAGTCATCAAGAACTAATTATGGGTTTAAGCTAAATCAAGACATAGAGAAACCTATTTTTGCTCTCAAAACCTTGTAAAATGGAATTAAATGGTAGCGTACACACGTCTAATAAGCCCTGCTAATGAATGGGATTTAACTTGATCAGATCTTTCACACTGCGTTTCTGGCTGCAGGCAGATTCAACAGAAAGCTGCAAAAAAATCTGACAACAAATGTAATGGGATGACAGATTTTTTGCAGGTTTTTTTAAAATCACCATCCTAACCTCTCTCTTTAAGAAAAACAACAGAAATTACCCCCAAAATATTAACAGGTATAAACGTGATGTCTTTAAAAAATAAAAGTGAAAAAAGTAACGTAAATTAAGAGCATATAGGGATACAGATATGTTGCTGTTAAATATTTTGTATCATTTAAGTGACTGCAAATGAATCCTGATTGCGCACTCAATTAAACTGAGGCATGGATTTAAGAGCACAGGCCATGTTTCTTTCAGTCTCTGCGGTTGCTTCACGCTGGAGCTGTGCCATATGGTGCAATCTTGGGGCTTTTTGAAAAAAAGAAACTAATGGGAAACAAGCTCATTTCCATTTTGGAACATTAATAATTTGCCATGCTGAAAATAGTTTCATAATTTAGTAAATGCTACCCTGAATGGGATACACTCAACAAGGACGGGAAGAAAAGAAGAAGGAGAAGAGGAACGGAGGCATAGATGCACAGGTAAAAGAGAGGAGCAACACTTAGAATAAATGATGGAAAACAAGTCAGACAGACACGTTTAAGGCTTTTGGGTGCATTACTTCTCTTTAAAAAGGAAACTTGATTTGAGCATTAGCTACACATGTTCTTCTGATTTAGCTCTATTCACCTTCTCCAGTCCTGTTTTTCAGTATTTTTTTTCTGTTTTTCAGATGGACTCAAATGATATAAAAAGATAGATAAAAGTAGCCCATATTTACTTATTTTTTTGGTCACAAGAAAAGGCAGACGGCTGGATCCAATGGCTGGAGGTTTATTAGCTCAGCTAAAAGACCACTAATCAGGGTCAGGCAGGCAGAGGAGAGACAGGGTGGTCAAAATCCAGGTAAGAGTCGGGGCAGACGGCAGGCAAACAGAGTCAGAAACAGGGTCAGGAGACGAACAGGTCCAAATATAACGCTCGATAAAGAAGGCAGAGTGGCACAATCAATACATTCAGTGGTTGATAAGTGAATGATAGTCAAGTGTGATTAGAATTCAGATGGTTACCGCTGGTGACCAGAGGGAGAGACAGATCTCTGACTTCTGACAGTTTTACCATTATGTGATGTAATCAAATAAACTACATAGACTATGAAGCATCAAAACATTTAAATTACTTTTCGTTTTATTTGATAATTTTAAAGTAAAGATCATCTTGAAACTTTTAAATTAGCTTAGCCAAACCTTCGCTAAGTTAATTCTTAGCCAATTCTTCTTATTGTAATAGTAGAAATGTTGTTATTTTTTTGTACTTTAGTATCAATAGAAATTCCAACACCAGGAACAAAAGAGAACCATATTTGATTCAGGCCTTTTTCCTCTAACTAATTACATGTGGACATTCAAAATATTAAATTAATAGCAAAAACTTTCTACTGAAACAAAGTAAAATTCTGACATGCCAAAAAAGCATCTAAAAAACATGAAAAAAGTCAAAGAACAATCAGCTTTTTAGCCTGCTGATACAATCAAGTAGACATATCTTGTTTTTTGTCTGATATCAAATGTATTTAAATATATTTTGCATATTCAATTTTATTTATTTTTGTATTTTTTTTAGATATGGCTACTATCTTTGAGATGTCCCAGAAATAAGGCAAAAGTGGGGTTTGCAGCAGACAGTCGAGTGATGTCAGTCTCTGGTGTATCACACATGATGTCAGCTCTCTCCAAATAATTACCGACTCTCACCATGGCTGCTTCTGTAATAAGTCTCTTTGGGAGTATGAGTTAAGGACTACAATATGACTTATCCAGGCCCTTCAAACACCCTGACAACCACAACCCCTTGGCTGTTGTCTTTGGATGGCAATATTAGCCACTTCTTTACTACTGCCACTGTCTTCATGTTGTCTGTGGAAGGAGGATAAACCTGAGAGAAAAAAACTTTCATTTGCCTTTGTGTCAAAGAGAATGAAGTGATGCTCCCTGATGAAAGATGCATCACAGTAAAGGCCCATCACATGACGGGTTGGCACATCGTTGGCATAAACTGACTTGTTTCCTATCTGTATGTGTAGAGCAATCTTTCAGTTGCAGTGTGGATGGTTGCTGATTCAAGAAACTGCTGTATTGTAATAGGCTGACTGTTAAAAAGCTGTCCTTCATAAAGTAGCGACAACAAATAACTCCACAGCCACTTTGTTGTCTGGGAAGCAATATGTGAATGAACGCCTAGTGACCGAGAAATGACTCTGCTGTTCATCACAAAGGAAAACACGAATTAGTCATCTTGCTGAGTTTGAGAGGTAGTTCTGCTTTTCTTCCTTCACAGCACCGCAGACACACTTATGAGTTTCCTTTTGAAAATGCTGAGAATGTTTGACACAACATTCATGTAATATATGGATTGTAAAAATAATAAAGCAGAAATTAGCAAAAACGAATAGCCCTATCTAACCTTTTACAAAAGAAACAGAGAAGAAACAGCTCACAGAAAGCTGTAAGGTTTAAACATTTTTTAAGCATTTAATCAAGGAAATAAAAAACTGTGGTTGCAGAAAACAGCCTGGATTGACTGGTTTTGATTGGCCATCACGGTTTCAGAGGAAGAACAAAATGAAGACTAGCTTGTCGTTAGATAATCTGTATCCCTGGTACATGAGACAGCCTCCTTTTTTTGAGGGCTGAAAAACAAACCTAGATGGCTTTTGCATAGCTAGGCAAAACAGGAAAATGTGTCCTAAATGCAGCCCAGCCCCAGATCGGTGTCCATGTAAAAAGTCTGTGCTGCAAGGAAATGACCATCAGGTTTCTTGAGGTGGAGAATTGGCCCTGTGAAGGCCCTGAGGGTTGTATTGCCTTTAACAGATGAAAGACAACAGCAGAACCAGGAAGATACAAGCATAAAAATGAATGGATGGACAAATGGATGGACAGATGTATGGGTTGATAAAGTAATTTGCTATTTGGTGTGATCAGCAGCTACTGTTAAAAAGAATAGTCATTTTTAAATGACTTACTTAAGCTTGTACACCAGAATTCAATGTAAGTATTGCTTCAATATGGTCAAGAATATGGGGACAACAGTGTCCAAAAAACAATGTCCTAAAATCTAATATATGCTAAAAAAATACAATTATTTTTAAACAACTTACAAGTCTAATTTGGGGCAAGATAAATATCTACATAAACACTGAAGCATTATCCTAAAAACATATAAAATGCGTAGTTCAAAGTGATTAAGCCAGCTTATCATTAGATTCTATTGTTTTTTTTACACAGAATAAAGCTGGACAGCCATAGCTTTCTTAGAAAGATTTTACTCTCTGCTGAGTCAAAAATACAGATTCCAGTTAGAAATAAAATGGCTAATTTCATTTCCAATACACTAAAGAGAACTAATTCATTATTGTATGTTATCCACATGTGTTACATTAGTAAATTTTTCGTAAATCATTGAAAGAAAGTCCTCGGTTAAATTCCAACTGTGCACAGTTTGCATGTGCTCCCTTTACATGTGTAAGCTTACTCTAGGAACTCCGGCTGTCCAAAAACATGCTTCATAAGTCCGTCCATCTATTTATCTTCTAAACCCATTTTTGTCCCCTTCGGGGTCACAGGGCTGCCGGAGGAGCCTAACCCGGCCCCTTGTAGGTGAAGGCAGGGTACATCTTGGACAGGTCGCCAGTCCTTTGCAGGGCCACAATCACTAACCCATACACACGTGCATTCACACCTAAAGACAATCTAGCTATATATCTGCAGCTGTAATGAGCCGGATTTACAGCATCAATTCTTATGAAGAGCGAAAAGGAGCTTGTTTGTGCTGATTTTGTTTTATATAATTTCTTTAACTAGATCTACCAAAACACTGAAAAAGTTTAAATCCTTTGACTGAAATAGCATTAAATGATGATTAAAGCTGCTCCTATAGGCAGAAGGGAGAAGTATGTGTGATGGTGGGTAAGATGGTGTTTTTGTTTCTTTTTATGTTAAAAATGGGGATAATTATTTTTTTTTGTGAGTAATGTTTGATAACAATAAAGAATTTTTTTATTCTGTTAAACCACTAAGTGATATCCAACAAATATAATTTAAAATTAAAAAGTTTTTCTATTTTTACATATAGTTTAGTCCCTGTATTCTTTGAAAATCTTCCTAACACAAAGATTGTATCAAACAGCTGTGAGGATGGAGAGAAAGACGAGAAAAGAGAGAAAGAATCAGGACAGATGGAGGAAAGAAACGGATTGGTCTTATGGTGGGCGTTCAGGGCAAAGCCAGTTCATACCGAGTCATTCATTTTCAAATAGTATTCTTAATAAAAAAATGTGCATTAGCAAGATGTTTAATTTATTGAAAACATTAAATAATTCTTGCTTGGCCATTTGATTTAGTGGAGAAGAACACAGGCAATAGGTGAAGGAGACAGACATGAGGTTGGTGATGCATCTAATAGAAAAGAGAGCAGAGATGACCTCAGGTAGGAATAATTAAATTATCACAAAAACCTAGATGCTCATTCTGGTTTACATTTTTGCTGAGCACATCTTCACTTATTTTGGGGAAACAAGTGCAGACATCCATGACAAGTCAGTCCCAACAGAGAAGAATAAGGAGAGATATTCAGATGAGGATGATGATAGAGATAAAGAGAGATGACCAGCGGATGATGAAGAGGGAGAAGAACAGAGAGGTACAGAGGAGAGGGCTGGGGCAAGGCATTACTCAGAAGATTCTTCTGAATGGCCTTCACCATACAAATTTGGGGAATCATTAAAGGCAAAACACGGTTGAAAATAGCTCACAAAAATGTTCTGCTGGGTCATATCCATAATCAGATAAGAAGTAAGAGATGTACACATTTTAACAATTAAAGTGTTGTGTGGATGTTTAGATAGCTTTAGGAGGGGTGGATGGGAAATATTTTTATGTGCTTCTATGTCTGTGTGATTGTGTGTGTGTGTGTTACATGGCCGCATAAACCTATGAAATTAGGTTAGTTGCGCCCCTGCCTAGAAAGACCTCAGACCTCTCAGTCCAGAAAAGTGCAGTACTAGGAAAAAATAGATATCATAAAGAGGACCTCAAGCTCTGGTGGCCCTGGTAGAGGACTCTAGCTTGGGTGAGAAACCACCTACAAAGAGTGAGAGGGCATTTATATATTATCTATCTATCTATCTATAAAGTATATATAGATATATATATATATATATATATATATATATATATATATATATATATATAAATTACATATATACACAAATGGTCTTCTTTGCTTTCCACTTGTCATTTGCCAACTGACTTGGTGGCAATTTAATCCACACATGTAGCAGTAAGAAGGATTTCCAATGCTCAATAAATTCAAGGCTTATTCTATTGCAGTGACTAGTGAAATGGTAAGCAATGCTATCAATCATGGAGCTCCCTGCTGTGTGATTCATAGTAATGTGTTTCAATTTAACATTCCCCTGAGGGTAGAAGAGAAAGGAAAGAAGGGAGGAGAACATCAAGTCTCCAGGCATCAAATTCCCCCCAACAATCAATACATGCAGTTCAAACAGCCAATGCTTCAGCCAGCCCAGGGAAAATAAATGTATTAAGGTAAAGAAAATGCATTAAAGAGAAAAGGAAATGTGCCATGGTGAAAAGGGAATAATCAAGAATAAGGTATCAAACAAAAGCTGAGGATCCAGAAAGATGTACTGCTGCTTCTAAGCAACACTTATGAGCGCTACAGCATCACATGCATTTGCTTAGAGGAGTAAAATCAAGATGGATTGTAAACAAGAAGACCAACGGATTGATGAAGGGAAATCAATGGCATTGCATGGGTAAACAGCACTGAGCCGACCTGTAATACTAAAGGGGATCTTAAAATCACAATATTTGACTTTTATGTTTTTATAAGAGTGTGAATAAAAAGTTAAAGAGAAGAAATTTAAATATCTATGACAGCACATAACACATCACTATCTTTATTCACTTTTGACAAACCAGAGGTATGTCTGTATAAACCCCTTTTGTAATCAAGGCTAAACTTTATTCATTTTAATCATATTTGAAAACCGGACGGAAAAAGGAAAGGAGGGAGGAAGACAGAGGGATATTAAAGATGGGGGGGGGGTAGGGTAGGAGGTTGATTAGAGAAAAGTGGGGGGGTAAAACCATGAAGCAGCATAAAGCAACAAGTTTCTGGATGGTTATACTCATTATAGTGAGGTTCAGATGTAATACAAGTCTATAAGGGCGGGGCCTGTCCACACACACTCAAATGTTACAAACATACCTGTTGGCTCCAAAAATGTTCACATGTACACAATAAAAATATTCTTCACACACGTATACTTATGCCTTCAAACCAACTAGTGTGAAATATTTCCTTCAGTCACGCAAACTATTAGTGCAAAGGTGAGCTAACACCTGTGCTTAAGTCAGTGTTTTTGTTCCTCTAAAGTGGATGATGGAATGTAAAAGAAGGGGGGAGAGTGCCCAGTCATCCCCAAACCAAGACCCCCGCCGCAGCAGCAGCGGCAGCTAGAAACCCCCAATGCCCGCATGGCAGCAAATAGAGAACAACCACCCCCGGGCGCGATCACATCCGCCACCCAGGCCGGGACAGCAGGACCGCCACGGGGGCCCCCAGAGCCAGAGAGCAGGGAAGCATGGGGGACAGAGAGTGCAGCTCCAGCCCAACCAGGAGAGCAGCCCTCTGCGCCGGGCAGGCCCAACGCAGCCCCAGACGAGCATCTCTTCACCACCCAGGAGTTCTGGGCATCCTCGAGCCCCAACCCCAGGTAAGAGCCAGGACCCCCCAAGGGAGACCCGCCGCACTGCAGGCAGCCAGCCACCCGCCCCACGGTTGGTCCAGGAAGGAGCAAGACCGATCCTCTCCCCATGCCGGGAGAGAGGCTGCTGGGCCGAGGAAGCCAGCACCAGGAACAATGGCTGGCCAAGCATAAGAGCTCAGTACTCCTACCAGGGATGAGGTATGGACAGATGGTCAGAGGTCCCACCTCTCCTTGCAAAAATGCATGTGTGTTTGTGAGGGCGTGTGCAATGTATGTTTGTTTCTGTGTTGGAGTGTATATTTTGAGCGGTAAAGGGTGTGTGTACTAAGGGGTGCGGATAAAATATGGTAGGGCGCTGAAAGGATATCTGCTGCTTGCTGGGCAGTGATGTCCAAGCAATTCTCCTATCAATTGTTCTTGGTTTTACAATATCTAAACCAAATCTGTGCTTTTTCTTTTCTGTCATTTAGATTTGTGCTTGTTTTGTTGAACAGTCACTTAAGTGCTTCTAGTCCAGGGGTGTCAAACATACAGCCCGCGGGCCTTCTCCGGCCCGCAAGGTGGTTTATATCTGCCCACACATGAAGAGTAAAAATCATGAGAATGAATAAAAAAGAAAGCAAAGTTTCTAGTCCAAAACAAATATGTCTGGAGCCGCAAAATATTAAAAGCCTTATTTAAGCCTTATAATGAAAGCAACACATGCACATGTAATTCATTAGCCATATTAGCCTACTATCAAAAATGACTAAGTTGCTACTAAATACATAATGAGTATTACGCTAAAAATAAAAAAAGAAAAAGCCCTGCTGGTAGAAACGTGTGTCGCAGGCTATGACGCAAATCTTCGTTGACAGAAATTTGTCTAAATTGTAGTGGCGGTCATGTGCATTTTAGGTCTGTTAGCAGCAGGGGATTGTGGGAAGCGGTTTCCTGATCTAATTTATGCTTCTGTTTGCCCAATGCTTTTCATGTGGCAGTTTTGTTGTTCCACCTTAGTTTATTCTTCCTGTTATGTTGGTTTTTTATGTTGCACCATGAGTGTGTGAGTGGGAGAGGTTGATGACCTCTGTGCAAATGTTCAATATGGCTAAAACACACGGACTTATTATACCGAATGGAGACTGCACTCTCAGCTTCTCTTACTGCCTCTTCCTGTCTGAGACTATTCGGAGTCGTGCCGGCGATTGGACACGAGCAGTTCTCCAGCGCAGCCAGTTGATTGACAGTTCAACTTTTAGACAGCTTAGCTCCCGTAGTTCCCGCTGCAAGTGACGTACCTACTGGGCATTACAATATATAATCTACATTCTCACAGGATTGGAAAACATTAAGAATGTTTGTGTCTTGTTTGTCCTCCTACAGAAACCAAATTAGAACAAAAAAACATTTCTCTCCCATCTTTTTATATTTTCAAACATTTTTGAAAATGCCCAGGGAGCCATCAGGGCAGCGCTAAAGAGCCGCATGCGGCTCCCGAGCCGCGGGTTGCCGACCACTGCTTTAAGTGGATGCTAAATTAAGGTTGTTTTTCAGCAGATGTATTTGATGCATGTTTGAATTAATAGGCATTTAGGTGGTAATACAAATGTCATCACTTAGTTCTAAACATAGACACAACAGGCCAAATACAAAACAATGCTAAGAAAATTTTACAATCAACTGATAACACAAAATAGTTGCTGCAGATAATTTAGAAATTGAATCACAAAGTAATCATTTTGTTGTAAAGGTAGTCAAATAAAAAAGCCAATTTATTATTTTAAAACATGGAAATGAGATTTAAAAATAGTTCAATACCAGAACAGAAATAAAATTGATCTATTTTCATTTTACTTTGAGTTTTCCGTAATCCTTCTCAGGATGAGGGAAATGACTAATACTCTATAAACAAAAAGGCACTTTCTTTGTGGAAATGAACTTTTCAAATTTCCGTTTAGTCTGGCCATCACTTTTATCAAGTCAACACACAGAACTCATAAATATATTTTTCCAATCTCCATTAAGTGATTTGTGGTAAAGACGACTTTGAATGAACTTTTTCAAGTTATTCTCCTCTCTCTTTCATGAGCCGACACAGCACCGATGGGAAACCCAATATAGTAACCAGGAAGACGTCTAATTTGTAATCACACAGTCCAGTCCGACTTTCTGTTCCATCTTCAATTTGAATGGTCAGAAAAAGGTGTTGAGAGGCCACAGGAAGAGAGATGGAAAAAAGGATAAATAGATCGCCACTGTCATTCTAACAGCAGATTTCTCATTATAGCCAACTTAAATCATCCCAAGATGACAATTTATGGCTGATTAGTGCAACACATTTGGGCAGAACCTGGATTATGAAAAGGGATCTCATCACGAAAATGTAAGAGATGACAGATTAGTGCTATTTCCATCAGGACAAATATGACTCTGTAACAATGTTTTTTTTAGAGCTGTCCTTTAAAGAAGATAATTATTACAAAGTCTGAATTCACATTTTATGAAATGGCTTTATCGATCCCTTTTGGATTGGTTGTGGCCTAGAAGTAATTGTATGAAATATATCATAGGTTATATGAAGTGTCAGAATCAATGAGGTTTATCAAATAGTTGTCAATTTTTGTCATTACAGGCCTCACAAAGTGGAAAACCAGCATCTATCTCTTCACCTTCTATTCCTTCTTATTCTCGTGCAGAGTTGTGAGGGTTACTAAGACAAAAGCTGATGTCAGGCTGGTGTAGGACTGAAAATGCAGAGGACTTGGCTTTGTGGCGGAAACTCAAACATTTAATAAAGAAACTTGAATAAGACAAAACTAATGAGAAAACAAAAAAACTGACTGATGACCTGACAAAGGATAGACTGAATACCAGACAATTAATCTACTAAGGGTTATTAACTGAAATGAAAATAGGCAGTGAATCACGATAAACCAAACACTGGTGTGACTGACTAAAAGGGACAATTCAAAACAGAACATGTCCAAAACCATAATATAACTAACAAAGACCAAACCGAAAGGCCTCACACCTATAGCATCTTTGGGGAAAAGTGGGGCACACTCTGGACGGTCCGCCAATCTATCAAAGGGCAACACACTAAAGCATTAGTCACAAATGACTTTAGGGATACCAACTGTCTGTGGGCCAAAAATGGGAAAACCTGTGCAGGGCACACAGGTGGCCTGCAGGAAATATCAAGGTTGTAGACCCCTCTGTGAGCTCATAAAGCAAAAATGTTTATGCACATTTTTTTCGCCTGTCAGAATTTAGGAAATTAGACAATAGGAGCGTAGTTTGTGGAAGTAGAAAGATATAAATAGTGTCAGATTTGAATTCCATTAGAGGTTCCATATCAGCGCTCAGTTCATCCAGAAGCTCCAAGATTGCTACACTGATTAGATGATATGCCTCAATAATTTGCCTCTGGCATTCTAAAATATTTGCACAGGCAGAAAAGATGATGTATCGTCTTTGCTTCCTCCCGGTGTCTATGTCTTTTCTTCCTAACGTTTTGTTCTAAAATTGTGCTAGTTTTGCATCTTCAAGACTTGTAGCATAAGTCAACCACACATTTATTTTATTTATTCCATAAATCACACTGGGTGAGCAATGATCATCCAATGCATCTATTCTTCCAAATAATTTAAGCATTTTACCAGAAACACTCATTTTCATATCACATTAAAGCCAAAGAGGGTAAATCAGTAACTGCACCATCGGGATTTGACCTACAGCCTTCTCGCTGTAGGTCAAGTGTTAACTGCTGCATCATTGTTGAGCCCAGTTGGAAATTTCTCTTAACAAAAGAAAAACATATAGTCATGTGAGTTTTGGTGTTAATTTGGATGGAATCTTGCTTTTGGGATGTTAGTCTTTATATTCAGTTTCAGGTGACCTGGCACAGTTACTTACTTTCTTATTTATAATAGTAATTTCTTATAATTTTCACATCATTTCAATTTTTTTTGTTAGTTTTGTATAAACCCACAACAGTTATAATAGTGTCTTGGGCCTCAGTTTGCACCAGGCCACACATAATAATATGCCAGTTCTCTGCATTTAGCCCCTTGTAACCCCTTAGTTGTTAAATGATGTGGTACGGTAGATGCAGCTACACACGACAATAAGGTCACTGACATATGTACACACCCAAATTTAAAACAAGAAATAGACCAATTAAAGAACTGTCAACCAAAACACACAGTGGAGCTTCATTCACCAGGTTGTCAAACCCACAAAGAGTCTGAGCAGATCTACAGCAGATGATTTGCTGGAATGACCTCTAAAAGGAACAGCCACAATCAAAAATCAAACAAGCACGCAAAGTGTGATTTTTAAAGAAGTCTGGTGGTTACCTTTTTTGCAGTTTTTGCCTCATTTTTCAGTTAAAAACTGCTGGCTAATCCAATACTTTATGTTTTGCATCTGAAAAATAGTTCATTTGAAAAAGGTCATAAAAGGAGGTGAAAGCTGTCTTTGTAAAAAAGGGCATTTGTTTTTTTTTTTCCCCTTCCGATTGGCTTGTTCGGTTGTTGTGCACTGGGACTTCTCTCATTAAATGTTTACATCGTTAAATCTAAAAAATTATTGTAAAATGTTTTTGCCTTTTTAATTTATTTATTATTACAGTGCTAATTCATGAAAGGGATCCAGAAGCAATACATGTTACAAAATAAAATCAAAGTATACAAAATAGAATAAATTAAAGTAACAAATAGTATTCTTTCTGAGGGAGATAAAAGAGTGACAAGAGTTTCTGAAGTTTTCAGCACAACAAAGCACAGTGGCATAAAGCTGCATTATGAATGACCCCCCCCCAAAAAAAAAAGAAATAAACAAATAAAAAGATAAAAATTTAAAACAGAGTTGTTGATGTAGCAGCTGCTGCTAGCAATACCAGTGAGAAAGAAAACTATGATTCCAGTTTTAAACTATCTTCTCCACATGATATGGAAGGTCTAGCTGAGTATCATATAACCACAGAGTAAAGAAAATGGTTTCCTCCAATTGTTTTTGCACAAAAATTTGCAAAAATACTGTAAAAGTGGCACGTGGGTAATCGGTACTTAAACATTCCGTTACTTAAAGAAAGCTATCTTAAATATTTACCCTGTCCAGACTTTACCCTTTATAAAAATGCCAAACAAGAAAAAATATATTTTAATAAAACTGCAACGGAACATTTAGAAATGTATTTGATTTTTAAAAACAACATTTTTTTGAAGCTTGTTTAGATTTGGGGAATTATATTCCTCAATCACAAAAACAATGAGTATATAAATAAGAAAAAAAATACAAATGTAAAATATAGCGTCGTTAGAAAAACAGACAATTAAGCTACTGTTTTCAATACATTTAATCAGGTGGCTGTTGTTTATACAATTAAAAATAATTCCCCAATCAAAAAAGGGAGGCGGGAAAAAAAAAAATGGAAGCGATTTCCTCACAAAACAACTACTTAATTAAGGCGTGTTTATTTTTACACTTATCTCGACACTAGAGGCTTGGGTGCTGCGATGCAATATGTTCAGCGAGCAAGGGCATCAAATTACATGGCAAAAATGGCAAGGATGCTTTTTAAAAAGATTGTAGTTGGAAATGTCAGGAAGATTTATTTTTATTTTGGAGCACTCTTTTTTTTAAACCATTTTTTTAATGTACAAAGATAAACCCAGTCAAGATTGGATGGGACAATTTTACAATGCTTCAAAAGGCCACAACCTCTTAATATGTGGTACTTAAAGAAACATGAGTAAAGCTGTGAATTTATTAAAGACGTTAACGTAGCGTCTTAAACAGTTCAAATTAGGTTCCTCTTATTCCTGTGTCAAAACAAGGTATGACTTGCAAATGATGACATCTCATCAACAATTCAAAACACCACCCACTGAGAGCATAATTGGTAACAATAATATTCTGAATGTTAATTTAAAAAGACTTAATTGATGCTTTTGTAAACACAGCTGAGGGAAAAAGAAAAGTGAAGAGGATATATACATAAATAATAGATTTCAGGGAACAGTGCTTACCCAGCTTTTGAACAACCTTCTGGAGCGCACCCCTATACTGTCACAGATTATGGTTTGCACGTCTGTTTGTTTATCAAAATTTATTATTTCTGAGGTAACTTTTTCTTCTGAAAGACTTAAGTTCTGTAGTTACTTTAAGAAAAGACTCCCCAAAGCGTTTTGATTCTATAGAGACGACAACTCTGCAGTGGGGCCAAACAGTGATGTGCATGGGGGAACAGTTTGACACTCCCATCTGACTCAAGCCTAATGGGGCGGCAGGGTCGTGCTGTTTAATGGCAGTTAGCTAGCTGAGTGACAGCACTGCACCCAGCCAGAGGCTCAACTGTCACGGATCGCAGGTGTGCTGTTGAGTTATGTGTCACTGCAGGATGAGATAAGGTCGACACGAGACCAGGTGAAAGAGGGGAGGCAGCTGATACAAATGCGGTAAAAAGACGGAAAAGATGACAAGCAAAAACAACCAGTGTTTTTTGGGCTTCTGACAAATCCAATCACACAAATACGCCTTCACCATGAGAAGCTGCAAGCAATTTGTTGGGATGAAAAATCGCAAAAGCAGCTCATGGCAACACAAATATCTGAATAGTTCCTGACTGCAGCAGGCAAAAGAGAAAAGACTGTCCAGGCCTTCACACTCATCACTTGTATGGTCAATGTGCACTGTTAATGTGGAAAATGTCATTAGCAATTATTATGCAAAGTTAACCTTTTGTCTGGAAGATTAATGTAATGATATGTTGAAAAAAAAATGTAACTTACAATTTCCAGCAATTCTGTTCACAGAATGTATCCCTGTGAACAATGGAAACCCTTCTTTTCCAGACTTTTATCGTCTTTAACATCAGGCCCATATTTTTCATTGCCCTCCTTAAGAGGAAACACTGGGACTACCACAGTTACTATGCTGCTCCCTGTCTCCAGATCACTTGTAGCAGAGATTGTCAAGTTTAAAGATTAGACCAATCTTCAGTAGGCAAAATATTTTTGTAGTTTAATGTCCAGTGTTCGAGTCTTGACTGGAACTGACATGTACTTTGCGGGCATGGTCCTGGCTGATGCTGGTTCATGTGAGATCTAAATATTACATTGCATTACCGAGTTGATTTAACCCTTTATTCTTTTGACTACTGTGACTCTTCAATTGTTGATGCAATTAACGTAATTCCAGCTAATCAACCCTCGCACTGCAACCTAGCTTCACACACCTGGACACTAAAGACTCATAAATTAGAATACTGTTGATAGCCTTCAGCTAAGCTTTCAACACCGCCATCGCAGTTCATTCAAAACTGGTCCAGCTGTGGTCAAATCCATTCCTGTGAAATTGGCTGTTGGCCCCTCTGATTGGGAGAACACAGAGAGTTCATTAGACTGCACTCCAACTCACAGGTCTATCCTCTTTGTCAAATTTGCAGATCTTACAGATGACGACTGTCTCTAACAGAAAGGATTTTGACCACGTGAGATAGATACATTGGACGCGTTAAGTGTATTGTAAAGAGTGAAATGAGACTACTGGCTACTTAGTGCAGGGAAAAAGAGATTGTTGACTTCAGGAATAGGCACACATTGCCTTTTAACCATTAATGGTGAGCAGCCCAAAATCTGTAAGCGTGTATGAAACAGAAGACGTCTCCTGGCTCATCAACATTCTCTGAAAACTCAAGAGAATCATTGCATCATCCCTCATAGTAATAACCCTCTACAGGGGCTCCATCAAAAGTCTTCCAACCAACAACATCACCCTATAGTACACCGTCAATACCTTTCTACAGCATCTGCAGAAGCTTCAACGCATTGTAGGGGTAGCGGGGAAGATCATCTACATATCTCTCCCCTCCCTTTATAACATTTATTCCACTTGTGTCACCAGAACCCACAGCATTGTAGGTAATCCCACTCTCCCCTCACACAGCCTCTTCAGTCTGCTATCAAGGGTAAAAGGATTGGGAAGTCTTCAGGTCAGACCCAGCAGACTCTAAGACAGTTTTATCCATCAATCTTTCGGAAAGATGAACTACCTTTCCACACTGTAGAAAAAGCAGATGTCGAACACTTTACAATAGAAAGGTTTTGCAGAACAACGCAAAGCTGCTTTTTTGAGCTGTCAGAAACTCATGTGCTCATGTTAATGACATAAATGATAGAAAAGTTACGATAAGTCAAAGAGCGTGTGTTATTTCCGATTGCCAGTGACAGCTCTGGCATTAAAGGGTTAACCTGCTTTTAATGCTTGTGCTTTTCTTGTAAGTTTTCATCTGGAGGACATATTACAAATGTCATCATAGAGCAGGGAAAATCTCCAATTGTGACTTAGACTTGGGGGTTATGCTGTGTCATAGTAACTTCTCTCTATCCAGAAAAGTCCTTTAAAAATCGTTTGGCATTTACAATGTCAACTTGGACAGTACAGAGCACATTCTCAAGTTTTATAAAATGTGAAGACAGTGAAAATCGCCTTGCCCTTGATCCTGTAGATTTTGAGCTTGGAATACCCTTGGGACATAGGACATCATGGAGTAGTCACAAATAGTCCCCGAAAGTCTCTAAAAAAAATAGTTCCCCATACTGCTGCAAGTTTCTGTATTAAACAAGAGTTCAATTGACGCAGATTGATGCATTTTTGCATCAAACTGCTTCTACTCCAAATGCAGGCAAAACACTGTCCATATTGGTCCACTATACCTAGAAAACTTCTGCAAGTGTTGGTTTCTCAAAGGAAAGGTCAGAGACAAAACACCATCTGGTTCATGTTTACTGAGATTGCCCCACAACACAACTAACCAGTTAATTATCACCAATAATGCTAAATGTTTCATAGCAAAAAGTTTTTTTTTTTCTTTCCTTCTTTTTTGTTGTTGGTGTTTTTGCATTCTCATCACTACAACAGCAATCAAATTGAATTAATTGAGGGATGGTGTCCAGCAGGTTTTTCCAATATCTCTGTCTTACCTGCTCCTCATTACTTGGATCAGATATGCTTTGACAGTAGGAAGCAGCAAGGATGAGTTAGCTAGAAAACAAGCAGGGCACTAGTCCTTGGGAACTGCAGCTAGCACCGGTGTAACAGAGAAATCACCCATTCTTAACTGACTTGAAATTAAGATTATTATTTGCATGCTAGGCAAATGCTAGGCTGTATTAAACATACAGAAAGCAAAAAATAAAGACACATTTTGAAATTTAAATGATTCAAACAATTATGTTATATATTTGCATTAGTTGAGACCTGTATATATTTTAGTGTTTAACCTTATATGTATTCTATCCGCAAAATAGACTTGAACAAACCTTAAAGTCAGGGAACAGACTATGATTGCTTGTGTGTGCAGCCTAAGTGGTGCACTGGAGCAGATAATGGAAGATTGTGATTGGAGAAATTTGAGAAAAGTCACCTTGAGTGAATAGGACTCATCATTCAAATGCCAAACACACACATACGTGGACCTGAAGCTGAGTGCAACTGACCAAGGTCAACGCCAAAGTCCCAGAGAAAGTACTGTATTGACATTCACTTGCGAGGTCTTCTCTAAAAATCTGCCCTCAGTCTTCAGGAACAGAAGAATTCTGGCAATGTAGTGATGTCTAGAACCTTTGTAGTTCTCAACTAGTGCTCTTTTGTTTGGTTCTAAATGTGGTCCTCCAGTTTAATAGAGCACACAAGACAATGCTACTGTAACATTAATAAAAAAAAAAGATACAAAGATTCATACAACGCCTTTATAAAAAATGTCCTCTGGCACAGCTAAGAAGTACAGCATAGCACAAGTCTGCTGTAAGCTCAGAATTATGACAAAGCTACTGCCATGGGGGGCCAAAGTCTCACTTTATTCACTCCAATTCTAAATCCTCCACATGCAAACAAATAGATCCTTATTCATCTTCATCTTCTCCGTCTGAGCTATCACCTGGCTCTAAAATGTGTGGCTGGATACCGCTGATATTTTTGATTTGAAATGGTTTATTTCAAGCAATTAAGTAGAAATAATACACAAAAGCAATATAATCATCAGTTGTACATTTATACAGTAACTATTCAAACTTAGGATAATTAGACATATTAATATATATTGCTTGAAAGGGAGTGGAAAGGAAGCAAACTTATATAATCCCACCCCGTTATACTATAACCATTTTATTACATGATTTATCAATATCCGGTTCCTAGCATTTATCAGACAGAATTAAGAATCATAAGGTATCAATAAAGCACATGCCAAAGATGAATTACTTAAGTATTACGTCAACAATAACTATTTTAGAAATCAACATGACAAATGCAGCATCTGAAATATATGCAGATTATGTTACTTATAAAAGTCATTCATATGATTAAAACATAATACTATATCAGTAAAGTAGTCACAACACTGTTTCAGGAATTTTCATCGCAAAATTCTGTCAAGTATCAAAAGTTAAAAACATGTGCAAAATTATGATACATTAGGAAAGATTTTTGAATCAATTTATCAATTTTTGGAGCAAGTGAAGTAATATCATTAAAAGTCAATCAATTTAACAATTTTCAATAAGTGATTAATCATTTGTTTTACTTTTTTTTTTTGTTTGTTTTATAATAAAGTAATGCTGTAAGGGAAAATAAAAAGGGTCCATAAACTGTCGATTGTCCAAGGTTGGTATTTCTTCTTCTACTGAATAACAGCTGTCCTTCTGGGTTCAAAACAGTTAATAGTTCTCTTCGATGTTATGTCTGCAGACATTAGATTCACGTCCATATCCTTCTTCAGATGATATCAGCTGCGGTGAAAGTTGTGGTCAAGTTGTCTGCAGGTCAGAGCTCTGCTGTTGTTCAAGTGACGTCAGACATACAGAGAAAGTGAGGAATCCAGGTGTCACATTTCTTGAAATCTTCGTTTTGAGCCCGAAATCTTCGGAACTCTTCCATCATTTCCCAAAGTGGCGTTAGCTTAGCTGACACTTGTTCCATAAAACTTTTCAGCGTTTCTTGAATAATGACAGGAGACTTTTTGAGGTCTTCGTATTCCTGGGTTTTCTTCGGGGGCATGGTCAGCTCTCTTTTTTGGAGAAAATAAACTTTTTCAGTAATTTGGAGATAGTTGTATTCGCAGAGAGGCACGCCACGCGTCCTGCTGTGTAACCCGGAACCGAAAAAAATATTGCTACCTTTTTTTTTCTTTTTTAGGCTGTGCTAATGTTAGCTTGGGCTTGTGAGACACTTGTCTCTAGCAAAAGACAGTGTAAACAAAGGCATGCTGGGAAATTAGTTAGGCTAACTTCAGCACCAACAGTCCTGCTCACAACCCAAAAGCAACTATCTAATGAGTGACTGTGCAGAAAGTATGTCTTAAAAATGACACAGGCTTTTTGATTTTAGCTAAAAACTGCCATTTTACAATAGAAAAAAAGATAGTTGTAGTGGGACTTTAACGTATTTGTGCAGGGGTTGGCAACCTGTAACTCTCATGGATCCATTTGGATTAATTTCCCACTGAGATGAAAGCATAGGGAGCCGCAACACTAAGGGTGTTAGAAAAAATATTTTTGATGATATATCGCAATAGTTCATTTGGCATTACTTGTATTGATTCAAAATGCTGTCAGAATATTTATTTAACTATGTTAAGTATTAATGAGCGTGATATTTCCTTTAATCTTTTGTCCATTTTCTACAACCTTGAATAGACTTTTCCGTCTGTCAAACACCCAGAGTTAAGATGAGTGACATGATGGAAACAAATTCACTTTGATGTACAGTGATCCCTTGCTATAACGCGGTTTACTTTTCACGGTTTGGCTACTTCACGGATTTGCATCGTGCATTGTGTTCTGCATTCTGATTGGCTAAAAAAGTCACTCCGCTTCTTCTCTACCTGTGCGTCAATAATGTTGCAGTTTAATATGTACACGTATGTAAATCAGCTTTCCAAATTACCTACATGCAAATCATCTTGCAATTTCAAGTTTCTCTAAAACCCATAGAAAAAGAGCAACACCAACTGTCAATCACTATGTTCTTCTTCCGAACAAACACACACAGCTGCACCGCGGGCTTGAGAAGGAGAAAACACTGCAGCTTCTCAGACTGAAGAGCATTGAAATACACCTGAGCCACTATTTGTCCGTTTGTACTTTGTATTTTTTTCATGATCATTTTAAATTTTCTCCCGTTTAATTCAATTACTCTCGGGTCGCGGTGGGCGGGGCTAATCTCTGCGATTTGAAGCCTTCTGTTTACATCGATGATTCAAATTATTATTTGACAGTACAGAAGTTATTTGTTGAAAAAAAAAACGTTTTTAAAGTACTTTGATTTGTGAAACAAATGCTTGAGCCTGTAAAATGGTTTGTTCTTTCTTTTCAATGTATAATAGAGTATTTAATTGTATAATAATTAAAAAAAAAATTGAGGTTTCTACTTCACGGATTTTGCTTATCACGGGTTCTTTCTAGGACGTAACCCCCGCGATAAACAAGGGTTTACTGTACACTCCTTTCTATTTTTTTTTCTTTAAATCCAGTTAACCCAAAAATTGTATTTATATTATGGATGACAACTATTTTTCTATTAGGAAGCAGCTGTTAGTTTGTTGTGGGTCTGGAATAATAGGCGGTGAGTCTAAGCCCGGCCCCCGCCTCTCTACATGTTCGTTGTTTTCCCCCATGTGCAACCCTCCCTCCAGCTTGTTCTACACAGACAGCGCAACATACGGTCATTGTAGCAGCAAGGCGACAGGATAGTAAGGGCGCACTAACGCAAATTTAATTAATTTTACGCGGAAATGGGTGGTTTTAGTCTAGGGGGGGAACAAATGGGTTTTTGAGGGGCGCTCGTGTGTCCCCTACGAGATCCCCACTGACTGTCTTTCCTGAAAAACTTTCCATCCATCCCACAACGGACTCTGGTTATTATTAAAAATAATTATTATTTCTCTGAAGAATCACAGGGTTGCTGGAGCCTCCCCAGAGACTGTCAGGGGAGGCACAGCGTGGACAGTTTCCCAGTCCAACACTGGGCCTCACAGAGACGGCCAACCACACACACAGGCATATTCACACCTAAGGGACAATTTAGAATCAGCAATGAACCTGTGAAAACATGTTTTTAGAATGTGGGAGGAAGTGCCTGGAGAAAACCCACACATGCACATTGGGAACATGCAAAATCCACTCAGAAAAGACTTGGGTGGTATTTGAATCAGGGCCTTCTGGCTGTGAGACAAGAGTTTTTCATTGCGCAACCCATGAAAAACTCACACATTTAAACATTATCAAGCACAAACTAAAAGTTTGTTTATGAAATAGAATGTTTTGACCAAGGTAGAAAAGGTGTAAAAGGAATGCAAGAGTGGCAATGGCTATCTTGAGTTGCTTGTTCATTGACATACAATATGGATTCTTGGTTGTGATCCCAAACAAAGAATTTTGCCAAGTCAGGAGGGTTTTATCTTTATTTTAAAACACAAGGTGCCCTCATTCTTGGAGGATTGAATGAAATTTGCTTCATGGTTTAACTTTTTACTCAACACAGAACAGAGACTAAACATTAAATGGTAAATGGCGTTTACTAATTTTTTACCTTCCTTGAAGGCCCAATGCATCAACACAGTTCAGTCCACCCATGCATAGACACATTCTCACATGGATGGCGGTTTCGCTACCTAACACTGGCGCCAACCTATAACCACTAGTAGCAATGTGGGATTCAATGTCTTCCCCAAGGACACTTCAACATATGGGCGGGAATTTAACCTACGATATTCTAATCAGAGGTTGACCGCCCTACCACTGCACCATGGCCACCCCCAAAGTCTGAGTCGTGCATGACCAGTGCTGCAGAATGGCACGCTTTTTATCAGCCAGCTGGGCAGCACTTGATATGGACATTTCTACGTTTTCCAATACGTGCTGCTGCCGGCCTGTGATCCAGCTACCCCAATTTCATAATGAAATCATGCCCGCCTGATTGACTGATGCCTGACGGCCGCCTGCCACTATCTGCATTCATGAACACGAAAAGAATTTTCAAAAAAATCGGGCGGCAGCATGGCATCTTGAAGATTTTGCTGATGCCTCCTCATCGCACGATGGCAGTTGTCTTTTTGACCGTAGCATAACCTCTACTTGCGTTTTTTTTTTTTTCCAGTCATTGTGAGGCCTGCTAAATGGAATATTCCATAATATTTCATAGCAAGGTCAATCTGGTATGCAGTCAGTGTCTGCTGGATACTTGGACCGCTCTACCTCCTCACCACAGCAATTGCTACCCCCATTAACATTAACCTGTTTACAAAACAAGGATAAAAAGTAAAGTAAGTAAACTGTGATTGGCATAACCATTTTTTGATAATTTGTGTGTAAGTAATTTCTCCAGGGTTCAGAGCTAAAGAAGTGGGAGGATGTGTGAATAAAAACTGTGATGGGGACATGAAGCGGCTTGAGTGAACACAGTGTACCTGAGTTGCAATACCGCGGGCCAAAACAAATGATAGTTTTTGAGGAAGCACCTCGATTTCAATGATTGCAGGAAGAAAATCAGCATACTGTCAACTAATAACCTAAAGTTACCAGTTTGTGGTTGGCTATGCGGAAGCATGCAGAAGTCAACACCTGCCACTGATCATTGATGGTACTGCTGTGGAGAGAGTGAGCAGCACAAAATTCCTGGGGGTTCACATCAGTGAGGACCTCTTCTGGACCGCCCACACCACATCATTGGCAAAGAAAGGTCAACAACGTCTCTACTTCCTGCGGAAACTAAAAAGATCAGGTGCTTCACAAGCCATCATGACCACATTCTACAGAGGAACCATCGAGAGCATCCTCTCAAGCTGCATCACTGTGTGGGGGGGGGGGCAGCTGTACACACAGCAACAGGAAAGCCCTGCAGCGCATAGTCAACACAGCCAGGAGAATCATTGGAACACCACTCCTCTCCCTGCAGGACTTATACATCACCCGCCTCACCCGCAAAGCACTAACAATAATCAAGGATGCACACCACCCTGCACACAACCTGTTCAGCCTTCTGCCCTCGGGAGGAGGTACAGGAGCCTCCACTCCCGGACCACCAGACTCAGAAACAGTTTCACACACCAGGCCATCAGGATGCTAAACACCCTCTCCCTCTCCACCTACCTACCACCCATATCCCCCATGAACAGTGTGCTCAAATGAACTTCGGCTGCCTTGAGACACTGCCGCACTTTAATAGCAAATTGCCAATGTTGTATATTGTAAAATGTATCTTTTTCTTTCTTTTTACTTATTTATTTTATTTTAAACGTATACTTTTTTTTTTTCATTTTTCTTCTCCTGAACAGACACGAGAGAGTAAGAAACTGAATTTCAATTCATTGTATGTGATGCACATGTGAAGAATTGACAATAAAGTTGACTTTGACTTCACTTTGAAGTGAGATTTTCCTCTGATGACTGAAAAAATGTTAATAAGTTCCATGCTCATCACAGCTGGATCACAAACTTCTAAACTGGTTATTCATTTGCTAGTTTACTTCTGTTCACGTTTTATTTATGTACCTATTATTTTTGAGATATCCTTTTACTCTGCATATTTGTTGTCCAAACTACAGACATTTTCCGTATGTATTTTTGTGAGGTTAGCAAAAATTTGACAACACAAACAAAAATTTTGAACCTCTTCTATATCTATCAAAATTTGCTTTTGTTGCCAACTTGTACGTCCTTTATGTTTGCTTTTGATTAAAGATTAAATGTATCATTTTTAAAATGGGGTTAAAATGTGTATGTATTCTGTGCTAAGAAGAAGCTAATGCTTGTTCAGCAGCAGGTTGTGTTTATCTTTATGGCATTATAACGGTGGACAGCAGATCGCACCACAGGTGTCCCAGTCATACACACACCCATTTCCAAATACACACATGTTAAGTCCAGAAAACCTGCCGGCTGCAGTTCACTGATTCCTTGGTGAGCGACGTGCATCATTACCAGCTTTTAAATGCAGTGGTGTCCTGCCTTCCGGACTTTTTAAGAGGCTGTCTGTCTCCCCCTTCCTTAAAGCACCTCACCCACCACTCACACTCTTTAAAGTGCTACTAAAGAGGCTTAACGGCCCATTCCAAAAGGCCTGCATGGGGCATTTGTGCTTGATTTGAAGAAGAAAAAAACACTTGCTGTGAAAACATGGTCCTTCAGTGAGAGCCCTTATGGAGTGTGCACCGTTTCTTCGATGTGGTGGTAAAGAGAAAAAGGTGAGTAAAAAGTACATTTATGATAGTTTACTTGTTTTTACTCGTCTCAAAAAGAGCTTTAACAGCTTAGCCTTCTTGAAGTTTCCGTCAATCTACGACAATTACAAGAGGACCTTAGATAATCCACATGGAAAGACTTTTTCTGGAGTTTCTTTAAGGCTTAACACATTTTTATTGCAAAATTGAAGCAAAACCTCTAAATTCATTTGTCTAATTTCAACCCATGTGATCCTATTGTAGAACATAGAACAGTTTACACTTGAGTAATATAGATTTCCTTTTTTTCATTCATTAAGATCATTTTTTACTGGCTTTATTTGCAGATCAGTTCATTACAAGTTATTTTAACATGTCAAATTATCCTATTAATATTTCACTTATTGCAAGTAACATTCCATTAGTCAGTTTAAATATGTTTCTTAAAAAAATTATTTTGGTTAAAATGTAACCTGATAAGGGATTGTGTCATCAGTAAAGTAAAATTATCAAAATACTTTTAGTGAAATGTTGATATTTTTTGTTTTGAAATAGTGCATATCGATCATCACACCTTAAGATGTTGATCAGTTTTGCATTTGCTGCTGAGGATTTGACAAAGGGACTTCAAGAGTTTGAAAGATCAACAGCATTGTTGTGTTCACATATGCGTCCTGTCGATTTTATAGCTGAAAGATGATGCTAAAACTGTTGTAGACAGTAAGATTTTACATTGCAGACAAACAAAGCATTGTCTCTTGGCGGCACGTGTGTAACGTCTAGCTAGCGTGTTCATTAGAACTGCTCTGTTAGATAACCGTTCTTTAAAAGGTAAAAGGCACATCAACCGGAAGGTAAAAACTGATAAATGAGGTGAATATGATGTAGTATGGCTAGTAAGGCTTCACAATTTCACAACTGCGTAGCAAACTACCCAACAGTGAGTACAGACTTAAAAGCAAATTCAACACAATCGTAAACATCTAAATTCATACTGGACACAGCATTTTATTCATTTTTTGTTTAAATATGAAGTCAGCGACGCAAATTTGTTTAAATGGGATTTTTATGTTTCTCGATGTATAAAGCAAAATGTTTTTCCTCGTGTTGGCATCAAAATGTTACGAGAAAAATGCTTTGTGATGCATAAAAACTGAAAACGTTTATCATAACTTTGCTAGAATGAACGAAAAATGTGTTAGCACTGTTTATTCTCTCTTACCGTAAAAAGCACAACTGTCAACGTACATTAACAGTGTATTGTATTTTTTTTTGGTAAACATGCACTAATAACAACAAAACCTGCGCCAAATTTACGATTAGAAATGTTATCAGAAAGTAAACGTAGCATAAAAGGTGTCGTATGTCTTTAATTTCTCTTTCCTTGTGTGGTGGCGGCAGCATTAGCAGGGGCATCTAAGGCGAACCACAAAGCCAAGGGTTAAATACGATATCACGCTGACTCTCTGAACGACACGCCACGCCATTTTAGCGGCTCTATTTTCCCATCGTATCAAGCCAGCCACAACTTCCTGCTCACTCGAGTGCCATTCAAGGACAAGGATAAAAGAATCAGTGCAAAAGAAAAAAAATCAGTGTTTCATTAAAGGAAGGTCATTGTCTGCAAGCTTACCCTGAGAGAGAAGCAGAGGGCCTAAACCTGCCAGAACTTATCCACACCGACCGGGAGCTAGACCTGTAAAAGACCAGAACAACAAAGACAGTTTGTGACAAAGCTGAGGCGCTGCAGTCCGAGAGGAGTGAAATCAGATGTGACATTTTTCATTTATTTGTAAATGCTTCCATGGCGGCACACTCACTCGAAACGACAGTTGGGCTTTTACCAAGTTAAGGGGAGCTGATGGTGGAATAGAGGAATCCTGACAGAGGTTGTAATGAGATGCCGCATTAGGGCCGTTCGCTCATCCACTCTCCCCTCTCTCGCCCAAGAGCACGCCCTTCACTTCCAATCTTCCGCCCCAACCATTTGAAAATGGTTAACCCACTGAAAAACTACACTAACCCTCTTTGGTGCTCTGATAAAACATTCTTTGTGGGTTTATTTTGCAAGAGATCCCTTTGATGCTACAAATGCCTCCGTACAAAAGATTTCTGGAGAATCCCCAGCCTTGAGCTGGTTGGGAATTGCTTCACAATGTCGAGCACCTGCTCAAAGAACAGATGCAAGCCGAGTCTGTGAGCAAAAGCAATGAACTTGGCCATGAAAAAGGACTGTGAATTAAGATAAATTTTGTTTTCTTCTTTAAATTAAAACAACACACATGTATTTATTTGGGCTAAGTACATTATCACGCATTAATTCAGTAATGCCAGTAAATTATTTGAATGCACTTTTGAATATTTTTAATCTTGAATAATTATTTTACTCACTGCCTTATGAATTCAGAGGCAGAGTATTGGGTACCTTAACCAAAACATGGACCGACCATTTGGGGTCTTTGCTAATGCTGCACAGAGAGCCAAAAAACCAAAAGATAAAAACAAAGCTACCAATCGGGACGTATGGAGGAACGGCGAATGTTACATTAACATTTCCATTTTATCCTATTTCCGAGTAGAGAATTTCATAGAAAACGCGTCATTTGTAACCACTGCAAGGTTGTACCGTTTTATCATCATAGAATGTACGGTTGAATGTAAATACTAAATACAACCTTTATGCAGGCAAATCACCGAGCGATTCAAACAAAGAAGAGATGCTTTAAAAGACTCTGTTGGATGCAGCGTGTGGAAGATGTATAAACTAAAGCAAGACAAGCTAGCAAATGCTAAGATATTGGCTAACAGTTGCAGACAGGCATTTTTTTTTATGTGGAAGATGTCAACCTGAGGAACAGTTAAAGAATTGAAACTCCTAGTGGCAAATGACATACCTTTTTTAAGAAGAATGACAGGTGTGTAAAAACGATATACTATCAAAGGCGGCCATGTTGGACCAGACACCATTTGTTGTCTACACCAGACACTATCGGACATCACTGGGGAATCATAATTACCTAAGAGTAATAATTAACTTTATTGATGAACAATAAAAGCTGCATTCATAAGCCCTGACTGTAATGAAAACTGAGGGGAGACCATTTGCTAAAATATGTGCAGAACATTTGTGTAATGTGGCACAGCAGTGGAATATTTTGACAAAATGAGCACATTTAGCACTGACGGTGCTAAAAATATCACTGCTTTTGAACATGTCCTCTGCACCATGCACAGTCTGCAGAGTTCCGTCACCAACACTTTGCAGAACAGTGCTTTTGATCATGTCTCTGGCCAAATTCAGAAAAGTTCCCAGCCGCAAAGTTTAGCAAATGATGCAAAATTAGAGGAAAAAACAACTTGAACACTAACAAAAGAAGGAATCTCATGCAGAACATTCCAACCAGATGCAATTCTTTACAACACACAACACCAAGATGGGCATGCCAACTACAGCTGGATTAACCAAACAGTAGAAGTTACAGGACCCCTAAAGTCATTTTTATTTACATTGTGTATTTTTTACTGACCTGAGAGTGTTAGAGAGATGCAGTAGATATCTGGTTATGATTTAGTGAATGCAATATGTTTTGATTGACATGGGCTTAAGGTTGTTTTTTTGTGTTGTAAATTTGTGACTGAACCTCTGGGGAGAGAAAACTTTGTGTCGTGCTCTGTAGTTCTTGCAGCTTTTTGTTATCTCTCATTAGTGATGGAGACCTCAGAGGATGACCATGCCTCTAAAGTCAAATTCAAATCTGCATTTATGCAAGATCTGGCAACACGCAAGACAAATGCAAATATGGCAAACCTGAAGATTTTCACTGCTTTGGACTCAAGATAAAAAATAAAATAAATAAAAAAAACTGCATATACCAAGAGCTGAGAGAGGTGAATTGCTTGACTATGACTAATTTACTCAAGGAACAGAGGATGGGATGTTTGCCGAGCAACTGGTAAAAGCAACAACGTCAGAACAAACAAAGAAGAAAATTACACCAACTAAATGTTGATCACTGAAATTATTTGACTTGCATCCATGCTTTGGATTCATTAAAATTCTTTAAAAAAAATACAGAAAAATTGTAAAAGTAAATCCCAGTACTTATCCCAGCAATAGATTTATTAAATCAATTTATCTTTGGTAAAGCTGATTATGCCCCCTAACAGGAACACTAGTCCCTGAACAAGCCCCCTTTATGGTGCTCAATAAAAAACATTGGTAGTGGAAGTTATTTATATATCATGGGAGGCCTGTAATTTTCATCATAGGTATACCTAAACTACCTTAACTCAGACAATGTGATTTTCTGGATTTATTTTCGGCACATTTTGTCTCTCATAGTTGAGGTGTACCTATAATGAAAATTACAGGCCTCCCTCATCTTTTTAGCACCAGCCATATGTGAGAACTTGCACAATTGGTGGCAGACTAAATACCTCATTGCTCCACTATATATAGTGGTATTCGTTAAAAGTCTAGTTTATTTTTTTACCACTATTAAAAATTAAAGCACAGTTGAATTGTCCGTACCTTTTCAATTTACAAAGGGCAATAAATAAAAAATAAATAAAATGCTGCCTGCCCTGTATTATCACCACATCTGTTCATCCGTCCACCAGCAGAGTTTCTAGGGTTAGATTAAATAAATTTAGGTTTCAGGGCTTGTTAATAAGGTATGCCATCAGTTTTAGGCCGAACGTGGTATAACCCAGGGGTCTGCAACCTGAGGCTCCTGAGCCTCTTTTACCTCTCAATAGTGGCTCTCTGGTTAAAAAAAAAAAAAAAAACAAAAAAAAAAAAAAAAGTATTTTTTTACTTTAAAAAAGTTGCTAAAATGTGTAGTGAAATAAAATTAATAAACTCAATCAAACTTTATTTAATACATTCACAAACAGTTGAAGGACAGTACATATCAAACTGTACTATAGTCAGATTCCTGACTTTGACAGCTTTAAATCTCAAATAATCCATCAATCCGTTATAGTTTACCAAAGTTGTACCAAAACACTGACAGGTTTTTAAATGCCATGTCCCACAGAAAATTAGTTCGACGTCAGTAACCACAACCAGAATTCATATTTAAGGTTATGTAGAAAATGTTCTGCTTTTGTACAGATTTAACGATTTAAAGTGCACCTGCTTTGGTTACATTTCTATTTAAATTATTTAATTTTAATTCATTAGATTTATCAATTTCTGCCCAAAATGCACCACAAATAAAAAAAATTACAGTAATCTTTTGGGGTACAATTACGGTTTGACCAGAACAGGTCTTCTGCCCAAGATGGCCTCAAAAGTAAAACTTAGTATTAATCCATCAATGCACAAATGAAATTATTTATTTTTATGTTACTTAATTTTTGTACTTCTGCATCACCAACAACACTAAAACACGGCTAAATATTTTTGATATAAGCCTTTATTTAATCTAAATGGGATACACAACAATAAGAATAAGTAAAAGTACCCGATAAACTGGGTCGAGCAAGAACAAGGTCTTAGGAGAGCAACCTGTAAGAAATACTAACCATACTCCACTACAAGTAGGTGCAGTGCCCTACGCTGACCTCAGACTGCGAGAGTGCTCCCTAGACTGGACAGAGTGTGAACAATGAGTTATGTACTTCATTAAGTTGAAGCAATTTCCCTTCAAGATATCATATCCCCTCCAAGCCTCCTGGTAATCCATCCCACCTGACGTCTGCTAAATTTAGCCCTTTGGAACACCATGCCATGTCTCCGTGTAATGCTCCAGGTAAACGGTGCTTGACCAAAGCCAAGATTTAAAAAGTGTCATTAAAACAAAAAGTTTTTTTTTCCTTCTGTTATCAAATTGCAGCTAATTAATCATTCCTTCCTGTGAGATCTGTCTCCTTTTTAATTTCACAGTAATAGTTACTTTCCTGATTTGATTAGGTTTAAATGCACATGGGGAATATCTTAGGTTTTCATATATTTCTTTTCATGTTTTTGTTGTTCTTGTTTGATAGATACAATGTCAGGCAAGAAGGCCTCTTATGTATCAAATTATCAATCCATCCATCCATCCGTCCATCCATGATCCATCCATCCATCCATCCATCCATCCATCCATCCATCCATCCATCCATCCATCCATCCATCCATCCATCCATCCATCCACTCACCTACACAGGTAGCTTCAGTGTGCAGAAGATTTTTCCTAGCATGTCTCATCAATGAAATTCATCCCTCATTTTTCAAAGAATTAAAAATCCACCATTATTATTAAGGGATTATCATTAAAACAAACGGAAACCTGGTGGTCCGGGCACTATTGATACAAGTCTTTCTGTTTTGTTCTCGGGGCTTATTTTTTAACTGGCAATTAAAACATTTTTTTTACTTGACTTTATCAATATGCTGTTTTAAGTATAAGACTAACATCACATTTCATGAAAACTAACTTCTTTTTTAGATTTAGTTTTAACTGTAAAGTTTTTAACAGATTTTAAAGCGTCTATTTCATGCAAGATCAACTTTTTGAGCTTTTAAATGTATTATAATTTTTATTCCTAACAAAAATCAACCCAAAGCGGTATTTTGATCCATTTAAACACTTCTGGGTATTCCTCTAAAAACCTGCTTTCTGAGCACCAGTCCCTCCCAGTCCACAAAAACAAGTGGGTTCTCACATTGTGACATCACAAAATGAGAACTGGCCCTTGCAGGAAGAGTCTCCACTGCCAGCACCACCCCCAGTCTAACACACACCCACTTTTTCCACGGAGCTAGCAGTGTTTGGTTGAAACGCTTTTGATTGATATGCACCATATGAACATCCATCTTTGCAAAAGTTTGGATGTTTGTTTTTGTGGGTGAAATGCAGACACGCTGCTGGGGTCGACTCTAGGTTGATGTCATGAAATGAACCCACACAGAGCGAAAGGTGATCAGGCTCAGAGATCAAGTATGATTTCCGGGTAGGAAACGAAAATACCTCACTAAAAAATATCTCGCAAAAAAATAGTTCTTTAGTGTGTCAAAAGTAATATATTATCATATGTAATGATATAGTTTACTCTGAAAGGCTTAAGAAAATAGCATGACATAGGCTCTTTAAATCACATAATGAATTTTATCAAACCAAATTTCATATTATTACTTCATATCAATAAGAACAAGTAGTAATTAATTGCTAGTTTGTTCACCCGAATTGAATCAAGCATGCATGAATAAATACACAAAAAAACAGGGCAAAAAAGAAATGGACATTTCCCAGGTGCCGCACACAGACAATGTCATGCTGATCAGGTTTCCTAGATTATCTCCTTTTCTTTTTTCCAAAAACATCACAGCAAACTCTGTTAAGTTCTGTCAATATTCCTAGTTTAAACTATTTTAGGTTAACAAATAGTTGGGGCGGCCGTGGTGCAGCGGTAGGGCGGTCGACCCATGACCGTAAGATTGCAGGTTCGATTCCCGCCTTGCACGCCCATGAGTCGAAGTGTCCTTGGGCAAGACACTGAACCCCACCTTGCCTCTGGTGGTGGGCGGGCGCCTGTGTTTGGCAGCGGAGCCGCCACCAGTGTATGAATGTGTGAGTGAATGTGTGTGTGACTGGGTGAATGGGTCTGTGACTGTAAAGCGCTTTGTCCTTGTAGGAAGAAAGGCGCTATACAAGTATACGCCATACGCCATTTCTGTGTTGTTTTGGCAATCTCCAAAGTTCAAACAGCGCTATGGGTGTATCCAGTTGGCTTAGTAATTTATTTTTTTATTTACTGCATTTCTAGGTTCATTTACTGTGCAAAGTTCCGGAACTCTTCAGGTAAATGTGTTTTAACTGATATAATCACAGGCCAACTATGTGTCAGAAAACACAGCAATTATTTCACATCACAAAGTAGAGCCACGCCTCTGTGGACCCAGTGTTCTGGAGGAAGGCTCGTTTTCGGCTTCACTGATGCGATGCAGTTAACATCTTTTCTTGTTGGTTTCTTTCAGATTGGGCAGGAATAAAGACTGAAGGATTATCAGGATTGGGCAGGAATAGAGAGATCCTTCACATAGTTATTCTCTCCGTACATCATGAGCGTCGGCATCATCTCGAAGAGTTCTTTGGACTAGGACTCAATAAAGCTGATAGTTGCAGCAGCCCCAGCTGGTCGCCTTCAGGTAGAGGCAGTACACTCAAATTGCAATGGCTGCATGACTTTCTCCTTCAGTGTGCTCACCAAGCCCTTTGCCTTACAGGGCCCAGCCCCCCTCAAATTCTGCTTCGTCCTGCTTCATTGTTATCAGGAACCACTATAGGTTGAAAAACTGTTTCAAGTCTGTAATATTTCTTTCAAAAGGGTAAGAACAAAAGCGCTCCCCAAAAGTTGTTTCTTTGTGTTATTTTTTTTTTTTATTTATGAGTGGAACGGCGCTCCTCAGACACCTTAATGCTGTCTCATAATAAGAAAACAATTTTTTTTGCAATAATAAAAGCCCAAGTCCAGAGTGACACAGAGTCGTTCGATACTGCCCCCGTCTTGCATCATTCTGTATCTGTGTTGACGGCCTGACCCCCTCATCTGATCACTGTTGAGACCACAGGATGACTGAACTGCACCTGCCTCCACAACATTCAAATCCCCAAGTGGCTGATTTGAACGTTGTTTATATGACCAACAACAATCTCCGGCTGATTTCGACCATAATCAAATTGTTCGATTATAAATCGATCAGTTCTTCTGGTGTTCGACAAACTGTTTTGTTTTGTAATGGATTGCACAAAAATGAAAAAGGCGTTAACGGATGTAGTTGGGCTGGGTGTTTGGGTTCCGCTAATGTCCGGAGCTCAGTGAACGCACCACACAGAGGCGCTTATTGACCCTGGGTTGTCATTCAACCGGTTGTTGACGGTTTCAAGGGAATTAAAGAGAATGAGACGGTATTAGGGTGTTCGAGGAGTGCATCTCCTTATAAGAAACAAACAAAAAAAATAATAAACTTTTGGGAAGTGGTTCTGTTGTTCAAAGTATTTGGTAAAGGCTGCACAGTGTTGGTAAAAGCCTACAGGAACCACTACATAAAGGAACTTTAAAAAGAAAGATCTCAACATCTCAGTGCGGGACAGAGAGAGCAACGCTACAGTGTGTTCTTTATTATCTCGTTATCACGAGAAAATGGTCACAAAAAAAAAGTTGGGCGGGCGTTTTCAGCTAAATAATTCATTTTTACAATCATAGACTTTGCGTCTTAAATATTAGTTGCTTGGATAAACATATGCCTTTTAATATAAAGTAGCTAATGCTAGCTAGCATGCTACTTCTTTTAGTGTAGGAGCGGTCACATTTCCATAGCTAAGTATTTTAGGGTTTCAGTTATTAGACTTGTAAAATAAATTGTGCTACAAGTGGTGAATCTGTAGTTTTAAACTTTAATTTGACAAAAACAGTAAGGTTATTAAAAGAAAAAAGACACTCAGTTGGAAAATTTTCATCAAAATATCAAAAAAGATAAAAAATATGTAAAATGGGTTTAGTACTTTTTTGACATAATAACGGATTAATTATTATGGATGTTACAATTAATTTCAAACAAATATTTGATTCATGTCATTATTTGTGGTTGATGATATGATTCATATTCCATTCTGTACGATCTGATTTACGGACCTAAAATGGATCCAAGTCATCTTTATCCCAAAATTCAACCAGTGTGACCCAGTGTGAATAAAACGTAAACTTAAATATGTGTACAAACAAACAAGAAGATAAGAATTAATGGAAAATCCATTCACATTTTAGTTTCATGAAGTTCAGCCCACTTTTTTTTCTAGGTCAAAATAATACATATAGAACATTATTAAAACATTCAAGGAAAGGATGTTAGGTTTGTTTTGAATACAAAATTTTAAAATGTTTCCACACACTGGACTGTAATGATGACTTGGTAATTTTTTGCTGCCATCACGTGTGTGTTGCCCGCTGTGATGCACTTGGTCGTTTTTATGTTCCAGTAAAATAAATCCAATCCAAATGATATTTTCCAATGTCAATAAACTCAATTTATTTCATTTTGAAATGATGTCATAGTGGTATTGGTCCATTTGAATAACAATATGCAAAAGCATCTGCCCTAAAAGCAAGCATGTTCACAAAGGACACATTACTTCTTGCAATGGACATCAGTTTATGAATGGCAAAATAATCTCATTCATCCCTTCTTACGTCTAAAGCAATAGAAATAGTTGTTCTACAATAAAATAACTTGGTGTTTAAAAAAATCATCAATATTCTTTCTTCTTTGTATTTTACTCATGGGTTTAAGATGCACCTAAGACAAGTTCCAGTTTCACAAACGGATGTGACAGTTGTGTGTTACTAATCTACACTAACAGTTAGTGTATTTTTCATGTGCTGAAGCCTCCATAACCAGTAGCTTTGAGTTGTGTACATTTTTATCTGTTTTTATTTAGCAACCACAAAGAAAATGGTAGTTTTTTTAAAGTACATTTGATGCATGCCTGGTTGAAGTTGACAATTTAAAAAGTAATTACCTGGAGAAATATCCATAGTGGTAGTTGGCCGCATTTTAGTTGTAACCAGCAGCTGTGTAACAACCAATTAAAAGGCTACTGAAGCGACACAGTTTTGTTGCACTAAAATACAAATTAATGCTCTTGGATCATCAATCAATTTGCCTGCATTTGTGACGGAAAGGTCAAAAAGCCACAGTGGCAAGACAATGCAATTATCATATCTATTAACATTTTACTGTCGGTGCAGTTAGAAGGGCAGTGGAGTTCTTAGCTCATCGTTTAAATTTTGAAATCATGTTTATAGTAGAATTAATTTAAATTTAATAGTAAAAAGAGGACACTTTCCAAATATTTATATAAAGTTTTTAGGCAAAGGAAAAAGCATGTTCATAGACACTTCCTACATTTCCTCACATAACCCATATGTAATCTGAATTAGAAAGGAGGTGTTCATTTGAACTGAGTGATCTATCTTCCATACCCCCACACTGAGGACAGTAAGAGCATTAGAATCACAAGGGGAGTGTAAAATGTACGCTACAACCCTCTAAAGTGGCTGTCCATCAGAATCTGAGCTCTTCCAGGCAATGTGCCAATTAGAACATTACCATATTACCTGTCACCGGAATTATACCAATGTCAACATTCAAAGGAAACACGTATTTTAAAAATAGGAAATAATGGAAAAAGTGACAGATGTGGTAACTCAAAGAGACTCCCAGATGTCTCAGTCACTGCCGCTGAATAAAAATAGCCTGAAATAGCCTGCAACCATGTCCTCACAGTAGGTGATACTAAGTGGTTATTTTTTATGAACATTTTGACACTCTGACTTTCAATTTTATGCTTTGGCAGTTTTGAATGAGAGTGTGAATTAGAAGAAAAAATAGTGTGCTCTTTCTATTAACATTTAAATGCATGTTTAAAAATATCTGCTTAAGTTTTCAAATTTGATATTTGTAACATCTGGTGTGATCTGCTAATGAGCAACACATGTCAAGTTTATCTTATAAAGTGTAATTATGACATGGCCCTTTAATGGTACATCAAATTTGCTAAAGCATAAAATGCGGCACTGTGTAAAAGTTTGTTTTAGGAAATGAATAGAAGTTCTCATAACTATTCTTGTCCTCTACTAAACAAATACTTTTTAAATGTTGGTTTCATGTACTAAAAGTATATTTATTCCAAATGTTTTCATGACATGAAAGAAGCCATAAAGAATACATACAACATTGGGTTGTTTCTAAAATTTACTTACAAATTTTTGCGGGATACAGTGGTCTCTTGTCATAAAAGGATTCACTTTTCGTTGTTCTGCTATATCACAGCTTTTTTTTATAATGCAATTCTTTTCTGCATCCTGATTGGTTGTAGAACATTGATGATCAACCTAGTCTGTGCCGGTTGTCCTGTATAGATTACGCTTAGATTGCAAAACTTCTATTAATCATTGATTGCTTGCAGATCGTTGCTTTCATTCTGTAACACTGGGCTTATTTTTCTATGAAGGTTTGAACTTTGAGAGTTTAAACAAGAGAGAAGAGTATAAAAATGTTGATGTCTGTCAGACATAAGTGTAACATGCTTGGTCAGGGGTTTTACAGCCAAAAAACATCTAAAAAAATTAAGAACACTACTCTAAAGATTTTGTCTGTACAGGTTATATTTAGAACATAACTACCACAATATTTTTTCTACCAAATAGATATTTAATGTTTGGAGCTTACGGTTAGACACTATACCATACTATTTTACGTTAAAATGCACCTCATATGATAAACAAATATTGAGGAATATGGTAGTAGACCATTTCAGATCAGAATTAAACAAGATTTCCAATCTAACCAAGGACGAAGGTTTAATCTGAATCACCCTCTGGCTACTATTGCTACTACTGGCCCTATTGATGACTTCATACAGCAGTAGTAACGTCCGAATTTGAAGACAATATTATTTCTATATCTCTTCGCTTGGAGGAATACATTTAGAGATAGGGGTAGGGAGGCAATTTGGATTCAGCCTTAGTGTCTGAAAAAGGGGCTACTTCAGTCACGTTGATGTGGTTTGGATAGTATGCCTGTAAATGATACCTGTTTCCAGCAATTTGTCCAAAAAAGCCCTTTCTACACCTAGTGAGGAGCACTGTGTCAGACAGGGTTTTCGGGTTGCTGTTTTTCCTGTAAAAAATACTGTTGGCAGGTCCCAACAATGGAATCCATGACAACAACTTAATTTATCACCTGTGCCGGAAACACAAAGAGAAAATCATCAAGCAAAACCAGTGTCGCGTGACAGCTAAAGCGGGTACAAAAAGAGTCCAGACGTTGCATCTGCACCCAGACACCTTGACGAATTCGGCTACTGCTAAATTTTAAACTCTTCCTCTTCCTGTTACCATCACTTAGGTTAACATCTGTCATTACCACTTTCCTTTGTTATTCTGTTCATCTAGAATTTTAAGTATCTCAGCCACAAGCCGTTTATTGGTTTTCAACTGATATTTCTGTATTGAGGGGTGAACATCAATTTGCCACTTTGTGATTCCATTCTACTCACAACCTACCTCATTGCATTTATTTCCTGCTTCTATATCTTGTTCTGAATTGTCTTTGTAGGCATCTTTGAACAGCCAACATCAAGGACTGCCTGCAGATCCTAGGCCCAGTCCCTGTGGAGCTAACATGAGTTTCTCTGCTGTTCTCCCAGAAACTGGTAGGATTTGTCAAAATCAGAAATGTTGCTAAAGAAAGTTGTACTTGGTGTCTCAATCTTGTTATTCCTGTTTGGATGAATTCCAGGACTTTGGAGGTAATTGGCTGTGATTGCTTCACTGTTGATCTCATTATCTCTGCAATTGCTTGTTAGACACCACAATATTGTAAATCTAAAAATTAAGATGTATTTTAAAATATAAGCAATTGCTGTGCTGTCTTGTGTAAAAGGGAGTTATGCCAAACATACTGTCCAACACAGACAACCTAGACATGATCCATGATAATGTCCTGAGTTACTATTTTTGTTCCCATATTTTTTTGTAACATTAAGCACTTCTCATTTAACTATTGCAATCTTGTGGAGTATTTCTGCTAAGAATAATAGCAGACAGAGTAATTAGCAAACTGAAAGTGTGCTGCTGCTTTCCTCTCAAAGAGAATATGGCTCCTTCTGTTAGGCCTTTTAAGCAAGCCACACTGTTTCAGTGTTTTTCTAATTTTCCCATTATAAAGTGCAACATGTTCAATGAGGTCTGTTGATTTTCAAATGCATTGCACGATATAACCTTGAGCTAAATTGCTAGGACTGTTAACTGCCTTGAATGTTCTCCACAAGTAAAAAAAAAAAAATCATTGTCTAAGTACAATAATGGACTCTTCAATGTATGTGCAGTCAGTTTAACCTTCTGAAACTTATACTTTGCTTATAGTTTTCAACTTATGCCTTGCTAAGATTACTGCTGATGTCGTCCCCTTATGTCATTGTGTTAACACCAGAATTCTGTAAAACAGCAAACTTCTGTGTTAGTTTATTAAGTGCATTTAAAATTTCTTTGTGACTAAATTAATACTATATTAAATATAAAGTTGCTTTTTCACAGCTCCTTTTTTCCAGAAGGAGCTTTTATTTATGTATTAAAATCATTCCACTGTTCATAGCAAGAGTTTGATTTGGCTTGCCTGGTCAAAAATATTTCATTATTTATTATGAAGTATTTCATTTGCTGCATTTCCATTGAATATGGATTCGCGAAAATACATTGCCTAATGGAAATACAACAATTTTGAAAAAACTTTGCACGGCCTACACCTTGGGTCTTGTCTGGTGTGGTAGATCTGAGCCTCTATTGCTCTGGTGCTCAGGGCTTGTTCCTGAGCTGCCAGGATGAGTGCCTCAGTGCTGTCCTGTAGGCCAGCCCTCTCTAGCCATTGGTAGAACTTCTTGATATCAGCCACTTCAGTTATGGTCCGGTGGTACATCCCATGCAGGGGTTTGTCCTCCTGAGGATCTGTCCTCCAGCACTGTATCCTCTGCTCTCCATTGCCTAAGACATTCACTGAGCACACTGTCAGTTGGGGCCTTGAGCTTGATGTACTCATGCATCTTGGATGTTTCATCCTGGATAGTGGCTTCCACTCACTAGTCCTCGGCCTAGTTCACACAGAACTCCATGGTAAAAGATAATCCAAGTCTAATCTGTGTTTGTTCTTTTAAAAGAAGTACTTACTTCGCACAACAATTCTCTTTCTTGGTCTGATAAAATCCTTTATGGACAGCCATGTCTGTAAATTATTGTACAAAAATTCTTCCCAACTTCCGCTGCATTTTCCCTTTCAAAAGAAATGCTTCCACGTATTTGGCAAATAAACTATGTGGCTGCAAGGGATACACTTGTAGCCATTAGTGGTTTTAGGGAATGGTCCACTTTTAGGGAATGGTCTACAATGCCAGCCAGTTCCTAGACAGGTTACTCCTACAACCACAAATACAAACTTGGTTTTAACTCTTCTCTGAGGAATGCTCATGTTGTGTGGGCTAAAGTACGGTTCAATACACTAAACGCACTTTACTTTTTGAGACATAACAGCAGAAACACCACAAGTGTCATTTACATCCTGCTCTAAACATTTTAATGTCTTAGTTTTATACATTCCAGTGTTGGAACAGCTGTCAAAGATATCCCTATCTTCTAACACTTTTCACATTACAGAATGTTAACATCTACTGAATACATACATAAATAAACAAACAAATAAAGAAGTGCAGTTCCCAAACATTAACTCTGAAGACATACTGTACCCAGTTTTGATTGTCCAGTAACATGGTGTTCCAATAGAATCTGGAACACAAGGCATTTTGTGTTATATAATACGGAATATGTAATATATATAAATTAACTTAAGTTTGAAACTGCACTTAAGTATTTCTTTATTGATATAGTTGTATATTAAAAGCAGACAAAAAAAATCTGGTAAAAAATATTGTAGATTAGAGTAGATTAGATTAGATTAGATTAGATTAGATTAGATTAGTTTATTAATCCCACGAATGGGAAATTTCCTTGTCACAGTAGCATGGAGTTTGGCACAAGTATGTACAGACAGTAATTAACAAATATACATTTTGAAAGAATATATACAAAAATAAGAGCGATCTGAAATAATAAACAGGGAAAAGAGATGTGCAGGAATATATAGGGATGGGTATCGTTAAGGTTTTAACGATACTACTACTCTTATCGATACTGCTTATCGATCCGGTACTCTTATCGGTACTCTTATCGATACTTTTTGAGGACAAATAAAAATAAATAAATAAATAACAAATTAAGAACATAAAGTGTTTTATTTCCTCACTATGCAACAACATTGTTTTTTTTAACAAAACATTTTACTTTATACATGAGAATGTTCCAGACAGGATATTTATTTAATTATTTAATCTAATTGTTTTTATTATTTATGAGTGTGATGTTTCCTTTGATCTTTTGTCCATTTTCCACAACCTTGAATAGACTTTTCTGTCTGTCAAACACCAGAGTTAAGTTAAGTTAAGTTAAATGATGGAAACAAATTCACTTTGATGCAGTCTCCTTTCTATTTTGCCGACTCCATTTATTTTTCTTTAAATCCAGTAAACCCAATAAATGATATTAATTTTACGGATGACAACTGTCATTAGTTATTAATTATTATTAAGTATTAGGAAGCAGCTGATAGTTTGTCGCGGGTTTGGAATCATAAGCGGTGAGTCTAAGCCCCGCCTCTCTACCTGTTTGTTGTATGCTCCGCGTGCAACGCCCCCCCCTCCTCCCTCTGCCCCAGCCTGTTCTGCACAAACAGCGCAACATACGGTCATCGTAGTAGCAAGGTGACAGCATGGTAGGCAAACTTAATAATTTTTACGCAGAAACGTTAGTTCTTAGTCTAGGGCGCTCACGTGTCCCCTACAAGATCGCCACTGACTGTGTGTGCGCTGCCTTGTCTTGTGTGTGTGCGCGCGCGGCGCGTGCTGTTGAACAACAGCCCCGCCCCCCGTGCACACAAATAGACAGACAGAGCTCTCCTCTTCAACGAGAATGCCGAAATTAATATAATCATTAATTAACGGAAAATTGACTGACTTGGTGAGTTAAATATGGCAGATAACGCTTATATTTTGTAGGACACAAAAAAAGAAAAGAAAAAGTAACTTCTCCAGTACCGATAGCAGAACCGTTCAGGTCAGATCTTAACGATACTGCGGTCTTGAAGAATGCGGCCCCGGGGCTGGTTCAATACTGGGGCACGGTACCCATCCCTAGGAATATAGAGTCATCTGTATATACAGTTTTTGTACTGTGGAATAAAAAAAAAAACTAAAACAAAAACTATAAAAACTATTTATTTAGGCTGAGGTTGAACAGCCTGATGGCAGCTGGGATGAAGGACCTGCGGTAGAGTTCCTTTTTGCATCCTTTGTTGCATAAAAAAATACAATGGGCAAGCCACAGGTTACCTACTTTGTTCTATTCTGATGCATCCATTTGCAGACGACTAGTTCCATGTACGTCTTCGTCTGAGCTAACATCTGACTCAAAACTGTATGTCTGAATAGCTCCAATATCCATTGCCATTTTATGTTGTACTGGTAATGTTGGTTTCAGGACTGAGGGACTATAAGCTAGCAGGAGAGAGAATGTAAACAGATAGCTCATGTATGGGTGATTGGATCTGGAGGGCGTCTTTGCTCTGTGCCAAGACTTTCACCCACAAATTAATCAGGTGCAGACAGCATATCATAATTTAAAGACAACTAGGAACGTTTTTAAAAAGCTCAATAAATGATCGGATCGGGACTTATTGCAATAACAAGTCTAGATTAGGGGTGCTCAAATCCAGTCCCGGGGGGCAGTTGTGTTACATGTTTTCCAACCATCCTGCCATTGAAGCTCCTTATTGGCTAAACGCACCTGATCCATGTAATCAACAGCACATAAAGCAGGATTTCTAGAAAACTGATATGTGCAAAACCATAGCCATGTCGGTTTGCACGCGTATATTGCTTTGTTTTTCGGATTTTTTTTTTTTATTAAATAAAAACCCTCCAACACAAAATAAACCCACAATTCAAAGGTAAAATGTCTACATGGTCTATACTGTACTTACAAATTGTGGTGATAAAGTAATTAACTCTCACCTTAATTTTCAAGCCCGTTTATTTTTGCTTGCCTGCTCTAATTTCAGCAGACTTAACTAAGGGGGAGTGACCTTCCCTGGCACAGTGTTAAATGGACCAGCAATAATGTTTTTTTGTGGGTATGTAAGAGGAAAGGCTGCCTGTTAAAAGTCTACCATTTCCACATTTCTCTATGTCATTGATGCGTGACAGGCTGTAATTTCCATTCTCTCAGTCCACCGGAGCCTACTGAGCTGGAGATTATGGAGATGACAGTTTGGATTTTTAAGCACCCACTTCTCCCAGTTTTAAATCTCTGTAATGTTTGGGTATAAATAAAAACAGATGCATTTTTAAACAACCAGGCAGAGAAGCGGAATAGCCCTGTGCTTCGGTGAACCCATATTTATTACTGCTGCCATTTAATAAACATTTCCTGCAGTGACTGTCAATCCACATATGAATGGAAACCATGTTTAGGGAGCAGAACTTGGACACACAATACCAGATAGAAAAATTTCTTTAAACTTATTATGTAGCATCAAGGTTATGTTGATAAGTCAAAAATAGCTAATGCCTCACAATGCAGTCATTGTAACTAAAATAGGTAAAAATCAGGAGCTTTCCCATTGTGTTGCCCCAAAAAATGTGTGCAACTAAAAAGAATCAGGATTAAATTATTAGCTTCCTGGTGGCCTGTGTAGTTTTTCCAACACTGTGAAGAGGCTGGCTGCACCTTCATTTAGAGTTGAGAAGTCCCACATTTATAAAAACACTGTTAATTTAGTTAAAGAATGAAACTTTATCATTTCTTTGAGATACATTTCTTGGAGAAGTGGACAATTGGTGTCTGAAGGGAGGGGGCAGTACATTTACTTGATAAATAATCTTCACTTGATCTGATGAGGACTGGATGATGGAAACTATGCAAAATATGAAAATAAATAACTCAACGGACTTTGCTCTATTGTGATGCATCCACTTGTAGACGTAAACACACTCTCTTCCAAACAAATCAAATTCTACTCGACTTTAATTGATAGTGTCACGGTCCGGATTCCAGCACACGTTTTCCTCCCTTTTCCATTCCAGTCTTCACACCTGCAGTTCCTCACAATCACCCCAGCAAAAAAGCAGCCACGATCCAAGCCTCGTCTGCCAGATGATCTTCTGAGTCTGCTCTGCTTCAGATCGGCTCCTGCTCACTGGCCACTCTGCTCCGGCTCTGCTCCGGCTCTCAAGCCAAGTCCTGCTACAGATGTGCTCCAGCTCAGAAACCAGACTCTGCTTCAGATCCGCTCCTGCCTTCCGGTCAGACTCTGCATCAATTCTCAGTTCACGCTCTGCTTCAGTTCTGCTCGAGCCTTCTGGTCAAGTTCTGCCTCAGCCCTGCATCCTGATCCTGACCTCTGACCAAGCTGTGCCTCAGTTCTGCACCAGCCCTCTGGCTCTGGCTCAGCTCTGCCTCAATCCAGCATTGGCTCGGCTCCACCCCCACAAAGATCCACTCCTGCACTCTGGTTCCAGTTCTCTGACTCGGACAAGACGATCTCCCTGTTCTACAAAGTCTGCTCAAACTCATTAACTGTTGTGCGCCTGAGTCCCACACCCCTCATTACAGATAGTCCTTATATTTATTGAAACAAATGTGATTGTGTGATGCGTATGTTCTATATAAGTGACTGCAAAATAGCCTAAATATGATTAAAAGTTGTCATATTTTAATTGAAGTATTGTGTTATTTTTAAAGTTAAAAATAAATCAATAATAAATCAAACTCCCAAACCCTGCAGACATTATCCATTTTAGGATGCATGTGAAGACAAAAGCAGGCAGGGATTAGGGCACTGATGCCACCAATACAACCTCTTTTCCAGTTTCAGCTGTTGCCGTAGCTACGAATGCTTACATCTGACTACCTAAATCCTTAAGCATAAACATAAAACCAAAAATATTAATAAAGCAAATCAATGCAGTGTACACGCGTCGGTATAAACAAAACTTCATGTTTTTGTGTGAAAAACACTGTACGTGTTTAGTGTGTACAGCCCAAAAGACTAAGAATCCAGGAGGTATAGTAAGATGTTTATTAAAACTCAAGAAATCACAGGAGGAGAGCCAACTGTCAGCAGGAGTTGAGTGGGAAGCCTCCATACCCCCCAGGGGGTTGCAACAGAGTCACTGTAGGAGACAGGAGGCTGGTAAATGTTGAGAATAACATGACACATTATTGTACTAATGAAGTTCCTTACTCTGTCCTTGCAGAGTATATGCCAGGAAAAACATGTTGTAAAATAAACTTGGCAGCTTGGGAGCTCCGTACAACTCATGGAGGGAAGGGCTAACAGAAGAGATGTAACCTTCGGCGGGAAATGATAGCTCCCATTTTGTTTTAAGAACATTTTGATAATTCATGTTGCTTCCTTCCTTTAATAACCGTATGCCATGAGTTAAAAGAAAAGAAAAAAGAAAAGCACAGAATATCCATCCAACAAAGTAATCTGGAGAATAAATCCAAAACACATAAATACAGATAGCACTTACTCAAAGATTGAGACAGGCGGAGCAGATAAGTGCAGTCAGAAAGGAGTCAGCAAAATGTGGACACATGAACTGCACACACTAGTGTGTATCACACTTCCAACAATGGACTGACAAAGGAGGTAGAGAGATTCAGGAAAGACCCTTTATACAGCAGAGCACAGGAGGCTCTATTAGCATATGAGACACAGCTTAAAGGAAAGCAGTGAGGGAAAAATACAGCAAATGAGAAGTACGGTGGCCCTGAAGTGCAAATCGTATCAACAAATCACTCAACACAAAACCATATTAAAGATTACAACGACAATTACAGAAGCAAAATAATTATACAAAAATAAAAAATAAACATTACATTTTAGAAACCAAAACAAAATTCCAGAAAGCAAAGTGCAATTTAAAAAAAATGAAACAAAATAAAAATGAAACGTTTCAGAAAACAAAAGTCATTTCCAGAAATCTAAATGAAATATTAAAACACAATAAGGGAGTATTCAGACGGCACAAATTTGGTCCGCTTAACATGAACCAGAGTTAGTTTCCTCCAATAATCCAGAACAAATGCACCCAAGCTGACCCTGGTTCGGGACCAGGATCTGCTCTCTGACTTATCTTTATAGATGGTCTCTGTTCGTTTCCAATCCGAGCTTTGGTTTGCTCTAAGATTCCTGTCTGAATGCAATCCGTTCACAGGGACGAATAACAGAATCAACACGGCCACCGTAGTCGACCTAAACAAGAGTAGGAATGAAGCAACCGATGAGCAGCAGACAAATGTAAAGCAATAATTGTCAATAAGTGTTATCAAACAGAAAAAAAAAGGTTCAACTGTTTACTTGTTAGAACGTTTATTTTAACACCACTGAAAACGCTTCTTACATGCTTTCCTGTCTCTCAATAAGCAGCCCGCCTTGCTGTGATCTTATTCCAAAAGCTATCTTGAAGTTTCCTTAATAAAATTCTCGTAACCCTTGTGCTATTCTTGGCACTTTAACGTTGGGAGTTGGGTCATCTAGACCCACTAGACAGTGCGCTGAACCTTTTTTCTTCAATGATTTGTGATCTTCACTGGTGTCCATGGATTACATGAAATCTTTCCACCTTTGTCATGGTAGGGAGAACACGTCAATGTAAGGGGGGGGTCATCTAAGATAGCACAAGGGTTAAAAACAATTGCATAACACCACAACAATGAGGCACAACAACTTATTGAAATACGGTTGGATGAATGCAGGCTCATTGAAACCATTTCTAACATAATACATGCACAGTAGCTTTCCTGAAAATCTATATGTCATAAACTCTTATTAGCCTACCTTTATACTTAACATCTTCTTATCACTGCACTTGCTAGCATCTTCTTAGATAAAGCACACATGGCATGTCTCCTGCGCACTAAGCTAGGGGCCCTTTAGTGCTGCTCAAGTGATAAGTGCGTGCTCCTTGCGCGCCATATGCTTGCCGCCTGACTGTTGAAAATTAATACAATCGGATCAGAGTTTGTGTGGGCATCCTACAGGTTTCCTAAGAGTACTTGCATATCACCTGTACCGTCCGTGCAGTTTTCACTCGTTCAGTAAATAGCCAGTACACGCACAATATTGGCGACTAGAGGAGTGCGGCTTTAGAGCACCCAACAACAGCATCACCCGTAAGTGCGTGTAACTTACATTAGCCTTAAAAACATTTCATGATCCACTTAACCAGAGGGGTCCAATTCCAGGCCTCGAGGGCTGGTGTCCCACATTTTTTTCCAACTATTCTGCCATTGAAGCTCCTTTTTGGCTAAACACACCCGATCCATGTAATCAGCAGCCCTCGACGCCTGGGTTTGGGCATCCCTGCACTTAACACACGTATGACAATTAATTATTCCATATTCATGTCATCCCTTACCTTGGCCACATGAGCCTCAATGGAACTGCGAGACACACCTGTGCTCCCCTTGAGATGCAGCTGCTGTTGTCTATGACTCGTACGGACCCAGACAACCCAAAAACCTGCAGTTCCTTGAATGGGTCGACCTCTGGTACAGATGCATGTGACTAACACATTGCATTGTATGTTGTGATTGCAAGGGACACTCAGAAAATTTGTTTGACTGTTTTGGATATTTATTTGGGATTTGCACATGAACAGCAAAGAATTATAATATATAACCCTAACTTTCCCTCACCTTGTAGCCCTCTGTTAACTCTCAAGAAAAAAGAAGCTAAAGAGCTAAAGAAGCTAAAGAAATAGAATTACACAGTCAGGAGGGTTGTTGTTTTCAGCTCAGTTTCTCACAAGAAGAGCCTAATTGAAAACCCAACTAACTACAGTTCTAGGAATCCTGAATGACCGCCAGAGGCAAAACTTCAACCACTGAATGATCATTCAGTGAGTAGCAGGTGAGATCAGCAGGTCAAGTAATAATGACACCTAAACCCCTTGTGACCGTTACACTAAAAGCTCAATCCTGATTTGTCTTGCAAAGGCCTGGGGGGTTTTCTGAGCTTTCTAGTGGTCATTTAGGATTCATAATTACAAATAACTTTTGTTCTGTTTTATCCCTGCAGACAAACAGAGGCAGTGCCTGCTGTGATATTTAAAAGGTATGAGTCTAAAATGCATAAACATTAGAATTTCAAGTCAACCGTTCTGTTATCTTTGTTTAGGAGCATTCCTGTTGGTTGATGTCTGACTTTTTTATCTTTATTTATATATTTATTATTTTTACTTCCGATGGTACGATGGAGTTTAAGGGCCACCAAAAAAATAAAAAAAAGGAAAAAAAATTACGAACTTTTAAGAAAAAAAAATGTAGAATTTAAGAGACATTTTTTGTAAACTTGCCCCAAAACTCCGTCATACGATGGATATCATACCTATACCTCATTTTATTTTAATTGTTTTGTCTTTGTTAGTTTTTTTTTTTTTTTCAAATACTTTACTGTTTTATGTGCAGCACCTGCATGTTTTCCTATCACACACACACACACACAAGGAAAACAAGGGAAAAAAATAATTTAACAGACTTTCAAGAATGTGGAGGCAGCTGCAATTACAGCAACCTTTAAAAATATTGGAATGAAAGTAATTTGATTAAGTGCAAAGAAAAACAGCTAACAGTTTGTTACTTATCTGAAAAATAGATGGGGTTAAAGCCTGCAGTATTAAACCATCAAACTGTGGACTTGTGGGGTCTACATTTCTATCTACTACTGAGATGCAAGACAGAAACAAAATGTAGGGGTTATCTGCACAGATTGAACACTGGTAGAATGGTGGAGCAGCCACCTAACTTTGTTAGGATTATGCTATTATAGCTATAATGTCTGAATCCATGACTCGCACCTGCTTGCTGCAAGTTGTGAGCAGTGAATCAAAAATTCCCACATGTCCCATGTGCCACACTAACCTAAATAACTTTTTTCACAAGTTCACTCCTGGTGACGTCACACCCAGCCCACACTCAACATGCTATCTTCAAACACATTCAATAAAACATCACAAAAAAGGAACAAAAATTAAGTTAGAAAAAAGGACAGCAGATGAGTTATTATGATAGACTATTTTAACTTGGCTTAGACCTATAAAAAATAGTAACTAGTAATTTATTTTTACTTTGGCTCACCAATTATTTCTTAACTTTTACATTAACATTTTTTTTATCATTATCATCCTCTAAGTTTTTATTTTGTATGTATTCCAATATGTGATAAGCTAGGTGCGCATTTTGTATGTAGTGCTTTAATACTGTGCACTGTGAACATAGCGTGAACATAGCTTCAGATAAATAAAGAATTTAAAAACCAAACTTTTTTTTGAAGTCTCATGCCTAGTTTGCAGTCCAACTGACTTGTTTTTGTTAACTGAAATGAAATGTATATCATTTATTATTATTTTTGAAATTTATATATTTAAGTTAATATGGGATTTTATGAAAGTATTCACGTGTAAACAAAGCCATATATGTGTTTAACCTCTTAAGACTTGGTGCCCACATCACATTTTGAGTTATATTACCACACAAAACGATTCTGCTTAACTGGGATTCTGTGACTATTGTGTACAGGGTTGGCTCAAACATTAGCTTGGGTCTTACGAGGTTAAATACCACCAAATGAAATTAATTTGCTGAAGTGTTTAGGATTTTCAGTTTTTGTGCAACATTATAAACAAATTATGTATTATTATAATTTTTTGCTATGTAGTTGTTTTTGTGGCTTGCAGCATTACTGCCTGATCCATTGAGCTTGTAGCCGGAGTGCAGCACACAGGTCCTTCCAATCATGGTGGCAGTCTGCTCAATCTTGTCCTAATCAATAATGTCCAAGCTGTTCTCATTAATTGTTCTCCGAATATTTACGCAACTACTTGGATGGTGAATGGCAATCCATCCAACAGTCATCCCAAATTGACATTTTAAAGATACATGTTTTATCCTCCATTGAATTTTAATCAATTAGGCAAGCAATGGAGAAGCTAAATGACTTGTTTATGCAACATCCGATAAGCCTATAATTACTGCCCCCCATTTTCGTTTGTACCATATTGGCCCATAAACAGGATAAAGGTCAGAATTTAACAATTGACATTGACTTGCTTTTCACACTAATGGACATCAATACAGAGTGTGTTCTGTGTTAAACATCAACTACTAACGATTGGTAGTAAAACAAAAACATTAATAAATACAAAACCTATTATAGTTGTACAGCAAAAGAATCTGACCTTTTATGAAAGCCGTTTATTTGTGTTGAAAGGAGAAACTCCAAACGTTGCTCAACAAGCAAGAAAGAAACGTTTTGAAGTAAGAAGAATCAGCTAAAGTGCCTGAGGGTGGAACTCACAATGTTTGTACCTTAAATCTTTTTCCCAGAGGAGCAGGTTGGGTGGGATCCTCTTATCCCACATGGTGTTTTTCCCTACTTTCACTTTGCTGAATATATCTCAGTTATATTTCAATGCAAGCATAGCCTCTATGAGGACACAAGGTCAATAGAGCCGCTCCAATGTTCAGTTTCATCTGCAGCCAGAAAATTGTTCTGATCTCAAAAACTTCTCCATTACTGTATTTTCAAACCATAAGGTGCACCCAAATATAAGGTGCATTAAGCAATCAAAACAGTCTTATTATGTGGTATGAATAAACCTACCCAGAGTGCCAAGAAGGATGAAGAGATAGGTCAGATGGATGGGTTGAAAGATTTGTTTCTTTTCTTGTGAATTGTTACTATTCATATGCTTCTATAATGTCCTCAATGAAAAAAGATAGGAACCGAGATCCATAAGGTGAATATGACAGAAAATCTATGGTCAGTTTAAAACACACATGTATCAATCATCATTCATGTAAGTGTTCAAAAGTCCAGTTCCATTTGGTTCATGAAGCAATGAACCGACTGCTCACCCAGCTTAAGGCCGTGTCAGACAGCCACTATGTACATTTTGCGCATGTAGTGAGGAGAAAAATTGGTCAATGTGAATGTTTGTGGAAAAAGAGAGAGATTGGTCACAGATGCAACACAAATGAACCACGTTAAAACCACTAAAGATGTACAAATAAACCACGCAGAGAACACGTAAATGAACGTAGAACATGAACCGTGCATGATTATTGCCCTGTTAATATGCAATTCATTAGTGTTTGGTGCGTCAATTACATAATTTTAACATGTACGTGATATAAAAGGTATACATTGAAGGTGCGTGCTTGAAAAGTAAGTTAGACATAAGTGGAACGGTCATGGAAAGCTACAAATTTGCACATTCAAAAATCACACAGAATTTCGTAATATTAGCATTCAAACTCTGTAAAATATGCGTAAACTGTTCTTAACCAACCAAAAGATTTGAACTGCTCAAGATCACGTAAAGACCGGTCAGCCAAAACCCTCGCTGGACAACACAGCGACAAATGACAAAAGCAAGATATTCTTATGAATTATGTATATCACTCATTATCACGATAGACCAAAACAGCCTAATAATCGTGCACGGTTCATGTTCTACATTGATTTACGTGTTCTTTGCATGATTTATTCGTACATCTGTGGTTTTAACGTTGTTCACTCGTGATACATTTGTGACCAACCTCTCAATTCTTCCGCATATGTTCACGGATAATCAATTTTTATCTGCGCTACATGTGCAAATTGTGCATGCAAGTCTCACTCTAGTTGCACCTAATCCCACAACAGCCCCTTAACAACGCCGTGGCCTGGAGCAGACTGCATCAAAGCATGTCAGGGCAGTAAGAGAGCATCATATGATGATAAATAGCATCAAATAATAATAAAAAAGGTTTATGTCCCACCCTCTTTTAATTTTTACTCCTAACTTTTGGACTGATATGTCCTTTGTCTCTTTCTACAAGCTTGTCAAAAATTGGCTTGTCTAGGAGGTCCCAAAAGTCCTTGGATCTGGCTTGTTGTCAGAATGTTTATTTATTATTTGTATTTAATTGTCCTGTTTTTGAATGCCAAGACAGATCCAATTATTCAGTTAAATCAGGTAAGTACAGGAGGCAGAACACAACACAGAGGCTGTAAGAGGAAATGTCCCACATACACTAGCACTACTACTTGTATGTTTCCCATACAAAAAGATCAGACAGTTTCATAGAAAGTGATGTGTAACATTACTGCTTATTCATATCATGGATGCAGCTGCAAAGGAAAGTAGCTGATAGCATCTGAAGTTGTGTCAACTGGGAAAGGAAATACAGCCTAGCAGGAATCCATGCAACACCAAATTAACACATCGTTAGATATAATTTTTTTGTTTCAAATTGACATTTGTGAATCAAATAGTTAATTATTTTTACATGTCAACCACGAATGCTGTTCCTGCTAGCTGGTGGGTGTGGTCTGACAGTGTAAACGACTATTAATTGTGTACCATAAGTAACTAAGAGAAGAAAAAAGCTGCTTTTAAAGTGTGACTTTCTAGTCCTCATATGGAGAGACTATTGCAAAGATTTAATATCTTTTGTAGATTACCAGAGTAAATCTGTGGAATTAAAAAAACTTGATTTGATAAGAGATCAAAGGATTTTATTGGTTCAAGTCTGTGAGCTAAGACCTTTTACCACAGCTGCTTGGTGTCTCTGTTGAGGTGATGCCCTGCACTGTTTTTTAAACTAGATGACAGTAACACTGATGCTTCAAGGTTCAATAAGACACTGTATGTGACAATCCCAACTGAACCCATGTACAGCAGAGGTGTCCATTATACAAACCAATTTGATATAAAGCAGAATTTTAGTGCCCGTCAAAGTTCTGCCATAAATATCATACAGAAAGTGGATTTGCACCTTTTCAACATTAAATGAGAGACATTGAAGAAGTGTAGTGAATCTGCTTAATCAATCACAACTTCTTTTTTGAGTGTCAGGAGTTTATGGAAAAAAGTTTAGGTTTATTTAGAAAAGATTCTCTTTAAATCGTTACCGCTTCTCTCTTTACCTTAGACTTTCTGTTTCCTTAAGCTCATTCATGAAGATTTACCTGACTAATCTGTGATTGAACACACCTTATGTCTGATTTCAGCACAGCATCAAGCAGCTCTACAGTGCATCTTGATTGTTTAAGTGTGAACCTCCATTTATACTAAAGCAAGTTCAATTTACATCATTTGCTTGCAAATCTGTAAAGCTGAGCCTTAAGAAAAGTCAAGCTCAGTAGAAAACAGATATAATTTACTGAGGACTCACATGTAAGGGCAGGAGACTGATGACATGTAGAGGTGAAACGTTTGGTTGGAAAAGGAGGGCAGAGTTGACATCTGAATCCAGGTCCAACAAGCATAGCAGTCATAACAAAACATCCCTCCAAAGAGGCAATGGACCAATCCCTGACCCAAAGTAAAAGTCACAAACCGATCAAAGAGGTAGATTTGAGAACAGACAAGTGACCAGGTTAGAGAGAATACCATGCTTCTTCTTCTTCTAATGGTTTCTGACAGGCTGTACACTAGTGGGTGTACGTTGCCCCCACTGGTGTTCATTGGAATCAAATCCAACAACACAGACAAGTTTGACTGAGGAAATGAATGACTTCTGATCTAACTAATAAATCAGAAATACATAATGAGATAATGGACTGAAATGGATAATACCATACTCTGGACATACACTGAGGGGATACTGAGACAACAATCTAACAGAGGGAAGGAGTGCAGGTGGCATCTCCCAATGATAGTGATTACCTTAACCAGAACCAGCTGAGGAGGAGCAGTGAGTGAACCACACCACATGACACTTTCTGTCTAGGTTCTGTTAGTTCAGGGGGTCCAAATCCAGGCTTTGATAGCCTCCTGGAGGTTTTCCAGAAATCCTGCCTTATCTGCTGTCGATCACCTGGATCAGGTATATTTAGATTTTGATTTTTGATTGAAAAATATGTAGAACCTCAGTGCACATAGGCCCTAGAGGCCTGGAGTTGGACACCCCTGTACTAGTTATTACTTTATTCATTATGACCATAAGCAATTATAGTCTATTATCAATATGTTTATATTAGCAATATCACTTAAACTTTAGAAAACATTATTTGCTGTTCAACTGTCATCTTGAACATTTAGGACAAAAGTCTTTGTACTGACGGCTTCTACTTGTTGTCTGTTAGTCTCTGCATGACAGCTCTGCCCCCATATATGTGTAGGGTGAATATAACATGTGACTAAAGCGCTTGGACCTTAAATAAGGTAGAAAGCACTATACAAGTGTTACACACTATTTACCATAAGCCATGAATTTGAACTTCATGAGTTTACACCATGACCTTAACATGCAGAAAAATTAGGATTGCAAATCAAAGCCAAACAAAGATTATCCATTTCAGTTCCTATTTGGAAATGATTACTGGATTGTCCCTCCTTAACCAAAACGTAGTACATCCAAGTTCTTTCCCATTAAGCAGTTTTTTCGATTTTAGGATTAGTTTACATGTCCATAAGCTCTACCTGAGGTTCACCTGCATTGCATTAAACATTGATGCATCGCTGAAATTAAGTAATGTGATTTTAAAGATTTAGAGGGATTTGTTTTGCCAAGAGGCAGTTGCTCCTCATTTCCATTCTCCTCTCACTCTGCAGGTGGTTTCAGAGAGCGCTCTGCTTTCTTTCTGTGACTGACAGCTCAGAGGAACCTTCCGATGACTCCTCTGCCTCTGTTATGTTTCACTTCTCTCCATCTTCTCTGCTTTATTTTTGCTTTGATGTGCTTTGTCTTTCTATTATACACGTATGCCTTTGTCTAGCCTCCCCAGGGTACTATGTGTCCCCCAGCTTGGAAAGTGAAGGAGCACTCAAAAAAAAGGTGGCTGGATTATCTTTCTCTTTATTCTATCACCTCCTCCGGGGTTCTTACAAAAACACACAGCTGGAGCCCCTGCTGATTGACAGCTGCTGCAGTTCATCATGTCAACTTCTCATGAGCAATCATTACTCATAACCATCTCTCTCAAGAGACAAACACGGGCAGCATAAGCCCAGTCCCTTCTCAAAAAATCTCAGGGGGTACATCGACCAAAGGATCATGTTTTAAGTTTACACAGTTAGGTTCTGTTGTGTTTTTTTTATAGCAATAACTACTCAGTAGCTAAGCGTCATAAAATTGAAGCAAGAAAAAAAGATCTACTAAATTAGGTTCAATTAAATTAGAATTGTATTCTATTTAAGTTCACTCTATCCAACCCATCTACCGTTAACCTAATTCCATTCAAAGATGTTCCTTTTTACAGAGATTTTTTGCAGAACCAGGAAGAGAACTTCCATGAACTAAACACTGTCCATAGCCCAGCTTCACTCAATAATGCAATAACTAACTGTGGGATAGAAATCGGTTTATACTATATATTAGCAATACACAACCTGAGATGCTGCTGTGGCCAGGAATGGTTTCCTGTTCTGAAGATGTGTAGAAGTCCCATAGTAAAGATTCTCTTCCATTGCAGCAGGAGATTCTTACTGCAGAATAGTTGCTTACTCGCCTTTGCTCAGTCAGCTTCTAAGACTCACTCCAAGAAATTACTCTTTTTAACATGGTTGTCTAGCTTTTTTTCTCATGATGGAGAACATATATAAAGAAATTTAAGATTAAAACAGTGTTTCTGAGTGTTTATTTATTTAAATCGTTATAAATGAGAAGGAGATAAAAAAATGGTGTTTGAAAAATTAGCAGGTACTTCAGTTGACGGGCCACAAGCTCGCTGATTGGAAAATTTCCGTTGATCGCGTAAGGAGTTGCGTTGTGTCAAAGAGCACTGTAGGTTTTGATGGAGACATCTCTGGTGTTAAATGTTTAAAGCTTAAAATGGGGGGGGGGGACTGTCATGGTGCCTCTGTCAGTCTCTCCTCCCGTCTACACTCTGCTCTGCTTTCCTGATTGGACCCAGCTGTGGACGCTCACCTCATCATCCACCTGCCTTCATAAGGAGATCCAGTCCCAGCATTCATCGCCAGTTCGTTGCCTCTTATGGTGCTTACCTGGTCAATCAAGCTATGCCTACTATGTTCCCGTACTCTTGCTTATCTCCTAACCCCCCTCCTCTGCCTCATCTACAGGACCAATCACACAGGGGGGGCACAGGACGCAAGCTTCCAGTTCCCGACTTCTAGTTTTGGCTAATGACTGGGGACCGTCTTGTTGTCTGCAGCCAGTTCCTTTTGCAGGTGACTGTTAGTTTCCTGACTTTTATTTCTCTCAAAAGCGACAATTGTATAATTATTTTCATGATGACCTTTTAGGTGGCAGTACCAATACAAGTAACCAATAAGCATGATTTACTATATGTTGCTTACTAATTTTCCAACGTTTTCTGTAGCATCTGACCACTTACAAATTATGAATTGGGTCAAAGGTTATTTCCATAACATAGCAATTTCAGAGGGAATTTTAATGTCTGTAGTACAACTATCTTACTTTCAATCCAATTCTTAAGGAACATTACGTTTTTGTAAATTGCGTGTTACATGTCTGTTCTCTATGTCGCTTCCTAGTCAAACAGTTAATGCTTATATAAAGGAATTTACAACCAATTATGGATGTAAAGTTGATTTAAGAAAACTGTTCAAGTTGTACAATCCTTTTGGAAGGACAATTGCTTATTATTCTCCTAATCAAATGAATTAAAGCTTTTTACTTTGCAATGAAAATCCAAAATAATTTTTGAATTGAAATTGTGCTTAATTGCATCATAAAAGTTCATTTCTGGTCCCAGTCTGTGAATGAAGGACGCTGTCCATCAGAGAGGAAGACCTTGATGTCATACCTCATTAAAGTCAGTCATGTTGCCACCATGATGGATTGTTGGACAGTGCACCAGTACAGTTTGTTAGATGTCACAGCTCACTGGATGGATGAAGCAACCTTAGGGGGAAAATCTGCTGCAGTGATGTGCCAGAGGGTCACAGGGTCACCCTCCTCTCATGGTCCAGTATTGATGACATTTGCTGTCATGCAGAATAAAAGGGGCAGAAACTACAGAAGACGGCGGGTCAAAGCTAATAAGAGCATTTTGTAAATTCAGCAAGTCATTCCGCCTGCAGAACAGAGCAAGACAGAAACTCTTTTGAAGATCATATCCTGGATCCTGGAACAAAACTGTGGTCTGAAGTACCAGCCTCCTTTAACAGAATATGCATGTCTGTCTCATTTTAGTACCATGGTAGCTGACACCATAGCAGAAAGTAAGAATGGCACACTCACTGTCATAATCAGCCTTTGGGGAAAGCCAGAAAATCTAGATGAGGCTCATGTGACTCAAACTAATGTGGAATATCACAGATCTATAACTATTGTAAAACCTTTTAACCCTTGTGCTGTCTTAGATGGACCCCCCCCCCCCTTACATTGACGTGTTCTCCCTACCATGACAAAAGTGGATAAAGGTGGAAAGATTTCATGTAATCCATGGACACCAGTGAAGATCACAAATCATTGAAGAAAAAAGGTTCAGAGCACTGTCTAGTGGGTCTAGATGACCCACCTCCCAATGTTAAAGTGCCTAGGATAGCACAAGGTTAACGGATGATAACACAGAAGAAGGACTTGAGTTTTTAACTACAGGAACAAAAAAAAATAGTTGCACTTGTATGACGGTCTTTGTAATGATACTGATCTCACAGTAATACTGATTATCCAACCCAATCCACAAATGGTTTGCATAACCCACTCAACTGAGATGTCCTCAGTCTCTTTTGCAGAAAATAATGGTTGACCGTCAACCAAGCAGGGGGCTCTGGAATCACTGAGGGGGGAACTGGTTTTAGGCTACAGACACAACAGGGCATGTGATGCACGTTCAAGAACGCGCCAATATGGGTTCTTGAATGCTTATATAGCTCATGGTGTTCACACTGGACAAGCAGGGATGGGATTTCTTCTTTTTCAACTGTGGCCAGCTCTCTCTTAAAAAAGAGATTTTATCTCAAGGGACTTCCTGGTAAAATAAAGGTAAATAAAATACTAGTGGAAGTCTTGCTCCAGCCTTTTTTTTTTTACAGCTCCATTCTGATATGTGACTGAGTTGGTGCCATCTATTTCTGGCGGGGCAATAGATAGCAGAAAGTAAACATTTTGCAAACACTGAGGTTTTTTTTTTTTAACCCTTGTGCTATCCTAGGCACTATAACATTGGGAGTTGGGTCATCTAGACCCACTAGAATAGACAGTGCGCTGAATCTTCTTTCTTCAATGATTTGTGATCTTCACTGGTGTCCATGGATTACATGAAATCTTTCCACCTTTATCCACCTTTGTCCTGGTAGGGAGAACACGTCAATGTAAGGGGGGGGGGGGGGGTCCATCTAAGATAGCAGAAGGGTTAAAGGAAATGAACTCATTAATGAAATCATTAATTTCTCCTCCGTAATCAATTGTCAAACTGTCAGTACTTCAGTGCATTAAAGGGGACGTCATCCATTAGTCACTACCAAATCCAAGTCCCTAATTGGTCAAAGTTTGTTCAGGTTTATTCTTGCAATATGCATTCAATGGTTGCGTGTTTTATACGTAGACCCTGAAAATAGTTTTTAATAACTAACAAAGCGGTAATGTAAGAGTTTGGAATGCAGTAAACTGAGACGTGCTTATATTCACAGACTTTTCATTGGAGGTGGCCACTTGTACGCTCATTGCTGAGGGTGGTGTTAACATAGCTTCAGGAAGACTGTGGAGAAGAGGCAAATCCCTTTCTTTATCTTACATCCAACTACTTATGCTTCAGCACCATTATAGTGTCAATATAGACAGATATTCCACTACTTATGAAGGAAAAACATTCACACAAAGGATATTCCAGGGCTCCAGAGGACGGCTGTTATTAGCTGACTGATGTTAGAAACACCAATCACTCCCTCTACTCTTATTTCCTGTAAGTTTTATCGAATCAAAAATATCCAATCATTCTAATTTCTCTTTGTAATACCAACCATGCAAAGTGTAACACACAGACTTCAGAGAACCCCAAGGATAATGACCAAGAGAGAAGATGGTTACAGAGGAAGAGCAAAGAAACTGTCTACGGTTAATTTGGCAAAAGGGCCTAAATGCAGATGACGAATTTGCTGTTCAAAAAAGAAGTAAAAACACACATGTTTTTTCTATGGCTCACTTTGATTTATATAATAAATAATGTTGTTTAAAGGGATTCATAGAATGTTGTGAAGGTCAGTGTTGGCATTTTCATTTTAACTGAAGCATGTATGGTGAATTTTTATATAAATAGCATTTACTCAGTAGAGCATGGTTCATATTTAATCCGTGTCCCAACATTTTTTTAGATGTCTGCAAACAACTACGGTGGCCCTGAAGTACAAATTACATTGATACATCACTCAATGCAAAAACATCTGGTTTGTACTTTTGGTTTATTTCTTAACATTTAATTTTGATTTCTTGAAATTATTTTTCTTATCCAAAATGTTTCTTTTTTGCGGATCTGGTGGTACATCGCTGATTGAATGATGGTGTATGTCCATCATTTAAATATCATAACAATTTTTTGGTGGGATTTGCACTTCAGGGCCACCATACTCCTCACCTAACATGCCTTTATCTGTGTGCAGAAATCTGTGATACAACACCAGCTGTGACTGTATGAACATCAACCTGAGGCACTGACCTCCTGTGCACAGTGTGTTTTTTCACACAATTATAAACATGCAAGTCGGCTAATTTTAGTGTCAGTTTTCCTCAGGAGCTGCTTTTTCTTTTTCTAAGCAAAGTTATAATAAGAAAGGATGGCTTTACCTGATTGGCCACAAAAATAGTGTCCAGCAGCATGAAATTACATCTTCCTGCTGCTAATAGGACTTTTAAGTTAATTCGATGTGATCACTATGAATTGGTGAATTAGTCTGAACATTTTTCTGCATTTCTGGATAATTGCATGATTTAACCTGGATTTACTGTTCACTCAGTTACACAGACAGACAAAGTGCAAAGCCCACAGAGTCTGTAACAGCTGCAGTGAGGGACCTTCTGCTGCTGCTGATATAGGGTTGGAGGATTGACCCCCTGCCCCCCCCACAGCCACATGTCATTGTGTCCTTGGGCAAGGCACTTCCCCGCCCCTGCCTCAAGTGTACCACCACTGGTGTGTGAATGCATATGAAAGTCCAGTTGATGGTCAGAGGGCCTACTGGCAGCCACACCTCTGTCAGTTACCATCACTGAGTATGAAAGAAGAGTGAATGAATGGATACATGTTTTAAGTGCTTTGAGCGTTTGAAAAAGCGGCGCAAAATCCAATCCATCATTATTATTATTTTATTGTCATTATTATTATTAGAGAGATCCTGCAGAGTCAGTAAAAATTTGGAGGGTAATCACCACTCGTTTTTCTGCCTGCTTTGATACATACATACATACACATGGAAATGGATGTACAAAACATCCACATTTTCATAAAGAAGGACCAACAATAACCAGGATTTAACCAGATTTACCATGGTTTTCTCTTACTATAACCATTGTGCTATTCTAGGCACTTTAACATTGGGAGTTGGGTCATCTAGACCCACTAGACAGTGCGCTGAACCTTTTTTCTTCAATGATTTGTGATCTTCACTGGTGTTCATGGATTACATGAAATCTTTCCACCTTTATCCACCTTTGTCATGGTAGGGAGAACACGTCAATGCAAGGGTGGGGTAATCTAACATAGCACAAGGGTTAAGCACTCTACATTCTAAAGCACTGTATAACGATAAAATGTTGTCAAAGTAAAGTCTAGTTTTTGTTTTTCTCCTTTCAGCATGCCCCCTTAGGGGTTGCCGCAAAATGTAAATCAGTGAAAGCTGACAGTTTTAAAATAAGTATGTTGATCCTTTCTTTTGTAGCTGTCCACTTCTGCCCCCTTAAAAAATGTTCTATGTCCATCTCTGGGTTGTGGTGTGTGATGACAACTAGTACTGTTTTGGGTACCTAAGAAAAACATAGTTAAAAACATGTTTTACAGATATGTAAAACAAAAACAAATTTTAAAAAGTGATGCTTGCTAAAGTCAAATGCTTTTTGATGTTGTTTTTGTCACTGTAACTTCGCTCATGTAAATTGTGCCTGGCATATTTAATAAAATAGCTTTCCTTGGACAAATTCAAGCAGCAGAAACAGGCAAACTGCCAGATTTTATTAAGCTTGAAGTTGTTTGGATACAGAGGCAGGAAGAGCCCTCACATCCTCTCAAATTTAATTTGTTTGGCTCAGTCAAGACGGTAAGATTGCTTGTAAAGACGATAAAATAAGTGGAAGAACTTTTATGCATGTTTTTGATGACAGCTAGCTTACTCGTGATGTGTTTGGGTTGATTTGGTGATAAAGTAAAAGAAAATTGAATACAGCTCTAATTTGCCACACAATTTAGCAGGCCACTTTGGGGAAAAAAAGAGTAAAATCTTTCAATTACCTTTCTACTATCCTTCACCAAATTTTTCTTTTGCTTTACTGGTAGATAATGAAATTCTTGAATTGGGCTAACCTGGGAGTTGCCACATATAATCAAAGTCAAACATGCTGAACAGATGGTATTTGAAATCTAAAAGTGCTCTTTTCAGCTCACAATCCTCTAAGAGAGTGAGATAGATTATAATTACAGGTACCTAGCCGTCTCAAAAGATGCAGAAACTCAGCTAAACCCAATTACACTGCACAAAGCTTCTGCTCAGTGTTTTTGACATATAGAAAAAGAAAACGTGTCTGTTACCAAGAAATATGTCTTCTCTGCTCCACAGCAGAACAGATTTTAAATTAACTGGCTTAGAAACAACTGCAGAATCGTCTAGTGGCAAGAAAACTTTCCTGGTCACTAATTCAGAGTCATTCTTGATCATCAGTGCCAGATGTTGTCCTAGTAAGCCAGAAGAAGCTGGGGATTGCTGTTGCTCATTAGTTCAATAAGGCTGTCTGCCAGTCAAGAGTACAAATCTGATCCAACCAAACAGTCTGTCTTTGGGCCAAACACCTTGTGACAACTGGTAAGTTTATTTATCTGCACCAGAAAGATATACCACCCGACTCACACCCCCCTATCACTGGCAGCTGGTGTGTTGCAATGACATTCACTCAGCTTTCTACAACCTCTCGTAATGAAATGTCCTCCTCCAAGAAAGAGGCGGATGGAACAGCTTAGTGTTAAAAACCAAACGTTGTGTGGCAGTTCATCTCTGACTGCATGAAAACAACTTTTGGGAAGAAAAATTGACCTCTTTTTTCCTCAGCCACGTCCACGTTAAAGTCTTCCCCAATCCCAACTCTCTTTCCCCTCTACCCTGGATTATCTGTCCCTTCACCAGAACATTTTTGCCAACTCCTCATTCGGGATCACACATCTTAGAGATTCTAGTAGGTTTAATACAGGAACTAAAACACATGGCTCAAATACAAAAGAACACCTTAAATAATAAGAAAAACGAGATAACTCAAAGCAGCTATGTGACCATCTCCAGGAGAACCCTGGGCAGAGACTCAAGGAAGAGTCACAGCAGATTTACACAGTAGAAAGCAAAAGAAAAACCCCACACCTAAAAAAAGAAGAGGCAAACCATAACAATTTTCAATGTTATTTTTCTAAAAAATAATGCTTAATCTGCTTAGTTTTTTCAATCATTTTTAAATTCTAATAAGAACAATGTTTGAACATTGCAAAATAATGTTTTTATATTTAAAGGATTAGTTGTATAATGGCACTGCTACTGCTTCAAAAGGGCAGAGCATTCAAAGTTAGTTTTCATTTATTTATTGATTTTTTTTCATTTCAACTCAACTTTTTGAAGCTTTGCAATAAAAGAGCCACATTATGCAACTCTTCTATTTATGAAACACTGCTGAAGTACACAGCAATTACCAACTGTTGTACTGCCTGTGACAATGGCCCAGGGGGAGCAGCAGTACATCCAGATCAAACATTGGTGCTAAATTAAAGGGCGGGTTATCAGTCTGGGCAGGAGTGTTTGATGTGCACAGATGAGATGCATTATTATGGTAACTAAGTCCCTCCTTATCAAGCTATTTCTACAGGGTTCTGTGGCTGAGTGGTCTCACTGTCTTGAACCTTTGGTCAAACAAGAGCAGTTACATGCACACCAACACACACACACTCTGTGTTGGCAGGGAACATACATGCATGGTCTGTTGGTCTCTTACACTCCACTCCAAAGAGCCACCTGCCCCCCAAATGTCATTCAGTCCCGGCTTTTATTTGTTTCTGATCCTTGGTGAAGAGTGTGAAATGTCACAGTTTTCCTTGGAGGATAAAAAAATAAATATGGATTGATTCCCAATTAGTATAAAAACAAAATGCCATTTCTTCTTTCTGAGCGTGTGATTGCTTGTGTGATAATGTTTTCAAAGGATGGATAGCCAATATTAAAGGACATATAAAGGAACACTTGCTTATGGGTTTTTATCCTCATAATGAAGTCTATAATTTCATTGGACTAAAATTTGTTGCAGCTGGGGTCCTCTGTTTAATTAATATAATAGAAATCCTCATATTTTCAAACACTGCAAAATAATGACACAAGAAAGATGTTCTTACAGTTGATTTCTGATACTGGCAACATTGGTATCTATGGTAGTTTTCTCCAGCATAAGCATTAATTAAAGAAGATAATAATTATGACAGAGGCATCTGTCATTTGTTCCATGTGAGGGCTTTTAGAAAAAGTATCATTATGTACCGATCATGTGTGTGGAATATGGGCTGGGATCTCAAGGTCAAAGTAAAAAACACTGAGAGCAAAGACCTCCAGATACAGGTCAACATGATAACTGTTTATAAGTATCTGTAAAGTGTCATGGGTGTTTTGAAAGGCGCTTTTAAATATAATGTATTATTAATATAACCAACCAGAGAAAAAGTGGTGGATAAAGAACAAAGGAAAGCTGTTGTGATGAATGTCGAAATACCAACTGATAGCAACATCAGGAAGAAGGAATATGAGAAACTAGTGAAATGAAGGAAGGCTTGGAAAATAAGGAAGACAGTGGTGCCAGTGGTAATCAGAGTACTTGGGTTACTAACCCCCAAACTGGAGGAGTGGCTATAGCACATTCCTGGAAAGGCCTCAGACATCTTAGTCCTGAAAAGTGCAGTGTTAGGAACTGTAAGGCCTTGTTACCGCTGGGCAGTACAGTTTAGAATGCTCCAGGCAATTTAGGTGAGTGTTTTCACTCAAAGCTGGACTGTTACGGTGCTTGGGTGTGTGTGTGTGAGCGTGTGTGTGTGTGGGGGGGGGGGGGGGGGGGTTAACAACAATGGAGGTCATCCAGCAGCTCACCTTTTCTGCTTGGCTTATGGTACTTGGTATATACAAGTCATTAAATGTTGTTAGAGAGTAAATTGCAGGGGGCAAAGAGGAAATCAACAACTTTCTTGGAGCTTTCTTTGACCTTTAGCCAATCAACTGGTTTCAACAGTAGCTGGATCAACCAACAGTCCCAAATGTGTTACGGTTTTGTCGGGCTTAATGGGTCCATTTGATCAGTACCGTACCGCTGGAAATTAAGCTTAAAAGGTCCTGCACAGGAGCCTCAAGTTCTCAGGCCACTGGTAGAGAACCTGAGCAACAACTCAAGTCAAGGGTACTACAAAGCTGAGACATTTTTCATGTATCATTGAAAACTAAAAAAGAGGTGCAGCAGTTCAAACGGTTCAACGGTTAAAACTTCATATAGGCCTAAAGTTTTATTTTTTCATTGCTTGTTTTGTTTTTCTTTCCTCATTTGGTGGTATCGGCTTACCTGGGTTTTGCTTTTTTTTTTTTGTTCCAGAACAATGTTCTTCATCTATATTTCCTGGCGGACACCCCAATGAACAAATCCCTCACCATTACTCCCTGACACGGGCACCACCATTTTGAAAGCAGTCGACAGGGATTGGTCTGAGTAGCAAAAGCTTTTTACAGTTACTGTTCCACTCATCCATGCACACACATTCACACACTGATGGCAGCTCAATGTATAATAATGACTTGAGCACTGCACTGAGCCTCACTTAGTGCGAAGTATTGTCTGTGCTACTCTGCCTGCATTACCAAGTGTTGTATCCTGACTGATCTTCTGATTTCCTGACCCTGTTCTGTCTCTGACTCTGTTTGCCTGCCACCTGCCCCAAATCTCGCTTGGATCCTTACCACTCCTGTTTCTTCCCTGATGCTCCCATGCTCATTATTGACACCTGCTTGCCTTACTCTGATTTGGATTTGTGAACTTTTAGCTGTGCTAATAAAACCTGCAGCAAATGGAACCAGCCATCTGCCCATTTTGTAACAATGTGAACTCAGGGAACATGAAACAATCTAAACATTGGTGATGTTTAAGAGGGAGAGTTAAGGAAAACATTTGAATTAATACAAGCATGTACAGCTGCTCTTAAAGCACAATAGTCCAATGCTGCTGTTTGATAGTATAATGTTAATTCCAAGAAATGACCAGAAACAAAAATGTCATTAAAATGTTCAGTACTTGCCTTCTTACCGTAGTTAGAGTGCAGTTAAACACTCCGTCTCTGAAGCTGTGTTCTTTCTTGAAGCAGTTTGCAGGCTGCTGTCTCCCGTGAGTTGAAAGATTCTCATCAGTCAATAATATAAAAGTTTGTACCTCACTGAGCCGTAAAGCTTCAGACAAAGTCGGAGGAAATCTACTAAATGTCTCCAAACACTCCTGTGGATTTTCTTATTTGCAAACATGAGTGGGAAAGTTTTGGCCTTTTTTTAAGTAAAAAAAATAAGGAAATAATGAAGTGTGAGGAGTTTGGTGACTCATCAAACTAATCAGAGAAAGAACATTGGAAACTACTGAATTAGACTTTTTTTAGGCTCCCAGTGGCACAAAAGTAAGGCAGCTGTGACTGTTGAGTGTTTGTGAGAACTGGACAAACACCCCCCTCCCCCGGCCTTCCAAATAGAAAGCACCTGTTAGTTCCAAGAAGCCAAAACTCCCAAATACTTCTTTTGACAAATAAATCGCAATTCATCAGTTATTGTATTTGTATAATTCTCCTTCTTCTACCATTTTTTTAAAATACGCATTGTTGATAAACGTCTTTCTGTAGTGCAAATTATTCAAATTATAAACTGGCCAATCAGACACCTCAATAATATTTGACATGGCCCCGAAACATTTGATTGACAGATTCTCCATTGCCTGGTTTCCAGGTAGGGGTGTGGACTTCCAACAAGCTCACTACTGATTGGCAAAAGTGACTACCGTGGAAATGCTGACTTGGACCAAATCAAAGCAATCACTGCTTGCGATTTCTGGTTCCGACATGGTGACATATGTATCACCAGAAAAATGGCGACTGAATTGACTTGAATTGATCAGGTTAGAGCAGGAAGGAAACTTTTTTCTATGGGTGATGTCACACTCACTCCGTCCAGTTTTCATTTTGTCAGTGGTTGTCAATAGTCACAAAATAAAATCAACAACCAACGTTTTAGAATAGTATGGAAATGTATTAGACTACAATGAATTTTTCAAAGCACCAGACAGTCTACAAGTGAAATACACCCTAGATTTTTGGAGGACTGTAAAGTGACTGTGTCTCCTTTTGCTCAGCCGGTGTCAGCCAGCCGTCATGGTCATTCTGACTTTATCTTAACAGTTTTCAAAGGGTATGGATGTTTTTGACCATCACAATGAACTGACTTGATACAAAAGCTGACCTCTTGCCTGGAAACGGGCATCTTGATGTAGTTCTATTGTGAGAACAACAGCCATGTTTCATGTATGCAGCTGATGCCAATCTTTATCTAAAATCAGTTCAAAGAAGTCCAAACCAAATGGAATTGGATTAATCCAATTATGTTTAGTCTAATAAGTCACCAGACCAACATTCTAAAGAAAGAAGATGAATGAATACCTTATGGGTAAAAAACAAACATTTTAAGCATATTAAAATCATTTATTGTGCTCCAGAAGAGTAAGACTATTTAACCAGAAAGAAAGACAAGTGACAAAAAAACTACGATACAAATGCCAGACCTGCTCACATTGTTCCTGCTATTTCACGTGGCAATCTTAAACAAATCCATCTGTAGTTTTAGACTGATTGCAATAAAGAAAAAAGAAAAAAAAAAACCTCTTAAGATGAATCTGAGGTCTCATAGTTGGTATTTCTGCAGTGATTTGAGGTCAGAAAATGGCACATTGCGTTACATTCATTTGCAGCGCTTGTCCTTCCCATGCACGTCATCGTGGGCCGACTTTGGAGTTCAGTCAGGATGGAGGGGGCATGTGGTCGTTCCCAAAATTTCAACTCATTCCAATCCTGATGAGCGGCGCTTTGATGCTACTGATGCTGGGATCCAAGGAAATGCTACCTGTGGAATCCCCCCTTATGACTGATGGAAACGCATTCAGCCGTAAATCTGCCATTTGTGTGTGAACACTGTTGAAAATGAGTGCAAAAGCAAAAACCAAAAGATTCAGATTCAAGTCTTTTTCAGGACAAGCTGGATGGTGTTTGACACATAAATAACCATAAGAAAAAAGAAAAGAAAAAATAGGCACATTGCAGAACTAAACATCAATGTTTACAAGCCTCATTTCTGAAGAGCAAAAACAGCAAAGAAACCACAGATTTCTAAATAAAGGCAGAAAATAATGACATTTGCACATATTTGTTGAGAAATTTACAATTATGGAATGCTGTGATTTGTGTTTGCAGACACCCAACCAAACCAACATGGAAGCAAACTCATCCAACTAGTGTCCTCATCATGAGCTGAAGAAAACAGAATGTTCATGTCATGAGCAAGATAAGTTCAGTCATGAACTGCGCAAGGGGGAGTAATTAGAAATAACTGCAGGGAAAAGGTTTATGTCATAGTTTTTATAGTATGCTGAGCTCAAACAAAAACACTCCCTCCTCCTCGGCTAAAAGTCATAGCGTTCCCTGTAAAATAGCCACAGCATATAAACAGCCATAAAATTTGAGCTTCTTTTCATATTTTATTTGCTCGTTGAGCCATCTTGTCAGCATTTATTGTTATTAGCTCCGTGTTTTAAAAGCCCAACATTTCCTCTAAAAGAAAGCATGTGCGTGACTTGAGATGTTAAAAGGAATTCCACAGGACAACTTTTAATCAAAACTTTGCTGTCCCCTGATGTTTAACCGTAAAACCCTAGCAAAAAGTAGTCTATTTAAGTGTACTACAAGTATACTTAGTCGAGGCTTAAAGTGAGGCATTATACTTGAAGTGCACTTTTTATATACTACTTAAATGTAACTTAAAATTTTCCAATTCAGTCTGAAGAAGTATTCTGTTAGTATACTTCCTACACCACACCTACATGGTCTATACTACACTTGGTATATTTGTACTCAAGTATACTTAAAAATACTTAAAGAGTACTACTTTTTGCTAAGGGAGATGTTGAAATTCCTGGAAACATTATGATTAAATTTATTGACTATATATTCTAAACCATGGTTTTAATAACAATGGCAAAGGGATTTACCTTTTTGCACATATATGTACTTTTTTGTAACACACCAACCAACTGGGAGATACCATCAGTCAAATAATACCTTACAAATCTGAAATTGAATTCATAACTTTGCTAAATACAATTATCATTCCATCTAAAACTAGGATTTACGTTTGGCGTAATCATGAATAGAATGACAACTTGGGGAAAATCTTTTTCAAAAGAAGTCTTCGGATCACTTTTCCTTTTTTATGCCGTCCATCTTGTAAACCACAGCTTTTATTTTGTTTTGAGGAGCGTCAACCTGAGAAAGTAACAAAACACAGCCCTATCCTGTTGTTTGGGGTTACGATAGTTAAAAAAAAAAGCTGTCTAGGTGGTTCAAACTCAGAGAGTAACACCAATGATCCATCAGATAAGACTAGAAATATCGACTTTCCTCGACAGCATCCCAGTTCTGTTTAAAATGGCTTTGGTGACGCTATTTTTAGGAGGGTTGATGAAGTCAGTGCACTGTAATCCTTTTGTGTTATGAGTTAATGGCATTCATAGTTTAAGTCATAATACATAGATCTTAGCTATTTATGTTTTTCTGTGGAAGTTTCTCATAAGGATTTAGGCCACTGATCCTGCGTCCAGTGTTACACGGATTTGAATGGATGGTTATTCACCGTTGGGCACATCTTTGATGCAGGCATTTCTTCAAACATAGTAAAACATGATCTTCTCACTACCATGTTTGTCATTGTCATGAGATAAAAAAAGCACCATAAAAACTGGAAACTAACAGTGATGGGGAGACAGAAGACAGACTGTTGACACTGAGACAGTAAGTGACTCACAATCAGTCAAAGAAACTGCTACCCCAACATCACTGCTGCACAACAGAGATGACAAAGTCAGATAAATAAGCTTCATGTCTTTGCACTTAGGAACTACACTTTGTTGCCAGGATGGACAAAAAACTAAATGTCGGGGGGACATAAATAAAGGTAAATGAAACAAAAATGAATAGGTTAGACATCAGTTGGTATCGATCGGAGCTGGTTTCTTCAAGATTCCTTTCACATGGTGATTATTGTTGTTACTTTAAATATTGACACTTGGGAATTCAGGACAAACAAGGAATCAAACAATTCCACATACTGTAGGCTGATGAAGGTTAAACTCTTTTTATGCAATTCACAATTTGAGTTTACTTTGAATGAAGATGAATCAGAACAGCGATTATGTCACACTAATTCTTCAACAGGAAGCTGACCAGGTGGAAAATAAAAATGAACTTTAGATAACATTGTAATGGAATGCACTGTCATGTGTAGTGTCTTGGACTGGGATTTGTTTACTTGTTGCTAACAAGTTTGGGAGTTGCGGAGTCACAGGAATATTTGTTTTGGCAATATTAGTCTATTTTTTTACATGTTGCAAACAAGGTTGGGATTTACACGTGTTGTAAATATGCAAATGGATTAAGGCTTCTAGTATGACCAATGTGTTGAGTGTTACAAATTAGTTCTAGAGTTACTGTGAATGCAGTTAAGAAATTGATTGACTTGCTCATCTCTAGCTGCGTTTCCATTACACATATACCAAAATTCTAGAAGTGTCAAAAAAACACAATTTCTGAATTACACTGTTTCCATTAAACCATAAATACAAATAAACACAAACCAACTCACATGTAAAGTAAATTCAAAAACATGGCAATGGGTATGAACAATACTTTGATTTACAGCAAATACATTCAAATGTCTGCCACGGCACTAGCGCCAGTCATCATCTATCAAAGGAGTCGTCAGTGTCTGATTCAGGCCATGGAGCAGCAAGCTCCTTACACGTGGGGGTGGCTACGGATGAAGCGATTTAGGTGATTTTACAGAGGATCTACTGATCCAACAATAGCGCATGATATGCTCAACTTTTGCTGAGCTGTGTGATGCTGTGGGACTTCATGTTGTGCGGTGTCCATGGCAGATGGTTCCTACCAAGAAACGCATTGCCGTTGCTATCTACAAACTGGCTTTCTGTGGTCACGCGATTCATTTCATTCAAAACAAGTGTTTCCATTGCGATTTTGCAAAATATATCAAATTTGGTACACCTCAAAAACCACCAAATGTGAGTTTTTTCGAAAGTTTCGTGTTTCCATTAGGCAAATTTATCACAAATTCAATATGCACAATTTCATAGTCAATGAAAACGCAGCCACTGACTTGTTTATCACTCTTGATGCGGCTTGTAGTTTGATGCTCCTTATATATGACAAAAATTCAGATATTGACCATTTAGTCAGCCTTATAATGTGGTGTGCCCTATAGTGCCAAAAATACAGTAAAGCTACAGCATAGTATTGCTGGAAAAAAAGGAATAATCATTTTCGAAGGCCAGACAGAGAGTGGATCAAAGCTGTGCATAATGACACACATCAAGCAGATTGTGCCATGGCTCCATAGAGGGCCTCAGGTCTCCCTACTGTAATTTATAGATGTTTTGATGATTTAATAAAAGTACTGCAGCACACACATTTCAGGACTGATTCTTGGAAACCGTTCTCTTGGAAGTCATTGATGTTGTTTTTCTATCAGCATTTTAACAAACATTGCTAATATAAGAAATCTCTGAGAGCCTCACCAAAGGTATTTGCCCTTGGTCAACAGGTTTTTTTTTCCTTTTGAAAACTGAAATAATGTAAACATAAAGCGTTCAGCAGAATGAAAAACAACTCTAGCTGCTTTAGCTGAGTTCTAATTCAGCTGCTTCCATCCACTGCTCAAAATGTAAGATATCTTTGAAGCAACAGCCTTTCTTTTGAGAAGGTACGCCAGCATTAACTTTCTTAACAATTTCTACGAGATGATTTCTTTAGATGGCCGAAGGTCACCGACAAACTTCTCTTCCCAGTTTAGCTCAGTTTCAGTCTGTTTTTACACATAAAGCTAAAGCTCTGTTGAATGCATTTGCTGACTTTCATAAGCCCTGACTTCTGTGTCAACTTCTCCCTTTGTCTGTTCAGTTTAAAGCCTCAGGATGTCAGCGCGCGCTCTTATGTGTGGGAAAATGGGGTTGTTTGTACATCGTCAAAACTCCGGCTAAATCTTGTTAGCAACTGCCAGAATGTGTTAAACTCACTACACTTTTGAGCTATTTCCCTTTACAATTTCAAATATGTCAGGAGCTGACCAGCAATTCTGTCACCTCCCTTATGTTATCAGTTGCTCGAGTTTTCAGCCGTCATCAATCAAGCAACTGGAAGCATGGCATCTTATTAATAAGGATTCGTCCTCAGCTGTCAGATACTTAGCATTGCCCTGCAGACGCCTGACTATTTACCCATCAGCGCAATTATATGTTTAATTCAGCTGACGTCTCGTGGTCGTCCTGCTCTCCTCCCTGGAGAGCGCCGCTTGCTGCTGTTAATGTACTGACCTACTCCATGACATGCTTTTAGGAATAGATGTGCCCTTTTCATCCGGGTCTTTATTGATTCTCTCTCATCAAAACAAGTAAAGAAAAAAATTATGGCACATAAAAAGTATGAAGATGTTTTATGTGAAAAATGTTGTAATGCACTGCCATTTTTCAGAACCTTTTCTTTTTTTCCCTCATATTAAAATGCACCAAGTAGAGAAGAGGACAAGGAAATATTAAAAATTGGTCAGTTGTTGAAACAGACTTATTGCAATCTCTATTGAATTTCTGAATTGAAAAAAAAAATCAGACCAATCATATAACCTCCAGATTTATTCAGATAATTTTAAGATTTACTTAAAATCCTTAACTTTATTTATCTTTAATTTAATTTTTTTCTAATTTAAAGAATTATTATATGTTTCCATTTTCAGAAAAAAATCATTTTGGTTGTATTTACTGTGATCCTAATTTGTTTCCATACATTTTTTCCACAACAATCCTCCATTTTGTTTTGGAGACCTTACCTTTTTTAGTTGTGAATTAAAATTTAAATAAAATGTAATGATAGCTATCTAAAATCCTCTAATCCAGGGTGGCAAAGGTTTTTTTTTTTATCATTCAAACCAGCAGCTCTCTGGAACATGGGTAAAAAACATCACCAGTGATTTAAAGTTTAGAAAGAAACAGAGCGATTTTCTTTCATGCAAAGGAAGCAGATAAAAAGAAAAGCCTTACAAGGTCATTTTAAAATAATATGCAGCCTGCTGATGAAAAGGTTTCTGTCCACATAAAACATGGTGGACTTCAGTGTGTTGTAGTTGTAAAGACATTAAGATAGCATCATTGCTTTCTACACCTCTTAACAATTAAAGGAACCAATTAAACATTTCAGTACAAGATGCCTTGTAATTACGTGGGATTTCCTCGGCTACTTTTACGTTTAAGCGGTCTGTTAAATGTAAATACTGCATCCCTCATGCTACGTTCACACCAGGGCTCAAGAGCGTGCTGATGCAAGACACGATTGCTTTTAGCATACTGTGGACTGTTGCTGTCCGATACTAGCGCATGTCCGCCACCTAAAGCTTGGAGCACAATGTCAAAGCGGTAAAAATCTTATGAATCTTGTTACAGGCTTTTTCTTTTTCAGCTCTATTCTGGAATTCTGGTCGGGGACAAACCGCAATTATTAATTTCTCATCCAACTTGATCAAAACATCCAACTTGTTTCTCTAACTGTTTACGAATTATCCTAAAGAATGCTGCAGTTCCTTCCTCATGCCAGTTTTTTTTTTATATTAGACAAAAAAGTCTAAAATACTGTCGGACAATTTGAAAAGAACTGCAATTAGATCATGCATAAATCATCAAATTATCTTTCCACATGTTGACATTCCCCTGACTAAAGAATCAATTTAAACCCAAAGTCGACCTCCTGGCACAGGCGTTGACCTGACATTTTTAATAAGATGGACGGCCAGCACAGACCATTTTGAAATCAAAATGTCAAATGTCCTTTACCTGACCGTGTACCTCGTCTCTGACTTGCCTTCACTACTGCTCTTACACCTGGCTGTGGATCCTGTCTCCGGCTCGTTTCGCGCCCCCAGCCATCCCCCAACTTCATCTGGATGAAGATAATTTCCTGGACTTTAAATATGTAGTTGTAGAGTTAGATAAGCTAATTCTTCTCTAAGAGTTCTGGTAAAACGCCTGTCTGTCCTGGGGGAGGATCCCTCCTTCATTTGGACACCCCTGAAGTCTCTTTGTTTTTTCCGGATTCCGTTTTTTTTATTAGGAGTTTTTCCTTACCGCGAAGGAGGGTCTAAGGGAAGGGATGACCATTTAGTTTAGTCTGTTTAGTGAAATTAAGTATTATCCTATTGAATTCTATGCATTTACGATCCTTTTGATTGTATGTTTACCTTGCAATTATCGGCACGAAGCCCACTTAGACAGCTGTTGTTGTGAATTTGGGCTATATAAATAAAATTGAATTGAATTAATCCATAATCAATTTACATTTTCATCAAAAAAGGACACCATCCATAGGTCACTATCAAATCTGTGCCTAATTGGTCAAAATTCAACTGGTTTAACTTGGAACACACGTTCAATAGACACGTGTTATGTTCATACAGCCCAAAGACAGTTGTAGAGGCTACACGTAAACAAGAGTGTTTTGAAAGTGAAATCCAAAAATATACATATAGGTGCATTTACATACTCTTACAAAGACTTTTTATTGAAAGGTAATTTCTTGAACATAGCTTCATACCGTAGATTTCACTGTCAACGCGAAAAAAAATTCAAACTCTTCAAAGTAGCATCACTCTTTAGTCGTTTACGCAATTCTCAAAGTTCCAATAGCCGTGTATTTTGTACGTAGAGCCCGAAAACAGAATTAAAAATAACCTCCACAGCAGTCTGAACGTAGCATTACATCCACAAGAACTTGTAGAGACAGAAGAAGACTGTAAGTATAATTTAAAGGCCTGGAAGTGGGTCACATATGAAACGTTATCTTTTTCCCTCCTCTTACCGTGCAGTTTTATAAGTTTCCATATAGGCAACTCCACAACCTTCAGAGACATCACAACAGTGAAAGCAATCTTCTAGTCTGAATGCAGCCTCTGCTGCAGTTGTTGTTCACATGGTTCTGACCCCAACACACATTATGCATGACTGCTTTCTTTAATGGGATCTTTTTTTTCTGTATGGAAAGTGTTTTTATTCCACTCCTCTCAGTATTCACCATCTTCCATTCTACTTTTTCTTTCAAGAGTTTCAAGAGTCCTCATGAAGGGATTTTGAGCATGGCATTACACAAACAAGATCGAGCTGCTTTATACAAAAGTCTCGTCCATGTGGAGCCTAACATGTGGATTTTGAAATAAGAAATATTTTGAATAGGTTTTAAAATTCTAAGAAAGGCATGGCTTAATTAATTTGCGTGTTTCCCTGAGAGATTTACTATTCATTCTGAACTCAGAACCCTGAGCACGGGAGCTCAAAAGCTATGGAAATATGAGGCTGTACCAAAAGACCTGTGGGATGGATGTTCAGGATTTAAAATTTGAATTTTTATGTTGTTAACCTTTTTTTTTTTTTAACACCCAGGGATAAACAAAATAAGTCCTTCGCCTGATAGGCTGATATTTAAAATAAACTGGATTTTTCTTTTTCTTTTCTGTTCTAGGAATTTACGGTACCTCTCATCTTTCGTCAATCACTAAACCAAAATAAGAGTTTTTGACTGTTTTGAAGGATAACATCTAATCATTTAAGTCTTAATTTCCAAATTTGACTTGAATCTTTTATCATTGGTTTCTGTTTTGTGTTGGTTAGCATCCAGGAGGTTGTTGGAGCCTATCCCAGCTGTCTGTGGGTAATTGTAGGGAGGTTGTTAGTCCATCTCAGAACCACACACATACATACAAACAACAATAAACAGTTTGGAATCTCCAATGATATAAAAGCATGAGATCTCCATCCAGACAGGACCCTACAGGGGAACTCACTATTTTGACGCAACAGTGCCAACCACCACAACCTCAGCAGCCCTCAACCTGAACTGTATTACAAAAAAACAAAACAAAAAAAAAAACAAGCACTCTGACAGACAGAATCTGATCCCTCCATCCATCTTGTGCTCCACAGTGTTATGTGGGATAAAAGCAGCGTGCACTCATCATTTTGAGTGACTGCAAAGTGTTTGTGAGGAAGTCAAAAAGGGATGGTATTCTCACTGCACACACCTTTTAGAAGAAGGAAAACAGTTTACCTAGAAGCAGCTCGCCTTTAGCATACAGAGTTCTCTACATCTGAGCTTTAAAACCCTGTCAACTGCAGTACTCCAGTCTTCTCGCGTTTTGAAATTCACTGCTTCACCCCTGCAGCGACTCAAACTTCCCGAGCAGCTGGATCTGACTGCTGCCTCCGCCGCCTGATGACTCATGTGTACTCGGTGACGAATGTTGTTAAGTGCTTGGGCTTCACTGACCTAAAGATGTAAGCAGGCTGAAGGCAGTCCACAGTGCAAATGTTAAGGAAGTCGTTTTGTGAAACAGCCTAAGCTGTCGGCTCGTAATGAAAGAGGAGACAGATGAGAGTCCCTGGTAAGAAAAGCAATAGCTCTTCATCAGCTAACTAGAAAAGACCCTTTTGCCCTTTGACCTCACTCCCATTTGTACGCAGAAATGGCAAAATGTAAAACTGAATTAAAGCTTTTAGCCTTTAATCTTCCCCCAGTTCTTTTGTTTGTGAGTTGTGTAGATGCAGGTAAACAGTTACTCTCCCCAAGACTAAGGGACAGTTAACCAGAACAACAACTGAAACTGTTTTTGTACAAAATATTCAAGTGCCATTTGTGTAACATAATCTGACAAAGAAAGGACTCCTTGTATCACACTCTTATTTGTTGCACTAAAATGCTCTCAGGTTCACCGGTTTGTACCTAAATATAAATGTCCACTTTATCAATAATGTTAATTGGATGTATTTATATAAAAAAAACAATAATTTGTCATTTAGAACCCAAAGCGTTTTCTTGAGTAGCAGGGTTTACCCAGTTGTCTCTCATGCCTGGCTGCTTTATGGAACGGTGGTTAGCTATGTTGCTTTGTAGCAAGGAATCCAAGCGAGGGTCTTCCTGTGCGGAGTTCGCATGTGGGTATTCTCCTGCAGTCCATAGATTATGTGACTTCCAAAATTGCACCTTGGAAGTGAATATCAGTACATGTAGCTGGTGAAAAAGCTCCAGCAAGCTCATGACTCAACTCAGGATGAAGTGGATCCAGCATAACACAACATCCGAAATCTCTACTGACAACACACCTTGTCATATCTTTTTGTTCATGTGCGAGCTTCACTGATGGTTTTTGTCTATAGTAAAAAAAGAAAAAAATGGTGCCTTAATTAAGTCAGAAGTTGAACTAATCAACCGTTTTGGAACCAAAGATTTAAAGACTTTTACAATTCAAATCAAATCAAAAGTTAGTTTGTTCAACTTATTGTTTTAAACATACCTCAGATTAAACTCAAATGGTTCACCCAGAGTCAGGTCAAGATGTTAAGCCAGCAGTTCTTATTCTAAAGCAACAACTAAAGATAAAAACTGCAAATGTATCTGATAACTTTTAACATATCTCAACAAATTTTCTGTTTGCTCTTATAACGCACCCCTGTTCTGGTTCTGCTACTGTAAAGAGGTCTCTATGGAGGGAGTATTGGAGGTTAAGCTGTTAAAAAGAAAATACTGTGTCTAATGTCAACAGGATTTTTCTGGCTTTATCTAAATGATAAATGATTAGCTCCCAAATACTGTATATGTATCACTCTCTTCTTTTCATTTGAGTAAACAACATAGGCAACATAAACAACTGTGGCTTATTCTGGGTGGTAGTAGATGTCTGGCTGCAAAGATCCGCCCTCAGAGGAGAACCATCAAAGCCATTTTAAGATCCGAACACTGCTATTGAAATGATGACTACAAACTTGAGCAGTTTTAAGAAAAAATCTGTGCCAGACATCAAGAGAGACATTTTAAACATCCTAGTGCTGTTAAGGGAGGAGTAAATTTCACTATAACACCAAATTATAGAGGCACCACCAATCTCCAAGGCATCTATAAAATGCTAAACATGAACGGAGAACAGCTTTCACAACATCATAACCCCAAATCCAACATCTGCAGACAGAGTGCAACATGAAAGCAACCAGAAGGAAAAAAGAAAAAAGGTCCACCAATTTCTTCTTTGAGATAATTGATTTGCTCCTTCAACAATGTCTTTACAAGCATTTAGTGTTAAAAAAAGGACGACCTGGGTGTTAAAAGTAGATGTTTTGACAGAAAAACTCTAATGAAGATGAAACATGAATGAAAATTGGTGCTGTATTGTCTGTGCAGTTCCAATTTTAAGCTATATAATAACCTTTTTCATTTTTATTCAGTCACTGGTTTTGGTAAAGGTTGGTGGGGCATTGATCACAATGACAAATATAATTGGTTTGGGTGGTGAGGATTGACGTTTTACTATGTTTGAGCCTTCGTCCTAGACCTGAAAAGTTTCCTCCTGTTGACTAAAAAAAAGAGCTCCCATTCTGTCATAGTAAGTCATCATAAAAACTCCAAAATAGATTACCTCCAGAATATCTCACACAAAATCAGTGCACATGTGCACATTCTATGGATATTTTCTTTGTTACATTTTGGAGAAGACGATGGCCACTGCAGTGTTTAAGTGTTAACGGAAAACATGATCTTGCTTGCTTAGCGTTAAGCAGCTAACTTGGCCTATATAGGAAAACACAATTTTCTCGGAGGAATGTCTCACAGAGAATCTGTAAAGCTACATTCGCACCGGCCATATTCATTCAATCAAATAATATCACTGAAAGGTTTATGTATTTTTGCGTTTTTGGCTTCCATGTTCAGACCTCTTATGTTTACGCCTTGGTACACAAGTTTTTATGGGGCATTTTCACATACGAAACGCTTGTCCAATGATGGTTCATTAAAAGCACGCTCAGCATTTTCTTGAATGCATGTAACATGCCCAGTGTGAAAGTAGCATTAGACTTGTATGAAGAGTTTTCAGCTCAAATACTGAATACTGAATCCTACCTTTGCTTTTGACACTTTAGGAATCTGCAAAAAATACAAATAATTTACTTTAAAACAGGATATTAAGATCCCCTATAGTTTTTGGTTTGATGTGGAAATGTGATAAAACGCTTGGGCTATGTCTGAATTCCTTCACTGTAGTACTGTCCAAATATACAAATCACAAATTGAATGTTCAAGAAATTTCCCAGAAGTCTCTGCAAGAACCAGTGTGCATGGATGCTTACTAGATTGGCAAACATAGACCGCAATGCATTGCGATTGAACAATTTTTGTGCCAAAATAACATAGTTAAATATGTTTTTTTTAATAAACCATCAACGTTTTCAAAATCAGAAAACAATGGATTCATAAATAGTCTTTGTAGAACATGATTACAGATTCAAATTTTTAGTTTCTGAAATCAGTGACGTCATAATTGTGTTTAAAAAAAAAAGTTTTAAGTAGTAAGCATGGTGTCCGAATTGCATTTGAAATCCAAGGCACCAGGTAGTCCCACACTAAATAGTTATTTATTAGTTAGGGTTTGGGGTGGGAATTGAAACATAGCCTTGTTCAATAGAAAAAAACAAAAAGGTTCAAGAAAGACTTTTTTCTCATCACATTTTTGTTTTTGGCCTTCGTAGAAAGTATATTCTTACTTGTAGATACACTCCCAAATGATTGACCTAAGATTAAAGCGAGTCATGGGAATCAGCCCACCATGATAAAGTTGCTCCTTTTAGCCATCTGATGGGTATTTCCAGTTTACTTTCAGCTCATGTGATCTATCTGTTGTTTGCTTTTGAAATATTTAGACCTTCGTCATTTAAACCGGCACACACTCTGCACACCTTGGAAATTTGCTCTTGGGCCACATCTTTTACTCACTGTGTCACCCTGAGCACACCTCCCACTCAGAAACACAAAAATGGGCCAATGGAATAAAGAGTGAAGGTAATGACTTTGATAAGGTATAGTGCCCCAATAGGTGGAACAGCAGGGAACGTAGATCTTAACGGAACATACAATGAGTCTGATACAATGTTATGTGATTTAGCCACTATCAAAAAGTAGTACCAACACAGAGTACAAAACTAGTCCTTATTTGCCCAGCCCACTCAAGCTATATTATGCTATGCAAGAAAGATTTACTGTATTCCCAGCACTAGCCCTTTCCGTTTCCAACTCCAGACCAGAATTTCCATGACGACGACGGCGTTTCCCGTGGTCTTGCAAGGGCTTGTGTTTTCCTGGAACCCAATCAGGAAACGTGTCTTACTTTTCTCCAATGCAAGGGACAGGGTGAAAATTACTCTTTATAATGACATAATCAGCAGAGCAGCCATCAAGCAGATAAATTGTCATGCGCATCGTGCTAAAATATCCATTTATCCTTTGTTCCCCGGCTCTCTGTTGACGATGAAACTGCCAGAAAGCCAGCTGGTGGATCCTTACTTGCCACTGGTTCTGTCCGACTGGCAGGTATGCAGTATGGACATCCCTCCAAAGAGAAGAGGGCTTAAACAGCCTTGGTGCTTAGTTTACAGATATAGATATGTAAATAAGTTCTATACAATAAAGTCGTTCCTCAAAAATAAATGGTTGGAAAGTATTTGCAATATCTCTTTTTTTTTTACTCATAGCGGTTCTGTTGTGCATACAGGGTTACTTATTCTGGAGTTTTCCGTCTTTCCTTTGTTCTTCTTGGAACCTGTAACTTTATGTACATGACCTCCTTTATTGACGTTGCCCAGGTTACTTTTTGAAGGCACCAACTTTGCGGCCTACATATCCTGCAGTGCAATCTCCATCTCCATTTTCCTTCGTGTCGTATTCCGCTCTGATTCCAGAAAATCCAGTCAGGAAGTCATCTGTCAAAACATCCTGCCCGTTGCTAAAACAGACATTTTTTTAATCCCACCTTGCCTTTTCTGCAATATCCGATCCAAAAAAAAAAAGAAAAGATATTAATATTAATCATAAAAAACATCTTCTGCACTGTTTTAGCTTGTGAAAGGCTGTTTTTCTCAAACTATTTCTGTTTTTTTTCTTCTTTTTTTTTTATTCGTGTCTTTTATTTTTGTACAAAAAACATGGTCCAGTATTATCCTCATGGGAAAAAACCATCTTAAACAATTTACTATATTCCCTTCGGTATTAACAAAGTGTTGTAGGATCCCAGTGTAACTTTATAGGTAGCCGGCAACTCCTGGCTGATGGTTCAGCTCCAGACACTTCTGTGTTCGTCGACCTCAAGTTGCCACGGGATCACAGCCATCACCATTTTGGCTCGACCATCAGAGTTCCGCCATCATGGGAAAATCCATGGGGCTATACCCGGGTTGTGGAATGTGAATGAGGGTGCAGATGAGGCAGGGTATTGTTCTGTCCACTGCTCGGAAAGGTGTTAAAAGAGTGGAGTGAGGTAAGTCCTCCCATGGTGCTAGGGATCATGGTTATGGTGTTTGGCGTCATGAGTGGGATGTCGTCTGGCGAACGCCTCATAGCCAAGGTGTAGTCCGGTGGACAGGCAGTCCTCAGCACCACATCATGTGGGTGCAGAGAGTCGCTGACGCCCCTGCAGTCTCGGTCCATATCCGAGTGCTGCTTCATCTGCAAAGACATGATCTCCTCCTCTTGAGTGTGGGCCAGATCGTTTGCGGTGCTCCGCTGGGGACTGCAGCGCCTGTGGACGTCATGTCGTCTTTTGTCCTTTTTATAGTAAAGAGCAGCAAAGGCAAGGATGTTGAGGAAAAGCAGGGAAGCGCCCACAGCAATGGTCACGGACAGCTCGGTAGAGTAGTCCCGCTGGTCTACCAGATGAGGTTGGTTGTGACTGTCCTGGGTCTTGGTAGGGAATGGAGTGGGGTTTGGGCGCTTGGTCACCAGAACTGTGGTCTTTGGTGTGCGGTTGGTCGATTCTGGTGGAGGAAGCTGCAGATAGAAAGACAGCTATCAAAAACATGCTTGGTAAAAAGCCTACAGTCTTTTTAAGGAATCAGTCTGTTTCATACCAGTACAATATAACCTTTTTAAGAATGAACCATTTCAACCTTTACTAAAGGTTTAGACGTGTAAAAAATGTGTTCACACTTGATATCATCCCCCCAAACTTTCCTAAAGAGGACAAGAGATGTGGAGAGGAGGAGCAAACCATGCGCAAAAAAACGATCCCATTTTAAACGGTAAAATGGAAAAAAAGATGAAAAAATTTGAACTGGGTGGATTCCATTTTGGCTCTTAACTAAGCCTTAGGCCAAAATACAGGAAGGCTTAAGATCCATTAATCTATGTCCCAGTAATCTTTCCTTTTGGCAAGTATTTATGTCATCACTGAAAAAAGATGTGGTCGCATACCCCTTCCTAAATCAATTACTGCATTCATCAGTCTGCAAAGTTTTAAGGGTTTACATTCGCCTTATAGATGTAAAAATTTTGTCAATCTGAAGCAGCTGGAATGTTGCTTCACATTTGATAAATCTCACTGCGTGTGCTAAATTGATCTCTTCTTTTTGTGTGTATTCTACCAGAAGCATGCTTACTGCACATTCATCTATGGCAAATGAGCATGTTAGTTTGCCAAGTTGACACAAACAACATATTACAAAAAATATGTGCAACCTTTTGTTGCATTGCAAGTTTTATACATCCACACATATCTTTATGTGTGGATGCATATGAATTGAATTGCATATGAATTGCTTCTGAAGGCTACATTTAAAAGCACCATTTTATGAGCTGTTGTCAGATCGCTGAACATCAGCAGCTCTGATTGGACGATCTGTAAATGTCTCCAGACGGTAGCTGTCCATATGAAGCTCCACCGGCCACCAGCTGGGGGTACCATAAAAAGCGGCCCATTCTGCACTGCTGGTCATTCACATCCCAGATTATGAACATACATTATAATCATGTCACTTAACAAATTAACACATTTTTAGACAACATGCCTCCCAAGAAACCCAGCAAGGGCAAAGCCCCAGCACCCAAGAAAACGAAGGTCCAAGAACTGATTACTGAGAACTAAAGGCAGTTTAGTTTAGTTTAGTTTGTTTAGTTTAGCAATCAGCTATTGAATTCTATGACTTTTTGTTCTTTATGATTCATGTTTATTACACCACTACTGGTTTGAAGCCAATTGAGACAGCTAGTATTGTAAATATTGGGCTATAAAAATAAAGTTGAATTGAATTAAATTGAATCGAACTGATTAGTTCTAGTTGAATTATGCCTTTCCATATTTGATGAAGACTTTAAAATACTTCACAATATCATGCCATGAGTTCTGAGTCAACAAACAATTTGCCAGTGTAATGTCAACTTTCCTTAATCAGGGTCCAGGATCTGATGCAGAGTTACTGTACAGCTCTGTGCAATGCCAGGCTCTATTTCTTTACACTCAGTTTAACACCCACAGAGTCAAACGTATTTTTTTTTTTGTTTCAAATTCATTGAAAAGGTCATAGGGGATACTTTAAGATTGCTGTAGCACTTTTAAAGTATTTTTTTCTCAGGAAAGTGGCTGTTTTTCTACAATATTTTTCAAATAATGTATTAGGTGAATATTTTAGGGGGAAATGCCAAATTTTGAATATGTTTGTGAACTCTCTTGATGGCCAAGTATGACAGTTGCCTAGGAAAAAAAAGCAATGCATTTTCAAGGAAAACTACTTATCTGCCTAAGTTTGATGTGAATGTCTCCAGGACCAGCTCTCATTTATATATATATATATATATACAGTCAACAGATGACTCTACTGCACTAGAACCTTCTTTAACACTTTCAGCGTATATGATACTGCGCTGGACCCTCAAGCTCCCAGGCCTCTGGTAGAGGACCCGAGCTTGGAGGAGAAAGAGGGTGAGAGGGGCGTTTTTATATATATATATATATATAATATATATATATATATATATATATATATATATATATATATATATATATATATATATATATATGTTTTACTTACATCTACTTCCAGCTCAAGACCTTTTCTTTTAAAGACATATGTGTCTTTTATGTGCATGCGCTCTGAGTGTTGGTCAAAGGTACGTTATTAGGGTGCCATGCTTCTGTCCTACTTCTTAATGTAACACTATTTATCCAGCTGAGGCGGGTGCCTGTATGAAAAGCTCACTACAGACTTCTGACTACAGAGGCCATCTCAATTAACAGAATATCATAAAGAAGTGCAGCATTCCCAGACATCTAAGGGGTTTGGCACTAACCTCGGTGGTGGTAGGAATGAGCTGGGTCACCTCGTTGAGGCTGTGAAGATGAGGAACCAACTCCAGCCACAAGTTGACCTACAAAGCAGCAGGAAAGGATAAAATGATTAAACTTGTAAAGTGAAAAGAGAACTGTGATTGCTGTTCCCTCTGGACTGATTGCAACAGCTCAGATATCTTCTGGTTTTCTTCTTTAGTTCAGTCTTTTCAAAACTCATATTATTCACAGTGATTAGCATTGTAAAAGGATCAATTAAAAAGACCAAAACAAATGTAAAACCTCATCAAAGTCTCAGTTTTACCCACCATTCTTAAAACACTTAAAGTGATTTGTATATTTAAGCCCTGATGTTTCTTTATTGCCTAAAACTCATCAGGACTTATGCTTATAGTCCATGTTATCAGTATGTACTGGCACAAAAACAAGTGAGCTGATTCATTTTCTAAGTCTATTGTTAGCATGGCAAAAAGCATCATCTGGTCTGAATGTAAAGCACTAAACTCAAGCAGAACTCTGAGCGGGTTTGACATGCCTTGATGGCCCGATGGTGCTCTTTGACCATTATTTCAGGCCAATGTGCAGGGTACAGCTGGTCTTTCTGGTTATAAGCGAGTCCATGCCACTTCTTCAAAACGGTTCGGCTTTGTGTGGATAGATTTGGTGTCCTGGGGAACAGGCTGGTTTGGGTCCCTGTGAGAAAAATATTACACAGATAAAGGCATACGTTGTCAGTCTGTAAGTATACCAGATTAATTCAACAATAGTCTGTTTAAAAGCCTTGATGGACAATACTCTTCTTTTTGACAGCCTACAAATCTTGTTCCTGTAAGTAACAGTTAAAAGTCCCATTCCAATCATCTTTTGTCCTTTTTTAAAAGTTTTCCCAGTCATCTTTTAATTATGATTATACTGTATACTGTAGCCAAAAAAATAAAAATAAAAATAAAAAATAAATAAATAAAAACGACCTGTGTTGTTTTCTAAGACATAGTTTCTGCAGAGCAGCAGTAGTTTATTGGGATTTTGGGATAAAAAGTGCATTATCATAATTTGTGGAGTGCTTTACGTAGATAAAATAAAGTTGAGTGGGACTTTAAGATATTGAACAAAAGCATTTGTGTAACAACATCCTCTCACTAAAACCTATTATAAAATCTTAAATCAAGCTTTTTCTTTAGGTAATTGTAAAATGTTTTATTCCAGTTGGCTTGTTAAGAAAGAGACATAGAAGAGTCAGATTTAGCCAGTCTTTACGGGTTGCTCAAAAACGGCATCTTGTTAGAATACACAAACACATGTAGCATTCTTGCAACAATAAGAAGTATTGTGTCTTTGTACATAAATATGCTTCAAGCATGCAGCATCATAATGGTTCAGTCAAGAATGTTTGAAATCCTGGTTTTATCTGCATGCCAGCTTGTGTTCCCCATTTGAATCTCTCTTGCACTTGGACTAAGGAGGGCAGGAGCCAGCCATTGTGCATTCTTCAGAGCCCATTGGACTCACTGAGCACCAGTGCTGTCTGAGGCAGCCAACAAAGCCAGCCAAACCTCATCAGGAACAAAGCAACAATTCAAAATGGCTGGCATAAATCTCCCGGTACCAAACTGTTTCACAGATAATTTGAGTTTATATATGTAGATCATTAATTGGCTTTTTTGTTCCCATGTTTCTGCTGGGCGGGCAAAGAAAAAGCCAATGTCCTCATTACAACTCAGAAAAAACAATTAACTGTGACACGGCAGTAACATGAAACAGAGGGAGAGGAAAGAATTTTAATTTTGCCCCCATCAAAAATGTCCCTCTACAGCCTGTGACCATTAATTAATAATGCATTTAAAGATTTTGTGGAGGGGAACTGCAATGCAAATCAATTACACTGTACACTCCATAAAAGCCACCAGCATAGTTCACCACTCCTGCAGTTATCATTGTAGTTTCCCTTTGTGTAAACACAACTAAAATGAAACAGTGGGTTTCAGTGGGTTTATAGTCTTCTAATGGTAAATTTTAGTCTTAAAACAGCTAAAACTGTTCGACAGAAATAAGAAGAAAAATGAACACAAAACATTCATAGCACAGAAGTTAATTCTGAAATGCAATTCCAATTTCCTGTTTCCTCAAAATAAATAAATCAATTGTTCTTTGGTTTAGGAAGAATTTTTAGTGATGATTTATCCATTTTATATTTTTTTGTATAATAAATAAATGGTGTTGGCAGCTGATGACACTATAAGCTTTTTCCAATGTCATCATAACGTTTTGACATGTTCATATTTTTAAGAAAGGCTCAAGACCCAACATTTTAATATGACTTTTAGTTTAAATTCATTTCATATTTTAATTGTTTTATGGTAAATGGCGTATACTTATACAGTGCTTTTCTACCTTCCTAGAAGGTTCCAAAACCTTCCACCGGAGGCAAAGTGCGGTTCAGTGTCTTGCCCAAGGACACCTCAACACACTTTGGCGGGCAATGCAGAAATCAAACCTGCAGGGCACTCTCCCGCCTTCTTTTCGCATTCCATCATCCATTTTAGAAGAACATAAACACTCAGTGAGCACAGGTGTTAGCTCACCTTTGCACTAATAGTTGGCGTGACTGAAGGAAACATTTCACACTAGTTGGTTTAAAGGCATAAGTATGCATGTGTGAACATGATTAGGATTGTGTACATGTTGTCCAACATTTTTGGAACCAACAGGTATGTTTATAACATCTGAGTGTGTGTGTGTGGACAGGCCACATATATTGACTTGTTTTACATCTGAATCTCACTGTAGTATCAGTGCATAACCATCCAGAAACATGTTGCTCTATGCTATGTGGTTTCACCCCCTCTATAATCAGCCTCCTCTCCCCCTCTATCTCGGGATATTAGAGAGAGGCCCTGTTGGTCAGGACAAGTTTAAAAATAAAGAAACCGAACCTGCAATATTCTGATCAGAGGTCGACCACCCTACCACGGCACCACAGTCGCCCATTTTGTATGTTCTCTTTTTCTGTTTACAGTTCTGATCTGTTTTAACTTATTTTTTATTCCTTTTACATGTTATTTATATCCCCAGTGTTCCTCAGAGGCATCCTCAACATCAGTGACTGACCCTTCTCACTGAACGGGGTCGATGCAATGGGACCTTCCAGGGCTGGCTCTTTTGCTTAGACCTGGGGGGCCCTGTGTTGGCATATTCTGTGAACTGATGTGGACAAGTCCCCAAAATATTGTTTCCTCACTTCAGTACAATGCCAGATTTCTACATTGCATCGTTTTAGTCAATCATTGTGTGTGTGTGTGTGTGTGTGGGGGCTTGTATTTGTTAATGTCTTGTTCTTGGTTTTTAACATCTGATTATATTTTTATGCAAAGCACTTTTAGTAGCAGAAGTTGGAACAGTGCTATACAAATACATTTTGATTTGATTATATTTCTTTCTGATTTTTATTCGATTTTCATTTGATTTGATGTCATCCAAATATGCAACATATACACCAGTGGCCCGTGCGGTGAGGTTAATGGCTGGTGAGGCACTGGCGTCATCAGTCAGATTTACAAACATATGAACCATACTGAGTAACTTATTCACCATTTGATTGACAGATGCGATGTTTTTGTTTAAAATATCCATTTCAACATGTTTTTCATATACAAACTGCAGCATAGAAAAAATCCTGCGCGTTATTATCGTCTTACCTTTACCCATACATCAAGTCTCATACGCCGCTCTTCTGAAGAAAATGACTTGCCGCCTTGCTATCACTTCTTCTAGTATTTTTAGCGTCATAATCTCAGGGCTCACTGGCGCTAACATGAAGACGCGAAGAACTTCTGGCCTCACCAGCAGCTTTTAGCGGCGTTTAGCGCTCAACACAAAGCTACGTCCTCACATACAGTTATTTATAAAAATCGACACTGTACATCCTTATTATACATGCTAAATTATGCAAACTCAGCTCATATGAATGCGAGTGATTGGTGATACAGAGAGACAGCAGTACCGTCTGACTACATGGTATTCGCAATCCAGGTGAAGCTCAGCGGGCTGGTGCCTCATCGCCGTCAAATGCGAAATTCAGCGATTTTGAAAGAAAAACACCCAAAAAATGGTACAGTTAAATGGAAAATGACTGCAAAGCACAAATTACTGATTGAATATAATAAGTGAATTTATTTTTTCTCTTTTCTTCCCATAATGACAGGTGAGGCACAGCCTCACCTGCCTCTCCTGACTGCACGTCACTGACATACCCACTATGCTCTATTATTTTGTCAGGAGTGCTTGTTAATCTGGAGGTGCCCAATCAGCCAGTCACATGGCAACAACTGATGAACATGGTCAAGCCAATCTGCTCCAGCTGAAAGGTGACTGAAGTGACTTTGATGGACTCTTACGGCTGAAGACCACACCGGGTTCCACTCCTGACAGTTTAGAACAAGAAAACTTTACCTTTTCTGATGTTCTTTGCTATTGTGAAAAAAAAAATGTTCACAAACTACAATGTTCAGGAAACCACCAGGATGCCCCACCTGTCACCCATTTGGAATAATACAAAAAAAAAAAACATTTGATTTTGTTTTTAGCTTGTTAATTTAGACATCAGTCGCTTGAAAAATGTTGACAAAAACTATAGCAGGCCATTATTTTTGACCTTCCTTCTGGCTTGGTGTCAATTACATCCTCTAGCAAGAGTCCATGGTTAAATTATCTGATTGTTAAAAATGTGCTTTTCTTTCCAATGGTACCTCAAACAAATTTTCACACATTTTACCCATAATTCATTAATTTAATCTAATACAAAAATTATTGTAGTTACAGTGTAAATGCTCTTTGAAATGTTTGAATAGTTAGAGCAAATAAACACTTTCAAAGCCTTGTGATATGAAACATTTTACAGTAGTTTGCATTTTGTATTACCACTATAAAGTGAATCCCTTGAAATGTCTTTAATTTCGTAATCGGTTGAAGAGTTACGCTAATTTGAAGAGCATGTGTTATTTTCTGTTGTCAGGGAGAGCTCTTAAAGGATTCATTCTTTATGAGTTTTATTCATAAAATCTTCAAATTTGGGACCTATCTGTACTTTGTAAGCTCTATGAGTAACTCGTACCCTGTCTTGGCGAAGTTGGTCCAGTAGGTCATGACCACGGCGCTAAGCATCACGTCGTTCTTGAGAAGTTACATGGAAACAACTCTGTGGGTCCAATCATTGGCAGCCCAAACACATACGGGATCTCATCTCCATGAGATGCGTCTGCCCAGAGGTGGTACCTATTAAGAAACAAGAAGAATCACATCACATCAGTATTGGTGAGTAAAACTGACAGAGGCAATGGTATTAATGGTCTTTAAAAAACATAGTAAAGAAACCTAAACAAGGTAAAGACTGGATGATAACCTGTGACATAGAATGAATCATATTCTTTTGTTTGCTGTATCTGTCATAGTATTTGGTTATTAAAAAAAAAGTTATTTGTCTATACTATATATACTATATGCCACCTAAATATATAAAAAACAAATAAAGGTATCAATAATAAAAACACTTAAATTTCAACCTTGACAGAAAAAAAAACAGCAAAAAAAAAAAACATGCTGCAAAATTTAAATCATATCTGTCAAACTCAAGGCCTGGGGACCAGATATGGCCATATAATCACTTTATGTGGCCCGCAAGAGCATAAAAGTTTTTAACTTCTTAAAATACATATTATTTTTAGTTTATTACGTATTATTTATGTGTGGCTGCAGTTGTTATTATTCAATGTTTGCAGGTCCTATTTATGTATGCAGAGAAATTGTCATCAAACCATCAGTTAGATCCAAGGCTGTGTGCAGCCTTTTTGTAAAATGTTACCACTATATTCATGTTCTTTCTAGCTCAGTTTCATGTTATTTTTCTTTATTCACTTGGACAGTCTGGTCGTGGGTTTTAATAAGAGGACAAAACTTAAAAGCATTTATGCTAGAGTAACAAGTAAACATGTGTTTTCTATGCAACTGTAATTGTCACTTTAAAAGTTATCCATGATAATAATGAGTTGTTACCAAAAGGAGTAGTTACATTTATTTTTCAGTACATTTAGTAACATGTATAAGTTATATCAGGCCCTATGAGGATAACCACTATGCTAATGTGGCCCTTGGTGAAAATGAGTTTGACACCCCTGATTTAAATTGATTCAAATAATCAATTTTTGCACTAAATTAGACAAAGACATAGGAGGCATGTGACTTTCTACAGAATCACTGTCCTGTCTTGTCTCTTCAGTCTTATCTTATGTCCTGAGTTGTGCACTTTTGGTCTACTGTATGTCTGTCACCTGTGTTGTCTCGTGTTGCACATCCTGTTTTATTTTGAAATACTAACTCTCCTCTTGTTTCTGGCCTTGTTATTTCCTGCCCTTGTCAGTTTCCTACAGGTGTGATGGTTTAATCTTCCATGATTGTTTCCACCTGTGTTTCCCTTCCTCATATCTTAGTCTGACCCTGTGTCCGAATTACCGCCCTAACCCCTGTATAGTGTCGCACTATATAGGGTTTTAGTAGTTAGGAATTAGGGTAGAATTCGGACACAGCCAGGTCTCCCTTTGTCCTGTCAGTTTGTTTGGATGATTCGTGTGCATAGCCTCATAAGCTTTTTCAGAGATTAAAAAGCTCTGCTCTGTATGTCTGGGTCCAACCCTGTGTTCTGCCTGAAGCAGGTTTGATAAAAGCATGTAACCAAAATGTATGATAATTAACATTTTGGGGGTACATGTTTTAAAATTCAGAAAGATTTATTTACTACATTTTTTAACAATTACATTTCCAGTCTATAGTCTGTTTGTCTGTTGTATGTATGCACGGAATATATTTAAGCATACAAAGAAATATGTGCATATGTATGTGTGTATGTATTTATGTAATATGCATTATGTATAAATATATATATATATATGTGTCTGCTGCTAAATTAGCATGATCCTAGTACTCAAGATCTTACATGCATAATTAGATGCAGTTTACCAGTCATCAGTCTTTTGGAAAACAAAGTGAGTTTTCAAGAGCATCAGCTGAGGTTATTTATTTGATAATTATTTCATAAAGTCCACTGGTTTCTCAATAGACAGTGCTCAACTGGCTATAAAACAAAATACCATCTATAAAGAAAAACAAGAAATGCTATGATAAAATCATCCTTTACTGTCAAGCATGGCGGTACAAAGGAGGTGGTGATGCGGGGATTGCCTACACATGCACTAAACATGAAGTACTGAGTCAGCTACAAACTAGAGAAATGTCATCTTTTTCACAAAAAGACAGACTTCTTAGATCTCAGACTGTTAAAACCAGATGAGGCTTTTTGTTTTTGTATACATAAAGCGGTATCTTTCACCCAGCTGGGTACAGCACTTGACATTTGTAAGGGCTCACCTGCTCTGTTTGACAGTGATGGTAGAAAGCATAAAAGTAGGTAGGAGAGCCAAAACTAGAGTGCAGGTCGGCTGTGGCCAGCTGAATTACCCACCACTGATGATCAGTGAAAAGTGCAAGTGTTTTCGGCGGTCTCTGGGTTGTGCCTGTCCAGCCCAGTCAGTCAATACATAAACTTGATGGTTTCTCTGGTATGTCTTTGCCCTCTGGGTAGCCGTAGAGGTCATCAACAAAGCTGGACACGGCGTAGTCAAAGTCGTTGGCCTGAACTCCGTTGTCATTGTCGACAATAAGCTCAACGAACTTAAGGCCTTCACCCTGGTTGACCCCCAGCATTATATCATAGTTGAGAAATTCACCTGAAAAGAAACGGGGATAAATTGAAGTCGTCCGACCCCAAAGAAAAAACTTTGAAATAGTTAGCTCAATATAAAGCGATACCTTGTTCCGTAGTATTTACTTGGTCATCCAGGTATTCGTCTCCATCTATAACAGATCCCGAATGCAATGTGGTAGCGGGCTGGCTGGATGTCTTGATCCACAAGCTCTTTAAAAGGTTTTTTTTGCAGGCATGTCACAAGCTCCACAGTGTCCTCCAGGTTACACCCCACTTTCCGGGCCAGCATCCGGGCGTACTCGGCAGGCTGGAAACTGACAGCCCAGCTGGAGAGTGCTGTACACTCTGAGCAATGGCTCGCTGGAAAAGACCTGATGACAAAAGCAAAAAGATATGCAATCTGTTTCAAATGTGTTCACTTGACTTTTTTTAATTGCATGTAGCAAACATCTGAAAATGAGCCATAGTGATGCTTGATAAAGCTCAAGCCTTTTTATCAGCAACAGTTCCTTTATTGAAGTCCAATGTACAAAGATTGTTTCACAAATACAGATGTATTGATCGCAAAGTGCTTCTTGACAACATAAAAATAAACAAGACAATATATCCAATCTGTATCAACTGATTTCCAGACAACACATCAGTGTAAAAAGCTAAGTTGGACGTAGATTTTGAAAAAATTTGTAAAGTTTTGTCACTTTCCTTTTTTAGATATTATCTCAGTATTTCTTTTTTCTAGTTTTAAGGTTGTATTAAGACTCAAAGAATTCATTGTTCAGGAAAGAGTCTGTTTAACTTGGTCCGGATCGAGGTCAAACCTGCACTTGGTCTGTATTCAGACTGTCGTTAACCGGAGTATTCTGTTTTAAACCAATGCTTGTGAACAAAATGGTGTGACTGAAGACAGATGTCCAGCAGTGCCTGTCCCACAATGGGTTGTCCTTAAAGCAAGCGCCTTGAATGCTCCCATGAAGCTTGACCAAAGGTTGATCAGTGTTTGTCCTGCAAAGCTCTCAAGTAATATTAACTTTTGCCAATACTTTACAGAAGAAGGTTTACTCTCTTGCCTTTTGTTAAGAAAAAATACTCTTTAAAAAAAATATGCGTGTTCTTGAACCTCCGATCATGTCAAGACTTTTAGCTTCTGGCTCGTCTATCAAAATTATTAACCAATTCTTTTTTCTTGCACTTTACCGATTGTTTATATTCTTGACTTCAAAATAAATTGCTCATTTACACCAAGCAGTTTGTCCAGGGTGTGCTCCTGAAAGGTATACAGCATGTTAAGAAAATGGATGGATGGATGGATGGATGGATGGATGGATGGATGGATGGATGGATGGATGGATGGATGGATGGACACCAAATAGTTCTGTCCACAAAATTATTCTAACTCGTTTTGAAATGACCCATGTAGTCATTGACACTCTTCAAGAGACTGTAATAGGAAAAAAGGCTGTTTTTAATGAAATATCCCTAACCCATGCCTCTTACGTCTCATACCCAAGTCTGATGTTCAGAATTCTCCATTGGTTCTGGTTTTTGACCAGGACTCACCTTGGTGGAGTTGCTCCAGCGGTTGCCCTCAGAGTAGTGCGACAGAGTTAGTAGGTTCACACAGGAAGCACCAGCACCAGAGCCGAAAACGGTGATCCGCAATGGGTCGCCCAGTGCATGTGTTCTCTCACTGGTCCAACGAAGGGCCTGGATCTGGTCTAATAAACCGTAATTCCCTTTAGCAGCCTGGTCACCAGTACTCAGGAATCCTGTGTAGGACAGCAAACAGCGGAGAAGAGCTTAGTTTATCAACTTGTTACTACGATTGTATAAATGAATCATAAAACGAAAAAAGGGTTTCATGAGAATCATTCATCTAAAGAAAACTTTAGAAAATCTATAACTTCTGTCTGAAAAAAAAAAAAGACCTTCAGTGGGAAATTTGATTTTAAACCAAAAAGTACAAAATACCTTTGTGCAACAAAGAATAAAAGCAAAAGTAATAACTTGTATATGTTTTTTTAATTACCAAACACTGTCCTTCAGCTGGGAAAAGAAAGGAAAGAGAATGCTATTCAGTCCTGAAATCCAACTATTATGAAAGCAGATAAGTTAATGGTAACAGGACTACACTGCTACGTTATAAAAATAAAACAGAAATAAAATATTTCTTTAAAAGGCTAATTTTATTTTAATTATTTAATCTTATGGGATTGGCATTTCATGGCATTTGAAGGTAACCTGTAGAAAATTATGTAAGATGTATGTAGGTAATAATCCAGTCCCTCAGTGGTGACCAAAAGGCTCAAACCTACGTGACATCCTCCCCTTGACAACACCACCAAGAGAACCATCACCCCTGATCTACTGTTCATTTGAAGCCCAGCCGGGAGGCAGTTTGACGATCCACTCATACTGAGGTATGAAAGCACAAAAAAACATAAGGAGCCTAAAGTGTCTTCGAGGGAGCTCTGCTTTTGAAGAGGATTTTCCTGTACAAGCCCAGAAACTTTCTTCAGTTTAGATCTGTTCATATCTAGTCTCCTGTCCTCACATTTCTACTAAGCTGTCATCAAATGTAACTGTGCAGTTACAAATAAATGGAATCCTTTTTACCCAGTGTCAGTCACCATTTCTTTAACCACCGCAACTACAAATATATGACAAACTGGAAATCTTCCATAGCAGCCAAATAAAAAGCAAATAAAGAAAGTAAGAAGCAATGCTCAGAACTGGAGGGATCTGACACGGGTCCTTAACTCCAAGACAACACATGCCAGCACAACTACACTCACTTTATAAGGTACACCTTAGTACTGGGTTGGACCCCCTTTTTTCTTCAGAACTGCCTTAATTCTTGGTGACATAGAATTCAACAAGGTACTGGAAACCAAACCCAGTTTTGTTTCTGTAACTGCTTCCAATAAAAACATGGTTCTCTGAATTGGGCTTATCTCCATTTAAAAGGGAATGAGTTATATCAACTAATTTGGAAAGCTTGTAACAAACCACTAGGGGAAGGTAAATATTAGATCCAAGATAATCTAACACAACACTGAGAAATTAATCAAAGTAACTTAGTGAAACGGTAATCATTTATCATCTCAAACACACTGTGGCCGACCAGAGCAATTCTGCGACACATCCAGGGTGCTATAAGCTGGGTAATTAAAACCAGAAATGACCATCAATAAATAACAGAATGAATAGAGGAGAAGAGACACAAACAGGAGCAGCTGTAAACAGGAGAGTCCAAAACGTTAAATGATCTGGAAGTTTTGGGATTCCTTCCCATCACTGCAGTCACATTTAAGTGTTTGCTCTCTGGTCCAGGCAAAATGACTGCTTCTCTGCTGGACACAAAAGATCACAAATGCCTCTAAGATCTGTCAAACAAACACCCTCCATGAGGGTTGAGACTGCAGCTCCACCTTTGAGCCGTCTGACGACAATATGAAGGTGAACCTTCATCCAGAAATCCAGCTTTTATCCCTTTTATCTCTGTCCAAGCAGAGAGAGGGCTGGATGAGGAGAAAAATGAGATTTTTTTTTATGCTCCCCTTTTCTAAAAGCATCTATTTTCCACAGTCATGGTCGGGGTACCATAATCTCCCTTCTGTTTTCTCCTTTTCACCATCTATCCTTTTGACTCTCGGTGTCAAGAAAGATTGAATGTGAAAGAGGAGCAGGGGAAAGCTTAGGAGGGAAAACACCCCCGGTGAAGCATGCACTCCGGCACTAGGCGTGCTTTATTCTAGTCACTGAATCCAGAGTAAAAATGTTGGATTCTGAGACTGACAGGAAAAGAGGATATGCAAGTGGAAAGGAAACGCTTGGATTAATGAGCATGTAGAGAACAGAACAGTAAGCCTGCAGATTGCTAAAGAGTTACCAGCACAAAACTGACTCGACCCCGCCTGGTTGGACCGCTGACTGTTTATGAGAAGTGGAGTGAGTGACCCCTCCCGGTCGTGTTCCAGACAGGAAGTATCGACTGGCTCCATTTTTAACATACTTTATTATTTCTATTTTAATTTAATTTAACTTTAAATCTTAATTAAAAGCCCATGCACTCCTGTCGAATGTTAATAACGTTTGATTGATAGGTTCTCTCGTGCCCGCTTTCAGTGGAAGGGGTGTGGATTTCCGACAAGTTCACTCCAAAAAAACTGACAAGTAAATCTACTTTACTTGGTTGGAGACTGAAAAAAAAAAGCCATATATGGGTGTCTTCACACTCATTTGGTCTACTTCTCATAAACTATCAATGGGATTGACACACAGAGACTCTTGCTTGATGACCATCGGCTAAAGCTTTGGAGTCAAAACTCTTGTAAGTATCATAGAACATATAATAGAGATCTGTGCTTAAACAAAAGCTGCAAATAGTTTGAAATTTGGGAGTTTTAGTTCATCTAGTGGGAATTTCTGCATGAAAACATTATCACAAAATTATTTGGTGGCACATAACTACAACAGCCTATCAGATGTCCAAGATGAAGGTGCACTTCATCAATTAAAGGTAAACATTAGTTCAAATAGCTGAGAGAAAATAGAAAATACATTGGAGCTATTTATCTGCCACAACACAGGATAATGTAGATACATCACATCATATACTTACTTTCTAGACAGAGAAAAAAATGAAAGAGGCACATCCACAACTTACTGGTTATTACAAGAAAATATAGACATTTTCAAAAAGACAAAATTATTCAAGTACATTTAACATTTTTTTAGGATAGTTAAAATGTCTTGAAAAGTTTTGCCAATTTTCATTTCAAACTGAACAATATGAATCTTTGAGGAAGCTTTGACATCAACGGATTCAGATGTTTACAAAAAACACACAAATTGAAATCTATATGCTTTTCTATGTGCTTTTTAGCGGCTCAGATAAATACGAGTGAAGCACGGCAGTGGCTAATGCGCTTAGCATCGGCTAAAATGCTATCGGCAAAGCGGACTAAAGTTCTGCAGAACCTCCCAGAAACAGATTGTAGTTTAGCAACCTGATGGATCAGAGGGATATGTACAACGCTCTGAAAAAAAAGGCCGACATCGTGGCGATGAGCGTTACCAGTTTACTTCCGCATGTGAGAAACGTGTCTGCAAAGGTGCAGCAGAGCAGACTGATATGTAAACAAAGTACCTTTGCCACATTAAAGCAACTTTCCTTCGTTCTGTCATGCTGCCTCATCATCACACTTTATTGCTTCTGGAAAGAATCAGTATCCCCCCCCCCCCCCCTTATTTTTGAAGCACCATTCAGGCTCCTGAACCGTTTAAAAGTACTGGTACAATAAGCAATGTTGAAAATAAATAACATTTTATTTCCCCAATAGAAACTTATTGGTTAAAGCACATTCATTCCATTTTATTTTCTTATACTGTAAAATATTTTGTTGTGGAAATCAGAAAATGTTGACTGTTCCCTTTCTATATTTTAACTTACCAAAATAAAAGCACTATGAATTTTGGTAAACACAACTTATATATGAGATACAGTTGCAGTGCTTATCAATGTGAACATTAAATAAACTGAAAATGACCATTTTATTACAGTGGAAGACATTGAAATTCAGGTAGAGCTTTTTCAAAGTCATATTTAAAACAAAGAAAATATGTTTTGGTAATATATCGGGATACGTATCGTATCGCAGGGCAATTATCGGGATACGTATCGTATCGCCAGAGTCTTGCCAATACACACCTCTATTAATAAGGTCTGCAATAAATTCTCTAAACATACAACTATGAAGGGTCTATTTGAGATAAACAAAATGTATAAATGATGTCTGTTTTAACTAGTATTCATTTTAAGAAAATTCTATTTTTAAGAACTGATTAGAAAAGGGCGGCGAGGAAAGGCTTACCACTAAAGTTAGCTTATGTTGCTTGTTTTATGTTATTCATTTTTGGATTGCATGCTTTATGAAAAATGCTATAAATTAAGATTGATATATTCAATAATCTAAACTTACTTTTCCTGACATTTACAAATTTGGAAAAAACAAATACAATTTGTGTTTGATAAACACTTTTGATATCTACCTAGTTATGTTTTCTTTCACAAATGAAAATAAATTGAAAAACATTTGAGCTTACATCACAGCCATGGCCTCACCTAAACTGCACTCCTCTCCCTCCTCCCCTTGTGTCTCTCTGCAGATGTCTGCTTAAAACAAACAGTGCAGCATTGCCTCAAATGTTAGCAGAGGCTCAGCAGCGCTCCATCCATTTCTGTTCTGCTCTCACAACAGCGCACAGACAGCGGCGGCCCGTCGAGGGCAGCTGCCTGGGGAAAATGCTGATGATGCACACAGTGCTTCTCACTGGATCTAATGAATATAGAGCTACAGGACGCTCACTCATTCAACTTTTATTTAAACAGCAGAGTATGCTCGCTCCTTAATGTTTGCACTGTGGCACTTTCAAATGTGTGTCGGCAGCAAATTGGCTGTCAGGGTCTCGTGTTTCATCTTCTGACGGCAGTGGGCGCAGGGGCGAAATATGACACTATCATATTTTTGTTTACACAGCTTGGTTGTGTTGACACAATCGATTATGTCGAAAATGAATTGCTGACCTGATAATTTCCCATTTAAAGAATACTGGAGTTGAATTTGGGAATTTATTCACTTTCATGCTGGGTATTTGACCATTTAGCCCATGGCATTCTCAGTGGACACACAAAGAGGGGCATCTTAACCCTTGTGCTATCCAAGGCACTTTACCATTGGGAGTGGGGTCATCTGGACCCCACGAGACAGTGCGCTGAACCTTTTTTCTTCAATGATTTGTGATCTTCACTGGTGTCCATGGATTACATGAAATTCTCTTCACTTTTATCCACCATTGTCATAGTAGGGCTAACACATCAATGTAAAAGTGGGGTCATTTTGACCCCACAAGATAGCACAAGGGTTAAAAAAGATATTTGATGTTGAGGATCATCTTCATGGTAAGATGATTCTATGACTACTGAAAAAAATAAAAAATCACAAAGAACATTACCCAAAAACATTGACCTAAGGCTGACATGAACAAGGAGAAGCAACATGAAGCTCAGATGAAGACACAGAGTGTTGGTCTGTCAGGTATGATCAGGCATCTATGTTTACCCAGACTCCTTCAGTGCAGCGGCATGCAGCCTCCGTTTCAAAATGCTGGTCGCTTCAGTGCCTTTGAAGTTTTTATCGTAGCACTGTTTATTTCAGGGGACAGCACAAAGTGATAAAACAAAGCTCGGCGTGATTCTGTCCCCTGTCCTTGATGCTGTCCTTGGCTTGAAAAGGTACACTTTCTACTGTTGGAAGCATTTTCTCCTCAAGTTTGGAAAACATTTCAGATTTTACAAATAGTGAAAGTAGCTGCTAAAAGTGCTTTAAGAGTTCTCAAATAGCAGATATCTTACTTAGAAATTCAAAAACAAATCCTAAATTGGCATTGTAACATGAGGACAAAGAAAACAAATCCCATTAGTTGTCACACACAGCCGCACTCTTTAACCATTTTGCCGCAAAAAGGCATTGAGTCTTTGGTATGACTCAGCCTGAACTGAAAACTTTCCGGTCAGAGGGCGGACATATACCACAAGGCCAGAATATGCATTACATACAGCATTATATCAACAAGTATGGGCACTGACTGCATAAGAGAGTTGAACTGAATGACCCCCCCACCCCCCCCCACCCCCAAGAAGCCAATGCTGGTGTGAAAAATGAGGCAGGAAGCAAAAGCAAGATTTTCAGTGGTTGTCATTTAACGGAAACAATTGATGAAAAGTAAAAAATACTTTTACGCTCATGAAGCCTCATGAAGCTTAGAGGCTGTCATTTTAGATTAGTTTAGCTAAAAGAAATGCTGATTTCTGAAACCTTTAAACACATTGATTTATGCTATTTCACGTTATCCAAACCAGAAAATTCTGAAATGACAACTATAAAAGTAACCTACTAATGTTTTATTTCAGATTTACTAATTAATACGTGAATAAGCTGTTAAAATATAGTAAATTGCTCAGAAACTCAATGAGACCGACTCCTCAATGTAAGAATTGTCCAATTTAAACCAGAAAAACACAATAAGAAGGGAAAATGTGGTTTTGGTTTGACTAAACAGACAATCAACAACAGACATCCTTTCGGCTGCAGCCTTGAAACTAAAGCTGCCTGATTGAACACAAGAATAATTTGTTTTTTGCTCAGCACCAAGACTTAGCCAAACAGCCCTGCCAAAATCAAAAACTACAGAGCCAAAAAAGAAGAAACAAACAAGTTATGAAACAAATTAAATATTGGATTCAGTCCTAGTTCCAAAATGTAGCAGTGTACCTGTTAAAGTGGTTTTGTCCAAAATTCTCACTGATTTAAATCTGCACACAAGGAAGACTACATTTGACTTGAATATAACATCACTAAAATGACACCCAGAATTAAGACATTGACTGTATATGAGAATTGGACTGAGTGACCCCTCCTCCCTCACATTCCAAACAGGAACACCCACTGGTTCCAAGAAGTCAAAATCCTAAAGACTTCTATAGAGCACTAAACAGCTATCACTCAGTCATTCTATTTGTCAGAATGTTCATTCTTACTCTGCTACCATATTTTAACATGTTTTTAAAAATCCCAATTGTTCTGTAGTCCAAGTTACTTAAGATATAAACTGGCCAATCAGATGCCTCGATGAAAGTACATGTGGCCCCCATGTTGAAAATTCAAAATGCTTGATTGACAGATTCCCCCGACCTCGCTTTCAAGTGGTAGGGGTGTGCACTTCCAACAAGCTCACCCCTGATTGGAGAGAGTTATTGTCATACAAACAATGACCGACTCGTACAAAATCAGTGCTTACTGACGATGTCTAGCTCCAACATGGTGGTGTCCATATCGCAAATAAATGCTGACTGAATTGATTTCATTTCGTTGGAGCCATCTTCGATGGTTGATGGCATATCTACCCTGTCCAGTTGTGGTATACAGTCAGTAGTGTGGGATTCTGGGAAAACCCTTTGTTTTACATCATTAGCACTTAACCCTCAAAAACCTTTAACCCTTGTGCTATCTTGGATGTACCCCACCCTTACATTGACGTGTTATCCCTACCATGACAAAGGTGGATAAAGGTGGAGAGGATTTCATGTAATCCATGGACACCAGTGAAGATCAGAAATCATTGAAGAAAAAAGGTTAAGAGCACTGTCTAGTGGGTCTAGATGACCCAACGCCCAATGTTAAAGTGCTTAGAACAGCACAAGGGTTAATGTGGCTTCCATGCAGTCTCAGCTCACATGTTTATCTCTCCTGTAAGAATTCAGATTAGTAAAATACCATAAAAAAGAGCTGAAATACAAAAAGAGTAAACTATTTTATTTTGACCTGAGTCAGACAGATGCTCACATTCAGGAAGTGTTTTCTCCAACACCCAGAGATGTGAACTGAGAAGGTGATAGATTTTAGCTTTGTTATTCACTAACTTATTCCGTTTCAAGGACAGGTGCACATGTGAGCTTCTCTGCATTTGCATATAAAAGACACAACTTATCTTCAGTGAGGAAAATGACAGCACAAAAGCTAAAGCTCCATCAAAACAATGCAGCCAGGAGAGAAAGAGATAAAGGCCCCGGCACAGACTTACAGAAGCAGGCTGCTGTGTTTGTGTGTGTCTGTGTGTTTGTGTGTGCGTCGCTTTGCAAGCACCACTTGTCCAAGAGGTCATTATTCAGGCACAGGAATCCTTCAAGATTACCCAAAGAAAATGCAGCACATCTGATTATTTTAGTACTATAAATATTACAGAGTTAAAGTTTCCATTCATCAGTCAACAATCTCCTTCTGTCCTGCTACGATAATGTTTATCTTCCTTCTCTATTTACGAATCGAGAGGAAAAAAAATAAAATAAAAAAAAGCTCCGGTTTCCAGTCGGCCTCTCTCTCTGCTGCTTGTACAAATCAAATTACGGTGTCAACTTCAAAAAATGAAAAGAGCCACTGCTCATATGTCTTGTTCTGCACAAACACAAACACGTGTTAATTTGTGTTGCTGCCCGAACAGATTTGCCCGCAGGACAAGGCTGGTATGGATTACCTCCTTCTGCCGGGTTGAAGGCGAAGAGGGAGTGGGGAGGATTTCCGTGTGGGTGTGGAAGTGATTAAACTGCTACTCAAGCCACTGCAGCTCTGCAGAGTGAATACATAATTGGCTTCTAATTAGGAAACGTACAAGATGATTAGATCTTGACTTCTGCCATACGATGGTGTGTTTCTTTAGCATCCCACACCTCCAAAAAAAAAGACCAGAAAATGCCAAACAGTGAGAAATTGAAGAACAAACACAACAGAAAAACATGACAGGAAGCATAAACAGGATGGCTGCACTTTGTTTTCATTGACACTGGAAAAATTAGGTGAAGGCAAAGAACAAAAAAGGAAAAAGTCTGTAATAATGGACACTAAAAGTGTGGAAATGTTCTTGTCTGGTTGAGAAAAGTGTATCATGTGTGTAGGGAGGGGTTTTAACCTTAAAACATCTATGATCCTACTTCACAAGTTTCACATATCCCAGGTCATTTATAGAATTCATTCCCCATGATGAATGAGGGAACTCTGCCTAAAGAAACATTACGGTTATGGTTATTGACACTTTGGCAGGGGACTATGCTGGCACTTTCCAATTGTTGCTTTAACATATTCTTTGTGTGTGTTTGCTCATCTGTTGGCTCAAGACGCAATAAATGTGTTGGTGTTGGTGCTTACTGCATTGATGAGAAACTGCTCATTTCTTACCAAGTTAACCCCACAACTTGCCTTTTGGACCCAATTCCCAGAAAACTTTTTAAAACATTTAAGGCTTCTTTGAGTTGAAGGTTTATACATACAGTAAATTATACTTTAGTTGCTGCACAGTGGGGTCGTGGTTAGTTTATTAGTTAATTTTTTTTTTTTTGGTGTTTTAAGATGACCAAAGTCAAACAAGGCCCTGTACAGCAACAGTAACGACAAATAAAAGCAGCAATTAAAAAGTTACAATAATTTAAAAGTAAGACATTAAAATATAAAGTAGTAAAACAAGAACACTGATAAAAGCAAAATAAAAAAAAAAACTCCAGCAGAGCAGAGTTTTATAGTAAAAATGGGTTTTTGTTTTTTTAATGGACAGTGAAGATGCCTGCCGAATGCTTAGTGGTAGAGCGATCCACAGCTTTGTTGCACATGTCAAAAATGCTTGTTTGCCTCGTTCATTAGCGCTCTCGCCTCATGTTGAGAAGTCCCAGGTTCAATCCCCAGCTGGGACCTTTTTGTGTGGAGTCTGTATGTTCCCCTCATGCATGTGTGGGTTTTTTTTCTCCTGGCACGCCGGCTTCCTCCCACAGTCCAGAAACGTGCTCCATATCACTCTATAGGTTTGCATGTGAGTACAGGTGTGTGTGGCCGGTTCAGGGTGTAGCCCGCCTTTGCCCAGCAGTAACCGGGTTGCCTACGGTAACCCCATGACCCTGAAAGGAATTCAGTGGATGCAAAAGATGGATGGACACCAGATAGGCGTTTTATTGCGTCTATTTAAATGGCAGTGGTGATGTCGCTTCTGAAGAGGAGTCATTTAGATCTAAACATCCTTGCAAATATTGTCTAGTATTTAAATGGTTATTTTTAAGTAAAATCACAGAGAAAAGAAAGTGATTTTAAACTGGTGCCACTTGATCTGAGTCCTACCTTTGACATCGTATCCTAATATTTTACTAAACAGTCTGAGAAGTTTAGGTTTCTTTGGTAAAATTCCTCTCAGAGATTGAAGATATGACATGGCTACTGTGTTTATTTATTTAGTTTTCCATTCAGATTTTTAAAACTCAGGACAAAATAATGCACTAGAAGTGTGCATCCCGGCCAGAGTCGATAACCCAGTCTGTTTTCGTTTTCTCTCAATGTATTACATATTCAGAGCTTCTGTGCACCAGCTTCTGGGTGTCCTTTCAGAATACGAGGTACAGGCAAAAAAGACTGAAGAACACACAGAGTAAATTAAGTAGAAAGAAATAGTACGAGGAGATAAAGCCAGGAAAGCAGAACAGACAGAGAAAACAAAGCAGTAACTTGCTTAACCAGAACAATCTTTTTTTTCTTTCTAGTTTGCCTGCATCATTATTAACATTTATTATCTTGTTTAGCTGCATCAGTACCAATACTCTTCGATCCAGGCTAACTAAAAGGCAAACACTTGAAAACAAGGATTTGAGGGGTTAATGTCACCTTGAAGAAAACCGTTTTTTTTTTTTTTCCTTGCCTGGTGCACTTTTAAACTCTTACAATGCATGCTCCTCACAAGTCTATAAAATCCATTGGGGGGTTCCCCAAGGATCAATTTTAGGCCTAATACTTTTTTTATATGCTGCCACCTACAATATTTCAATAAAACCTGAGTGTTGTATTAGACTCTGAGCTGATTTTAGCCCACATGTTAAAACTAAAAGTAAAAAGATTTTGTCACCTTAATTACTTGTATGTACTTTATTTTGGACTCTGTTGTTTTTCTTTATGGGGTCTTCCAAACTAAGCGTTTTTAGTGAACAAGGTCATTGCAGTGGGATTTTTCTGTCTGGCTGTTGATCTTTGTTGAGCTTCTGTAAATAGTTAACTTACAGTCTCATTAGATAACCATTTGGTGGTTTAACTCCCCAAACCAACCCCTTAATGCTCACTGTAAAGCATTGAGCTAGTTGGTCCCATATTTAGAGTCATGACCTTCCATTCTCAGGACGGACACTCTACCACAAGGCCAATTAGCTGGTTGTCAGTTGTGGTATCTGGTACTTCAGGTTTAACCAAAGAATGAGCTTCCAGGTGAAACTAAATTGTCCATTTTTGCTCCAGCTTTATAAATTTGTTTTAGCCCTTGTGCTATCCTAGGCACTTTAACATTGGGAGTTGGGTCATCTAGACCCACTAGACAGTGCACTGAACCTTTTTTCTTCAATGATTTGTGATCTTCACTGGTGTCCATGGATTACATGAAATCTTTCCACCTTTATCCACCTTTGTCATGGTGGGAATAACACGTCTATGTAAGGGTGGGGTCATCTAAGATAGCACAAGGGTTAAAAGTATACTGATACAATAAGTACTTGAATATATATTTGATCAAACTATTTCTTCTAAATTCTTCTGAAAATTGAAGAAATATGAGGAAAGAGACGTGATAAAGCAACCTTTGGTAGGTTTGTATCCAAAAACGTTTAGTGAAGAAACATTGTCTGTCAAGCAGCGGTGGTGCAGGGGTGGAGGGGTCGACCGCTAGTTCGGTTTCTGCCTCTCCAGCCCTTGTCTCGAAGTGTCGTTTGGCAAGACACTGAATTGACTTCACAATTAAATAAAGAGTTATTGAACAAATGGGAAAATAGCAGTTTGTAGAGCTAAAAGGGATTTTACTCTTAATACATTTGTAGGCTGTGGGAATTTGTTTTAATCTATATATCTAAGCAAACAAACAAATTTCCTCTGTTGGATCTGAAGATGATTTAATCTACCTCTAATAAAACATAATGCATTGGTTGGTAGTTATCAATATAATGTCTGAAGCTATAAATAATTATGGAAGCCATTCACATCTTTAATTTTTTTTTATTGCTGTGCTTTTATTCATCACCCTGTTTGGTCCGCTGATGCTGCTAAAAATGATCACTGGTGTTTCAACAGTATCTGACCTCACAGCTACGTTTTCAAACATTGTGGTCTCTGAAAAGAGCTAATCAATTTAATCCAGCCACTCTCCCCATCTGTCAAGCCAAGCAGAAAAGATCCAATCTGAATGAAGCATCTGCAAGTAGTTTTTATTAGTTTGAGACTCAGGGAAATAACAGCTTACGGCTGCCAAAACACAAGGGGGTCAGGAATAAATAATGCGTTATTCAGAAGTTCAACATGATGAGCTTCATTAAAATTTTACCGGATTTCAGTTAGTGTGTGTTTTCTTTTCAGTCAGTTAAAGAAAAGTAGACACATGTCATGTAAAACTGATCTGAAGCAGAACTCGGATGGCTGCCTTTGTGTCGCTGTTAGGCAACACCTCCAACAAATCCATTATCCTTCAGAGAATCTCTATCTAATTCAAATCCAACACAAAGGAAAAAGCCTCCAAACATGCAAAAACTCTGGTTTAATGCATACTTTTACAAGGGTTTATCAAAAGGCTTATTTTCAATAAAGATGAAAGCGAGGAAGCGGGTTTGATCCCTTCAAAACATCAACAAGTCTGATTTTTAGACCTGGAGTTTTGCAATTTTTGCTCTTAAAAAAAAAAGGTAATTTTATGAGAATGAAGTGTTGCAAAACGCAAAAAGTATGGAAAAAAAATTAAAAAAAAATAGCTAAAAATGTTAGATTTGTATCTGTTTGCAATGATTGAAGAAAAAACAGGTGTGCTGGAAAGACAAAGGAGAGAAACCGAAAAGGATGGGAAAAGAAAGATAGTTTGTGTTGGTCTGTTTTTGCCTTTGCATACATGCATGTTATGAGGCCTGATGTGAATTGGTAAGCAGATGCCTTTCCGCTGCACAAAAACATTATTAGCATTGTAGGAGGGGTGAGAAGCACCCCCTAGAAGGAGACAAAGAACACAGAAACACATCCAAAAGGGCAAAATAAGACATTCAGAGAGAGTGGCAAAAGGGAACTGAGAGGTAGAAGAGGTGGATGATGGGAGAGTAAGGGATGCCAGGAAAGGTAGGAACTCAAAAAAATGCAAAAGAGGGATGAACAGACCTTGTCAGATTAAAAAAAAGTCATTTCAGGAATAGTCAGAGGGAATCACAGCTAGCTGAGATGCAATCTGTCTCGCCTATGGAGAATGAAATAAAGATGGAGGAATGCGTTCACAGTGACAGAAAATATTTGAGCAAGAATCCTAATGTGAAATTTGCATGACACACCTTTGCTGTTGTCTCAGTGTTTTGTGTTCTATTTGTCTGCTTTCTGATGCATCAGAATAGAGCCGAGCAGGGAGCTTGAGCCCGCCGCATGTAGTACTCATGTCACTGTCACACTTGTGACAGTGACATGATGTTATCATGTGTTCTAATGATAATCAATTATTAATACATATTGCTATCGTTACTGTTTACTGAAATCAGGAATGAATGTTTTCTGAAGATCATCAATCATTTCTAGGCACTGGATTTTGTTACTTGAAGAGAATCTATCTGATCAGAACCGGATTAAAAAACACTGTAAAACTATCAAATGAATGAACTCAGTAGGGGTGGGATTATATAAATTTGCTTCTTCCCACTCCTTTTCAAGCAATAAATCAAACTCTACTTATACCTCAGTTAATTATCACTGTATTTAATTAAGCATATATGATTTAAGTGACATTTTTGTTTTGTTTTCTGTCTTTTTAATCTATGCATTTCATCATTTCTGTAATGAGTTTGATAAATATGTATAAATTCTTTATTGCATTGACTACAATGCTTGAAATAAATCAATAAAATCAAATCAACAAGTTTTTTTAAACACCATTTTTTTCATCTGCCCCTGATTCACAATGATTTGAACAAGAAAAAGAAACTTAGTAGTTCAGTTTAAGCTATATTTTCTTTACATTTGACCTCCATCAGGAGAAAAATACCACGAAAACGACTTAGAAACACACAAAAAAAAAACATATTTTCATTGAAGTGGGCTTTTAAAGACCCAAAACCATGTAAACTATTCAGGGAGGGATGGTCTTCATCCGCTTCACCAAATCCATTTGGTGCTTTTTGGTGTTTTATATCTTACTTTTGTTTTGGTATTGCATTTACTTGTTGGCTCCTTTTCCAAAATGTTTATTTTAACTGCTGAAGAAAATTGCTTCAATTGAAGTTTGATTGTGAATCACAATCAATGAGAATGAGAACGGAGCTTTGGGCTAAATCCAGGTTCTAGTCTCTGTTAGGTTGTATGATAACAGAAAAAAAAAAAAAAAACGGCAGCAGCCAGACATTCAATGATTTCTGCCTCCTGAATCTCACTTTCCGTTTGCAAAAATTCCCCTGCTGTTCTGCAAAAAAGGCTACAGAATAGTCTTTGTGACAAGTTCCATAAGATATGACAAAATATTTAGGGAAGAAATCCCATTTAACTTTTTGGGGTGCAATTGTTGGATCCAAGCCTTGGGTCAGACATATTTTATAACAGTTTTATTATTTTTTTAATGGTTCTTTAAGCATTTCTCAAGCATCTATTGATAATTTCTTAATTTGTGACAATAATGATACTGTTATTAACTCAGAAATTGTAGGGAAAAGCTTTTGGCTGGAGGGGCAGCTGTCCCCCCTTGTCCCACCTGTAGTTACGCCTCTGTTCATAAGCCACATGACAAACCTGTTCTGTGTGCTCTTATTAATTCTAAATGTTTTAATATTTAACAGCATGTTGGCATAAGAAAATGGTCCAACAGGGTCCGCATTCAAACTGCAGCTGTGGAGCAGATGTAAACCAAGTAGGAAAAAGATAAATAGATACATTAGCAGACTGCTAACTTTACATCAATAAAGCTGCATGAAACTCATCTTTTCTCTTCAGGCTGATATCTCCTGTTCTGTGTCTCAATCTCACAGCCTTTGTGTGGTAATGAGGCCCTGGCCGCGCAGGAGGTGATGTCGCCGTGCGGCTGCCCGTCGCCTGCAGCTGGCTGGAAATGTCAGCCTGTACCGCGCACTCTTTCACCCTGGCACGTGCCTGTGCACATGTGTAGACACTTCACTCTCATCCCTCAAAGGTAGTACTTTTTCAAACTTCATTTGCGTTTTCACACCAAGAGCCACACTTTCATACAAGTCTTTGAAAACGAACCCAGAACAGAAAAAGTTCAACGCCTACCATCGCACCTCGCTGAACTCTTTTGGAGTAAATACCTGCAGCAGCCGCTCACTCCCACCTTACTCCACATCGCCTGATTGGTGGCTGGAGTAAAGGTTACATACCCAGATGGAACACTTTGCTCTTTTCTGTCTTCTTCTTTTTTGCCAATTTGGGTGAGTCTGAGGTCTGAGTAAAGGTTAGCGTTGCTGAGGCACATCTCTGTGGCTGTTTTGTCATCTTTTTGGCCTTTACCTTTTCTAACCTCACTAGCGGCCCTTCTGACCTTTTTTTTTTTTTTCATTCCCCGGGGTCCAAGTCCTGCCGTTATGTCAGAGACCACTGCCTTTAATTTGTCTCAAATCACAAGGTGTTCTTTGGCACCAGTGTGTTAGCAATGGCAACATTATTGTATATCTTTGCAAAGGATGCATAGAAAAAGAGAAAAGAATAATTATGAGACTACCAGAAAGTGACCTTTGTTTTCTCACTTTTGCTTTCTTACTAGTTTGTGGCAGTGAGGAGTTCAGGTTTAGGTGAGAAAATGCTGAGTGGGAGTTTAGGTTGGTAAAGAGGTGGACACATGAGAACTGCTGCTGTGTTAAGCTACAGTCTATGGCATAAAAAGCACTATGTAAATGCGAGTACACTCTCACATTCACGTTTAGCTATGCAAGTTTCTGCAACAGTTTTCAACAGTTTTTCTAGATGCAAAATGTGCAGTCATTGAAACGTGCGCTGCAAGTTCAACCAAACAAAACACAGGCTCAGATTTAAAAGTGACACATGGAAGGAAACCCCTTCTAATACACAAAACCACAGTTTGAGAATTGATCATGAAGGAGAAATGAATAATTGCTGTTTGTGCCCGGCCAGAATTTCACGACACCAAGTCTTTCATATATTGGAATAGAGCTGTGAAAGAAAAAGTCTGTGGAGGAAGATTCACGCCGCTTTGACATTCCGCACAAAGACTCTTCCAACATGCACTAGTAAACAGTAGCAAAAGAAAAAGAAGAGGAAACCCTTCCCAAAACCCCATACTTATGTTCAAGAACACACCTTCTGCGCGTCATTGAACGCCCGTCACATGCCCGATGGAAACGTAGCATCAGGTAGAGCTTGTAGAGTGATAATGTGCTTATTTTTATTAGAATAGAGTAAAACTTAAAAAAATACAGTACGATCAGTCTCATTCTGCCTTTTTTTAATCATTTCTATCTACATAACAACATAAAATATTATACTTGGTAAAGAAAGAAATGCTGAAAATCCTATTGGAAGCTACTTCATTAGTTCCTTTTTTTAAACTGACTCAATGTCTTTACAGCAGCATACAGCATAACTTTTGCTCAGGATTAGAGTCTCATCTGAAAGTAACTTAATTGTTTCATTAATTCAATTGTGAGGATCAGAGAATTGCAAAAAATATCTTTTTTTTTTTCAATGTCATGCAAATGTGCATCAAACCTCTTTGGCTCCAAAATGACCTTAATTTAGCATCTACTTAAAAGCACTAGTATTATTCTCCACCCAGCACTGCAATCCTCCTTTTAACGGCTTATTGCTAAATGTCAGTATTGTGTAACTGAGTCAATATGATGGTCATTAAAAAAACAAAAAAAAAAAAAACAAATCTACATACATCTGCTACCATCTTGACATCAACACACTGGTTAAAATGTATGAGTCATACGGTCAGGATTCATTTCTGAAGTCCTAAGACTGTTACATCATCTCCCAATGTGCTGCATGTGTGTTGAACTCTAAATGAGGAAGCAGCCCGAGCAGAAACCTTTAAACTTTCATCTCCCTTTTTCCACATCTTCAGCCGGCATTAGTTCACTATTGTGAAGCGGAAATCTCTGAAATCCCCTCCTGCTTAGACTCAGACCTGTTATGAGCTGCAGAGCAGCTGAACGCTGGAGCTTACAGGGCGTTTGTTGCTCTGCGGAGGATTATCGCTTTTAAACTAATATGCACATCGAAAACATTTACAGAGTTTATGAAGCTGCTTAGTTCCACACATATGACACAGGAGTGAACAGGTGGGGTTAATGCACATTAACAGAGCAGAGCTTCATGTGAATGTTCCATCTTTTTAATTGGATGTACGTCATCTAAAAAATATAAGAAAAACAAACATGATTTCATTATTTTAAAACAAGTTTTTTTCTGGTTTGGGATTTTAAAAAATAACCAAATTGCTGCAAATTAGAAGCAGTCATGAATCCAAAAGCAAACCATTGAAACATGAATAAAAAAATAATGCAAGTATGCTTGCCTATTGCGTCCAATGCTTTTTATTTCTTTTTTTATGGATTTTTGTGTTGTTTTTTTCTTATTTGTCTTACATTACACACATCCTTTTTTTTTTCCTGGTTGATTGTGTGAATAAACATAAAGATACATTAATTCAAACAGACTGAAATGCTAAGCTAAAGTGTGTTATGCTTAAATGGAAGTTAATAAGTTGGGTGATTTTACAGAACAGTAAAAAACTGTAAAGATGAAAATAACTAAAAAAAAAAGGTGTTGTGTGTTTGAGGCCAGAAATATTCATATTTGTTATTTTTTTGTGTGAACCTCAGTTTTTCCCTAGAGGACTTGGCCGCAAACATCATGGTCCACAAAGTCCTTGACCAGAACCACAAGTCCCCCCACATTGATGAATTAAACAAAACAAAACAAAAAAAAAGAAAATTCATTCTAACTGGCGACCCTAACAGTTTTTTTCCATTCTAAAATTTGATAAAAAAGATTTTCTACAATTCTGAACACCTTGGAATAGAAATGAAAAACTTTTTGACACCAACATCTTAAAGGAGGCAGGTTCAGTTCCACTCTATTGCCATCCTCGAAGCAGAGTTCTGGAGCCCCCCCATCCTTTAGCCCCCAATTTTAACCCAAGCAGCTAACTGTCCCCTTCAATGGGATCTCTAAATATATTCTTTCAACTTTAATTTTATAATCTGATCACTTTTGGGTTAGGGTTAGGTTAAATTGTATAATTTCTGCTCATTTTTGGCAGATGATCTCAGGCGCCATCTTGTCTGCAGCCAGGTCTCTTTTGTGTTTTCTGCTTCTTAAAAAAACCAACACTGATCTGATTCACACTGATCGTGTAAAGAGTTGCACGTTACAATCAAAGAGGGTTTGTCGCTGGCGACATCTGCAGTGTTGAAGAAGCATCAGCAGTGAAAAATTTGTATGAATACTTTCAATTAAATAAATAGAAAAAAAGTTCTTCCATCCAAGCAATAGTCTGGTTAAAAGCGTATATTTTATTGATATCTTTTATTGTTTAGAGCAGTTAAATGATACAAAAACCAAGATTAAAAGATTGTTTTACCTTTTTGTGGTTGAGCTAGAAAAATGTGTTGAGTACTTAAATGATTTTTCTATCAGACACTGGTTTGTTTTTGTTAAACGTACAGACATGTTTTGGTGGAATACCCTCCGCCTTCGTCAAGATTGACGACCCTGACGTTTGACAAAAACAAACCAGTGTCTGATAGTAAAATAATTTAAGTAATCAGTATAATTTATAGACACAGTGAACTTTATTGAATCATTTAAAAACAAGTGTATTGGTGGTGTTGGTGGTGGTGGTGTGTGTGTGTGTGTGTGTTTGGGGGGGTGGGCAGAGATAAAAATGTAAGGATCAAAAATACATACTTGTAAAATTGAAAATTGTAAAATACGTAATTTGTGGAGATAAAGATTTGATGTACGAGGGCACATTTGCCTTATATAATGCTTAATGAAGCTTGTACTGTATTGACAATTTCTTAATCTTTGTTATTAATGATAATAATATTGACTCAAACATTGGGGAGCAGGAGGGGAGGTAAAGCTTTAGCTCCGCCTCTGCTTCATCCATTTTTTGCAGGTTTTCACCTTCATTTTCCAAACGTCATTGATTCTCCTCTCTGAAATGTTCTGGATTCTCATCTACTGACTGCATCAATCTCTTCGTCTTCGTCAGACTGCTGGATGACTCATAATCCACTAAACACAAACACACGTGTGCCCCATGTTCGGGGGGGGGGCTCCCAGACAGGTGCACAGCACCCCGACACACTCGAACAGCAGTGCAGAATCATTTTTCAATCAAACCTCAGGTTCCTACAGATTTCTCAGCGTGCACTGAAGCAAGGGTCTTGTTTATCAAACCGAACATGCACAGCAACCATGTATCCAGTATCTGGTGTACAATAAACACGTGTAAATGCAAGTCCTTCCGCTGTCCATCATCCCATGTTAGAATCCTCACGATCAAGCGTCTGTGGGTCTGATGAGTCAAACTCTGTGTGTGTCACTGCATGGAGACATATGCAGGATAGGATAGTGGACTCTAATGACTAGGACTGAGAAACACTGATCTAAACCAGCAGACCTAAACATTTGTTATAACCGTATATAATCAGTTGTACCACATTTGACACACCCATTTCAGAGACCCCTACCTCATTACCATGATTAAAACTTTCCTATAAGCCCATTTTATAGAATATAGTCAAGTTTTCTGGCCATCATCCTTCCACTAGGGGCAGTAGTAGGTCTTTTTGTTTTTGCTTTCATTAATCTCAAAAATACTATCATTGGGAAAAGTGAAATTATCAAAACCATATGGTGAAAACAACTCATTTACTTTTTTAATGTGTTTTAATGACTACTTGCTAACTAAATAATGCTAAATTTGTTGATAATCAATTATTTATTACACAGCTACATAATGTTAAAATGTATAGGTTACATTTAAAGTGCTTTTTCCTGAACAGATTTTTTTTTCCAGTTTAAATTACATTGTTGTGAGTAAAAACTTATTAAATTACCTAAACAGATCAAAAATGATCTTATCTTCTATATATCTCATTAAAAAAAGGCAGATATTACAACATCCAGATTTTTTTTTTTTTAAATTGAATTTTCACTTAACTTGTTGATGTAGTCAGCTCTACGTGTGTCACATGATGCCCTGGTGAAGAATATAGCATTACAGACAGATATCATGCATCAGATGCAACACTGCAGGCTACAGCCAGACCACAAAATGTGCAACTCTGTTGTCCTCAGGAGGAGCCAAGATGCCTTTATGTCACATTAAAGAACTGATAACATAATTTGTCATGTTTTTGTTGCACTGCAGCAACAGGGAGTACAAGGACAAACGTGTCTCCGAGTAAAGAACGAGCTGCAGTGATAAGAGTCTCTGCCACTCGCAAGGGTGGAGAGAATAAAGGGGGCAGACCTGCCCTAGTCTGCAGAAAACAACTCACAGCAACGACTGCGTTTGGTAAAAAATAAAATAAAAAAGATTTTCCGAGGAGTACTGTACCTGGAATATCGAAATGTTTGAAGTCCCCTTCAGAATAAGTAGGCTGTTTGTAGGTATCTGCACCGTCAAGAGGGTGCAATGGAGATCCATTGTTTGAGTGGAAAAGGGGGGGGGGGGGTCGCAGCATAAGTGCAGAAATCAAGAGGTGGGTAAATAATGTTTATCTGGTGATTATGCCGACAGCTTTGACAGCAGAAGAAATGGGGAAATCTGCCTCCCAACATGCAGCTGCTTTCCTGTCCTCAGACAAAAGCTGTTTTTCTCAGCGTTGATGAGTTTATCATGCATCAAGCACTTCGTCTGCTGTGGCACAACAACACAGCAGAAGCGGCGCTGTACGCTCACATTAATTAAGCATGGAATGTCTCATTGTCACCCGTCAGCAGAGGCATTTTTTATTCATCCGCTGTATGGAAGGTACGTCTGCAGCCAGATGTGCATAACAACACTTGGCACATAAACAGACTTATTGGGGGGATTAAATTTGCCCAACACTATACACTCCAATTATTTGGTTTACAGATTCGGAGACAGACACAGAGATTCAGGACACGCCACTCTCCGCCTTTTATTTTTTATTTTTTTGTATGGAAAATAAAAATGCACAGCAGTTACTCCATAAGCACTCCTAAAATGAAACACTTTTGTCTTCCCTTCAAAGGTGATGCTAATCATTCATTAAAAGAAACAAGATCAGAGGTTTTTTGGGACAGCGGCGTGCAACACCTGCAGACTAGGGAACCGTTCACGACTTGATTTATAAAGGAATGTGAATGCATGAAAGAAAGAAAGAAAGAAAAAAAGGTAAGTGCGCTGCTGCTTCACGCTAAATTCCTAACATCATAGCAGGAGGCTTTCTTTTTGAGCTAATGGTGCAAGCCTGCAGAGCAGACTGAGCTCAGACGGATTGTACAAGCGCTCTCAAACCGGTTTCATCCGATAGGATCTTGTTCATGCCAAACACTTTGCTGCACCCCATTAGGCTGCCTTTGATTTTCTTTTTTTTTTTTAGTCCCTCATCTCAAGTGTGTGACAATTAAACCCCCTGATTCCTGCCGATAGGCCAGCTTCCACCTGATGCGCAGGTGTCAGAGCAGTGGCAGTTACCATGGTTACTGTACTTGCACATGTATTTCTCCACTTTTAAAAGGAATATATTTTGCACACTTGACTTTTGGGGTTTTAACCTGATGCTTCATCACTTCTCCAGTTTCCATCCACAGTTCTGTGTAAATAAAGTATTCATAGCAACATTTAGTAGAATATGATAATATAACGAGACAGACTGTTTGTTGCACAGAGCCATCTGTTAAACTTTTGTTGGAAACACTTTTAGCGAAGAATAGCCACTGCAAAAATTCCTGGTAAGTGACTGGACCAACCATCTGTCTGTCATCTTGTCCCAAAGAGTTAAATAAAGAACTAACCAGGGGCGGAGCTACAGGGGGGCAGCTTGACAAAGATTAAGAAATCTACACTGAAAGCGTCTTCAAGACCCACTCCTATGAGAAGCAATTGTTTACCATTTTTGTAGCATTTTACTCATAAAAGAGGACCTAGATAAAATAATTTATTATTAAAATGGCATTTTTTTTAATTCAAAGTCATTCTGAGTTGGATCAGAATGGGATGCCAAAAAAAGCTCCTCCCTTCTCTACTCCCCTCCTCCCCCCTTTGCAAACACCTTGGCCCGCTCAAATGATGAGCCTTCAACACTCATCTGCTGTAGCGAATTGCAATTCTGATCAAACAGCAACAGGCTGGATTGAGCCAATATTGCTCGCCATTATTTTTGAGCCTCTAATGCCAGCTTTGGGACATATAAGCTGGGGTGTGAGCGATGGGAAGGGGGCGGGGTTACTCCAAGCCAACAGTCCTGCCCACAAACCAGAATTGTATTCGTAATGAGCTACTCCCGCTGTGCACGAAATTTGTCTTGAAAACGACAAAGACTTTTTGATTTTGGCTTAAAACTGCACAACCATAGTTAAAAGACTACTGCATGAAAAAAAAAATTTGGGACTTAAGTAATAGTACCTTAGCCGAAAGAACTAATGTTTAAATATTAATAACTTCTATAAAATGTTCTAGCTCCGTCCCTGGAACTGACCTTAACTGTTTGTAGCCCACTGGTGAGATCAACCCCCCCCCTCGGAACAGGAAAAATAGACCTTTCATGACAGAATGCCTCCAGTTTTTCTCAATGATCCTTCATCAATGACGGAATACGGATCCGTCCGAGACGTGTTCACCACAAACCCAGAGACTAGAAAGATGGGTTCTCCTGTGATCATGATCGAGTGAACCTCAGGAGACTCCAGCTGCTTCACCAGGTAATGTAGCTGCTTATTTATAGCCACTTCAGGTAGGTGGGCAGCTGCTTGGTGGGGCAGCTTTTCAGAAATGAAAAAGGGAGAATCCTGTCACGGCACTCAGGAGTATTTTCTCAGCTCAGATGGTTTGCTATGAAATAATAAAGCCTTATTGATGGGCTGCAGCCTGCACAGGTCCACTGACATATTACAGGGAGCTCACTCTGACTGGCTGATATCTGATTTTAATTCAAGCCAATATTGAAAAATCCATATATCAGCCTGAGCCAAACAGGGGGGCCACATGTGCACACAGGACTCACAAACCCACACACAGATGGGAAGCAGCTTTTGTTGTGTTGTCTCTGAAAGAAGGAGCTGTGAGGCTCCACATGGAACTGTCACTAAAAACGAAGTCAAAGATGAGAAGTCGCTGCAGGATTCCCAGTGCATGCTGGTTGAGAAAGACCAGAGGAAAGATAGACAGAGAGAAAAGGAGAGGCCACTGAAAACAGAGGGAAGGACGACAAAAGGGCCGACTGTGTGAGAGGACGAAGAAAGTGAGAGACGGAGGGAGATGTGAGACGGTGAAGGAGAGGAAGAGATATGGAGGAGTCTTTGGGGATTTGCTGTCAAAACCTCCAGGAATGTGAAGGGAAAGAGAAGCAACGCGCACACAGACACAGGCAGCAAGTTCACTGACGTCTGCTGAAGTCTCTGCACAAACATCACTAAGCAGTTCTCCCATAAGGCTTTGCTCTGGCGCAGACATCGTCTTATCATCAACGAAACGTCCACCGAACTGATGAGCAAAGAGGTTTCGATATCAAAGCAAAGCAAGGAGAGTGGCCAAAATGTTGACACGGATGCACAGACTGCACAAAGGGGCTCATTACGGCGCAGAAAACAAAGACTGATGTGTGAACTAAACAGACCAAAGAAAAGCTCTTTCTCCTCTGGAGTCACGTTTGCACTCACTTCTACTCAAACCTAGACACGTGGACTACAGGCCGTCATCACCAGAACAACACGATGCCCCACATCCATCCACTGCTACAACACTCTATCTGTTCAATACTTCTCTTTCTACAAAAGAATTGTTTTACTAACCTGATGGAGTCCAGAAATCAAACCAACAACCTTTCCATGACCCGCTTTTACTCCAAAGTTTCAGCAGAAACCGTTTCTGCTATCGAGATCCACACTTTAGAGTGCTCTCGATTTCATTTTATTCACCAATCAAGAAACATATTTAAATAATCAATTATTTATTTGATCATCTTTTCCCACAATAAAGCAACTTGATAAGAGTCCAATTTAAAAGTGTTACAGAGCGGCATGTTTTATAAATCTCATCATGTTTGGAACTTGCAGACCATGCACACACTGTAAAAAATGTCAGCAGGAGAAAATTAAAGTTAGAATTTTGATAGGTGATCATCGTACATCTGCTTGTATGGACACAAGAGGTTCTCCTCAGAAACCGCCCTTTCTGGTAACCCTTGTGCTATCCTAGGCACTTAACATTGGGAGTTGGGTCATCTAGACCCCACAAGACAGTGCGCCTTAACCTTTTTTCTTCAATGATTTGTGATCTTCACTGGTGTCCATGGATTACATGAAATCTTTCCACCTTTATCCACCTTTGTCATGGTAGGAATAACACGTCGATGTAAGGGTGGGGTCATCTATAGCACAAGGGTTAATGCAGAGAGAAATCGCTCCATATTGATATATCTGGATCAGATAAAAAAAAGAGATAAACAACAGACTAACAGTTCAGTGGGATTACCGAACTGCAGCCGCGCCAACTTTCTCTTCAAATGACAATAATTTGGATGCTGTTTATGATCAACAACACAACAGAATTTGTTACCCTGTGATAACAAATTTTATTATAACAATAAAAAAACGTGTTTTCTCTCGATACAATGATAGTAAATGTTGTCATGAGAAAACGGGCCCCCTAAGGTAAAGAACAAAGAACAACAACTGCTTATTATTTATGACGAACAAGGTGAATCTCTAAAAGATATTTAAGGTTTTTAGTCTAAAAATTTGTTTACTAAAAAGATACCAGTAAGTAGGTAAGTATTTTTGCTATTCACCTGTCGACACACCAGCTGCTTCCCTGAGACAACCCACCTATATTCATTCTTCTATGGAGGTTCTACAGCAGCAACATGGAAGGTTTTTAGCTAGCAGAATGCATAAACTCTTAGCCCATGAGGCCGGTGCATGAAGCAAACTTCACAGGTAAGTGGTTTCAAACTCTTTCAGGTACTTTGGAGAAACTTTTTTATGCGAGTTCAGCAGTTGTAAAAAAGTAAAGACTTGTGGGAGTTGGAGGACGTTTTTTCTCAGTTTTGATCACCTGAAGCTTTTGCAGGGCTTGATTCGGTCACACCGCTCTGCTGAGGCTCAGTGGGTTTAAACGCAGCGTACACAGTCTGCCTCAGAACAAGACGTCCTTAAACCGCTCACACACAGTGAACGGTTTTCATTCTTTGGTTCCTTTTGTCCCTGTGCCACAATCAAATCCTTATTAGGTTAGAATTGAACAGAACTAAGTGGAATAGCAAAGGGGAAGCTGCCTTTACATCTCTAGGGTAACAAAGCCTCACCTTTTGATCCTCTGGTTGTGAGCTGGCATTTGTTAAATCAGATGGGTTTTGGATGTGAATGACTCTTTTTTTTCATCATTTTTTTTATCTCATTGAGCCACACGCTCAGCCTCGGTATGGCTCAAATCTTACTAGGTTGATGACAGTTTTTTTTTTTTTTTTCACTGTTTTGAGGAATAAAAATTCAGAAATATTGGTTCATCACATTAGGCTGTTTTTATGGTAATTGTTGTTAACCAGTTTAAGTTTTTTGTTGAAGAATAAAAGAGTCAACTTCGTGCTCACTGGCTGAAATTGTTCATGCACTTTTTTTTTCGTCCTCTGCATTGCAGCTGTGCAATTTCCATTTTTCTCTTAACATCATCCCTTCTTTTTCTTTGAATGGTTCATGTCAGTCTATGTGGATTTGACTTAGCAACATTTAAATTGTTGATCCTCAGAGAAGATCCTTTTTTAATCTGCCCCTCCTTGTCACAACTGCCAATACCTTAGCACCATCTACACGGGATCTACCACTACTTTTCCCCGATCTTCTTTTTGGCTTTTACTCAAGAGGAGGCACATTCCATTCCTCCTTCAGACTGGTTTGACAACTAAAGCCAGGTCAGTTCACTGCATAACCACTAGATGGCTTGTTGCGCAATCAGTCAGCTGCATTCACACCCAATGGGATTCCTGCATCAGAGGCATGTTAAATCAATGAACAGACACAATCAGAGGTTTGGCAGCAGTGCATTTCATGGGTCGCCTTGTGTTCTTGGCGGCGCATATAGAATTCAATAATCTGAACTTTGGCAAAGAAGAGGTGTCCATCAATTGTGGACTCAGCTTTGCCCTGTGACGTGTGAATGACGTGATCAGGAGGAGAATCTGACCGAAGAAAAATGTCCTCTAATTTTATTCTTGTCCCACTTTTTATTCTTCTTTTTTATTTTTTTCCTGTTTGGTCTCATGCGGGACAGTAATACATCAAACCGGGTCACAGAGAGACAGAAGTACCACTGAAAGCTCCATCATTCAGAAGCAGCTTCTGAGGTAGATGATGAAGCTCACTGAACTGGGAGAGTCTTTCAATGATGTCATAAACCCAGACATGGAGACATGTTTACCAATGTTTTTGCAGAACTCTTTACAATAAATATGATTTATCCACATCATCCGTATCTTCCATAGATTGTAAATGAGATATACAATCGATGCTTGCGTGGAGCGATGAGGAACACATTTTGTTAAGCAGCAAATTTGACCTTTATGCTGTTCTGAGAAATGACCATGGATCTGAAAAACTGATTTCAAATCAGACATATCTGAACCAGCAGGGGAATTGACCCCACCGTTTGTTCATGTGTACATCGTATGTTCTTTGACTTTTCTGTTAGGGCAGAAAAGGACACAAACTGTGTTCTTTTTATATTTCATAAGGCACAATTTTCCCTCATTCGGCAGAATATTAAAAACTATATGCAGGAAACCTTTCCAAAAAGCTCTCAGGGCCAGTGTTAACATTTCAGAGACAAATGAATGCATGACGAACACACACAAATGCATACATATGCAGGCAGATATCCCATCTGCTAGCAGTGAGGGCAGTGCAGGGCCATTAGCCTAACACACTCCATGTCTTTAATAGGCCATGAATGACATATTTGGCTGTGTGAATGTGTATGTGTGGTCAATGTGTAGACCAACAACTGCCATAAAGCCGTGGTTTCAATAACACAATATCCTGAGAGAGTACACCAGGGGCTCCTCAGCAGCCCACAGGCTCTCCATATGTGTCAGCCTTTATGTGTGTGAGTGCGTGTGTGTGTGTGTGTGTTTGCTGTTATAGCCACTCAGGGACCAGGAGACTCTCCGTGCCTCGGCACCATGAGTAAACTGTCTACGAGAGCAGCCCAACACCCACAGATGCACACAATAGATATATGACCCGAGAGCTGGACCTCAGGAGTGGTCGCTCTGATTCATGGGCCACAACCGGCCACGGATTTGCAGGCACGCACAGCAGTGCCTTGAGGTGCACGTACACATTTGTGAGGCTGCAGTTGATCCGATGGGAGCTATGACCCCCCCCTCCCCCATTCACCTGCAAACAAGCAGTGTATCATGTTATACCACCACGCTGAGCCAGTCATTTCAGAGTGGTGACACCAGCTGGAACTCCACAACTACTGCATGTTTTGCAGCATTGGGCAGTACCATCAAGACTTCCTGCTGCAGAAAATCCTCGCCTCTGACTTTCATAGCACTAAGTGAGGCAGATTCAAACATGATTTCCACTGGTCCGTCTGTGAGTCGATGAGTCTCTGTTGTGTTGACAAAAAAAAAAAAAATAATAATAATTGAACATTTGTTAATCTATCGGAATGTTTACATCGCCTCCGTCAAGTCTGCATGATGTCCGTTCCTCCACAACGCAAGCTTTATGCAGGAGTTCTATTTCCAGAAACAGGAAACAGGTGTAGATTTTCAAAATAAAAAACTTTGTTGTGTTTAAAAAGTGTTTAATTTTTATTTTGTATTAAAAATGACATGACCACACAATAACGCATGTTAAAATCGCGAACAACCCTGGAGTCCATCTCTGCAATGGATGCGGAAAGTTTAATTTTGGAAGTTGGAAAACATCATTTATGACGCAAAAAAAATAAAATAATTTACAAGATTTCAGTGGGGAAGGAGAGGACACCATTTTTGATGTTGATGGGATGGGGGTTGCAGGACCAACCACTCCTCAGGGAGCCAAGGGGGAATGGGGGACAGACCGGAGCAGCAACAGCGATGATGTAAACTAGCTCCCCACACAAGTAGTAGACATGGCGCAGACGGACCGCTGTAATTTTGGTATCAGACGAGAACTGGAGAGTCCTGCTCACAATATCGTCTCTTGAACACGTGTCTCTGCATCATTTAGGCTAAAAGTTTACCCATGATCATCTGGATACTAATTTATTCATTATGTAGGTGGTGCTTTCGGCTGAACTTTGTCCTTTTTCCTCCTATATTGTTTTTCAATCATGATCTTTTTCCTTCTCACATCATTTTTTCTTTCTTTTTTTCGCTAATAGGATCCAGTCTTTGTGATGTGCTGCCCGGTGCAATTAGGGAAGTCTCTGGATGCTTTAGATTGTTTGCATCAACATGTGTGGGTGTTTCTAGAGGGTTGGAGAAGAATCACAATGAATGCAATTTATTTCTCAGGTTAGCTGAGGAATGACAGTTAACCCGAGGCTTTCAGGCTCTCTGAGACACGAAGCTCATGCATCCGTAAATGAAAACATGTCCGACAAGGCTGCTCCATTTGCCATAAAAGTGTTGAAAAACTGTTAGTTTATCCAAGAATTTGATGAAAACAAGACCATTTGTGTCCCTTCATCATGATGCCACTTTGGTTTTTCATTCAGAGTTAGATTTAGCTGCATCCAACCCCATTAGCTCCACGGGACACATTTATAATGGTTTAGTCTGTTATTCAGCTAAAACTGGGATGCATTAGGAGACATACAACTAAATGTGTTCACAAACACACTCAAGCCAGACGGCAGGGAGTGTCAGCCGCCCTGCTGATCTCATGCAAAGCAATCCCACTGATGGACATAATCCCGTTCAGAGAGGGAGGCAGCGATGTAACACTAGATGACAAGTAAGTTTCCCCTGACAAGAGGGAACAGCCACAGATGCTGCAGTTGAGGGAAGACCACAACCAGGTCATTAAGTGACAGCTTTAATGAAAAATGGATGGAGTGCTATTGGCCTGGAAGATCCTGAGGAACAGAAACATGAGGCTGATGCAAAGACCAGGGGCAGAGCAGGAGGTGCTGCCTCCCTGCTGCACGAGGTACTTTTAGTGCTGAACTCAAAATAACAGTCAGGTTTGTGTGTTCCTGCCATCCACACAACTACATGAGTTTCTACTCCATTTTCTGTTAAATGCTTTAAGTCCTTGACACCTGAATTTATTTTGAGCTAGCCAAAAAAAAAAAGAAACAACAAAGAAAAATTACGTTTTTGCTTTGAAGTAGATGCTAAAATAAGGTTGGTTTGGGCCAGAAGTGGGTTAATACGTGTTTGCATCAATAGGTATCATGGGTTAAACGTAAGCCTTGCTTGCACCGATCAATACAGTACAGTCCAGTCTTGTATTCTAAGGATTTCCATTATAAAAAACATAAAAAAATATTTTTGGGGCTCTGTTGGTTGTAGGTCCATAGACAATCTTCTCACAAACAAAATCAAATGCTTAATATACAGTATACGAATTACCAATAGCCAAGCAGAAAAAAATGCTCCGTTAGCTTTACCCTGTCCCCGTGACAGTGCATCATTGAGTGGAAACGCTCACTTGAATTTTCTGGACCATTCTAAACTTTACTAGACTGGACATGCGGTACTGCCAAGCGGAAACAAGGCTTTAGAAGAATTAGACCCATCCCTTCCCTTTTAAAAACCAAGCCAGTTCTTTCCCAAAACTTCCTGGGAAACCTCTGTTCCCTTCATTCATTATGTCTCCAAATAGGACAGATCAATCATAGCCTGAAAAAGCACAATAGTAGCTGCTCAGACTTTCTTTTTATTATTGTACAATTTGACCCCGAACGCACACACATACAGTATGTGCATCCCAAAATTGAGCGAACAACAGTAGAGAGACAGTTTGGGTGGGAATCCCTCCCATCCAAGGCCATATTTATAAAAATAAAATAAAAATAAAATGAGTTAAAGAATGTTCATCTTCCCTAAACACTGGTAAAGTTTTACCCAGGTTGTCTTGAAATTAAGCCATGGCATCTGGACTTAAAATCTTCTTTAAATGTTGATACCTGTGTATTTTATTCATGTTTTAAATGTATATCAGCCAGGAAAAGTCAGTTTTTAAAGTAAAAAATTCTTAGTCAAAAAAACCTAATTGGTGCTCTCATTACCTCATACAAACTAAGAATGCTTTGTTTAATGTGTCCAGGAAAAAAAAGCAGGAAAATAACCTGGAACTGTCACAAAAAAGCAAGACGGCTGGTTCCAATTGCAGCACAAAGTCCACAAAACTAAATCAGGGTCAGGCAGGCAGGCAGGGTCAGTAACGAGAGTGGGAACATCAGAGAAACAACGAGAATAGTCAGGATCCAGACAAGAGTTGGGGCAGGTGGCAGGCAAACGGAGTCAAAGACAAAACTGGGTCAGGAAACAGAAGATCAGGTCTGGATATAACGCTTAGTAATGAAGGCAGAAAAAACAATACTCTAGAACTCTAGAGACGGCTCCCACCTGTGACCAGAGGGGGAGACAGAGGTCTGACTCCTGACAGGAACGAACGACGGTGCACATCCGTGGAAAACGTCTCCAACGTGAATTCTCTCAGGAGATAAGTGCAAGTTAAATTAGAAATTGCACTGTTCTTTCTCCCTGGAATGAAAAGTTCTTGATGTGTGTCTGTGAGTATCCACATGCGAGTATGTGCGTGGGTGTGTACCTTCAGATGAAAGGTTAATTGGGTGGCTGCTGTTGTGCCAGAGACAAAGACAACAGGATTTGTAATAGCTGTGACATTCCTGCCAGCTCCCCTGCTCACTCCAGGCGATGGTGTGAGCTTTGGTAGTGCGTGGGTGGATGTGTGGAGAGCGGAGCGAGGTGTGACGTCCCTGCAGAAACTACACTCAGCACTGACAGAAGAGAAAACCTGGAGGAAAGGTTCTGGGACGCTACACTGATTTTTGTTTGTTTTTTACAGAAAGCCACAAGTGTAGAGGTGGAGTTTCACCGACAGGCCCTCTCAGTGAGATATGTGTGTTTCACCGCGGGACCAGGATCTGTCAACCCAACAGCCACTATGAATCTTTGCACGTAACCGCACAAGAAAAACTCAGCAGTGCACGCCGCATCTGAAACACAGCAGTCCACTGAGCCCAGAATCACATCCCAGATAAGAGATTTTCCTCAGTTGATAGCTGCGAGAGCCGACACAAAACATCACGTTTAGTCACGGCTTTATTCTCCTTTTCTTCCTCTGTTCACTCTCTTTCTAACAGAATGGTAAGCAGTTTTACTGAACACACCGACAGCAGATCAGGCATCCCTTTTAATTCTCTTGTCCCACTGGGGTTTAAACGCAGCAGCACAGCATGGTCCGGTATACAGGTACTACCCGAGAGTCTCAGAACATCCCTGTCTTTGATTTTTTTTTTCTGAAAGCAGTCAAATAAATCACATGGAGGCATGACCAGCGCTGGAAGCTCATTGTAACTTTGGACAACGCTATAAATTGAACTCCACTTCCTGTTTCATCCAATACTGCTCAGATTTGAGCCATTGCGCCCCCAGCCTTTATGTGACACATCCTTCATAAGGATGTGCATCTCGACACCAGAAATAGGACTTACTCTTCCAGTGCTGTGCAGTATCTCTCACATATTGATTAGCATAACTGCTCCAGATGATGCTTAGATTGCATCACTGGGAGTCTGCAGAGCCTCGGCCTGTGCCTCCTGCCTCTTTGCTAAGATAAAAAAGCTGCTCCTTTAGGAGCCCAGTGTGTGTTTTGCAAAGAAGTCATGGAGAAAATACGTCCTTGTGAGAAGCACTGGAGATCTTTTAAATGTGTTATTTGTTTTTTTTTTTCCCACAACACTCTTCCGCACTATAGGACACACCAGATTATAGGACATACCATCAATGAATGTTTTTTTTTTCCTTCAAATTTATGAGACACGCCGGGCTATAAGACACATAAACTGAGACAAAAAAAGTCAGAGATAAGTCCATCAGTCAGACTTTATTAACTGCGTTGACATTAACTTGTTTAGAATCCTTGCCACGTTGGGATATTCTCTAAACCTGGAAATCCCAACCTTGTTTGCAGCATGGGAAAAAATAAAAACAGACTAACACTGCTAAAACAAATTTTAAAGTTACTACGTTGCATGTAAAAAGAAAAAAAGAAAACACAATCTGACAGTGCTACACATTAGCCACATCAGTGTATTTACAATAACGACCAAACTTTTATGGAACAGACTGACATTTAGAGTAAATTTAGATCACAACATTTGGGCCATCCAAAATAGTAAACCTCAATGTTGTTCCAATGTTGAACACAGTAGGTTGTGTCTTTTGTTTTGTTTTACATATATAAAATGTATTTATTTCACCTGCTTTTAAACTCATTACAAACCTGGATTATGATTTCTGAGGTTGTGTTGGTCTTTCTGCTAAAGTCCATGATGTAAGAAATAGTGCCATGTTTCAACAAAACAAAGAGTAGCTATTACATAAACAGCTTTTTAAAGTACTTGTTGCCAAAAACCAAGCCTTTCAAAGTACAGTATTCTGACATTCAGTTTAGTTTCAGTTTGTAATTTCACCCCAAATCACAGGAAAAGCCTCAGTAAAAGCAAATCCGGCTCTTAGAAACCTAACATTAGACTGCACTCACTGAGCTCTCACACTGGAGGAAACCGCAGAGTGATGTTTAATATTTCAGCATGCACACTCACGCGCACACACATGCATACGTGAAAAGTGCACATGCCTCTCTGGGGCCAAGGTGATGTGAGTGCTGGTGTCGTGAGTCATCAGCTCTCAGAGTGCGCATGAAGACAGCCAGATATAGACACTGACACACGCATGAAAGTTGCATCGGTGTGAACAGACAAGAAAAGGCTCCCAGCTAAAAGGAGTCTCTGCTCATCTAATAATGATGCTGCCTGAGAAAATCAAGCCCGATGGAGGCTTTCATCACCGCCGCATGTATAATCCACAAAGAGCAGGAGTGAGGCAGAGTGACAAAGAGGCACTGATAAAAGTCTATTTTGGAATTTCTTCATTTCAAATGCAACATATTGTGCTCTTGAGTGCTAACAGGTTCGGTTTCGGTTGTTGCTGGGATGCAAGGTCATTCGTCGCTCTGCTGAGTGAAAGTTGCTAAAACAGAGGCCTGCCGTCCAGATGTGCACATGCTTTGTAAGCTCAGAAATGCAAGCGAGACAGGACAAACACCGCCGATGAGCTCAATTCATTCTTGTCCCTCTTCTGTTGAGCTTTTGTCAGTGAATACTCGTGTTTTCAGCCAGAAGTGGCTTTAATTTGTGGAAATTTGTCCATGTTTAGTTGTGTTAATGATTCTCATCAGACAAACAGCATGCATTTGTAAAAGTAAAGGGAGAATCCTGTGACAGAGCTGAAACAAGTCATTGTCATTGTTCAAAATCACAGAGTTCCAAGAGAATGGGCATCATCTCTTCTCTATAATATTCCGAAGAAAATGTTTACTTAGGTGTTCCACTAACAGGGATATTTTCTCCCATGTTTTTAAAAATATTTTGAATCAGCATCATCAATAGTTGCACCGGTCTATATAAAAAAAAAACTTGTGCAGCCGCACACTCCCAGCAGGTCCCTGAGACCATGTGACCAGGGTCTGCTGGTTAATAAGAGAGCTCGGCTAAAAACTAAAGGGGACAGAGCCTTTGCAGCAGTGGCTCCATCCCTCTGGAACTCCTTCCTTTCAGCCTCAGATTTGAAGACTTAATGTTTTCTTTTAAAAACCTGTCTTCTTTAAATTTCTTTATTACTGCATATTCTATTTTACTCTGAAGCACTTTGTAATTTTTATCTTGAAAGGTGCTATACAAATTAAGTCTATTATTTATTTATTTTTATCATATTGATGACCAATAAAGTTTTTTTTTAAAGCTAAATGATACTAAAAGTTAGACATTAACATCTAACCCCTTAATGCCTGACTTTATATCCAGTTACCATATTTTTTGCACTATAAAGCACTCATAAAAAGCCTTATTTAAAAAAAAAATCTACCCTGTGCCTTATAACAATAAGTGCCTTCTGATGTTGTTTACCTTTCAGCATATCACTTTAGGGGTCTCCACAGTGAATCCGCTATCACTGATTCACACAGGTGGCTGGGCAGAGCTTTTTACGCTGGATGCCGTTCCTGATACAACCCTGTATTTTATCTGGGCTTGGGACCGGCACAGTGGCTTGGGCCCCACATAGTTAGGGAGTAGTGCAACTGGTCTTGTCCAAGGACTCCCCCCTGGGAAACGAACACTCATTAATCCTGGTTGTACTTTTTTATTTCAAAGCCATATTTAGAAGTAAACAGCACTCCGTCAAAATGTCAGTCTGTCATTTTATGTGTTGAAAACATGGCTGGGTGTACTGTAAAAGTGGCTAACATAGTTTTGTTTTCCATGTAGATGCCAGAAGTTTGAAAATAGACCATTAATTGATGGTTTTTTGACCTCATAATCCGCTGTGCCCTATAAAATATGTACTACTGTTTTGTTTTTCGTTTGTTTTTTGTTTTTTTGGGGGTGAAGGAAGATTAAGTCCTGCGTTTCATGGTAGTTTGCATTTTTTTTTCAGGAGGAAGATCTTCATTTGTCAGATAGAATTGAATCCCTCTTGTGGTCCAATGATTTCAACTCGTGAAAATAATTGCGCAATGAAAGAGCGCACTATTCCAAAAATGATAAAAATACAAAAATGCAGCAGTACACAATGGTGGACATGGTTTGTTTCTTTTTACCCATGAAACATGGTAAGTACTGTATGTCCTCCAAACTGACCTGACCAAAACCAGGCGGTCCTTTAATTTTTAAAGCAACCATGCTGATCGTTGGCTCACCAATGTAAAAGCTCTGGGAGATGAAAATTAGCTACAATAATTACTCAGAAATCTACATGGGTGTGATGCTAAAAATCTATATTTAGTATAGATTCAAATTCATGCAGATAAAGGAAACTGCAAAGAGTGATTTAGCTTTTAATATCCACAGATAAAAGCCCAGGGCATCTAAAATCCCTACACCGGGTCAGAGTACCATCATGATGTTACATAAAAATCAAAGTGTGTCTGAATGCTGATGAGCGTCATGTCTTTTAACCCTGAGCCTTCGGCTACTGTAGTTCATCAACCAAGTCGTAATTCCAACTGATTTAGAAGCGGAGAAAAGCGCCTTGCGCTGATAAGCAACACAGTCCACATAAATCAGTATTGCGCCATTAAGCCTGGTTTACACTTCACTGCGATCCGCCATTGCATCAATCGTATCCGCAATCGCACGGTCTAGTTCATACCAATGTTGGCTGGTTTTGCTTGCGACTGTGATAACTGGGATAATCTTCTGAGTGGCATTTAAACTATTGAAGCGGCGCGATTGTCTCCAGCGTTTATTTTTAACATGAAAGACATCTTGATTGTACACTTGCTCCATCTGCTAATGTGCAGGTACAGGATGAGGCAGAGGAGGAAGTGTTGTGTTCGTCCACCAAACAGAAGAAAAAAAATAAAGTCCAGTTGTTGATATCATCAGCAGGTGTCATATCTCCTGGTGATAGGGGTGATTCTGCTCCGATGGCTTTGCTACCATTGAAACCAGAGAGATTACAGAACTCTTTGAAGTACAAACCGGGCCTTATGCAGGACTTTACATTTGCAATCAGCTGATTCACGTTGATCGCGTAAATGGTCAAAGATTTACAGTGCGCCAAAGAGTGTGTGTTATTTAGATGTTGCCGTTGACACCTCTGCTGTTACAGGGTTAAAAAAGTAAAACATGCTAAGTTGGAAGAAGCTGCTTTTCGCTCAAGTACCACATGCTATAATCTGGAGTGTTTTCCATAGAAAGGTTATGGTAAACATCTATGCTGATGATCACCTCTCTTGTGCATTCATACTAATCCTGTGATGATGTCATTCCTTTCAACCTGCATGCTTATATCAAAAGAAGCGTGACCGGTATCCTCTGTCACAATTGTTGATCTGGCTTTTAACAGGTAACAGTCAGAGATAAAGTCACCTCTGCCTGTTTTCTTAGCTAGAGATTTAGTTCTTACCTGAGCAAACAAAATAGACAGAAATGTGGTGCATAATCTCTAGTCTGCTTGCTTCAACTTCCTGCTCCCTGTGAGGAACAATCAGGAATCTGTTAAAAGGGCCGATTGCCTCTCAAATGACTGATCGTGTTTAAAATGGAGCACAAAATACTCACTCTCTGAAACCTGGGTGCAGACTCTGAGTTATATCTGTTCATTATTTAGATTGTTGTTTGGAATGCGGCAGTATCATGCCGGTTGCAGACAACTATTTATCACAGCGTTGAGAGGTGCTGGTCTTTAAGAAACATCTGTGCGCTGCCGTCATGGGGATTGTCTTTAGTGGACAAGCTGCTCTGACTTTTTAAGGGGTTGACACACAACTTCGTAAATGCTGAACACAGAGGGCAGATGGTTTTAGTTTTTAAGCTTGCAAGAGAGCCTAGAACAGCTTTCTGATAATGTGGAATAAGTGAAAGTCCAGCAGATGAAGAATGACAGACTAAAAATGCCTTATTCATTATTTCTGCGTGCCGCTGTGGTTTGGGACCACTGAGCTGTTGGACCACAGCTGATCATCCCTAACCATGACTTTAATATCTGCCACAACACAGTGAACAATTGGCTGAGGAGTCTTTCATGCCAACAGTGTGGCAATTTGGTTGGGAAAGATTCCGAAATGTCACACTTTGATTTGGTTTGGTTAGAATTCACACTGAACTCTTGAGAATGAACCAAACCTCCTTAAAATGTGATGCAAATACAAAAGCTTCTGTTTTTGGATTGGACTCAAACTAAGCCATAACAAGAACATGAATAATTGAAGAGGAAAACCAGACACTCCTGCTGGTTATTTGATTGTTTTGCCATTTGTTCTGGAATGTGCATCCAAGAACGCATGTTTACCCCGTGGTGCTCACACTGGACAAGCAGGGATGGGCTTCTTCTTCTTTTGCTAATGTTCAATAGTGCATGTCTGCCACCTACTGTTGGAAGAGGCTAGGTGTGAAATGTTAAAACGGTGCAAATGCCGTGGCTCTAATTCCAGGCTTTTTCTTTTACAGCTACAGTATACTCCGATATACGAAAGACTTGGTGTCATTTAATTCCCGCCGGACACAAACTGCAATAATTAATTTCTCCTACAAGATCAATTTTCAAACGATTGGCAATTCTGTGAAAGGGACACCATCCCAACACCACTACCACATCAGAGTTTCTAATTGGTCAAAGTTTGACCTGGTTTAACTTTAACACTAATTAAATGGCCAAGTGTTTTGTATGTAGTCCCCAAAAACTGTTGTAGAAACTAACAGAGCGACACGTGAACGTGAGAGTTTTAAACACAGAAGCTCAACACGAACATATAGGCCACTTATGAAGAGTTTTTATTGTATGTGACTTTTTATTTTATTTATTGAGTCACTACGCAGGTTGCTGAGGGTGGCTTTAGGTACCACTAAGCTCTATCTACTCCACATTATATCAATGGAAGAGGTTTTATTATGGGATTGCATTATGTTAAGCCTATTGTGCACCATTTTCAAAAATTCAAAAAACACTAACAAAAAAAATGTAAAACCAATCTGATTTTGATGGGGGATGGTGAAAAAGCCTCACTGGACAGATTTAAAACTTTGACCTTTTACTACTGAATCTGCAAAATGGAAAAATATTAAAAGAAAAACAATATTCTGAATTCAGTTTAGCCAGCACAAGTCAGCCAAAGTAAAATATGCAGGCCAGCAACTTAAGAAACATTGTTGTACGGAGAAAACAAACTGTTAAAATAATCTAATATGACTCTTTAGGCTTTAGCTCTGTTGGCCTTATTATGTTTATCTGTCTTCAACCAAATTCTATCTGAAGCCATGAAATTAGAGGAATAAAATGTGAGTATGAAATATTTTAAAGTTGAACTCTTTTATCTCTTACTTCAGCCTAAGAAATATTATCTGTGAAGACAACTTCCTCTAAAAACCATATAATAAGCATGTAAATAAAGAGGATTATGTAATTACATAGTTGATGATAACAGTGTAATGATGACCTTTGCCTCATTGTGCAGCACTAAATCCGCCTCTTCTGTCTTACTGTAGAAAGTCCATGAGTCACCAAAGGCAACACTTAGCCTGAAATTGACTTCACAAACAATCTTTGCTCCGCCTTAAAAGAGGACATGCTTTCTAGACAGCAGTTAGACCAAAGGCGTGCTGCACACAAACGCACGCCAACACAGACACGGCTTCTGCGAGCCCTGCGTGTGAACTGATTTTGCTTTGCGAGCTGCAGCTTGGGGCCGTGAGGTGCTCGTTTAGTAGATCATTCCGAGTTTGTCGGGGAGGAAGGAAGACAGGGAGGAAAGAAAGGAACAGGAAATATGTGCAAACAAGAGGGAGAAGAAAGATACTGAAAGGAAAGAGCAAATGGGGACGAGGGTAGGGAAGAGCAGAAAGAGACGCAGGCATTTCAGATAAAGAGGTTTAATTGACTGCCACAGAGCCCGCAGTTGTGTGGCGGCCGCTAATAGTCGGCTGGAGGCTACCGAGGCCAGCAGACACACAGAGGCCGGACTTTCCTCTCATTAACGCCGCTGCCCTCAAGCTTTTGCGGTCCTCCATTTTTATTTCATTTAGCCTGCGTTTATTTTTTCGTTTTTTCAGGAATGGAAATATGAAGAGGCAATTTGTCAAAGGATCAAAGGATGATAAACAACTATCAAAATATAATTACCTACACGCACGTGATTGTGTGCACGTGCAATCAGTGGATCAGGCACGTCGGAAGTCTAAACTTATACTGGATGATTGTTAAAAGAAAGCTGCTGCAAAAGCAACCCAGTGGAATTAGGTGAAATGAAATGAAAAATAAAGGAGTGCAGGAACATCTGTGGCTGTTTTATCGTCAGCTGACTTTCCCACTGTGTGTGTGTGTTACACAATCCTGCTCTGTTATTTCAGTCAGGTTCTTACGCAGTTAAAGACTTAAAAGAAAATATATTTAAGAATATATCTATATATGTGTAATATCTGGCTCTGCTCCCTCTTTCTCCCATCCATCTCACCTCCTCCTAATCCTGACTCACCCCTTCACCTCATTGTCCCCCTTTTCCGCCTCCTTTCATGTCCCTCCCGCCCTGTACAGTCTAATAGGCTATTGATTTTCCATCTGCTCATGAAGGAGCCTGTGCTTCTGCACTTCACTCATGATATTAGCTGTCCATTAACAGCGGCGGGCATGCTCTCCCTGCATGTCAGCACCTCTGCAAACACACACATGCTTACACATCTGTCTCACGCACACACACTCACACACATATGGTTTTGGGGAATTATGATCCGATTTACATGACAAATAAAAGCTTTTGCACAAACACAGAATTAGCAGTACTCCCTGTTATCCTCTAGAAAACAGAGTTTAAAATTGACTAAAATAACCTATGCATTGTTTATTTTTTTCTTTAGATAAATTATTTATAACTTTTGTAATTTCTGACTTCAAATATTCTGAATTAAAGTGTCCAAAAACGTCTCACTCTTCCATTTCTTCATGCCTATTTGAAACAGCTTGACTTAACAGCATGCACATATGACTCAACCAAGGGACATTTCTGCTGTAACCAGAAAACAATACCGTATATATCTGAAAAACAATTTTAATCAAAAGAAAACTGTTGCATAGATTGGATGTTGGAGTAAAAAAATATATTTGTTAAATAAAACAATAATACAAACTGAGTAAAATTTAGACTTTTCTTGAAAAATAGCAGATCCACAAACTAAACCAGTATAATCATATTATTTGCACTACTGAAGGTAACAAATATCAAGGTACACTGTTAATGATGGTTTATTTTTGCCGAACTATAAGCCGAAACAAAAGAGTCATTGATAAGTCAGACAGTCAGTCAGACTTTATTAACTGCGCGCACAGTAATGATAAAATATGTTTGTAACATGCTACACAATAAAGTGTTAGCAGCAAAAGCCGCATTCGCGTATTCACAATATCTGTAACTCCCAACTTTGTTTGCAAAAACCAGAGAGACACAACCAAAACAAACCGTAAATATACCAACTCTCAAACCTTTTAGTAATATAAAAACTCACTCCAACACATTAATCGCGGCAGTGTATTTACAATAAGTGTAACTCTCAACTTTTTTTGCAACACGTGAAAAAAAATTGACGCAAAAAAATTTGTGACTACATTAACTTCAAACTTTTTTAGTAACATCTACAAAAAAAACACATTCCGATACTGCTACAGGTTAGTCGTGTTAGCATATTAAAAAAAAGTCAGACACTGCTACATGTTAATCACATTAGCATATTTAATCTACCTGTAACTCCCAACTTTGTTATTACGTACAAAAGAAAAGCAAACAGTCTGACACCACTCCGCATTAGCCGTGTTAGCCGCGTTAACCGCGTTAGCCGTGTTAGCGTATTTACGATAACACCTAACTTTTGTAGCTGCAGAATTAATCCATGTATGATGCAGTATGTCCTTTTTCTGAAGAAACAATAATAGTTTTAAGTGTGCCTTATAGTGCTGAATATAAAGGAATGTATATTTTTATGAGAATTGACCAAAACTAGTTGAGACACACTGATGGAAGGACGATATAAGCCACAGAGCACTGAACTCAAACAGGGTTGAAACCTGCTGTGAAAACACAGATTTGGCACAGGCTTGGATCTCTGCAGCTGCACTTGAAAGTCTCAGATGCCAACAAAACAATTTTGCTGTTCTTTATGTTACGTCTCATAAGAACATTGAAACTCAAACGCTGACTGACAGATTCTGCTCTGCTCTGCTCTAAACCCAAACACAACAGAGAGAACAGCCGGGACTTTTCAGTGTGAAAACTATCAGTAATAGTCAGCTCTGCTCTACGTTGACATCTTTAAGAATAACTAAAACCGGTTCAGAATACTGTTTATGGCTCTGTTTAGAATTCTTTCAGATCTTATTTTATCAAAAGTTCTGTCAGATAAATAAAATACAGTAGGTACCATCCACATTTTCTAGTCATGTGGGGAGGTTTGCAACTCAACTTTGCACTAAATCTCAAAAGACTGGTAATGTTGGAGTCAGTAATAGATACTTTAAATCGATAGTATTAATTCTTTGTATATGAAACTATTATTCTGAGAAGAGGCAGAGGGTGTGTTGAGCGGAGTGCAGACAGATTGCTACAGAATGATTAAATGTCTGAATTCAGTGATGATATGGGCTGTTATAACTCACATCTGTAAAGCTGTCAGCAGTGAATTTGTAGCTTCACTGTACTCTGGGTGAAGGAGCTACAAGCCAGGCAGAGCAACAAAGCAGGAGGATGAGTCGTGACCGGAGGAGGTCTGATGGAGGTTAATGAGGTATTGCGTCGTTGGTTGTACAATCAGAGGTTGCCTGGCTGTCTGGAAGCCTGTGTCTACTGCTGTCATTACTTCCGGAGGTTTGAACAGTTCCTGATTTGGGAATCTCAACCCAGACTGCAGGTCACTTTGTTTTCCCTTGTGACTAAGTCTTTTACCACCACCCTCTAGCCTTTTTCTGATGCTTGCTCATTGTGTGCTCAACTTATTTGCACTTTGTTTTCTTACTTGTGTCTCCACAGGCTGCCTGCAGAGTTACCGACCCCCAGCAGCACAGCGGGGCACCATTTTGATTTCCTTCTATGGTGTGGTGCATCCAGTTTCCAGATGCATCTGCTTTTTTAACCCACGGTGAAAGGAGGAAACGACTAAGTACATTAAAATAAAAATAAAATAAAAACAATAACGGCGCAAAAGGGAAGGGCAGGTTTTCTTGCACTGGAAGAATCCATTGTTCTTTCCTGACATCATTCTCTAAGAAGAGGCGTCAGCTTAAAGAAGTCATTGTTTCTGCCATCATTAGTGAAAATAGCTGGAGCAACCAGTTCACCTGCGGGTCAAACAAATACTTCAGTCTGTTAAAATTTTTAATCAGGAACAGCCTGCGAATGTAATGCTTGTGTCGGAAGATTACAAGGAAAAGGATCTCTTATAATAACGCAGGGTTAAATCTCACTTCTCAACAACTAAAAGAATGTTTGAAAAATAATGCATTTAGCGGAACTGATTAAGCTTTAGTCCTAATTACATGTGGGCCTGTCGTGGAAAATTTCAGATTCGGTTCTCGTCCTCCCCACCCATGTGTCAAAGTGTCCTAGAGCAAGACACTGAACCCCACATTGCTCCTGGTGGTCATAGGTTGGAGCCAGCATCAGTGTGTGATGGCTGTGAATGTGACTGACTGTAAAGCACTTCGGGCCTTCTGAGAAGGTAGCAAATCGCTATAAGTATACACCATTTACAATTAAAAAACAATGTGGATGCAGGCTGTCTGCAGATGAAAAATAAGCAAACCTGTAAGGGACACACAGGTGGCACGCACAAAATGACAAAGTCGTAGACTGCTTGGTGAGCCCGTAGAGCAAAAATGTTCATGCACATTTGTTCTACATGCATGCTGTGAGTGACAGGTCGTAGCGAACAGTGCAAACCATCCTGGGTACTGTAAAAGTTAGTGCTGTTTAGGTCATAAGTACGCAGTCATTGTTTGCAGCCTGACGGTTAGAAATAAGAAATTCAAAAATTTGTTGGGCCGTCTAATGTGCACCCCACAGGAAATTTGGCATACCACCCCATGCATGCTGCCTTAGTGAGTAGTCAGTAAGGTGCCTTACCAACGACTAGAGTCCGTCGTGAGGGCATCCTACGTCATAAGTGTATTACTCGTATGTCATAAATGAAAGAATTCAACTTACATTAGCTCACGAATACTTCACGATAAACTTACCACATGTAAAATCACTGGTGTAAAATTTTTCTTGATAATTTTTAAGGTGGCTGCACAAACCTCAAGGGAACAAGACACACCTGGGCTCCCTTTAAGATGCAGCCGCACCTCTCAACAACCCATTACAGCCCCTGACAATCCAAAAACCTACAGCACTAATACAAGGCAACCCCCTGTATGAGTCCCCGGGTGCAAATGACTATGTCTCTATATTATGTCTCCACTGAACTCATGATTTTTTTGGCGTCAAAATTTAAGCTACTAACTATAATTTCATTGTTTTCCAAGAGACAGTCATACAAAAACATGTTAAGACTCGAATATGTATCTGACATTTGACTGGTGTCATGCTGTACAAATGAAACAGAAGGTTCAGTCCACAGAATGAGAGAGACTATGATCTGCAGATCTGCATTGTTCCTGCTGACTTCATGTCAGTCATTCCCTTTTTTTCATGTATGATCCTCTCTGTTTTCCTTGCCATCGTTGCTAACACGCAAGTGAACTGCTCCAAACTTACAACAAACCCGCTAATCAAATGTTCCCAAAATAGAGGAGCTTTTCAGTCTCATGCTCTGACAGTCTCGAAAACTGTCTCCGATGTCTTTGTTCTTGTTATTTCCTCGTCTCTTTTAGGAAATGTCTGATGCTTCTACCCACGATTAAAATACCTCAATTCAAATCACACAGATCAGCTCATTTGCCATGAACACTTTCAAAGAAGCAGCAGAAAGAGTGAGCACTGCAGTCAGCAATCATTTTGCACAATGGCTACCAACAAGAGCAAACAAGAGCACTCTAATAAGGAAAGATGGATGGAGAGGGGTAAACCAAGCTGAATATTGGTGGCATGGTCTCTACCTTGATGTTTCTTTTGCAGTCCTCAAGAATTGTTTCAAGAAAATAAGTCAAAGCAGAAAATATAAACTCTTATTTTTGTATTAATTAATGTATCATTATTTACTAGTTTGGCACCAATCTTAAGAGTAGAGATTCCCCAAAAACAGGTATGTGTTTTCCGTATGGTACTCAGTCAAATTGCAGAGTGAATGTGGGAAAATCCCACATTAGAGGTGTCTATTTAATACCCCCTTCCCCACTCAAGTGTGTGCGGTTGCCAAAAGGTTTTAAAGCAATGAAAAGCTACAATAAATCAGCAAGTATGGTGGCGGTTTCAATAATTTCTTAGACCATAAACACGGACTCAAACGAGGGTTCAGCAGAGCTAACGAACAAAAGTCAGAGGCCAACACAAAAAGTTCAATAAAGACCACCTTTGTTTTTATGAGTTTGTCTTTTTTAGCAGTGTTTTTTTTTTGGGAAAATATCTGGATGACACTGCTACACCTACAGTAGTAGAGTGGCTGCGGACAGTCTGATATTTATCTGAGTTTAAAAAGAAAAATAAATGTTGTTCTGCAAAAAATAGTTGAAGAATTTTCAGTAAATGGGAGTGAGGGGATATGCATGATGTGGCGAAATGGGAATCATAGGGGATTTTTCTTGTCTTATGTTATCAGCATTGGAGATGCAACACAGAAAAAAAATATATATTGCTACAGCCACAACAAAACAGCGTCTAGACATGACAGTGATAGAAGGAACACATAGGCACGTCAAAAACTGTTTTATAAGGCAGATGCACATTTTTTTAAAACCAATAAATACAACTGCACAAGAGATTTTGTGTGCAAAAGGTAAAGGGAGTGGCACACTGCTGCAACGTACAATCTGTATATTGTCTACGGATGAAATTTCAGTCTTTCATGACACATGCATGTTATACATAATAAGTGTTTCTTGCGTTCGTCATTCGTCGATGTGCACAGATGTCCATCAAGGGTTTCGGCCGATGGGTCCTTTCGTAAAATTGGACTCATGTGGTTCATGTGTAGTTTCCATAGTTTATACGCAATAATTATGTGGATCGTACACAACTGGGCATGATTCTTGCGAGATGCATACACAAATTTGTGGCTTTTCACAACCGTTCAAAGTCAGTCCACAAGTCAGGCAGGGGGGGTCAGATCTCCTGCCGGGGGTGTCCAGCGCCTGGTACGGCAGGTGCGGATGCTACTCTGGGTGTGCACTGGGCCATTCTCGCGGATATTCCTGATTGCTGCTCCCCAATTTCGCCAGGGGAATCCGACTGTTAAATGAAAAGCAAAGCATTCTAAAGGCCCGCTGCGGGCGCTGACCATGGTGCTGATGCGATTTGATTCCTGCTCAGTGCTCTGAGTGTCAAAGTTAAGAAAATCAATGAAGCACGGATTTACATGTTCTTTGCAAGGTTTATTTGTACTACTTTTGTGATTTCAACATGCTTCATTTGTGATACGTCTGTGTAAAATTCAAGTAAAGAACACACCTTTTCTCACTTTTTTCTATGTATATTCACGTATGACCAGTTTTCATCCGTGGACAATGAGCATTGTACCCAGCAGCAGTCTGACACGACCTTAAGAAGGAAAAAAAGAAAAATAGAGGTGGACATCGGTGAATGAATAGGTGATTTTAAACCCTGAGCAGTTTAATCTTTGCTCAGCAGCAAACTCAGCTGCTTTCAGGTTCTGAATCCATTTTTTAGGCATGGGAAAACTCTGTCGTCAAGAAACTTTTGGTTTGTAGTTTCAAATAAAGATTGAGTTTGCTCCAAAGACGTGGGAAAGAATCTAATCACTGTTCGGTCTTAAGCACCGCTCTACCAGAGTGCACAGACGTTTGTGAGGATGAATACATGTGCGAGATGAAATTGCATTGGCCTTTATGGAGCCGAGTTAATTGTCTGATTGGGTGGTTCTGCTCCCTCTTGGACCGCTGCAATTTGCGAATCCCCCGGCATATGTTAGGCCGACACAACACATACTTGACCTTCTCAAATAACGGAGCCGTATGGAGAGAAAGGGGGGGAGAGTGAGAGATGTCTGAACGAGCGCGCATGCACGCCTGCCTTCCTGTGAGTGTGCGCGCTAACAATTTGTTTAATGCTGAAGAGGACAGCTGGGCCGACAGCTCTCTCTTTGGAGAGCTAAAAGCCCCTTTAATTTAGAGCTGGAGCGAGTCAAAACGAGGCGAGCGCACAGAGAAACAGAGGGAAGTGAAATGAAATGAAGCTGATGGTGGCTTCCAAGTCCAGACAAAAAATAATAAATAACCTACAGAAACATTTAAAGTCCACAAATAGAGAAAATAGAAAAGTCTATTTTCTCTTTTAAAGTTGAAAACATTTTAGATGCTCTGTTTTCTAAATCTGATCATCTCTTGATTTTTCCCAGTTTTTTTTTAAGTTTCATAATTTTTTATTTCTATTATGATCAGGCCACTTGTACCCCCCCACCCACCCCCTAAAATGAAAAATAAATGAATAAATAAATAAACAAACAACGGTGTCATTTTCCAGGACATAGTTTCTGACTGCAAAGAAGTGGTAGTGTCTAAGAAATATTCCTCTGATTTGTGGGCGGGACTGTTGATGTGGAGTAAGCCTGCCCCTGCTTCCCGACATCCTTCTGTTTACACGCTCTCACATTACCGGGGGGGGGGGGGGGGGGGAGATAGGCGGTATTGAAGCTATCCAGTCGTAAAGTTTTGTGTCAGATGACTGTTTAGACGAAGAAAATGAAGACATACATGAATATAGTCGTCTACATGTTAATTTGCTTTATATATGTCCTCCATCTGAAAAATGCTACAAGGACATGTTAAAAACACTACTTACATTGTATGGTTCTTTATTAAAAATAAGAAAAAGTAAAGAATTTCAACCAGCATGTGAGTGTGAGCGTGCTTCATCTGTGCTGATACTGTTTCATCCTCCAGTGCAGTCAGTGAAGTGACACCTGCACCAACATCACCTGAGCCCCACGGCGGCCCATGTGTTCCAGCATCTGCAGAAGCTGAAATAGTGAACATCACTGCGCAATTTTTCCAGTGTGAGAGCTTCACAGACGCCTTCCTCACCTCGACTGCATTTGGCCGGTTTAAAAGCCTCTGCTGAGCTCGCAGCAGCAGCAGCTGCAGAAAATACAAGTTGGTTAAGAGAAACACAGGAAACTAAATATAGAAAATGATTGCTATACAGTACACAGAAGGACCTGCCCAAATCTTTCAGACAACTTGGAGATGCCGAGGAATGCGTGGCACGAAGGATATAAGATTTTGCTGTATACCTGATAATTAACCCTTTTGGAGTCTGTAGATGCAAGTATGTATAGCAAAAACCTTGTCTCCAAAATTACCTTAATGCAGCATCTAGTTGAACAGAAACATGACAGATTTTTTTTTTAATGGCTGGAAGTAAATTCGGGCAGCAAGAGGTTACAAATATGTGGTTCTCATTTATTTATTTATTTATTATTATTATTATTATTATTACTATTTACAAGTAACTATGTTTAGTAAATCCCAAATATCAATAAATCTTCAACCTACGCTTTTTAGTGCCATTAAGATTGTTTTTTTTTTGTTTTTTTTTAAAGAGAACACCTATGTGTAAACCATTACTTTGTTTCTGTTAATGTAGATATTTATGCAGCAAATCAACACAAATTAAACTTTACCCATTTCACCCGTTTACTTTGTTTTTTATTTCAAAGATATTGGATAATAGAATGCAACCAGAAGGAGAACCACTCCATTAAATCTGTCTGGATAATGGAAGTGGGTGGAGTCACGATTTGGCTCAAAACCAAACCCAAATAAATCAAAAGGAGCAGTCGAAAGGCAAAGAAGACAACAAGAATATTTATCAACTCAAAATTCACAAAAAATTGTGTTTAACACTAAAAATAAAAAAGTTTCTGTCCAACATTGAGACTCAGAAGCCGTCCATTCGTGGATTCTGTCAGTTTACCTATTGACACTTAGCTTTTTGTGAAGCAGCTATCAAAGGCCCCCATGAGACTGTTGAAAGATGTTTTCTTTCAATATGTATTTCTTTTGGGAACCCAAAGTTCTCAATAAGATTTAGGGCAGGTGAGGTAGGATACCAGGCCATTATTCTTTTATCTCATAGCCTTTAAACTGCACATTGGCATACTTTGAATGAAAGGGAGAACTGTTCTGCATATAGATAAACAACCTTCTAGAAATAAACTACTTTTTCTTCACAAAGGCGTAAAAAAGTTCTAGGATATGGCAATTTAATCTCCAACCCAAAGATACAACTAGCTCATCTTTGACAATTCTAACACATACTCGAATTTCACCTCCAACTTGCTAGCATAGTCTGAATGGAGCTCTAAGCCCTTTAGAGATTCAGCAATAGCCAAACCTTCCGGTTTGTTTAGAATCACTCCCATTTCATAAGTCCACAGAAATAAAAATAAAAATATGTCCTCAGATGTCCAATCTTTCAGCTTGTGTGTCTTATTCAGTGAGGATTGGGTTTCAGCCTGTAAATCTTGTGCTTTTGGACACTCTGGAAAATGTCAAATCAAAAGAATAATGGCTTTCTGGCATGTTTGGTTCTTCTCATATTTTTGCCAGGAAATATGCTTTTTTTTAATATCCTTCTTATGTCTCTGTTGAATTTTTGCTTGAAAGCAACTTTAAATTTTTTTGAATCTCTTGAAGCTTCCTGTTTTTTTTTAATGGATATAAGTTGCTCTGTAGTATCAGTCAGAGGATGGAAAAAATAAAAGTATGGATGATAATGTCTCGATGCCATTTAGAAAAATATAAAGTTCAGGAGGAGAATGATCAGATTCTCCGATATGTTGACCCTACCTGTTCACCAGACCGAGCTGCGCTATTCCTTCAGCGATGCTGTTGGTAGCAAATACTGATACACACATCTATGGTGCCCTCTAGGGGTTGGTGGTGGGAAAATAACAAAAATAAGAACCTTTTAAAAACAGAAATCACATATTAGTCGCACCCGAGTATAAGTCGCACCCCGACCAAACTATGCAAAAAAACACACCTTTTACTTGGAAAAATATGGTAAGTAGAATGCTGTCCAATAAATCTGTATAACTAATACTCCATCAGGCCACATTCTCAAATACTCTTCACCATTAAGGTTTACATTTTCCTTAAATGAATCTTTATTCAGTTTAATACAGTATTATCACAAAACAGTTTGATATATATATATTATTTATATGTTCCCAAAAATTTGAACTTAAATGCTGACATGCATCTGTATAAAACACGGTTAGCATGATTCCAAGTGAAATCTTTGACTTACTGCTTCATTTCTGGGAAAATCTAATTCAGAACGAGAACAGATCCAATATGTTATGTATAACAGATAACTTTTACTGAGTGTGATATAAAAAGTCAACAAAAAGCCATAAAATGAGTCACTTCATCTTGTCAAGTCCTGCTGGAAAACAATCTTTGTCAATCCCGGCAAATGTGAAGCTTGGGGAACCCTAGTTTAGATGAAGTCACAAATTGGAAGTTTTTCTCAGGGTGGTTAAAATAGTACTGTTGTAATAGCTAAAAAAAAAAAAGCTTCCTCTCCAGCTCTTTGATGATTCATTTAACTGCAGGTATTTCTTTCATGAATTCACATTCTGCCTCCTTTGTTCAATAAGTGATTCTGGCTTTGTTCTTCTCCCGCATCAGTGCCACTCGCAGCTTTGTCACAAATCCACTGCTGCTGACATTTTATTCTAGACTCTTTCTGAGAGGCTTTATGAGGGAAAAGGTTGAAGTTAAGCACATTCTGTTGGATTTGACATCAGGGATGAGTAACAACAGGGGAGTCTCACTAAATCGTGGCGTGATTTAAGCTTCGTAGTGCAGCAGGCCTGCTCACTCCTATAATGTTCTTATTATATCTCATAATGCAGTTTGCTGACGTGCTTCACATGCACGGCTTAAGAAAAATAAAACGTAAAATAGGTCCCTCGCATTTGTTCTAATAAGCATACGTTCTCTTTTTTGCTCTTCGTTCATTCCCACACCCTCCTCCTCTTCCATCTTAAATGGCGTCAAATGTGTCTTTGAAGTAAAGTTATCTCAAACAACTTCCAAGTTTTCTCATTCAGAGGAGCAGCTTGTGAAATTTCACAGCGTCAGACTTCAGTGGGTGGTCAAATCAGTGCGAGGTTCAGCTCCAGTACACCACATTTTATGCATATCTTGCAAAGATGTATTCTGGACATGTTGACTAGTGTAACTTTGTATTCATGTATGTGCATATGATTGTGACTGGTTGCTCCTGTGTGTGGACATGCATATGCGTGCTCGCTGGCTGGTGCACTGACGGCAATGTGAAGCTCAGGATTATGCATCATTCCTGTGAAGACACCAGAGAGAGCCGAAAATAACGCTGTTTATAACACAGAAGCAGCGTGCACTCCAGCCCTCGCCTGCATTTTAACTGCATGAGAGCCTGCCACCAAATTATCCCCAGCGTCCAAATACAGCGAGGATATAATTTCCACAAGATCTCAGGGCTGTTAGGGAGAGGATACTCTTGACAGAACTCGTCCATCCTACAAATGCGTTGCAATCAGTTCTGCGGTGATGAACAGGGAGATTTCTGCCATCTTTAATAAAATATCATGTAAACCCAATCACTGCACATTTAAACATTTATGTTAAGGCAGAATTTATTTCAAAATATTGTTTGTAAACGCCAAGTTTTACTGTCTCTGTTTAAACACTAATGCAATGTTTTCACAGGGCTTGGAAACACGCATGACAACATTCAATAAAAAGTCTATGTAAATGCACTTGTATGTGCGTTTCTTTTTAATATTTAATTTCGTTTGTGTGCACAAATAAAAGACGCATAAATGTTAATAATGATATAGCATACAAAGAAAACAAAACATAAATATATAGGTTTTTTCTAAATACAACAAAAAAAAAAAACTAATGTGCAGGTAAGCCAAAAGGCAGAAGAATAAAATGGATGAAAAAATATGTAAATCTATCAAAACAAGGGAATAGAGCAGCAAAGCAAAACAGCATTTCTTAACTTTATTCTGCCCATTCCACAAATCCATATGGAAAAGATTACAGTAGGATTTTTTTTTAAAAGTATGTTTTTATTTGCAAGTTGATAAAGAAATTGGGTTGTTTGTCTGTTTCGGGCTACTGTGATCAAAACTCGTGTTCACATGTCGCTGCACCAGCCTTTAAGTCTGTTTTCGGGTTCGAAAAACGCCTCCATTGATATGCCAAAAAGTTTAAGATAGCTAAACTTTGACCAATCAGGGACTTGGATTGGGTAGTGACTTCTGAGTAGCGCCATTTTAAAACACAGGAGTACCAACTATTTGAAAAATGATCATGGAGGAGAGATGAGTAACAGCGATTTTATGCCCGGCTGGAATTACATGACACCAAGTGTTTCGTACATCGGAATAGTTGGAGCAAAAGCCTGAAGCAAGATTCACGAGATATACACCTCTTTGACATTTCACAACAAACCTTGCCCAACTGTGAATGCATGTACTAGTATTGGGTAACAACAGACCAGTGTGATGACCATATGGTAAAAGCATGTTCAAAAATCCTTGTTCAGCCCATAGTTGAAAGCACTAGACATGCCTGGTGTGTACGTAGGACTGTCTAAAGCTTTGATTCACTCACAAAAAGAAAAGAAAAGGCTCATTAATTCATCCAGTCAGCACAACAAAAAACGTCTGCAGACGTCCACGTGGGAATGCTCTGTGACGAAGGAATTAGCACACATTCATGGGATTTTTTTCACACTCACGATCTACTTCATGATTGTGATTGGCATCCCCTTCAAGGACTGCAGGGTACCTGATTAATCAAAACAATGCTCAGCGGTTTTATCCTTCCTCTCATGGTCCAAAACATGCTTCATAGGTTAATTGGCGACTCTAAACAGTAGCTGCATTGGTTCCAGCAACCCCATGACCCCAAAAGAAATTCAGTGGGATCTGAATATGGATGGAAAGATATGCACTAAGGCTGGAGATAAAAGAAACAAATACAGTACATTGTGAAATCTTACTTCTTGTATGTTTCTGTTCATCATTTGTATGAAGACACTGAAGATCATAACACCAAAGTGCTCATCAACATGCACTTAAAAAGTCAAAAGTTAGGCAGAAATCTGCAAATAATCACAAGGCAGCTAGGGGCAGAAAAGTTGATCCACCAGCCCTTTCTCGTCAGTCAAGAAACATAAACTTGTTCTGGCAGGAAAGCATCTAATACTTGTTATACACTCCACTTTGCCTGTAATCAGCAACCCCAAAACAAGCTCAAAGGAACCTGTCAGAAGAGCAACTAAACTTGGCAGCTGTTTGCGGCTCTGTCCTGTTGCTGGCTCGCTGTTATCTGTTAGCACAATCCACTCATGTAACCCCTCCAGCGATGGGCTTGCCGCTGTGTTGATGCTGCTTCCTTAGCTCTTTGTTCTCAGATTGCTTTCAGTTCTGCTAATCCTTCACTTTCAGGCTAATTCCACTGGTTTGTGCAGTTATTTCTCTCCCTGCTTGTCCCCCCTTAGCAGAGCTTGTTTACTTAAACTCCCACTTTTTTACATCTGTCCATCTGGGCTTCTCTCAAACACCCATCATCTTGTTCACTCCTCACTTAGCGTGAGTTCTACTGCAAGCGACAGGAGAGTCAAGCTATATCTGAAAACAAAAAAAGATAAACTAGTAATTTAGTTTATTGTGTCTTAAAATACCACAATTTCTGTGCAGTAGGGGGCGCTGTCAATGTATGGTATATTTTCAAAATTACGTCATATACAAGGCGCATCAAACTGTAAGGCACATTAGGCGAGGCAAGAGTCGGAGATAATTCTGACAGTGTATTAACTGAATTCAAAGTAACGCTAGAAGTTGTTTGTAACATGCTAAACATTAGCCACGATAGCTTTAGCCCATTCAAAACACCTTTAACTTCCAATCTTCTTTGAAACATGTAAAATAAAAGGTACCGCTAAAACAAATGTTTCTGTAACTATGCTAACTCCCAACCTTGTTAGTAATGTAAAAAGTGAAAATTAATTAAAATAGTGCAACACTGCCACACGTTAGACGCGTTAGCATAAGGTATTCCTAATAACACTCAACCTTGGTGTAGTAGAGTTAATCCATATTAAACCTGGTTTGGATTACACTGGCCCACTGTCAATGAATGGCCATTTACGATTTTCATAATATGATACACTGTAAGGAGCATTAGGTGAAACAAAATAGTCAGAGATAAGTCAGTCAGACTTTATTAACTGCGTTCAAAGTAACTCAAGAATAAAATGTTAGCAAGGTTAGAGGCATATTTGATTTGAAATGGTTTTTTTTATTTGAAATGGTTTATTTCAAGCAATTAAGTAGAAATAATACACAAAAGCAATATAATCATCAGTAATACATTCATACAGTAACTAATCAAACTTTGGATAATTAGACATATTAATAAATATTGTAGCGAAGAGTGGAAGGAAGCTAACATATAATCCCACCCGTTATACTATAACCATTTTATTACATGATTTATCAATATCCGGTTCCTAGGTTTTATCAGACAGAATTAAAATCATAAGATATCGATAAAGCACATGCCAAAGATGAATTACTTAAGTATTACGTCAAAAATAACTATTTTAGAAATCAACATGGCAAATGCAGATCAGTCATCTGAAATATATGCAGATTATGTTACTTATAAAAGTCATTCATATGAATAAAATATAATACTATATCAGTAAAGTAGACACAACACTGTTTCTGGCATATGCCACATTAGCGTATTCATAATACCTGTAACTCCCAACCTTTGTTGCAAAACTTAAAAAAAAAAGACTCATAAGGATACACAAACATTATTTTAACAACGCTAACTCTCAACCTAGTTAGCAACGGATAAAAAAAATTAAAAAAAATCCTAAACACTTTGCAGCGGACTTAATAAGGCGATCTGGAACATAAGGCACATTTTTGTTTTTTTAAAGAAACTAAGGCTTTTAAGTGCACTTTATAGTACAGAAAATACGTCAATGTAAAAAGTGCCTTGATTTAGGTCTTAGAAGATTGCACAGCAATTGGGTTACTTCAAAGTGCATTAACATGAGCTTAAACCTTTAGTCTTGAGCAGTCACAGAGATGCATCATACCAAGCTTATGTTGGAAAAGGTAGGGTATACCCTTGACAGTTTGCTAGGCCATTGTAGGGCAACACAGAGACACACAACCACACACTGTCATACTCACCAGAGACACTTTAGTGTCACCCAATCCAACCTAAGAGCATGTTTTTGGATCCAGAGAAAAAGTTTGAGTGCTCGTAGAAAACCCATGATGAGAACATGCAAACTCCAAACAAAAAGGACTCACCAGTGTGCAGCTCTTAAACATTGTTAGGGGAGGACGGGTTGTGTTTTGCAAACACAGACTGTTCAGAAAAGTACAGCGTTTGAAGGCATGTATTAAGAAGCTGCCTTAATGGTCACAAGCTTTCAAATACAGGAGTTCAAACTAAGGTGCCGTTTTTGTGTGTGTGTAGCACTATTTCTTCTGTTTGTTTGTTTTTTCTTTTCTTTCCTTTACTATGACTCCAATGCTTGCAGTACAGCAAAGCTGAAGATCATTGGGGCGAGGCCAGTGGAGGTTACAGCTTTTACAGAGCTGCGATGTTACCTCAGCACCGTGTAAGAGGGGGCAGAGGCTCTATTAGACGGACAGCCCACCCATGTCTGCTCTGAGAATCCACTCAGAGAGGCTGTCTGAGGCTAAAGCTGTGCATGTTGATGCACTCTGCTCTGAGTTACTGCGCTAGAGAGTTGGTGCAGTGAGTGGAAGTAGTTTCGGGAGGAGGGGGGCAGTTTCTCAGAAAATCTAACCTATAGATAAAAAACAGAAAATGTGTGTTGTTGTTTTCTTTACACTACTCAGTGTGAGCTCCAGCCAAGTCTCAGATCTAGCAGCAATTTCATCATGTTGAAATATCATTGCTGCGAAAATGACTATTAGTGTATGTGAGGAGCCTCGTATGAACCATGGGATTTCTTTGCGTTACCACCATTCCGATTGCTATTTTATTTTTCTATTTCGATTCTCCAAATATTAATTTTCAGCTCCATGAGAATAAACACCCAATGTTCTGTACAAACCAAGACCAGAACGGCGCCAACTGGAACCAACAGACACAGTTACTGCTTTAACTATTGACAGTTGTTTTGTGTTGTTCACTCAGCTGATGTGTTCACGGACAGGTGTCAGCACTTCATATTAGAACAAATTAAGCCCATGTATGTAGCACCATATATATATGTATATATACATATTTATTTATTTTTTTAAATCATACCATACAAATCAAGTTTGTTTCACCTCCAGCGAGATGGCCCCAAAAGGGATTCAGCACGTTCTGAAGATAGAAATATTCTCACAATTGTGGCTCACCTCTAATTGAAGCGGGTTTCCAAGAGCAACCAGGTCTGAAAGTGTTTGTTACTGTTAGAGGCCAGTGTCCAATAGTGGACAGTCGTGCAGATGCTGGGTGAGTATGGTATTTGTATTGTGAGCCAGTGTAGCGATGGTCAAGGACCTTCATTCGATTAAGCGCTTAAACTTCGCTCTGTGGCAAACGCCAAAGAACATTCTGGTGAGGAATCTGCACCACATTCAGGGTGGATCCTAAACGTATCTGAAAATGGCGCAAGCAGATGGGTAATATTGAGAAGACGGCTGCAGAAAAATCAGCAAGATGCAAATAATTGCCTGGCACATATGCTAAAAAAGCACACAACAAATTAGAAGAACTGCTTTTAATAAGTATTATTAATAAACAGCAGGCCAGCTGCCAATTTTTTGGAATAAACGCTGGGACTATTATAAGAAATCATCAATAAAGCATCTTTAAGCATCAGTAAAAGCACTTTAGCTATAAATGTCTGTTTTAGTGGCAATATTAATAAAACCATTTCTGATCCTCTTCTTTATAATGACTTTCCACTAAGATTTTCTCATTGACCAACCTTCTAAAGTTTTCTACCTCCTTCCCGTCCCCCCATACAAAATGTTTTTGGTCCGGCACTGCTGAAAATGTGTCTCTTCTATTTCCATAAACCCCTGTGTCAAAACATAAATAGTCCATAGATGTTTTTTTTTCTACAGCACAGAATGTTTTACCTCGTCAAATTGTGACCTCTGGCTGGCAGTGGTCAATGGTCCACGTAGTCACAGTGAGCCTTTGTACCCTCATATCAGAGACCAACATGAGGCATCAGGCCAAAAAGCTGCTATTTATTGCAACGCAGGACACTTTCAACGACTCCACACAACCCTGACTCAAACAAGACTAAATTAGCTTCTAAAAACCTCACTGAACAGCAAGTCACATCAAAAATAAACACAGAGTGACAATAAACAAAGGAGTGAAAAACTAATTTCCCAAAGGTCAGCGCAAGCATGAGTTTGTTTGTGTCTCCTGGCACTTTGCAAGGACTTTTCTGCTCGCTCCAAAGGGTACACGTCTACGTGGCACTGGCTGCCTTTAATGTGTCCAATATTGCATCATTTTGCCAATGCTAAGGGGACACCTTGTTCTTATGCAGAAATGCCCATGTCACATGCTGAACCGCAGCATTTGACACTCTTGACATGAGAGCAGGTCTGATTTTGGATGCGGGCTTTGACAGGACCCCACAAACCTCCACAAAAATTATTTTATTAAATCATCTTACAGCCCAGCTTTTTGGCCAAATATGATTTCTTTTTATTGCAAAAGCTTGAGTCGAAACCTGTTTTAACAGCATGTTTTGGATAAGAAAGATCCCATGAATAAAAAAATCATCAAACAGCAGGTGAAATCCACAGCAAGCCTAAAGATGTGCCAATATCCCGGTGAGAAATGCTAAAGAAACCATAAGACAGCTGCAAAAAACTAACAAGGGGGAGAGCATATGCAAGACAGGAAGGGGGCCAGATGAAATATGAGTGCCACATATATTGAAAATTCATCCTTTCTCCTGCTAACTGTGACACAGACTGTGGCGTGCGAGGACATTTGGACTGATGAATGGCCATCATCTGCTGTCAGTAAGTGGGAGTAGATGATGTGAAGGCAAACGGGCTGTTTGAAGCCGTTACACAGCGTGATGGTATCATCAGAGGCGACCGCTCCGTCTGCCTGCAGGGTGGGGTGCATGTTGCTCTGGGGCGAGAAGCAGCGCGTCCTCAAATCTGCGAATGGCTGCCTCCCTGCACAGTCATGAAATTAAGGTTAACCTGTGCCAAAAAAACTGCTGTCAAAAGAGGATCTGCGTGTGTACTGGCACATCATTTCTCTGCAGATAGTCCTATTCCATCCCAAAGTCATCTTGAGGAAATCGATTCACCTTTCACCTCACCTACACACACTACACAAATGCAGTCAAACGCAGCGGCCTTACCTGGAAACACAAAGAGGCAAAAAAATGCACATCTGGTGCCCTGGCAGAGGCACTTTACTGAGATGTTGGAGTGACATCAATTGCACTCAGATAAAAATGGATTTGGCCCCGGTTGCTGGCTCACTAATACATTCTGACGCAGCAGCAGGGAAGATTTATCAGGAGTCAAATCAGACAGCTCGCTTTCACACCCAAACACAGATCACATGCAGAGAGGCGGCAAATCCAACTCATGCATACTATTACATCGCACTCAAAATTCCTCATAACAACTGGAAGCGGGAAGGTTTAAGGAAATCAGGAAATTGCAAGGAGGAGGAGGGTCAACACAAAACACTGCTTCAAACGCAGCAATGTCTTTTCCTCAAGTCCCTCCACATTTCATTTCATTTTAGGAATTTACAAAACTTTGAGAAAGTAATGCTATGTTCACAATGCATGTTCAGGCGACCACTTCCAATGAAAAGTCTACAGAAATACTAGAATGTCTTTCCGCATTCCAACTCTTGTGTTTGGAATGCTACACAGTTCAACCATTTTTCAGGCACTGCGTACAAACGCGCATTCATTGGCCGCAGGTTAAAGGTTAAATCAGTTGACCTTGGACGAATCAGGAACTCAGATTTAAATGGCGCCCTTTTTAATTAATGGGCGTGCCAACCGTTGGAAAATTGATCATGGAGGAGAAATTATTTCTTTCGTTTCGTGTCCAAGTGGAATTCCATGACACCCAAGTCTTGCATCTATTGAAAAGAGCTGGGAAAGAAAAAGCCTAGAGCAACATTTGCTAGATTTGCACCGCTTGACATTTCGCACCGAGCCTCTTCTAACTCTAGGTCCATGCTCTATTAACAGTTAGCGACAGTCCATTCATTAGATGATACTGATATGGAAACACCATATGCCAAAAGCATGTTCAAGAACCCATGTTCAGCGTGTTCTTGAACCTGCAGCACATGCTGTGTGTGAACGTAGCATAACATTCAACAGACTCATCTTATCGTCTGCCAATCGTCACAATCTTGGCTGTGTTAATTTGATAAAATGTAACTTTGGAATCTAGGAGCTATGGCAGAAAAATTGTATTTCCACCTTCCTGTTTGTGTGTGTTAGTGTTTGTTAGGCTGTGATGAAGAACAGGAAGATGTATTTAAAGAATGTCTTTGTGGTGACAAAGTTAATATCTCACTGCAGGAGAAATAAATTACTGAATATGACAGGGTTAAAAGCGTGAATTCCCAAAGAAGCTTCTGGCTCTCATCTCAAAGCACAAAAATAGGAGTATTTGAAGTCAGTAAAGAAGTTTATGACAATAAGAATAACACTAATCTTTAATTTAGAAATGCATTTAAATCCTCAAAAAATGAGGTCTGGGTTATCATTTATCACATCATGATTTGTTGTTCTTATAAAATAAAAAGATTTAGATTTGAAAATAGGTGTCTATGTCCATATGATATATTTGAAAATATGAAGCTACATTTCTATAACTGTCAGTGAGTACATATTTCTAGCAAAGCTGAAACCTTGAATGGTCCAAGTTTGCAGCAAGGTTCATGGTGAATTAGTTCACAGGGCTTCCCAGAAAGAACCACATGATGTGGTCCAGCTCAAATGTGCACTTGCACAGATAAATTTTCAAAATAAAGATGCTCTCACACAACTGTGTTTACACCATTGTGGAATTCTCATCTGCCTCAGAGAGTACATGTGGTGCACAGTTTGCCTTTTTTTTTTTAAAAACACATTTCCATAGACAGTTCCATGTGACTGCTTTGGTGGATGACCCTCACCCCTGTAAGTCTCCTCCGCTTCTGTTTGATCGTGCACCCAAGACCTCCAGTTCACTAAACTTGAATATGTCATTGATTATTTTATATATATATATATATATATATATATATATATATATATATATATATATATATATATATATATATATATATATATATATATATATATATATATATATATAACTCACCCTTCTGCGGGTGGTTTCTCACACAAGCTCGGGTCCTCTACAAACAAAACACAAATAACACAAAAACAAACAAGTAGATGTCAATTTATTGAATGGATATCTACAGCTTCTACACTTTTGACAAAAAAAAAATATATATATTTTTTCCACTCAGTGGTGGTTGAGCGGCAGGGCGGACGACCTCTGATTGGAAGATTGCAGTTTCAATGCCTGCCTTGCCCACCCATGTGTCGAGGTGTCCTTAGGCAAGACACTGAACCCCACATTGGTCCTGGTGGTCATAGGTTGGCATCAGTGTTCTGCAGTGGAGCAACCATCAGTGTGTGAATGGGACTGTGACTGTAAAGCCTTTGGGCCTTTGAGGAAGGTAGAAAAGCGCTATACAAGTATACGACATTTACCATTTATACTAAAATTACACATAATATAATTGAAAACCTAATACGGTTCAACATTTGGCCCAAGGGCACTTTGAAACACATATTACTGTTGAAAAGAGATCAAACTACCAACCATCTATGGGACTAAGCACAGATGTTGGTGTTTTTAAGTAACATATAAAGTAGAACAAAGCCAGAGTGGACCGCACACCCTCCGTAGAAGAGGCAGACCAAACTATTTCCGTCCTCTGGGGGGGTCAGAGTTAGACGGGTTAGAGGGGGTTTACCTTACCCCCTCTATGTTTCTTCCCAAACCAAATGATGAGCAGTTTCAAGTTAACACCGAGTTGGCTTAGTTAGGCTTCATGATCACCCAAGCCTCCTTTTTAGTGGTCCTTTGTGAGCGCAGAGCTTCATTAGTCTGAAGTGACGGATGGAGCGGGGGCTGGCTGGGGATCAGGATAGTTCATCGTCCAGATATCCAGCTGATGGTCTGTTATCTGAACAGTGTGTCTGGCATCCATTTTATGCTCCAGTGGCCCCGTTGTTGGGCAGCAGTTCAGACACTGCTTGGCCCTGCTGTGTAGCACTTACAACTTTGATCCTTAATTGACAAAATCCTCCACAGCAGGACACAGAGGAGAATACAAGGAGGAAAGTAGGAGGAAGGGGGCCTTTGAGATTGGGGGTTTTGGATACATTTCAAGGTAAAAAATATTGAAATAAAGACAAAACACTCACAAAAGCTTGACTTAATGTGGAAAGATGTAATTTAGTTATCAGAAAACTGAGCTTTGGGAGAAAAAGCCCCAGGGTAGTTCTGAGGGATGTCCTGATCTGATCACATGATCAGAAATCGGGCCAGATCATGTAGTTTTAAACTTGATGTCGGTTGTTGTATCGATCGATTTCTATTCATTTGATGATTTAAAAAGCGCTTTATATGTTAAGCTTAATATTACAGATAAATACTTTACCACAGCCTGCATATCATGAACAGATCCCGTCATTTTTTTCTGGGCCTATGAGCCACAACAAAAGTTTGGTTAAAGCAGTGCTTCTCAAACACCATGCGATGCCAGGGCGGGAAGTAGTGCGGTTTTAGACACAGGTATAATGGGCAATTGTCGGGCGCCGTTGCTTGAAGTCGGTGTTGACAATGGCTCAGTGCTTGAAAAAAATACTCGCGCCACTATTGATTTCCTATTATCTGTTATATCACAGAGTTTGTAACAGCCTGAAACTGCACTCGCTGCAGCTGCTCCCGTCTCCTGTCACACGCATGTGTGAAGGAAAAGAAGAAAAGAAAAAGGAGGGAGTAGGCTCAGGCTGCCCAGGTGAAGCGGAGACCTTGCGGGCATTGCAAGCGCTGCCTGGATTGCGCAACACCAGGATCATGGCGTGCCTCAGCTCATGCTAATAATGTCATTCTTTATGAACTATGGGAGACATTTTAATGGCGTGTCTTTATTTTGTATAAATGTATTCTTTGTCTGCCTGTGGTTTAGTTGGTGTCAGTATTTGACATAAAGACAGCAGGTAATGCAGGAAACCAGCTGCACTTGCCAGGGAAATCTTAAATAAACAATCCATCAGTTAGAAAAAAAAAAAAAATCAGCACAGTATTTTTGGCATTTCTTTACAGACTAAAAGGTTAAATATATTGGTGCTGCTGTGTTGCATTTTTCAGATCAATTTACATTTAATATTATTTATTGTATTGATTTATTTTTCTCAGCATCAAGTGGTTCAATTGTTCAAAATGTTTCTAGTGTAACCCTTGTGCTATCCTATGACCCCACCCTTACATTGGCGTGTTCTCCCTACCGCAGCATAAATTGGATAAATCTGGATAGAATTTCATGTAATCATAACGGACACAGTGAAGACCACACATCACTGAAGAAAAAAAGGTTCCTTTGGGGGTCTAATTGACCCAACTCCCAATGTTAAAGTGCCTAGGATAGCTCAAGGGTAAAATAAGGACTGACAGATTTTTTTATTTTAGGCACTTTAAGCTTCTTTTCTGTTTTAGAATATAACAGGGTTTCTGTGTGGCTAAATAAAGTTAATATTTGTTGAATAGTTTATATTCTGTTGTTTTTTTGTTAATGCTAAAAAGATACAAGTGTGTGTGTGTGTGTGTGTGTGTGTGTGTGTGTGTGTGTGTGTGTGTGTGTGTGTGTGTGCATGCGTGCGTGTGTGCGTGCGTGTGTGTGTGTGTGTGAAGGTGGGGTGCGAAACATTTTCCTTTTTCCTAGGGAGGGCCTGGCAAAAAATAATATAGAAGCACTGGAGTAAAGAAAGCAAAATATTTCCAGAGTCAGACTTCCAGGCTTAATAAATATTTTAATAAACATTCAAATTTCACAGCAAGTCTATCAGTGTTGTAATGCAAAAGAATGACATAAAAAGGCATTTAAAAAGAAAAACAAGATGTTTTCATTTTTCTTTTTTGAGAATTGTTCTCTGTGCTGCAGACAGAAAGACGGCATTAAGACAGCTGCTTAGGGAGCGTCTACAAAGTGGAAGCTCTGGAAAAAGTAAATAAAAAATACATAATCTCTGAAAGAAAAACTAAATTAGTACATGGTTAGAATGATATCAGCTAGTCACAAATACATATTTATATATATTATATATGCTACAACAACTAATTTAAGAATCATCACTATTGCTTAAGAATTTTTAATAAAAATGTGAATTATATGATCAAAAATATAGAACTATTTGAAAGATACTATAAATTTCAGTCCCCAGATTGTCTCATATGACTAATTATCATTTATTTTTATTAGTTTAGTGTTTTTTCAAGTTGATAATAAGCAATTGATTATTCAATCTACTGAGTGTTAAATGATGAAAGAAGATTACATAAAAACCAGGGCTCATATGGCTGTGTTTATTAAATTAGTAAATTTTTTAAATGTGTTACAAAACTATTAGATTAGGACTCGGTTTTGGCAAAGACTCAAAATGAAATGACTCTGAATCGGATCGGAGCCAAAAAAACCCTGATCATTCTGACACACAACGACAGCAGAAGGTGCAGAGCCCAACATCTGTTTCAGCCTGAAACCCCCCGAAAAATTGGCCAACTCTTCCCCTGTTTGCGATGAAAAATCAACCTATTCAGTGTGAGCTCAACATGCCCATGCAGTAAACATGCTGCAGAGAGAGCTGTGAATTTATCCTAACCTGAGATTCAGAAATATAGCTGTCACCATTTTTTTTTTCCTTTCAGCACCAAGCAGTAAATCAAACGCTGACTGAAAACAGTCTCCGGGCTTTCAGAGGTGCTGCTGGATCAAACCGCAGCAGACATGGAGAGAGAACAGATGGCTCCCCAACCAAAAAAACACCTGCACAAGATTTCCTTTTGATGCCCTCACAATGGGAGGATCAGGGCATTCTTTAGACTGTCGGATAGAGGACCACCGTAACCGCCCTCTTAGAAAACCTGCAACACATCCTTTTCATAAATACTAAAATGACAAATTCAGTTTATGCTGGTGGTGAGGCAAACACCACACTAAACACAAACCCAACTCCTATTTGTTTTTTGTAAAACAACACCTTCTTTTTTTTGCTCCATGAGACAAATTAAGAATTTCTTGGAATAATAAGAGGTAAAGAGAAAAGAGAACCAGATTTAAAGTAAGGAAATGCTAAATAAAGAAGAAAACAAAACACCAGAGGCATCGTGAAGTAATCTGCCAGTGAGTGGGTTTATTTTTGGATTTGAAAAGGCTGAAAGGACATTAAAAAAAAGGGCACCAACTAAAAGACCCGGAGAATCAGGTAAGCCTGAGTCCAGATCTCCTGCCAGGATTAAGGAGAGAGTCATTCCTCTACGACTGGTCTGTCTGGAGAAGAATAACAGAACAAAACCTCAATCTGTCTCAAACATAAAGTGGACGACAGGTGCCAACAACACAGCATGCGTGATTGTGCCTTTGATGGCCATAGACATGATGATATTAGAGTACACCTACACACACACACACACACACACACACACGTTGATTGTCAGGTTTATGGGTGCTGCAGTGCACCTTGGAGCAGTTTGTTGAAGCACACGGTTGGAAGAAGGTTAGGGTGGAGTATTTTTAGCAGACAGACAGCAAACAGAGAAGCTGTAGAGATCTCAACAAATTCACCAATGCTTTGTTGGAAAACTGGAGAACTTTTGCCCCTCAGTAGCACAGCCTTTGGTGTAGAATAGGACAACTGTTTGGTAATCTAGACAAAATTACACATCACCTAAAAACTGTCACTGTCTTTTTGAACATTTTTTAATGTTGTTTTACTGTTTCTGTCTCCTTTATTTTCCAAATGAAGTGATGACGACAAACTGTTTTTACATGGTTTCTTTAATGACAAGAAAAGGCTTTAAAGCAAATTCTGGTTGCCATTTATCGTATTTTCAGCGCATAAGATTATAAAGGCTGATTTGGTCCATCTGCGGTGCGTCTCTGTTATGTCTTTTGTTGCGTCTCCATTGCGTTGCACTGACACACAAACATTCAAAACAACACCCAACCTTTTTTGCATCAAGTGAAAAACAGATACAGCTAAAACACCTAACCTTGTTAGCAACACGTAAAGAAAACACGGCGCTATACGTTAGACGTTTAGCATATTTACAATAGTATTCGACCTTGTTCGTAACTTGTAAAACAACAGATTGACATTTTGACAGAGCACAGTGTACCTCTCAAAATCCCTTGGACATCAGTACGCACAACCAGAAATAGTCCATACACAAGGTGCTCCAGATTGTGAGCTGCACCCAGGTTTTTGAAAAAAAGAAGAAAAAAAACTAGGGCTTTTAAGTGTACCTTATATTATGGATTATATGTTAAACACCAAGACATTGAAACATTGTCACCAACTGAGCAGAGAATAATATGAAAAGATACAGTCTCCAAAAGGGAAGAGTTTCCAGACCAGTGCCTATGATGTAATCTGCAGCATGCTGAGAAATACCTGCCACTCATCAAGGTCAAGCGTAATCAACAGAATAAGTTTGGCGTCTGGGCTGATTTATTATTACTATCTGCAAGTCAAATAAAATACCAAAACACTCAAGTGCCCTACTCCTAAGCCTCAGCGCAACATTTGTTTACTATGACTGGCCTATAATGTTGCACGGTGTGAGAACAGATGGTCCAATCATCCTGTGCTTAGTCATAATCAAAGTGTTTGCCTTAAGCTCTTTGGGGTGGAACTTTTCATGCCTCAGAGAAGGAAAAAAGCAATAAAATTAATAACTAGAAATAACAGATAGCTGTGTTTCTCCTGCTTCCTCTTTATGAAGTCAAATATTAATTCAGCTTGATTTTTATTTTTTTAATCAAGCACCTAATTACTACAGTACAACGGAGTATAAGGGCCATTATAAAACGAAAGTTGTAGAATTATAAGAAAGAAGTTGTAATTTTACAAGCAAAAGCGATACTTTTTTTTTTATTATAGGAATCTATGTGTTTGGACCTTTGCATCTATACTGCTACCGGCATAAACGGCAGGTCTTTCCAGAAATCCACTCCTTGTGGCTCAAGAATCTTCTCCTGAAGGGGCGCAGTGTCCTGCAAATTCTTTTTTAATGTCCTTATGCTTACAAAAAGTCAATGTTGACTCCCTTAAGGAATCAGTAGTTTCCTATTTGTGAAACCAATGCAGAAGTAATTGAGCACAATGTGCTCTATGTCTCACACACTGAAATACCACATTGGTTCTTTCATTGTTTTTATTTACTTAGGAAAAAGCCTCATGCATATGACTTTGATCGCATAAATTCTCAATTTATAACTTATGAAGTTAGGTCTTATAGTTTTATAGTAGTAAAATATTGACTCTGTTACTCCTAATTCTACAACTTTATTCTTGTAAAGTCATGACTAATGATTTTGCATCAGATTTTCTCAAACTCTTATTTTACAACTTTATTTCTTTAGACTTTTTTCTAACAAATTTACCACTGTTTTCGCAAAATTGGGACATTTTTTGTAATTTTTTTTTGTTTTTACAACTTTATCTTCATACATTTTTTTCCTTTTTTTCTCATATAGATAAGATTTAAGTCTTATGAAATTACAAAATTTTTCTAATAATTTTATAACTTTCTTTGGGTAAATATATGTATTATTACTGTTTAGATGGTGGCCCAAATAGACTGCTGTGCTGCAGCACAAGAAAACAGAGAGAGAGAAAAAAAGAAACCATGAGGTAGGGAGTTTTCCAAAATAGATTTATGTCTACAAATATAGTGAGCTAATCACTAAAATATTAAATATGTGATAACATTTTAGATACTAATGAAGATTCATCGAAAACCGTCAAATTAGTTCCTTTCTTCATACTTCCTCTACTTTAGCCTGCACCAACTTTTATTTCTGTTTTGGCTTTCTTCTGAGTTTCTATTGTTTATGTAAGAGGGACAATATGTTTCTCATTTTCAAAAAAAATGAGGAAAGTCATTATTTGTTTCAAATTTTATTTTGAGCATCTAATAATGCAGCAAATACAAAATTGTTTTAATGAGGTCCAACAAAAAGAAAAACCTTTACACTCTATATTTGTTCCTGTTGTGTAAATCCTACTTTAACAATAGTTAAATTCTGATTGGAGGATCTTTATTTGCTGAAGCTTATTTGGATTTAAACAGCACTTAATCACTTTATTAAACAATTGCATGTTAAAATATATTTCTATATTATTTACATGCACTGCACACCGTTTTAAGTTATTTATCTGTTTTTTATTTTATTTTATTGTGCCTTTCAACCCTCCAGCAGCCTACACATTAGGTGCAGCTACTGCAGATCATCTCAGTTATTAGTAGCCTGTGAAAACACAAGCTTACCACCCAGCCCCTAGAAATGGTTAACCTTAAAGTACATTCAATATTAATGTGTTGAAATAATTGGAACTCACCTGGCCTTTTAATCTACAGGGAATTCTAGGAAATGTTTTTTCAGGGACCTGAAACCATACTCAAGCTGTTGGAAGAAACCATTTGAGTCTTAAGAGTAGGGGGTGCTGATGTGAGGGGTGTGTCAATGTTGCTGTTTATGAACACAACATGTATTCATACTGGAATTAACTTTTAGTAATTTTTAGTAATGTCAACATATTTTTGTCTAACATAATAAAATAGATGATAATGTATTAGATTGTGCATTTGTGGAAGATGACCCTTCTAATTAGTAAATGGTTTGTGCGAAGAGCATAAATAGCAGGAATTACTGCATTAGGAAAGGGCAGCTAGAGAGACAAAGATAATCCAATTTATTCATGCCCAGAGTGCCACTTTCCAAACAAAAAGACTTTTTCATACAAAGACCTGTCTTCTGTTGTCCCCCATTGCTGTGGGTCCCCTGTTCCAACATGACACACCATAGAAAAATATCACGATACCAGCTCCTAAACGTTATGGACACACAGGGTGCAATGAGGTTTTTGCTTTCTGCCCACCTGACTTAGCAGCAAATAAATACGATTCAAATGTCAGGGAAGAAGGTCCTAGCCACACATGCAGACAGTTCTGTTGTTGCAGCTTATCCTTGACAATGTTTCTCAAGCTACTTTAATGTTGCCCTCAGCATCGCATGCTCAACAAAAAGTCAATGTAAATGCCCGTATTCGGGCTTCCGTAGTATAAACTCCTGCAGTCACGTGTAGCTACAACACGCCTGTTTTCTGGCTCTACGTACAAAACATGTGACCACTGAACACATGTTGACAGTTAAACCAGGTTGAACTTTGACCAATCAGGGACTCGAATTTGGTAGTGACGTATGAATGGCATCACTTCAAAATCTAAAAAGTGCCAAACATTTGAAAATTTATCATGGAGGAGAAATTAATTATTGCAGTTTGTGACTGGCCAGAATTATGTGACGTCAAGTCTTTCGTATATCCAAGTAGAGCTCTTGGAGCAAGATTTGCACTGCTTCTACATCTCACACCAAGCCAACAGTAGGTGGCAGACATAAGCAGGAGAAAAAGAAGAAGCCCCTCCCTACTTGTCCAGTGTGAACACTGTGGGCTAAATTTACATTCAGCAACGCCTCATATTTGCTTGGGATGTCCAAAGCTTTAACACTAAAACCATACATGTTGGGTCTTTTAGTGTTTTGATGGTCTGTGGACGACAGTTTAAAATATAATTGTCTGTCAACCAGGAAGAGATACAAGGCTGGGCACCCACGAAGAAGTATTGAGAGAAGAACAAACTACGATATCGTGGTACAGAGGTAGAGCGGTCAACGTCTGATCAGAAGATCTCCCGCCCATGTGCAAAAGTGTCCTTGAGCAAGACACTGTCTCTGGTGGTTATAGGTAGGCACCAGTGTTCGGCAGCAGAGTGTGTGGTTGTGTGACTGGAAAGCACTTTGGGCCTTCTAAGAAGGTAGTTAAGCTCCACATAAGTATACGCCATTTACCATTTTTACAAATGGCAGCCTAATTTTAACCTCTAAACGAACGAAGATCAAATGAACGAAGGTCAAACGAACAGATGGTAATACCCACAAATTCAAAACTACCTTAAAGACTCACTAAATTCTCTCTTTTTCTAGGCCCTTTTGCTTTGTTTTTGTTTGTTTGTTTATCTGTTTTTTTCTTATTCATATTCTTCCTTATATTCATCACAGCAGCAGTGAAATGTCTCAAACTGCATCCGCCTTCGTAGGTTCCTGGTTAAGGATCTTATTCACAGCTCTCAACACTCTCATTGACTCTCTTCCTGAGAATGGACCACACACCAACTTGCCTGCCATAATAAATCTGGGCTCTTAAGTCGTACCGTTGGTACAAATGTACTGCTCTTACTGCCACTGCAACAGTCCCTGCTTTAAGTATTATAGCACCATTTATTTTTCTCCCGCTCTGTGGGACCAGATGCAAGATGGTGATGGCAGGGCTGTTACCGTGCTGCTGTATTTCAACCTGATATTAAAATGTGTTCCTGATAATGTTGCTTGAAATGGAAGGCTACTGTATGTAAAGCACTTTGAGTCCATCTTAATCTGGACCTAACAACTACATGGAGCTCATTTCCAGGCAGATGTAAAATTCCAATGGAACCCTTTTTCACCACAGTGATGGCTGTGGAGCAGAGTTGTGCTACTCAGGCAGGAGTGACCGCAGGCCGCCTCACAATGCCCGATCAAGCATTCTCTACCAAGAGGATGCAGAAGGACTTTCTTAGTCCTGATGGATTCTGTTGTCGTAATATTTTCAATTTGCTGTCCTTCCCTTCCCTATTTCCCCTCTGCTCTCTCATGTTATCGCTCTTCCTTTTCCTGCCTTCCCTCCTCTAATTGAGGGTCACGGAAATGATCATTCACATTCACATAAACATACTTTTACTGCATGGCTGGATGAAGCATGGCTATATTAGACAATGCACAGAGCCTGCGCGCGCCTTTTTGTGTGTCCATGGCCGTATAAGAAGATTCAGCACGGGGAATTATTCTCAGAGAAGCGAGTGTGTGCGAGTGTCCAAAGAGATGAAATGGCCCTCCAATCTGAAGGTTCCTGGTAGAAGGCAATAAAAGCTGACGCAGTGACGAAGCCTTGGCAATGACATTTCCAGGAGAGTAGTAAATGCTCAATCACTCTTCTCCTTTTCTTCTCAGCCTCTGTCTGCCGGAGGCCAAATGAGGGAAGAGAGGGCAGAGAGACCTGCTGCGGAGGCCGGAGAAACTGAAGCGAAGGGAATCAACTCAATTAATGGAATGGACAGAAATGGACGTAGAGATAAATGCCCAGAGATGAAAGAGGTGAAGAGAAGACAGAGAAGGGTTAGTGACGGAAAAGTGACTGCACGCGAAGCAAGGACATGATGTGTTTAACGCAGCTTCTAACCCTGGACGGACGGCCCTGAGTCGGGAACGCAGAGGAGTGAGCAGAATGGGAATCTGTCTACGTTCGCGGTGTGTCTGCTTTATTTACACAAGTATCATCTCAGCCACAGTTGCAGCCACCTCAGCTGCTGGAGTGCACTCTCTCTAGTTATTGCTTTTCCTCAACTAGACATGCATTGCAAAATCTACACTTTATTAAAAAGTCCAAATATGAAAAGTTATTGAGCAATTTGTTTTTGTCACTTACTTAAATGGGTTTAATACAACATACGGCATTCAGTGAGAATAAATGTTGAAATATAGTTAAATATATCAATGTAGTTTTGATTAAAACATGTTTGCTGGATAAATTATTAGTCCCATTGGAAAATGTCTAACTGGGAACAAATCAGCCCCAACTCCGAACATGAACAAGTGGAAGTCAATTTTACTAAAATTTGAACTCCGTTTTTATTCTCTTTAATATTTCCCCACACTGACAAAAATATTGTTGTTGGTGTTGTTTAACATGTTCTTGTGGCATTTCTTCTGATGATGGAGGAGAAATATAAAGAAAAGTAAGCTAAAAATTGCATTTCAGAGAATTTCTTTATTCAAATCTGCTTGAACTAGGAGACGACAGAAAAATGCCGTGTATGTTTTCGTTTTCTTTGTCCAAGCAGGCATGCGGCTCAAAAGAGTTTCTGTGGATCCGGTTTTGTTAGGTTGGGGGTTTGAAGTACTGTAAGCTAGTGGGAGAGAGTGTAAACAGATGGGTGACAGGGAGTTGGGGTGGGCTTACTCTGCTCCAACAACTCAGAGGTGAATTTCTACTGAACTCCTGCTTCTCTGCAGGAACTATGTCCCCGAAAACTACATAGTTTTTTGTTTGTTTTTTAATTTTGGCTAAAAACGGCATAAACACAACTAAAAGACCACTGGGAACGATATTGTAATGAATCAAAAATACCGTAAAGTATGATTGTAGTAGAAATGATGTAAATATATATATATATACTTATATATATATAAGTCATGTACAGGTTCACAAATCATTGAAGTCAAAAGGTTCAGCGCACTGTCTAGTGGGTCTAGATGACCCAACTCCCAATGTGAAAGTGCCTAGGATAGCACAAGGGTTACGTGAATCTTGGTCAACACTTTGAGTTGTAGCAAAGGAGTAGTGATTGCATCCTGGTTGAAGCACATACTTATGTTCTTGATCAGGATCAAACCTTTCTTTATTGTCATCATCTGGACTGATTTATTTTACCCTGAGCCAATTCTAATCAGTCTAGTCTGGTCCTGAATGTATTTTTATTCCCATCTCTAGTAGTTTAAGCCCTGCTGGTCTTAACATACTAAGTATAATTTTTTCCCCAATACAATCAAAACAAAAGGTGGATTGTTTGCATACATGATGCTGTAAAATGTTGGGTTTCTGAGGATAGAAATTTACAGCAGCAGGACTGCAGCTCTGAGCAATTCAACAAAAAGCCCAGGCTTTTGTTACTAGAATACTACTAGGTTTTGAATTATAAATGTTCCTGTAGGTTACTACTGCCAAAGCCTCAATCACATGCACCCGCACAGGGGGTTGACCTATACAAGTGCTGCCAATTTTGGATTGTCCGGTCTGTGGAGGCTTGTAGAGAGAAGCAATTTAAGGAGAGCACAGATGTCTTTCAGTTTTCCTGAGAACCCCACGGCCGCCTTACAGGACGTCATAAAAATGTATCTTACCATTACCATGTGTGTTGCTAGTAAATGTCCTTCACTGATACTGCGTGAATGCCGTACGAAAGGGGTATACAGATGATACGTAAGTAAGATGCCCACAGAAGCTACACTCAGTTGTCTAAATGCTTAGTCTCTAACTGGTTGCAGTACTCATGGGCCCCTTGCACAGTTCCCACGCCTTGGTGGAAAAAATGAAAAATCTGTGTGATTTGCCTTGTGTGGCCTATGTCACCCTTACCTACCCTTCATGTTCCTAATGTGTTGGCTAGAATTTGTCGCTCACAGCATGCCCGTAGCTAAAAAGAATGTGCATGTTTTATTTCCCCTTTGGGCAGGCCAACCGATCTACGACCTTGCCATTTCTTCTGGGCCACCTGGGTGCCCTGTACAGTTTTGCCCATTTTTTTGGCCCACAGAAAACCTGGATCCTTCTGTAAGGGCAGCTGTGACTTTATGCAGGAGCTTCTGTTGGTAGAGCAGTCAAAATATGTATCTGACATGACAGTATATACACAGTATATATTATAGTAACTGATAACTAGAAAAACTTCAGAGCTGCAAGTGAAATCTAATTTCTTCATTTGTACCTTTCTGTGCGTTTTAGCTGAAAATGTGTTTGCTATGTGCATTAAGACGAATGTAATTAAGTGATTTAATTTCTCTAATTTCTTGTTTTTCTATTGAGCATCTCATCTGGCCTGATAATATAAAGATAAAACATTTCTTCATTAATAGGCACTCTTGACAGGGATGTCTTTTCTCCTCCAGTTTTTTTTTTTTTCCTGCTTGTTTTTTTCCTGTAAGCAGTTGAAGCATATGAAGATTAGACCGTTTGTCCATCTGCGGGAAACAGGCCACCTCCTCCTACATCATTCTTGGTAAGGGCCAGGCTCAATCACAATAAAAGCCTGCTGCACTGGGACCACGCACTCCCAGTGGCTCCTCAAAGAAGAGCAATGTGAGGCAGAGGCAAGGGCAGAGGGAGGAAGAGCAGGAGGGTGAGAGGGCTCCTCTCCCACCTCCACTGTGTCTCTCCTGCAGAATAATGAATCGGGAGGGGAGCGCGTGAGGTTTCAAAGAGTGGTCAATGCATAAACAACGCCTGTAGCATCACTGCTTTATTATTTCAAGAGTTAATTCACGGTGCATGACACACAGACCCACTGGGGTAAAGATTATAAATCCATGAAATATACCAAAATTAAAATACTTGGAGGAAACCCTTGGGTCCAGTATAATACCTGTCTGCTGTGCACTAGAAAAAAAACAACACATAAATAATGGAAGACAGAGTGCTACACAGAGGTGGTCACCCAAAACAAACAAACAAAAAATGCTCAACTGCAGCTAAGACCTTTTTTTTTATTTTTTGTCAGAAAATCGCATATTTTCAAGAAAGTTTAATTCAAAACATTAATGAAGTTTTAACATTCTTTTACTTCTTTGTTATGTTTACTTTTTGTGGCAAATGAAGTAATTGCCATATGTGGAGCACAAACAAAAAAACACATAAGTATAAAGCTACGTTCACACCGCCCTCTGCAACACACGTTCAAATGACCACTTTTAATAAAAACATCTATGCAAGTGTACGTTTTGGGCTTCCTACTAAACGTGCAGCCATGGAACGGTCGTTAAACGGTCAAACTTTGACCAATCAGGGACTTGGATTTGGTAGTGCCAACCCTTTGAAAAATAATAATAATAATAATAATAATTATGGTTTTGTATCCAGCCAAAATGATATGATATCAAGTCATTCGTACATCAGAATACAGCTGTGAAAGAAAAACAAACTGGAGCAAAACTCTGGAGTTTTGCACCACTTTGACGTTTCACACCAAATGTAGGCGGCAGTGTTATGGGCATGGGCTAGACAATGATAGAAAAGGAAAGAAAAGAAGAAGCCCTGCTACTTCGTGGACTAAAAGTGCGTTCAAGAATGTGCATCACATGCCCATAGCTTAAAGGTGAGGGGCAATAGAAATGCATCTGTCAGCTGGAGAGATGAAGTTGTTTTCAGTATTACTGAGCCTGCTTTAACACATGCTTGTGCTTTACAGTTAGGGAACTCCAAAAGATCAAAGCAGTCTTTTGGCAGCATGCACATTTATAAATGCCTCCAAGTGTTTCATTGGAAGGACATTATGCAGTTAAAAATGGGCATTTTAAAGGACGGAAATGAAGGTTAAAGGCCCGAAACACGAGGGTTTTGCAACAATAAGCAAGCATTACATAAAGCTGAGGTAATTGATGTGGACAGACATCTGAATATTTATGGCTGATGCACATCAAACAGCCATGTTGTTTTCACACCCAAGCTCTGAAAGAAGGTGAACAGATGTCAGATGACAGTTTAGAGTTGTAGCTACATCAGTTAGACTTTTACTCAAGTGATCAGGTTTGTCAAATGGTTTTCCTTTTGTTTTCTTTGGCTAGAATGTTTTAGCGCTGAGCAAAAATACTCAACTGTCATTGGAGTAGTAATCATAATAGGACCTTTTTTGTGTGTAGTTTCTTTAGTTGTTGCATTAGTTTATTGGTAATTTCTTGCCCATATGTAATCACTTGACAGGTGTGCATTTATTGAATAACTAATAACTATCGTCTTTTAAACTTTGTGTCCAAAGGTTGGTTATTTTCTCAGATAATTTGGTGTAGAAATCTGCTGTCGTCTGCCTTCCGTGGTCTCCTATAATGAGTTTAACTGCATCCACAAAATACCACCAGATTAAAAGTAATCTAAACTAAATCAGAAATTTGCAATATTTTCATAGAGGAGCAAGATTTTTTTCCCTAATCACCTCTAAGCCTAAAAGCAGCTGTTTGAAAATAATAATGGAAGAAATGTAACTCCTATCCTCTCTATTTGAGAAAAATAAAAATTATTAGAGAATAGTATTTGTAATCTCATTCTGGATCCAGACTTGTGTTTTATCTACCTTGTGGGTCAAAAGCCATTGAACAAGGATGCAAAAAAGTGCTTAAAGTGATCCTCCCCACAGTGGCCCAAACAGGACAAAAAAACTGGATTAAGAATTCAGTAAAATGTGTTGCTTGATCAGGCGGCTTCCTGTTCTGTAAGGATTAAAGCTGGACTGAATTAGAATACAAAAAAATAAAAACAAAATAATTTTTAGATTAGAAGATGTTACAGTTTGAAGTTATTTTCAAGCAGTGGCTCGTAATTCAAGATTTTTTCATATTAAATACAAAAAACAGTCTCAAATAGGAGGGAGAGCATTCTCTACTAAAAGGGAGGAGTTTCCTGCCAAAGAGGTTTGTTGGCAGCAGAACACGTCATTTCTTGTGTGCGTTACATGTTGCTCCTGGTGGAAACATGAAATGCTTTTGCTCCATATGTGTGATGCATGAGGGGAAATAAACAGAAGGTTGTGGGGGGGTGGGAGGGGTTAGTTACTGAAAAAGAACAATGCTTAGTCTGATTTCCAACTCCCACTGGTTTTCTGCAGACAAAACAGCGCACCAGCAGGCCACTGGATCCGGTCTGAACCCTGTCCAGCCACACACACATTCACGGCCGTACGCAGCGCACACACCCTCTGGGCAACACGGCGTTAGCCATTGCCCCGCGGCGTGGGACACTTGTGTGCGGAACTGAACCAAACTGATACAGAAAAAAAAAACTGATCTGAGGCTGGCGGATCTGTGGGTCCCCGAACACATTCAGTCAAGCACATAGACACAACATCACACACGTGCACAGACTCACAGACAGCTCTGACTAATCTATTGTCAACAGCAAAGCAATCCAGACCAACCAGGCCAAACACAAATCTGCAGAGGAGCTGCACACCAGCTGCAGCCAGAACCCTGCCAACATGCCCCCCCTATTGGCTGGAGAAGAAACAGCAGCCAAATAATGCTGATTTATTTGTATTATTTCTATGTTTTATGAACTTCTAGTACACAAATAACTTTCAATGGTTTTCAGAAACAACCAGTTTATTCATTATTTAAAAATTTTTCTTAAATTAAAAAATATTGTATAGTATATATATTTTTCATTTTTATTTGTTTATTTATCTTCTAAAAATAATTCAACATGTAGCTTCACAATTTACACTGTGTAGAGTAGGACTTAAAATTGTGCAAAGTTCATGAATATGAGAAATAATTTTTACAAAGAAGCAAACTTCTGATCGGTCAGATCAAACCATGTTTAATCCAGATCATTTCCTGAAAATAGAAAAATTCCATAAGAAGGAAATTAGACGTTTGTCCGGTAATCTCAGGGGAAAATTCCCTTCCCCGGCTTTAAAAGCATCAGAAAGTATTTTAACTTCCTGACATAAATAGCGCTAAATGAGCGAAATACAAACAAAACAAGTGAAAACATCGTTCTCGGTACAAAGTGGGATAAGCATCTGCAGAGTGTTGTTTGCCAAGCCTGATTTGCTCTGCAGACGTGCTCTGCAGCGCAGCACACACTACACAAACTCCTCTTTGTCAATTAGAGCTGATGGGAGTAATGAGGCTGGGTTAAGACTTAAACCCAACGGTGCTGCAGGCGGCTTAAATCTATAGCTGACAGAAAATTAGAATGAGCAATGTAAACAGATGAATATCGCCATTGAAGTGGGCTAACACTGCAGCACAAACACGTAGAGCAGCAGTTTGATGTGACGGATGGGATGTTTGACCAACTGTTGGTGAGGAGAACTCTTTTTTTTTTTTTTGGGTGCTTCCACCAATCTTACTGAACAGTTGAGAACACAAAGACAAAGCTTAGATTTGAGGTTTTCATACTTTTTCATTAAGTTTTTTTTTTGTTTCCAGGCTACATTGTTGATAAAACTGGTTGTCCTGCAGACACCAAAGATCTTCACTGAGTTGAATGATCTCAGAACTAAAAAGTGCATTAAAAAATGAAAGTTCGTGCCCCCTAAAGAAGCCTACCACCATTTGAGCTTTGACATCCTAGTCATTCCATCAGGCCTTGGTCACATATGGGGGTTGACCCGTATGGTTGTCTTGGCTTTTTGTGTTGTCCGATACTTTGGAGGATCGTAGACAGGTGCAGCCGCGTCATAAGGGGAGTACATACGGTATATGTATGTATAACTATATGTAAGACCGATGGAAGTTACTCACACTTAACGTATGGGTGATGCTATCTTATAATCACCTTCTGTGGCTTTCTTGTCATTAGTGAGGTACTACCTCCTTACTGATTACGTGCAAATATTGCATACATAAGTGATACTCAAGTCCCTGTATGATGCACTGATTGGCCCATTTCCTAATTCACTTGCGCAGGAAACAGGTTACAGAGGATTAAATAAAAGGAAAATTTCAAACGACACACATCCCACCTACTTCACCCTTATTTCCATTTATGTGCTTTATAAGGGTTTGCCATGACCTGCTGCTAGCAGCAAGACCATAGGAGAAAATGTGCATGATTTTATCTTTATGAGCTTTACGATTTTCAAATTTTCCTTCGGCTCACCTGCATGCACTGTACAGATGTGCCCATTTTTCACCCACAGACACTCTGTATCCACCAAAAAGGGCAGTTGTGATAAAGGCTTGAAGATGTTTTTCTTTTAAAACAGGGGTGTCAAACTCATCTTCACTGAGGGCCTCATCAACATAGTGACTGTCCTGAAAGGGGCAGAATTGACTTATACATGTAACTTTAAACTGCTTTAATGAAAAATAAATGTAACTACTCTTTAATGTTAAATAACTCATTGTTTATCTGAACTTCATTGAATCATTGTTTATCTATTATAACTTTTTAAAGTGACATTTACAGTTGCATAGAAAACATATGTTTGCTTGTTACTCTAGCATAAATCCTTTTAAATTTGATTCTGTCAGGTTAGGTTATATGGACAGTGTTTAAGTTCTAATGTATAGCAGCCCAATCCAATATTTCAAGTCCAAGTCCCCCTAGATATGAATAAATACACACCAATTTTTATTTTAAGAAATTAAAAACCTTTATGCTCTCGGGGGCCACACAAAATGAAATGGCGGGCCACATTTGGCCCCCAGGCCTTGAGTTTGAGTCGTGTTTTAAAAGATACCGCTATTTTTTTTTTTTTTTTTTTACAGTCTCTTGCTATTTTCTGATTACATTCTTCCTTAAACATAATGTTTTATAAAAATCTAAAATAGAGCCATACAATGTCAAATGATTTTTGTTGAAACGGAAAATGCAATTTGATGATAACGCATCCAGAGCGCAAACAGGACCGCCTTTTTCCTTTGAAGAAAACTCATGAGCTGCCTTGTGGCTGCCGCTTTACCAAACGTCTTGTGCCTTTAACCACTGCAGAGGAGTAACCTTTCATTGATGTCATCTTTGATTCGTCAAACAGGACTACAGTTTGAAGTCAAGGAATTGGACTAGAGAAGGTTTTTCCATGGAGAACTGTCACCACACATCTCCTGTGAGGCAGGATTTTCGACAACACAAAGTTCACAACAGAGGTAGCTGAAGTCTTCATGCTGCAACCCAGATTTGAGAGGACTTTATCAAAAATAACTAACGTACGTTTTATCACAAATCCCACAATCAAAACCAAGGAGGGCAACGAAGAAACTATTTACAAAACATATGGCATTTCTTGTCGTCCATGTGGAACCTTCATTTTGGATTTTGTAGCACTGTAACAATTAATAGACTTGATCGATTAAATTCCTAAGATCCAACCATATTGATCAGTTTGAGGGAAGTTGTAAATCAAATTGATCCATACCATTCTAAAATTGTTTCAAAATGAAATGAATCGATTATAATGATATTGGGAAATACCATTTGGGTTGATGTAATGCAGTTTAAAAACAACCAACTATCACAGCAGACAACGCACACATGATGGTAACAAAAAATGATCAAGAAATCATGTGAATTGTATCACCACAAAGCATGAGTTGAATCGTTGTTAAAGTCCTTACACCCCTGGTCTTTTGTCATCCAACCATCATTTTTTTTCCTGATGAATAATAACAAATCTTTTTGTGCTTCTCTGATTATCAAATAAATACTTTCTTTTTGTTTGTCTAAGGTAAATTGAGTTCTACATCAAAGGCAGACGGACACAGACGTAAGCACCTTTACCGGTCTTTAACCCGCAGACCTTCCTCTCAACGGCACATCTCTGTATTTGTCCAGCCAACACTGCAGAGGCCTGATAGTGTGCAAAGCAGGAAGGTGAAGGTGAGTCAAACTAGAGCCGAGCTGGTAATTCTGCTAACTAACACAGCCGGAGGAGGAGGGGAGCTGTGGCCGGTCCAGATCCACCTGGCTTCAGAGCGTCTCCTGAGACAAAGACAAAGAGCAGCGTGGAGTGGAAGGGAGATAAGGAGAGCGGCTGAAGGAATGGAAACATACGGGAGACTGAGTATAATATAGAAAGAGAGAGATAAAAGAGCCCTTCTGTATTCACTTGGCTTCCATTCTTTCTGTCCCAGAGGGCCTGGATCACCTCCACTTGTTAAAGGAAAAAGCCGTTGGTGGATTTGTTGATAGCCGAGGCGATAGATGTGAGGGGTAAAGAGGAAAGGACAAAAGACCAAGAGACGAGAATGGGAAAGATTTATGGGAGAAACCGAAGGAATAAAGAGGAAAGGATGACTAAAAAAAAGAGCAAAAATGTCCAAATGAGTTTTCTTCAATGTATGATCCACCATGTAAAGCACGCTGAAGGCCGTACAGCAAATCCACAGCAGTCTAAGTGGAGTAATAGGTCACTGCAGCACTCGGGCCATAAATCACACACCAAGGTCAAACAGGAAGCTGATGGAAGTAAACGAGAAGACACACAGGAATCTCCAAATCTCTATTAAAGCAAGCAACTTCGCCCACATATGAGTTTTCCCATTAGGCGATAACCAAACAGGCTTTGAGGAAGCTTTCTTATGCACTTGTAGCACCAAAGCCTCCTTTACACTCCACGACCCATCATAGAGAGGGCTCATATAAATGCATGAGTTTAAAATGTTATCAGCAATGTCTGTAAAAGGAGGAAATAAGAAGAGGGTGTGACATCACTGCCAAAATGTTGGGCACGAGTGAAAACATGCTTCCACTCTTCCACATGTTTATCCTACTTTAACACAGCGCATGGACCAAAACAATAAAGTCAGCTACGTAGCACACAGCTCTGCTGACCTAAATATTCTTACGAGACGTCAGATTTTTTTCTAAAATCCTTCAGAGGATTTAGGCAACAAAGGTTATTTATTCTTTTTCCTATGTAGGCATGACTTTGGGGTCCACATACACCTCAGATTACTTTGTCCCGTCTTTTTCTCTTTTCTTTTTAGAGTTTTTAAAACTGTTAATTTTTTTTTTTTCATCCATTTTCCACACCTGCTTAGTCCATTTTGGGGTCACAAGGTTGCTGGAGCCTGTCCCAACCACTACTGGGCAAATACTACCTACATACTACTCCAATCCATTACAGAAACTTTTTTTTCCCACTTTTTTTATATAATTTATAGCTAATGGTCCATAGTTAATCATAGGATGCCAGAGGCAAATAGGCTGGGGGGGTCGAAAGAAAATTAAAATCTGCTTAAAATTACAGTTTTTAATATTCACAAATATAAAAAAAGGGTCTGATTGCCCCTCAAAATGAATGTCTTTAGAGACCAAATGATAAACATAGATGGCTCAATGCTTAAGACACAGTTATGAAACTATTTTTTTTGTCTTTTATATATTAAACACACCAAGACTTTTTCCTTGAATATTTCAAAGGTTGGTAAAAATAAATGGTACCAAGTAAAGCTGAATAAAAAACTGTAGTGTAGATGACAGATTATATTTACCTGTATATAATATAATATTATAATAATATACTATAATGTCATTTAATATAATATAATATAATATAATATAATATAATATAATATAATATAATATAATATAATATAATATAATATAATAAAATATAATAAATATAATATAATATAATATAATATAATGTAATTTAATATATATAATAATATTATATAATAATGTCCCGTCACGTGCTACATGTAGTGTAAGGTAATGTAACGTAATATATTATATCACAATATGGTAAAAGCAAAAATGTTTTTGTCATAAATACACTTCTTGTATTTTATCCATTTTATATTATTTTATTTGTGTTTTTCCTGGCCAGCAGCTAAGCAAACAGATGAGAGCTGAAGGCCTCTTGTGTTGGACAGATTTTACTGTTACAATCAGACAGACAAGGTGAATATTTGTATGAAGACATTTTTGGCTGAAGTCCTAATAAATGACACCTCCTTCAAATAATGATCCGCCTAACTACCTGTTAGTCTACCTGTAACACACAATATTTAACCTGAGCTGGAGTCAAATATACAACAAACATAGTAAATGACGTTTAAATGAGATCGAATAAAACGAGTCAGTGTCCACATATGTGACTGATGTTTAACGTTCTGGTCAAGAACAGAGGAAGAAACGACAATGAGAGGTGTTTCATGAAGAAGAACCCCTGGCATTATCAGCTCTCCTCTAAAGAGCAGTCATTTTCAGAAAATTAAAGTCCTTAGTCTGAAGTTAATTGGATAGACCTGCAGTAAGCCTCGGCAGCCGCAGAGGTCACGTGGGATTATTCATATCCAGGTAATTATGTGTGGCTTGGATGTCTTTTTGTCAGCCTGCTCTCCGCAACCTGAACCAAGTACAACATGAGAGGAGGGTAAAGCAGCCGGGCACGGGGGCCAAATATTATCATAAGACTCTTAAGAGGCTGTGATAGTGCACTGCATGTTGAAGTGATTTCATGTGAAAGTTCCCCAGGCTTCTACCCAAACCCGACGTGCGCTTTAAAGACGGACACTCTTATTTTTCTACCGGATTTCTTTTGACACCGTCCTCACCTCTATGCTTCACTCCGCCTCTCACTCCTGTCCACACACATAAACCTCGTCATCACGTGTGTTACCACACATGCACTTTGTTGCCGTGGGAGACTGAGGCTCCTGTGCCGGTGAATAAAACCTCCATTATTCAGCTAATTAATAACTTAATTAAAGCTCGCTGGCACGTCAGCCATGCTTGATTACATCATTATTAGAAGTAATCTGGGATTTCTTTAATGGCACCTTGAGAGAAGAGGGGAGTGAAGATGAGAGCATCGCAGACAGAAAGCTGTTCTCACGGTTACCAAGCTGCTCGCCTTCCCACAAACGTTTCAAATTAACAGTCTGACAATCATTTATGAAATTCAATTGCTGTGAATTGAGCCTGACTCGGTTTAATCCTGGAGTATCAGTTAAGAGCTTGGCGCATAATTCTTGGCACCAATGAGTCATCAATAAATGAGCTGCTGGCCCGTCTCTGCATTTAGCATCGAGTGCCTTGGTTCGGAAAAATCCGGAGCTGAATTAATGCCGGAATAAAGAAATTAAATCAAACACATTTCTCATCATTCTGTGAGCAGATAAACCAAAGTCTTTCTTTTACTATTTTTTTTTTCAAACTTCATTAGGAGAAAGAAGAAGTTACTGTTGGACCAAAAAAAAAAAAAGAAACACTTTCTTCACACTTAACAGTTTAAATTTCTTGTTTTTTTCCCAGAGATAAATCATTACCGCCGGATGACATCTCTGAAATTAGCTGTTTGCATGCAACACTTGCTTAAGTTTAGGCAACATTTGCAAACCTTATGAAAGATTCATGACTAAGTATAATAAAACATCAGGTGCGAAGTTTGGTTTTAGAGGTAATTCTAACTAACAAACAATTATAAAACTATAACCTCCATGGTGCATTTGCTGTGTCGGGATGTGGAGCTCCTGGTTAGTTGCCAATTAAAGAAGAGTTAAAAAATATATATATCAGAAAGTCATGTGTCGCTGACTTCAAAGCTGACCAGCAGTGCCACAGTGCGGTTTGGCAGCACCCAAGTTTTCCAATGAACTGTCAGATCATCAGGGTTTTTTTTTTTTCATCTCTTCTTTCTTTTTTTTTTTTTGTCTCTCACCAGCAAGATGGTGCAAAATATTTCTTTTAGAGTGTGAGAGCTCAGTTTGCAGCATGGGACTCTGCAGGCTGGGAGGCATCAGAAAATCCCATAAAGAAAAAAGAAAAGAAAAAAAAGACAATTTAGTTGAGAAAACTCATTTTCACATTTTGCCTCTTTTGTACTGCTGTTTCAATCAGCCATCACACACAATATTCAATATCAAGTGTAATCTGAACGAACTGCTGTCCTCATCATAACCCATCTGAAAATGTTCTCTGTATCTCTGACCAGAAGCACATAATGTAATTAGTCCAGAGAAACCCCTCCCATCCTCTTTATGCTTCATTAGAGGCTGATGTCCATTTAGTGTGCGGCACTCCACCCCGCCCTTAAATGACAACCATTTAAATCCTATCTCTAATCCAGCTCTTTTGTTTTTTCTTATCTGATGTGGGTTGAACAGAGGCCAGTAGGGATTAGGGTAAATCATTTGACATCAACTATCTTTGAAATAAAAACTCGTTTTTTTTTCTCCTAACAATCTTTATTACTACCACTTTTCTTGAATAAATTCAAGCCTATAGGTTTTTTTTTCTAAGCAATCAAGGTATGACTTAATACTTAAAAAATAAATGTCATCAACCTTAAGCAGCTCTGTTGGTGGGGATAAAGTGGTAAAGCAGTTGATTGGAAGATCACAGGTTCAGTTCCTGCCTTGCATGTGTTGAAGTGTCGTTGGGCAAGACACAAAACCCCACGTAGTTTTTGATGGGTTTAGGTTGGCACCATCAGTGTGTGAATGTGTGAGTATGAATGGAGCGGTGACTGTAAAGTGCTTTAGGCCTTTTATAAGGTAGTACTGCGCCATATTAGTATACACCATTTACCGTTTAGTCTCAATTGAACCAAATTGTTTTAACAAAATATATGGGGTTCCAGTTATTTACGTCCATGACAGGTTCTAGCTGTCTTCTGCCAGTCTTTAGTCGTCTCCTAGAAATTTTCAAAAATCTGCTTTTTCAGAATGATATCTTATCCATTTTTATTACAATGGACATTTTACAAACTATCTCTTGAATTTAGATAAAACAAAGTACCAAAATGTAAAGCTGCATTCACACTGAACGCGATTTGGGTGTCAGGGGCGTTCAGTTTCAATGGTAAGTCATTGTACAGATGCGATCAGAGGTGCTGGTGTGTGTTTCGAGCATTGGGCGCAGCGCGGTGGTGCGGCACCAGCACATTTCACGGCACATCCACAGTTCAAATATCTAAACTTTGGCGGAGAAGACTTTTTGCGTCAACCAATCAAGAACTCAGCTTTGGATGTTGATGACGTAATCAGTTGGTGGAGTCCAAACGTGACGCGAAGGAGAATTTGATCGTTCTCCTCGTAAAGCTTTAGCGCAATGTATCCCTTGTGCTATCCTAGGCACTTTAACATTGGGAGTTGGGTCATCTAGACCCACTAGACAGTGCTCTGAACCTTTTATCTTCAATGATTTGTGATCTTCACTGGTGTCCATGGATTACATGAAATCTTTCTACCTTTATCCACCTTTGTCATGGTAGGGAGAACACGTCAATGCAAGAGTGGGGTCATAGGATAGCACAAGGGTTAAATCGAGAAGCTCTACCTCATCTTCAGGTTCGCTGGATTGCTGATTGTTCACATCACTCATCAGTTAGTCCTCAGTTTGAGCGAACAGCTAAAGCGCTCAGTTTCCTAACAGCTAATAACAATCAAATGCCTGCCTTTCAATTCATAAAAAATTATAAAATTGTATTTATAAATGAAAAAAAGGGTCTGAATGCCCCTCAGAGTGAATGTCTTTAGTGACCAAATAATAAACAAAGATGGATCAATGCCCAACTGTCACGCTTCACCCATAAATCTTTCACTCACACTTCCAAGATCTCTCCTTATTAAACTAAACTTGATGAGATTCTTTTTCTTATTTGCATTAAAGAAAAAGAAAAAAAAAACATTCTAGTTTTATTCTTATTTTTTTTATTTTTCCCTACTTGGACAAATGCCAGACAGCAAGTCATCCAACTGGACCACAGAGAGACGGAAGTACATTTTTCAGCTCCTGCAGAAAAATGTAAACCTCTTCCTACTGAGAGAGTCTCTGAATGGTCTCTCACACCCAGACATGGCGACATTATAAACATTTTAATTTGGACATTAAAAGAGATGCAGCGGATGTGAATTTGAGGCGTGATTTGCGTTTGGTGGGAACACTTCAAAAAACTCAAAAAACCTTCAGAATCTTTCAGCCCGCTTCCCTCTTTAAGTTTTTGAACACTTGTAAGCCCATTAGTCGTGGCTCAAAAACATTTCTTTATGCTCAACGTGCAGCATTCTCTTTAAAAGGCCTTGGTGTTTTCAAGTGGCTGGTTCTAGAATTATACATGAACTATTTGAGGACTGTACTGTAGAGTTTATGAAGTGGATGTGTTTATAAGTGGCTTTTATTTTTCTTCCCTTTATTCTGAATTCCTTTTCATTTATTTTTTCTTCTTCTTACGGTTCAGTAAACGAAGAATAATTGCCTCAGAAAAAAAACAAATGTATTTCTTTTATAAAACACCCTTTACCAGCTCTTCAGTCTAACCTAAGAGAATTAAGGAGCTGGTGTCTTAGTCCAAAATTGCTGATCTGCTTTAAATTCCTTATTTATTTGGTTTTATTCACTCCGGCACTGTGGGAGTATACTGAATCCGAGCTAGTTTAATAGCACAATTTTTCCACCTAATCAGCATACACAGAGGCTCAATGAGAAACAACTCCGTTATCTAATCACATATCTAAATCACTGACAGTTTGTCTTCTCTGAGGAAATTGGAACAGGAAGTTACATTTATTACCATATCTATTTAAAAGACAAAGTAATTTTAACTGCAGAAGTTTTTCTAAGTGTACATCCTAACAGCAATTTACTGCTTTTGAGTTTATTCTGGCTAAATTTCGTCATGCCTTTATTGACTCTATTGTACATCTTTCCTGCCAACTGTGGATGATTGTTCTCTTGTTACAAGTTCAGTGTGCCTTCGAATCCAACCCCACAATTTGTCTCATCAGGCAGGGGGAGGCAGATGTCGTTCAATTCAAAGGAAATGCAGGGGCACAGCTCACATTGTCTGTCATTTCCTGTTGGATCAAACTTGGGACTCAAAGTGTGAGAAAGAATTTGTACCCAATGCAAAAGACTGATCAAGCTGCATGGAAATGAGAAGGAGCCTTCAAGTGGAAACAAAGCTGCCGTCGTGGCGGTTCTGTGCATTAGTTCACGTGTCATTTACATGTGGTTGTCAGGGTCTGTCATTTACAGACCCTGACAACCCTTCCAATCTGCACAAGTTGTTTGGTTTGGATGGGAGAAACATTAAAATAGTTTTTGTTTCTCAAAGTTCTTTTTTGAAAGTTCTTTGGACAGTAAAAACTGTGGAGACTTGGTAAACAATAAGCCTTTTTTTAACTTCTAAATTCCTTCTAAATTCAGTGTTTTCTTGTTTATTGGATGGATTATGCTCTAAAATAAAATGCAACAGGTCAAATCCATGAAGTAGGAGGGGTTTAAAAACCACTACCTACATTTTGTGGATATTGCAAGGATAAAAATTGGTCATACATGAATATATGTGGAAATATTGAGAAAAGTTTTAGTCTTTAAGTGAAATTTTCACTGATGTATCAAAAATGAACCACGTTAAAAGAAGGAAAAAAAACACCCAAAGAACACCGAAATCATTGTGGTACATGAACCGTGTGTAATTTTGCAATTCATTAGTCATTCGTGCTTCAAATATGTAATTTCAACATGATGTGTACTGTATGATATATAAGTTCTACGTCGGTGGTACATGCGTGAAAAGTCCATTGAGCATGCATGGACATACGTGGAACGGTTGTGGAAAGTCACAAATTTGCGTATGCATCTTACAAAAATCCAGCACAATTGCATACGATGTACGCATTATTTTCTGTATAAACTATATAAAATATGCATAAACTGTATAATTCTCAACCAACCAAAAACAGCTAAAAACTGAATTCATGTACTGACCCATTGGCCACAACCCTCGACAGACATCTGCGCTCATCGACGAACGCAAGAAACACTTATGAATAGCGTTTATCATTCATCATCATGAAAGGCCAAAATTTCATACAAGGAAACTGCGCAAAATCTTTGTAGTGGCTTCAGGACATGACCTTAAAGCTGTAAGACCCTTTACTACACACTTTCTAAACATTTTGTTTTATAACAGACAGGAACATTTCCACACTTTTCTCTCTTTTAAACACTCAAAGTTATAAACTTTCATAGAAAAATGTCCAGTATTATTGAATACAACCAATGGTCTGTCAGTGATCAAACATTTGTGGTAAACTGAATACATTTTATACCGGAGACATGGCACAGAGGAGAATGACTGACAAGATCAATGCAGAACATAGTTCATGGAAAAAACAAAACATGTAATCTTACATCGTCACTAATATGTATACGACAATTCAGGACAGTCAAATTCACACCACAAATGTCACAGTAGTGTTGCAGCTGCAGGACTAATCAAAAGTCTTTATTCCCTCTGCAAAGCTGCTTTCAGATCAGTGCTTTTATAGATCTTCTTCTTGGGTTTAGCAAAATCAATGCCTACTCAAGTGGTTATTGTAAAGGAGGTATTTAGTGATGTCAAGTATGATCAAAATCCCCACCTCCAGAATGATTATTCTTGTCACACGTGATGCACCATTTACTTAACGTCTTGGTGCGATGAACAAGCACATCACGTCCTGTGTAGAAAGAGTTGATATTGACATGAAGTTGTTTCCTGTTTCCTCTGTTTCTTTAGCAGTAGATTGGCCAGTTGATGCAGAGAAACTGGAAAAACCCCACAGCAATCTATTTAGTAGAAACGCATACTGTATTACATGAATTGTAGATATGTAAATAGGGGTGGGCAATACCGGGAATTTGGGAATCAATCTCATATTCAAATCATTACAGGGCTAGAATGCAGATGCCAATGCTTTTGTCTTGAAATGATTGAATAAAGAATCATTTCGAAAAAAAACTTCTAATACAAGTAAGTAAAAAAAGAATAGTTCTTCACCATACAAGTAAATGTAATTTACCATTTCCCCCACATTTAGGAGTCATTTCTCCTAAATGACTGTTCTCCAATGAAGCAGGGAGGGGAGGGGTAAGGTGTGTGTAGCAGTGATGTGTGGTGAGGTTGATGGCTGGTGAGGCACTGACTCCTCTGAAGTCAGATTTACAATGAAAGAACTAAATATTTCAACATTCATCCAACAGCAGATAACAGCTTATAAAATACACACAAGAACATCTTTGTCCTGCAGAGAATATTTCTTTTATAGACAGTAGGCCTGCACAATATACCGCAAATTTATCGTTATCGCAATATCCAGCTCTGCAATAGGCATATCGCAAAAGACTGCGAATATCACAATAAATCGTAAACCCAAAATGAGTTAAAACAATCTTATGGCAGCTTGATGCATTTAACGAATCAAATAAATCCCTTTATGCTTTGACCAATCAGATGGACGCCTTCCCATTGTTCACCAATCAGATGGAGGCCTATTATGTTAGATGTTTGTCTCCTATGTCGATGAGGGTCATTTGGAGTATAATTTTAAACTGTTGCAATGAAATGGGAATGATGTTTTTGGCAGTTTTCTATTTTTTTATATACCGCATTTTATATTGCTATCGCAATATTAATCTCTAATATCGCATATCGCAAGTTTTCCTCCTATCGTGCAGCCCTAATAGACAGATAAAACACTCTTCTTGTGTATAAATTATTCATATGTACTGTAAACAAATTAAAGTATACGGATGTGTTCAGCACACATTTGACCTTCAGTAACTATTTTTGGTATTTTTCCAACTTCAAAATTCTGGTGCTTTAATTAGTGTTATCAAATATTGTCTGTGAAAATGATCATAAAATTTAAAAAAATGATGAAATTTTTCCACTTATTCATTGAAAAACATGTTTGGCCTTACTTTTTGAGTCCATGTGTCAATCCCACTCCACAAAAAGCTCTATGATATGTTGGAAAAGACTTCCTTATTTTCCTTTAGTTTAATGAGTTTCTCCCTCTCAATGGAGACAGACGTCCTTGGTCGTCCTTGGTCTGTTTCTGCTAAAAAGCAGCTGTCAACTCACGTCTGCCCCCTACTGGTGAGGCATTCCTCACCTAAAGCCTTCTAGGCCTACAGCCGTGTTTCAGCACACGTCTTTGTTAACATTTAGCCCTGCCGTCAGACATGAGGCACAGCACTTCAGAGCCGAACCCAGAATTTCTGTGATCGCGCAACACTCAAATTTGTCGATTTTAACCTCATAAACTGTGGAAAACGTGTTTAGTTGACCGAAAATGTATATTTAACACAGATCATATTTACTTTGTTTACCTTTTCCTATTTTATCACGATTACGACAGGTGAGGCACAGCCTGACCGCACGTCATTGTTGTGTAGTAGTGAGAGAGGAGGAGGCAACACAGACAGACAATGTTGCCAGATTGGGCAGTATTCAACACAATGTGGGTGGGTATTTACTCAAATTGGGCTGGTTTTTGCCCAATCTGGCAACACTGCAGAAACGCTAGACGCTGCGCTTGCATGAACTAAATGAGTAATTCCATGCTCTTTACTGTACGCATTGAAGAAAAACTGTGATAAACGTATAGAAAGTATCAATCTAATCATGCAAGTATCAATGCTACTCAGATTGATATGCCCACCCCTACTGGTTAAAACAAAAAGCAATCCCTTCTGTCTGACATGGCTAGTTGCTGCATTCATGTGAATGGTGGAAATGGCCAATTTATTAAGATACTTTATAAAGAGAGTAAAATTCCACACTCAAATTAATATTACTCATTCTCTATTTAGGGTTTACCAAGAAATACTGCTGTTTGCACAGTGGTTAAAAGTCCAAACAGACATTTTTTAATTGGTTTGCTTTACGCTATGGTATTGAATTAATAGCATAGAGCAGAGACTAAGCACAACGAATAGGACAGTTCTAGAAGAAATTAAACTGCAGCCCTTGACAATAGTCTAACATGTATTACTCACAAAGTGGGTGCTGTTTTCTGTGACTTGAGTGGTAATGCAGGATGCTTCTACCAATGCTGAACACATTTAGCAGCTGGTCGGCCTGTATACCTACTTTGATGGTGGCCACTAACGTCCTCTAAATAGGGATTGAAGATGGGGTACAGGCATGGATGAAGGCTCTCATCCATGCCCTAGAGCAAGGTCGAGACAGACAATGGACAGCACAGGACAGATGGAGGACAAAAGCCAACCATCCCCAAAGAAAATATCCAAGAAAACATTTGGCATTGGGAAGAAAGGATCAAATAGAACAGCATAATTTGCTTTATTTACCATGACCAGTTCCTTATCACATCCAGAAGGACAAACCTAGCAGTGCTGGAGATGCAATTGTTTATGTCTCAATAATCTTTGACTCTGGCATTCCAAAAGATTTCATTTTTTTCCCTGTTGTTGTTATATACACATGTTTTCCTCAAACCAAGCCATTTGTTGTGCCAGTTTGCATCTGCCTTTCAGAAATACAAAATTGTAGATGTAAAAAATGATGTATGTAATCCTGTCTAAGGCTGGAAAATGCCATTACATGTACTGCTTTGATCTGTTTGTTCTACTGCTCCCAGTTTTTGTGCATTTTGCATGCCACATAAAGACTAAGCACAAGGCTTTGCCGATTTAACAGATTCAATTAGTGAATGATAAACTGCGTAATTCTCAACTGACCCAAAATTTCGAACAGATCAAACGCAAATTCATGTAAAGATCCGCCGGCCGAAGACCTTGACGGACATCTGCACACATTGAGGAATGACGAACGTGAAGAAAAGATTATGAATTACGTATATCAAGCATGTGTCACAAGAGACCAACATTTTAAACGTAGAAAATACGCAAAACGTACGTAGTGGCTGTGTGACATGACCATTAGTTGAATTTGAGAAAATGGTGTGTGACTTAACTGGCAAATGAAAAAACAATTGTCTTTACCTGGCAGGACAGATTTAAGCTTCTTTTGTGGTGCCGTTGCTTAGTGAGGACTATGCTGACATGGAACTAAAGGAGAAAGGTTTTCTTTATTCTGGTCAAAAGACTGTGCAAGGCGTATTTATGATTCATTTTGTGGTTTGGATTTGATTATTTTAAGGAGAGGTGGATAACAAAAAAGATTATCTAAGGGTAGAGACCAGAACGTCAGCTTATTGGGAAGAAAAAACTGGAAAGTGACTCAAAATTTCAATCAGACTTATTCTCTGTTTGTTGCTCTGCTGGGAAACTGTGATTCTTTGTATGTTTTTGATTTCTCTGATCAAGCAGCACAGTGGACATATGGGCGTCCATGTGTGAAAAAACACACAGTTCTTTTGTTTGCTGTTTAAAATATTATTTTATGAAGGTATTTGTACACAGAGTTAACTTTGAAATAAAAAAATGCTGAAGCAAATATTCACTGTCCAGAGTGTGTTTCCATTTGTTACAGGCCCGTTTGCTTTTGCACGCACACACAGGATGAAAATAAATCAACCTGAACATCTGCTCAATGAAAAACAACATTTTGAAAGCAAACATGATCACAGAATTATCACTTTCTGCAGCACCGTTCAAATGCTGCGCAGTTCCGTCCTGCTCCTTTCTTAGCGCACCCTTTCCATTCGCCTCTTTAGGCACATTGGATACAATGAAATATAACACCGGTGAAAAAAAGGGCGTTTCATAGTTCTCATCAAGGTGTAAAAAAATTGCCTAAGAGGCAAAATGGAACCACACTATAAAAGGTCTTCTAGATGCCCTGGGGCTACAACTGGCCCCTAAAGCCTCATTTTGTCCATGAGATCTAAGATCTAAGATAATATTCTTCTACCAGAAATGCCTTTAAAAAATAGTTTTTTAAGTAGGAGTATCTTTCCAACAGAATGTAAATACTCAGAATTAAAAGTGGTGATAAAAACAAGTAATCAGGGTAAAGCTCAAGTATGAAGGAACACAAAACACAAAACTGATTAGTGTAAACTAATGTATCAGACAAGAAAAAAACACATGCAAATGTCCAAATGAAGATATTAAAAGAAAAATGATTCTTGTATACAAAAACAAAGTAATCAGATGTACACGCAGTTCATGGTAGCTGAGTTAATGTGATGCTTTCCATTATGAACCTACTTTTAAATCAATAAAAATAATGTCACATTAAAGGTAAAAACATTTTGTTGTTTTCTGTGCATGTCGACAGGTGGACATTTTTGCAGCTAGCAGGTGTGTTTATAACACTTGAGTGTGTGTGTGGACAGGCTCCGCCCTTTTTGTACTACATTTGAACCTTACCATAATGATTAACAACCAGTAAACTTGTTGCTTTATGCTGCTTCATGGTCTTATCCCCCTTCCCCTCCTATTATCACCCTCCTACCCCCCCCCCTCTCTCTCTAACATCCCTCCCTTTTCTTCCCTCCTTTCCTTTTCCGTCCGGTGATTGAAATGACAATGAAAACAAACATAATCCAAAATTTTGCAAAAATGGATGTGAATATTGTGTGTGTGTGTGTGTGTGTGTTAGCCTGGGGGCGGTGCTGGCGGCGTTGACTCCACTTGGAAGGGGCTGTTCTCACTGGTCTACGTCAGCTTGTGAGAAGCCGCTCGTTTCCGTGGTTTGGGAGGGTTTGGTGCTCAGAGCGCAGGTTGTCTCTCATGTGAAAACGATTACAGTAAACCCTTGTTTTTCGCGGGGGTTACGTTCCAAAAAGAACCCGTGAAAGGCAAAATCCGTAAAATACAAACCTCTCTTTTTTTCAATTATTATACAATTAAATACTCTATTATACATTGAAAAGAAAGAACAAACCATTTTACAGGCTCACGCATTTGTTTCACAATAAAAGTACTTTAGAAACATTTTTTCAACAAATAACTTCTGTACTGTACTGCCAAATAATAATTGTAATCATCAATGTGAACAGAAGGCTTCAAATTGCGGAGATTAGCCCCCCCACTGCGTCCCGAGTAATTGGATTAAACGTAGAGAAAATTTAAAATGATTATGAAAAAATACAAAGTACAGTTGGAAAAAAAGTGACTTGGGTGTATTTCACTGCTCTTGAGCCTCTGCATCCTGACTCCGCTCTGCAGTGTTTCCTTCTTTTGAATCCCGTGGTGCAGCTGTGTTTGTTCGGGAGAAGAACATAGTGATTGACAGTTGTTTTCGCTCTTTTTCTATGGGTTTTAGAGAAACTCGAAATTGCAGGAGAATTTGCACGTACGTAATGTAAATTTGGCAAGCTTTTTAACATACGTGTACATATTAAACTGCAACGTTTTTGACGCACACGTAGAGAAGAAGCGGAGTGACTTTTCAGCCAATCAGAATGCAGAACACAATGCACGATGCAAATCCGTGAAGTAGAAAACCGTGAAAAGTAAACCGCGTTATAGCAAGGGATCACTGTACCTGATGGTAAAATGTGTTTGTTGTTTGTTTTTTTCTTACATTTTTGTTTTATCCTTGTTTACCTACTTTGCTCTGAGTTTTCTTTTTTTTTAGCAGGGTTATGCAATCCACCACTTTCTACTTTCTAACTTTGATGTTAAAATAAATAGAAATACAAAAAAAAAAAAAAAATGGAAAAAGCTGCAGTTTTCAGTTTGGTTTACAAGAGTCTTATTTTCCTTTTGAGATTTTCCACTTCCTGAACAGGTGGTGTAGACTCTGACTGTCTACCATCCTGCTATAAGGTTTGTTATCTCAGGCAGAGATGAAAGGTGAAGAGAGAAGTCACATGAATTTAACCTAAAATCTTTCTCTTTCATTGGGATTCCTCTGAGAACTACAGCAGATCATGTTAAATTAGCCAGATAAAGGTGGACTGCAAATTGGTTCACATGGCTCCACGCAGCTCAGACCTGTGTGCCTAAAAAAATAAAGCCAGAATAAGAAATGTCTGATGGAGACATGAAGCTCTAATGAGGATTTTATTTCTCAAAGTCTTTAAATTAAGCTGAGGAGCTGCAGTGCTTATTATGTGCCTCAGAAGCCTCATCAGGTTAGCCTCACCAAGTCCTCATTTGAGGCTCACTCTTCAGTTTTCAAATACAAAGGTAGCAAGTGCCTCAACAGTCAAAGGTTATTATATTTCCTTTTTTTTCTGGTCCTAAGGACCCCCAGACTGACATCCTGTCATGATTTCCCGCTCTGAAAAAAACTTGATTTTGCTCATCGGCTCTGCAGAGCACAGACTTTGAGTCACAGTCATTTGAACCAGGTGTGTTGGAGCAGGAAGAAACATGAAAGCTGTGGAACTAAACAGGTTACCAACATGGAAACATGATTTCCTCCAACCTGAACTAGGGTTTCCAGTTGATAATTCCTTTATGTAGGATTCTGCTTTTTCCCCACTGTCAGTTTTATCAACTGTATTAGAATCAAACTAGGATTTGACTCATTTTATTATAATAAACTGGAAAGGAGCTAATGTTATGGTCATGTATTTGATTAAACTGTCAAAGTTTTGAAATAATTGCCTTCCTTTAGTTAAATATTTTCAAAATAAAAGTAGACTTTAACACCAGAAAAGTAGATAAAGGCCAATGTTAAGGTGACCTTCCTATTGAAGCCTCGGAGCCGATGGGTTCATTTAATGTCTGACGCCCTTCTGTCAGTTTAATCTGTTTATTTCCAAAAGTAAATAAGAGGAAGAATATAATAAATTGACTTTGATTGACTTGGTGAACATGACTTAGCAAGGACTGGAAATTAACAGGTGGCAAAAAAAGAGGCGTAAAAATGACAACAATAGTGTTCAAAACTTACTGGTCACTGAAAACTGGTCATATGTGAATACACAGGAGAAAGTGAAAAAAAGTTATGGTTCTTTATGTAAAATGTTCACAGATGTATCAAGAACGAACCACGTTAAAACCACAGAAGTATTTCCCCAGAAAAAGTACAAATAAACCATGCAAAGAATGCTGAAACCAGCACTATTTTGACCATCGGAGCACTGGGCAGAAAAATCGGATTGCGTCAGCAACAAGGTCAGCACCTGCGCGGCCGTCACGTTACTCCTAGATTCCCCACCAGTTCTAAGTTAGCTGCCAGTTCATTAGACATACCTGGAACGGCTGCGGAAAGCCACATTTTGTGCATGCATCTTTCAAAATTTATCGCACAATTGCATACGATTTATGAAATAACTGTAAAAACTATGTAAACCTGGACAATACACAAACTGTACATAGCAGCAGTGGGACACGGCCTTAACATACAGTAGGTGTAGGCAGGGGTGTCTCTCTCCCCTGTAGATGGATTTGTTGTCTTTTACATTGTTGTTGAGCGCTGATGACATGAATGCTTTAGGTGGTTTCTTCATGAATGTATACAATTTTAATCTGTAATATTTAGAGAGGATCCATCATACAGCGGACTTAGTAGCTCATCTTCCAGCGACAACTGCAAACATTTATTGATAGCCAAATAAAATAACTTTTTGTTTTCTCCCGAGGAATGAAAAAGGGGTTTGCTATAATCAGTGCAGCTGCCATGGGGATTTCTTTGAACTCCCCACTGACTTTAAAACTAACAGGCCTCTGATAACGCCTTTTCTTATTTCCCGCTGTGAGAAACTGCATACTACTACTGTGCCTGTGTTTTAATCAGAGCATGACGGGTAAATGTTTCCCAGCTGAGAGTGTGGCACGTTACAGGTGCCGCTCTAGGAAAACCATGTCCAAAATAGTTTCAGTTCTTTGATTTCAAGTTAATAATAAATATTCATGTTTCCATATGCTTTTTATCTGATCTAGCTGCTTTTGAAAGCTTTAACCATAGCCGTAGGGTGGTCTCTTCATCCTTAGCATGTGTGAACATATATTCCTGTGACGTTAAAGTCACTTGGCCATCCTGGCAAAGGGCAGCTTGGAAAAAAAAAAAAAAAAACATTAAATGTATGTATGCATGGCTGTGTGTAGTATGTAATTAAGTGTGTGTGTACACACACAGCACAAAATGGGTGGCTGCCTTTGATCCTTCATTTCCTACCCCATCCTTTAAAGGAGGAGCCAACGACTGGTGCAGAGGTGGAATTTGTGTCCTGGGTGGGTTGATCCCTTGGAAGCGGTGTTCCCCTGTCCAGGCAGTGCTGGAAATCACTAAGATTAATAAATTGTATGTCATAATATGAGCCGAAGACAGGGAGGTTCTCTGTGCCATTGGGAGGCGGGTCTTGGATCTTCACCTGCATGCATGGTGGTTTAGTGGTTACCGCTGTTGCCTCACAGTGAGAAAGCCATGTTTGGAGTTTCTCCCACAGTCCAAAAACATTCTTCATAGGTTAACTGGTTACTCTAAAGTGTCCATAGATGTGCATGTGTGATGGCTGACATTGTGTTGACTGGGTGGGAGGATGTCCTCCAGCCCCTCCTCTATGGGAGGTCTGGGATGCTGCAGTGACTAGGTCTGGGGCTGTATGTTCCAGTAAATATACTTTCCTTAACATTTATGTCTGCTTATTATTAAATTATGCATGCATTTATGTGCATGTTAGCATTTACATGTATGTGTGGGTGAGCTGGTTTGTTTGTGTAGTGGGCTGAGGTGTGGATTTGCGCAAAAATGTGTATGTCTGCAGGTGATATATCTATATCTGCACTTATTTGTGTTTGAATGTGTAATTAAGCTCTTCTGTGAACGTTATTAATTTATACATGACAACGTTAAATCTCAAGCAACAATTTTTCTATTTCAATATTTTCCCTTTCCTTTACCTGTAATTTCTTTCTGCATTTTATGTCCCTTGTCCCTTCTCTGCTATAACCTCGCTCTTAAAACTCTCCCTTTTACACCTAGTCCAAAATTAAAACAAGAAGAAAGGACCAAAAATAAAAATTATGTCTTAAAATGGAAAAATTTCACTTAATTGTCTTTATTGCAGTCATAAATCATGAAAAAGATGCAAATATTCCCTAATATGTCAGTCAATAAAGCCATCAAGTGGGGAAGCAGATGGGAGCTGTTGCTGTAATTTCCGTTTTGGATCAAAACAACAGGAGCTCATGAATTTGTGCTGCAACCCCGTTCAGCAGAAGGCTGAGGCAAGCTACGATTCCTCTGATAACTGCATGCCTCTTCGCACTTTGACAGCGGTCATCTCTCAACCAGCGCACAGCTGCCTGCCGGCACAAATCAGGCGCACGCAAATATAATCAGCCGCACATGAAAGCAAACCCACCCACAGGAAGCTGACCAATGAAACGCTTTGTTTTACTGCAAAGCTAAGGTTTTTCTCATTTGTTTCAACTGTTTCATGGCAAGTTGTGAAAATGTCAGCTCTCTCTGTGATGCACTGTGTCTGAAAGTGTTCTCATGGTGAAATACAGCTTTTATTCATAAACGCTGTTTAATTAAAACATATATACATATTTTAAAGAGGTTTTAAGCAGAAACTAAAGAAAGCTTCTGCTTCCCATCCGTTGCTGCAGGCCAAGCACTCCCAGAGGTTCCTCAAACCCCAGTTTGAGAAGCACTGGTCCATACATCCTCCTTTTCTACAGAGAACATAGAAAAGATCTGACCTACATTTTACAGCTCATTAACTATACAAAGACTAGCTGCAGAAAATATCCCCACAGAGAGCATGATTGTATTGTCTCCACGCTCACTTCCAGAAGCAAACTCACAGTGCCTGCTCTACACAGACCAGGGGCGCAAGCTACACCAAAATACACAGAGCTGCACCCATAATGCACCGCACTGCCCCCTAATCCACTGAGGTACACCAACACATCCAGGGTATACAGAGCTACAGCAGCATACACAACAAATTGCCATAGTATGCAGATTTACACTGGGATGTTTACACTGAAACACGTGTGGAACGGTAAATTTGGAATTCTTCTTGACCTGAAACCCAGGATGAACACAACGAAGGAAGACAACAATCTCTGAACAAATTAAAGGAATACAGTAGAAGTAACTCACAAAAAAACACATTTTACTGAAACCAATATGCCAAAGGCTCAACAATTAAGACTCACTCAGATGAAAATTCTTCTTTTGGTGTGTTTAACATGTTCTTGTAGCATTTTTCTGATGATGGAGGACATATGTGAAGAAAATTCCTGAGGATGTTTTTGTTTAAATTGTTGTGAGTGAGAAGCAGATGAAAGAAATGACGCTGATAAAAGCCTGTAGGTGTGACGAAAAAGCTACTACGGCAAGCCAGAAGCTCCCTGATCCGCTCCTTCCAAATGCATCCACTTGCAGACAAATAGATCCATCAATGTCTCTGTTTTCCTCGTCTAAACATGAATCTGGATAAGAACTGGATAGCTCCAATATTTCTATCCATTTTTGTTGCATCCCTAATGTTAGGTTGGGGTTGCGAGAGGCTGTAAGCTATCGGGAGAGACGAAAACAGATGAATGATGGGAAGGGGGCGGGCTTACTCCACAGCTCAGAGGCAAATTTCTAATGAACTACTGCCGATCTGCAGAGACTATGTCCTAGAAAATGACACTGTTTGTTTTTTTATGTGGCTTAACAGCATAATCATAACTAAAAGACCACTGGGAATGCTTTTGCAATTCAATCAAAGGCTAATTGGAGTGGGGCTTCAAAGACTAAACACAAACACATGTAGATATATGTGGGTGTGTTGCATGTCATCCCACAGAGTTATGAAGACAACTAGTGAAGTTGCAGAAACACTCGTTTAACCCTTTGAGCCTTAGGAGGTTTTTCACGGTGGGTATTTATGAATCGCTGGAAACAAAAAAAAAAAGCATCTTTCCCTTCAGCCAGATGCAGCACCCCCAGCACACCACCCCTTCCTCAGCCCCTGCTGCTGTTGCTCAGCCATCATTAGCTGATTAATGTTTCCATGCTGAGAGTGTTAATTGACATAATCTACTCTCCACACGCGTGATCTCCGTGGACACATTCAATCCCCCTTACAGCTAGAGCGGACCCCCCCCCACCACCACCATCACCACCAACGCCAACACCAACGCCAACACCACCCTGGAGTAATGGCAGGCAACAGCCAGGAAAGATCTTAGCAGGGTCTGTCCTATGCTGTAATTTCATTGCTAAAATGAATCTATGTGACATCTATGATAAATTAAAAGTACAAATTCATGAACATAGACAGTAGAAGACTTTACAACCAACACACACACACATGTTGCACGCTGTTATAAACCATGTAGGATATGAGCATGCTCAGTTCAAAGCGACATGCAGAGTAACAACCAATAACACCAGAATGATAATAATTGCTAAATATTGTGAACTGTTACTGTAGATTTAGCTATATTAACTTATATTTTGTATTTCAATGTTTAAATAAAGTTTAGCTGTTAAAAAGTAAAATGAATTGTTATTTCCTGTGTTGCTCTTTATGTTTTATATGTCAAACACAAACAGATTATCTAAATTCTGCATTTTATTGTCAAAATAATCAGATTTAAGAATAAAAACACATGTTCCAAAATATATTTAATCCATTTTTTGTCCTGCCAAAAATTAAAGTTAGATTGTCTTTCTGTGCTGACACATTCAGGTAAAAAGTTGCTTTATTCTCCTTTAAAAAAACTGAAAAAACTGTAAAAAATAAAATACTGAAAACAAGCAAGAACATGTCATTCAAATGCCTAACTTTTCTATAGCTCTTAGCAAACTAAGAAAATGTACATCTTTTCTTTTCATTTTATTTTTGATTGCAGAATTCATTTAAAGTCCAGGTTTCTTATGCAAGTGAATAAGAAAGTGAAATCATGGCAGGAAGAAAAACAAAATATTTAAAGTTTCATTTAGCTAAAGATGAATACTGTGGGTTTATGGCTGATTCTCACCCACATTGTCACACTCACTTAAATTCAGTCAGACTTACTAGAGAAGAATTTTGTGGAGGGCAAATGATTAGTTGCAGCTTTCTGACCAAACAAATTTGTCAGAGCTCCACTACCCTTTCAAATCCTAATAATTCCAGCTTTTTTTTTTCCACATCACCCAATAGATTAGCTGATTGACCTGCATGATAGCTACGCTGTCTGCATTCATTTACAACTAAAAAGACACATACATGTAAGTGGAGATGCATTCCTCTGGCTGCCTTTAGCAGACTTAATAACAAAAAAATACAACAGAAAGTCAACAATAGAACCAGAGAAGCTAAAAATAAAATAAAATAAAATAAAAAACTGGGAACATGGAGTCTGCAATCTGAGGCTCCAGAAACACTTGGGCGTCTTTATCTCTCCATTGTGGGCCTTTGAGTTTGAGAAAAAAAAAAAAAAGATAATAATTTTAATAAAAAATGTTTTTTTTTACTTTGTTAGGTTTTGTAATTTATAATTTTTTACCATGTCAAAAAACCTGAGCAAAATGCTGGTAAAAGGTTTTATCTGCTGTCAGAATTGTTGATTATTAGAATAAACTTGTAAAGCACATTATTCTCATCTTCCGTTGCACAATTGGGTCTAGTATATGAGCTCATAACTGCATTTCAATGCTTAGATTAAAAAATAAATAAAATAAAAATGAAAACAATATTGTCATGGATATATTTGATGATAAAAGAAGAAAGAGGATGAAGGTCCAACCAAGTTTTAATAGGAAATGCCACAATTACTTGACATTTTTTGCATTTTTAATTAAGTAAAACTTCCGGAAGAGAATCTTATTTGACACACTGTGTATTTTATTGTGAAAGGAACTTGCTGCCAAAAGTAAGTTAAAATTCTTAAATAAGCAAAAAAAAAAAAACAACAACACTATTATAATTCAAGTAATGCAAATATTTAAAGCTTTGTTTTATAAGTGACTGGCTTGATGGCCTAAAAAAACATTGACTTAGTGTAATTATCTACAAGGGGATGTGGGGCTCAACCTAAATGGCTCTTTGAGTGTGCAAGGTTGCAAACCTCTGCACCAGAAGATGGCAACATCCAAAATGCACGGGCACTGAAGGCTAAGAAAGGTCTTCTTTAAATACAAGACTGAAAAAGAAGCAAGTGTGCCAGCAGCTGTGCACTGTACCACAAAGAAGCACGGGTGAGTGGGCAGAACATCTGGGAGGAGCTGCAGCCAGTCTGCACAGACAATGACGTAAGCAGAGAAAATCAACTATACAAAGAAAACGAACTAACAAGATGTTTTTAACGATGGCTTTCATTAAAACCATTACACAGAAAGGATTTGTTTGTCTGCTTTTGAAAATCCCCATCACTGGAACTGAAAAGGTTGCTTCAGTTTTATGAACTAAAATGAAAAACCTAGAATAAAATATAAAAAAAAACAAAAAAAAGATGAATGGTGCCTGAACAGGACCCAAACCAGTGACCTGCTTGTTCCTGTCCCAAGCCTGGCAAATGGGTACAGTCAGGAAGAGAATTCAACATACAGTAAAACATTATATAAATAAATGACATGTTAGGGTGATAATGTGCTTTTTTATGCATTTTAAGAGCTTGGAGAGACACGACACCCAAACTCTCAGCAAGCCCAGACTGTGAACCCCCTGATGTTCTACCTGCACCCTATTGTGGGGCTGGCTAAATCCGGGTCTGCTACATTAGGATCCTGGTAACAACTAGTGCCACAGGTCAAAAGGAGATGTTTTGCCTTCCAAGTACAAAATAGCTAAACCTGATGGTATGTATAGACTACACCATCACAAAACTACAGACGAAGGGGAGAAAAAAAAAAGGATAATATGAAATAAGACACTAAAATTAAGTTAAGAAAGGAGAGAAGAGCTGATATTTTCCCTCTGACATTTTTAACTGAGAAACTTAAGAACTCGTCAAAGAGACTTGAAAAAGAAGAAGAAAGCAAGCATGTCTAATACATACACTGGTTCCTTTATCTGTTTCCAAGCAACAGCCTGCACCCCAGGCGAGAAAGATGAGCCATAGAGATAAAGTGATGGAATGAAAGATAGCAGTGGAAGAAGCAAAAAAAGGAAAAATATTGGAGTGAACAAGAAAAAAAAGAAAAGTGATTGGTCGAGATTTTGGGAGACTTGAGTCTAGTGGATGTTCAAGCTTTTTGTATCAGCATATCTTGAAGAACACATACACTTCCAATGCTGCTAAGTTTTCCATTAAAAAAAACATCTATGAACTGTTCCTTTTTAAACTGCTCCCTTTCAAATATGTAAAGGCCCTTTGAGTGGAGGTGCACTTAACCACAAGGGAAGCCATGAATGTCAAAACATGAATGACATGAATGCCTGTCCGTCTGTCTGTCATGAATTATTTATTTATTTATTTATTTATTTATTTATTTATTTATTTATTTATTTATTTATTTATTTATTTATTTATTTATCTATCTATCTTGTCCTGTCCAACAGCTAGGCAAACAGATGAGAGCTGAAATCCTTTTGTGATGGACATAGTTTGCTTTTACAACAGGGGTTATGAATCTTATGATACACCAGATGTATATTTAAATAAACCCCTTTTGTAATTTCAGCTATCATGAGTTATTAATGTATAATTCTGTTTGGTCAAAGCACATGCTAATGCCATACAACTCTTAAATTTTCTACAAGCTCAGCAATGGAGTCCACATTCACATCGATCGAGTGAGACTGTCTTAGTTCGAATTAATAAAAAAGGGGGGAGATTAAAGGCTATTTACATCTTTGCAAAGGTGAGAAGCTTTTTCTCAGTGACGGTTGTTGTTGCTCACCTTTCGGCATATCTCGTCAGGGGTGGCAAATGAATCAGCTATCATTGATCCGCACAGGTGGTTTGGAAGAGAATTTGTCATTGGAAGGCGTTTCTGACACAATCCTGGCTTTTATCTGGGCTGGGGACTGGCACAGGGAGACCCAGACATGGGCCACCCTGTGCTCTTTAATTACAATGAGTATTACATTGTAATCTGCATTAATGATTACTGAAAGGTTTTAATTATAATCAATAAGCTATCGATTTTGTTCACTTGATCTGCCATGTAGCAAAAATTACTGGTTTATTGTGATCATGTGGTCTAATGATAAACAATGATTATTACACATTGGTTACTGCTTACTGAGATCATGAATGAATGTTTTCTGAAGATCATCAATCATTAATAGGCAATGGATTTTGTTACTTGAAAAGAATCTATCTGATCAGAACCAGATTATAAAAACTGTAAAGCTATAAAATGAATGAACTCAGTAGGGGTGGGATTATATACATTTGCTTCTTCCCACTCCTTTTCAAGCAATCAATCAAGCTCTACTTTTACTTTAGTTAATGATCACTGTATTTAATCAAGAAAATGTGATTTAAGTGACTGGTACAGTATAACCTGTTTTCTCCTCATTTTGGTGAACGTGACTTTTTCCTGAACGTAGGTTGAACAACAGCAGATAGTTTTCTGTGTTTTTTTTTTTTTTAGTAATTTATTTCTGTCAGGGATTTCAGTGGAGCTGATGTCCAGTCCAGAGGGAGCTGCAAGATATATATATGATGTTTTCCCCTGGAGTGGATCTGAAATGTTTACTGAAATGTTTTTTAAGTTTTGGTTTCTGAAATTTGTTTTGTTTCCTAAAATGCAATACTGCTTTTTAACATTTGTTCTTTTTTTTTTTTAATTGTCGTGATCTTAAAAATGTTTTTGTATCGAGTGATTGTTTGCACATCAGGGCCATGATAAATGACAGGTGTAAAGGGTTAAAAGGTGGACTTGGCCTGATCTTCTGCTTGCCTCGGGCCCCCAGGTCCATCACAGCTTTGCAAACCTGGTTGCAGACGTCATAGCAACAAAAGCAGAGGCTCCTAAGACTTTATTGATGAATGTTTGAATTGACAAATAATTTAAGTTTGGTTGTTTAAGAATATATGCAGTTACGAAAGGAAAAAAAGTATCTCCTCTAGGTAAAAAAAAAAAAAAAAAAAAAAACATTTGATCAGCTTTGCTGTAAAAATATGATACATTTTTTGGAATTAAAGCTTTTTGTGTAGCGCTCTGAAACAACCTTGCATGTGAACTGGTGCTTTATAAATAAAATAAACTGAAAGGGGAAAAAAAAACCTGTGTGCCACACAAAACTGTGGTCTGGTATTTTCCCAAAAGGCTTTTGAGGCCAAAGCAGATTGAAAATGGAACCAAGTATTGCACGGGTAATCTTTTGTTGTCACTCCCAAAAGGCGGTTGTTCAAAACCAAACAAGGCCGCTCATTAGTTCGATTTTCTTTGTCTTTATTTTATATTTTGATGTTACTTTTTATTTATTTAGTTTGTAGAAATATTGCAAACAGAAGTCATGTTAAAGGTACATCTGATTCCTCTATAATGATGCTTTTTTATTTTTTTTAAATATGCAGCTGTTCATGAAGAACGCTATCAAAGGCAAGGGCATTTGGTTACTGTGGTAACTGTAAGCACAACCTCAACAAGCAGTTCGTATTTAGAGTTTCTAATTAACATTTGTTGAAAATGCACAATTAACTGTAGATTTTAGCGGATTTAAATGTTTTATACAGAGATGAAAAATAACACCAAGCCTTCCCTTTTCTTTAGATTTTACACTTAGTTTTCCTTAACAGTTATCAACCTTCTGAAGAAGTGACCCACCAGAGTTAATGAATTGTAAACTTTTTTCGGAACTGTTTTTGACTATGTGAAAAGTCAAGACAAATGAACTAAACACCAAAAATTACAATTTCAAGATGCTCAAAATGAAAATCACAAACACCTAATCACTATCAAAAATGACTATTTTAGCAGCGTCTTTTAACTCTATAGCCTGCACTGTGCAGTAGCGGTTAGCACTTTCCCATCAAAGCAAGAAAGCCCTGGTTTGATCCTTTCTGTTTAAAGTTTGCATGTTCTCCCCATGGGTGCGTAAGGTGTCTCCGGCTTCCTACGAATGTTTAAAAACATGCCATATAGGTTAACTGGGGACTAAACATGTTCCTTATGTGAGTGTGTGTAGTTGTTTGTCAATGTGTTGCTTTGTGATGGACATGCAACCTGTTCAGAATGTACCCTGCCTTTGTCCTTCAGTAAATTGCTAAGCTCCAGCATACTCGTCACCCTAATCAAGCAGGTTTGGAAAATGGATGGATCTATTAAGTCCCCATTGTGTCCAGATATTATTTCAAACTGTAACCTCTGCAGAGCAAACTAGTATCATCAGTCAATAGTATTGGACCAGGAGGCACAACTTAAAAAACAAAAAAACACTTAAATGAAAATTTTGTTCTTGTGGCATTTTTTTCTTCATGATGGAGGACACATATCAAGGAATTTAAGCTCAAAATTGCATTTGTGAGTTTTTTATTTTATTTAAATCCTTGTGAATTAGAAGCAGACCAAAAAAATGCTGCTCCAACGCATCTAATGTCCGTCTGTTTTCCTCGTCTGAGCTTGAATATGGCTCAAAGCAGTACCAGTGGAGAGCTCCGATACTTTTTGTTGTACTGGTAATGTTAGGTTGGGGCTGTAAGCTTGAAGGACAGTGTATAAACAGAATGATGACGGCAAATGAGAGGCAACAGTCTCGCCCAACGTTTTACAGGTGAATCTCTAAACATTTACTGCTGCTCGGCAAAACTATGTTCTAGAAAAGACCACTGAGAATTATTTTACAATAAATAAAAAGATGACTGGAGTGAATCTTCAAACCAGTATGAGCGAGAATTTTGTGGACATAGCACTACACTGTTGTTGCCAAATAGGTAACAGACCGATAATTATTATTGCTAATTATACATTATTAATTAATCGCCAAAGTGATCAGATTTTTTTTGGCAGAAACCAGTAACATCTGCTTTACTGCCTGACTTCTCTTTTATTATAAATGCAGGTACTTTGCGTCTTTTTATTCCTGTAGAATCACAGTTTGGTGCAACTGACAGTCTCCTTTTGTTAAGGCTTATTTCCATTCATCCATGGTCTTTGTTGCGTTGACACAAAAAAATTGAACAGTTCATTAATCAATCATAAAGTTTATATAGCCTTTGTCATGTCTGTGGTCCACGTCTGTCCCTCCCCCCCTGTAACGCAAGCTTTACCCAGGAGTTCTATATCTAATCCATTTACGTGTCAATTTTACAGCAAAAAACCAGAGAACTGGAAACAGTTCAAATTAAGGTTTCAACTTAAAAGCTTCTGTTGGACTTCAAAATAAAACGTCAGGAGGATCAAGAGGGGTTGATCTTTTAAGTGTTGGATAAGCCAAGAGAGCGGGACAAACTACTTGACATGGGGGTGACGGGACAAACCACTCCTCTGGGATCCAGGGGGGAAGGGGGATTGACCGGAGATGCAATGAAGTTGATGTAAACTAAGTGATGGTTGTGAGACGGACTCCTCATGCAACACAAAGAACACGCACCGCAGACAGAGCAGCGGAAATTGAGGGTTATTTTTACTGAATGACATTGCGACACGCTGTTTGACTACAGGACCGTGTCAGGCAGAAACATGCAACTAACTGAGCCGTTTCCCTACATCCATCACAGAACATTTCTGTACACTTAAAAGGAAAGAACTTGACAGTTTGAGCCTGTCAACAGTTTCTAAAAAGTCTACGATCAAATGGAAAAGTTGTACACATATTTAGCCAGACAAACTAGTTGTTATCTACTTTTATGGGGTTGAGCTTTTTCATTCAAATATATATATATATATATATATATATATATATATATATATATATATATATATTTAACCAAATTTGACCTTGAAGAAATACCTGTAATGTGCTTCTGCTGCATGTGTGTGTGTGGTTGACAGTATTGCTGGGGTATTTAACCTTGATGCCAGCGTGGCAGCCAGCAGATGGTTGGTGACACTTCCGCTGGAGCCTCTGGGTTCAGAACCACACACTTTTGTGTCACAGTCATTAGTGGGTTCGAGAGTTGCTGTCTGCTTTCTATCAATGCATACTGGGCTGAAGCTGGGATAAATAAGCCTACGTGCCAAAAGCCTGGGCGCATTTGGTCCTTAATAAGCACTTCAGATGCGAGGACATTTCAGTGCGAGTCTGCAGAACACAATAAATGAATGAATTTCATTACCTTTGGTAAAAAATCCACCTGAATTGATGTCAAGATATCACATTTCCACGGTTTGGTATTTACATACCCTGTTTTCCATTTTTAGAGGTTAAATCGCAGAGGGTGAATGTAGAGCAAGTTCAAATGTCCATAAGGGCTCATTTATTTCTATGCAAATCCAGCCTTTAGAACGTATTTTCAGAATGTGCTCAAAACTGTTGGTTATGGGAGCACTTGAAGGGTTAACATATAAGAGGCATCAAGATCAGACTTGTTAACTTACAGAGAAAGCGTGAATCTAGCTGCTCAGACCAATCATATCTGAATCTCAACAGTGATTTTTAACAGTCTGCTGGAAAGACTGGAGCTGGATATATTTTTAGCAAGTCAAAGGCTTTTAAGATAAAAGCTGCACTCAAGATGTACAAAATATATGTATATTGTGTTTCCCCCCCCTTTTTTCTTCCTTCTCCTTTTTTAAGTGAATATTGTTTGTGAGACTGAGAAATATGGAAAGACTCTATTTGGGATGGAGATGGCATCTAAAGATAGACGCTGACTTTCAGAGGCGAGGATGGGAAATGTGTCATTTCGAAAAGATCTAACGTACGATCTGAGCCTGAATCAAGACAGGAGATAACAGAGATTATAAATAAGCAATGATCCTCTCTGTATCATCTCAGCCTTGTTTAGATCTTCCTCACCTCTCACTCCACTTACTTTTAGATATAGTCATGTTCCTTGCTTCCTTGGGTTTCTTTCCACATGCTGATTGTATTTTTTTCTTTTGCACCCTCTCCCAGCAGTGCAGGTTTTCTGCCTTTACATCCTTCTGCTGATTGACACATCTTCTGTACCACATCAGCCACCATGTGCTTCAGAAAATATGGTTGCTTCCAAGAGGACATGGGGGGATTGTGTTGGCTGTGTTTTTTTTTTTTACACCCGCGTCCCCTGCATTCTTTTAGAATCGCTTCTCCATCCCACGCCTCTGCTGTTGCAGCACTGTTGTGCCATTAAAACGATCCCTGCTATCAAACTAATAGTCTTCATTTCTCAAAGCTGACATGAAAGTAAAGACAACTTCATGTGAAAACGTGCATTTTATCTAAACATTCTGTGATTGCTTACACATCATTGGACACAGGTTGCATTTTGTGGTTCCTCAAATTGAAGCAAATTGGTGATGTGACATAGGAAGCGCCCACCAGCACCTGTCTGTGTGAAGTTTACATGGTTCCCCCGCACACATTTGACATATATCAGACAACGTTTATGCAGATTTGAAAAAGGACTTCTTTGTACCAACGAGAGTATCTTTTATGTTTTCTTTGGACTCTTATATTTTAAAAACCTTAGGAGAAAAAATGTTTGGATTTAATTAAAGACCTAAATTCATAAAAGAGTACATGAAATGATATAAATATATTTGTGTTATTGATGACATTTCCCACCATTGAACACATCTAAATGTCATTTAGCAACCGTCTTTTTTTTTTTTTTTGTCTCTCAACAAGCAGCATGCAGTTGGATGTTTTGCAAATGATCTAGTAAGACTACGGTCATATACTGTATCCCAAAATGCCACCCCGCAGCGAGATAAATTAAAGTTTCTCAGCGAAATCAGCAGGTGGAGGTGGCCATGCAGCAGTCGCGTTTTTGCACACCGCGCGGCGGCATACGGAGAATTGAAAGAGAAAGTTCCAATATGACGGCAACCGAGCGATTTTCTGAGGTCGGTCAGTGGCTGCCCAGACACAATTGGAGGTCATGCAGTGGCAGTCCAGTGACCGGCGGGTGGCAGGAAGGCAGCAGCACAATAATTGACTGATAGGAGGGTCTCCAAGGGTTTCAGACTTCAGATTTCAGACTCCCACCCAACTGCCCCCTTGCTGCCATCCCACTGCCACTGTCCAATGGTTAGAAATCGTACGGAGCAGCGCAGACAATCTGCGGGAGCTGTTGACGTTGGCCGGGGGCCTGGCGATGACCAGACAACAATCTGGTGATCCCAGCCACCTCGCATATAGACGGGGAGATGACATTGATGCTGCACAAAACTCATCATGGGGTTGATAGCACCACAGAGACTCAGAGACCTGCATCTTGACGAATTGCTGTTGATGCTAAGAACATGAAGAAGACAGAACATCATCTTCTTTGTCAGTTGTCCCTCTTAATCAGAGAGTGTTTCACTTTCCAGCTGGCAGATTGTACCACGTTTAATGTTTGGTCTCCCTAAATGATACTATCTGGGTTTCCGTCTCTTAAGTTCAAACCAAATATAACAGCGAAAATAAAAGTAGAGTAAGTACTAATAGTAAATGATGTGATTTGATTGTTGTCAGTGTAATTAACAGGGTAGGGGTGTTGCTGTGCTTCTGCCCCCTTGCCCATTTTGTTATAATGATCTCACTAGGACCAAGCCGGTTACACAAAACTTAGCAGCAACTAAATGAATCATTTTTGATTAGGTCAAAACTAAGGTTTCTCAAAAAAGCTACAAAACTACCACATTTTTTAAATATAAAAACAGACCATTTTTTTAAAGGAAAGAGTTAAGCAGCGACAGTCTACTTGAACATAAATATGCCATGACGGACATTTGTGAAGAATAAAAATGCATGAGATCAAAGTTAGAATGACAGAAACATCATCTATGAATAAAACCAGCATTTAAATGTTAAGATACTGAAACATAACAAGGAAACAAATTACATTTGGGTTTAAACTGGGAACAACTTAAACTGTAGGGGCTATTACTTGGATATGTGCAACTAAAACAGCAAAAAGCAAAAATTCTCATTAAAAAAACAAACTTATTGACTTATAAAATATCGCAATATGCAAAAGGAAAAGTTATATTTTCTACCGAACCAGTGGGAAAAAAATAACAGTTGAAAAATCTAATGAGATTTCTGCCAGTGGAATGGAGCTTTACTCTAACTCAGAGACAGTCTCCCATTTGGCACATATCAGCACACTCTTTGTTATAGTCAGATTTAGATTCAGGTTCTGTGGCTCAGCTACTTTTCCTGGAGAAAATATTATTCAGTAAAAAAGTGCATACTAAGCCAAATGTCATTATTCATGAGGCAGAGTTTGGCTTTGCTGCTGGTCAATCTGCAGCCACACCCCCAGTTGGAGTAAGTATTCATGAATGATGCAACGATAATATAAATATCCTCTGAAAAAAATAAAAGCAGCTGCTGGAAAAGGGGATTCTGGTCTGCAGTTCAAAAGTCCTGCAAGTCCTTCACAATAAAAGCCCATCTCGAGAGCTGGAAGATAGTAGTCATTTCATTTCGAGGATGAAGGTTTAATTCAATTGTCAGAAACACTTTGTAGTTATGTTTGTGAAGTGAGAAGTTTTTATTGTCTTGGCAAGATGTATTTTCTAAGTTGTAAATGATGCATCCAGCAGACACAAAATGCATGCTAGCCTAGACAGTCCAGTGTGAACATGGGCTTTTCAGTGTAAAAGTGCACTTAGCGGCAAGACTAGTTCTAAAGAAATGTAGGATATTACATTCATTCTAGTGACATAAGGATGTCCTTTACAACAACAAAAAAAACAGTTTTTTTTTTTTTTTTTTTTTTTTGGCAAAGCAGCAACCTGGCCCATGTCCAACAGTTCAACAGAGTAGTGTTGTGTGCTACGTTAAGTGGAGTAAGGAATTCAACGAACTGCACATATAGACCAAACAACCTAAGAGACTTCACCAACATCCCACAGCCAACTTTACTGGACTACATTCTCCATAACGACTCCACCTGAAGGGCACAAACTATATGTTTGAAGATAGTAACACCCAGAGAGAAAGGATGTTTGATCAGGATATAAAAGAGGCAACTTAAAAAAAAAAAAAAAAAAAAAAGAAGAAAAAAACTTTCTTCTATAGAAAAGGTGGTCCAAGGAGCAATCTTCCATCTGTCTTCAACCATCTCTTGGACAAAAATTGGTTCGCCAAAAAAAGCTGGCACGGCTGATGAGGGCCATGACTTCCGTCCTCCCCCCAGCTAAGGACAAAAAGACCTTACAACCACCTAAAACCACATAGACTTTTTGTTAGCCTATTAATCTCCTATAACCATAGAATGAAGGTCAAGTCTTAAATGCCTTCTTGCTTGGAGCAAATAAACCACATCTTTCATCACTGTACTTTAAAACTGGGAAAGCCTTTTGGAGAAGACGTTAAAGGTCTTCAATAATAAATGATAAAGTTGACTCTTTATTTTATCTACTAAATCCATGGAATCAACCCAGGTGAAGAAGAACCTTCACCGCCTTGCTTCCAATCAAACAGTAAATCTGCTTTAATAAATGGAACTGTTGCACATTCAGCTTTCAGCTTTAAACAATTAAACAACTGAATCCAAAGAAAACGGTAACCAAAATTCTGCCTCACTGAATGTGTCAGGAGTGACAGGAAGTGTTTTTCCCAGCAGACTAACAATGAAGTTCTGGACTGAGTCCTCCTCCCTTGTTTGGCTGAGGCGTCAGTCATCTTGACACACACTTGTGCACACGCACGCACACACACAGACACACACACACAGACACCCGTGCTGAAAGCATAGCAGCCTGTGCTTGCAGGCTGCCCATGATGCAAATCAACCACAAACTGGATAAAGCAGTATTAAACAGTCACCATGGAAACCATGCAGGTTACTTCTCTTAATCAATGCATTATTTAACCGAAACAAACCAACCAGTAAAAATAAGCAGATTTAATAAGGTCATCCTAATTTGTAATGGGACTGTATCTGCAATAGTGATGTTGGTATTTTATATTCATTTTTTTATCCTCTAAACCATTAATGTCGGTGGGATACTGTAAACAAACCAGTTGGAAGTCACTACTGTTACTTTCTTGATCAGGTTTTTTTAGCAACTTTCAGCATCTATTTCGATGAATAACACAACTTTGAAGAACTATTTGAACAGACAGCTGGTCAAGCTTCCAATGGTCCTATAATGATGAAAGTGAAGGAAAATTTGATCAATACCAAGATGTGGAGTGAAGACAATGAAAAAGCAGTACCATGTTACCAAGAGGTGGTCTTGGGAATCCCATTCATCTCCTTCAAATATAATAACCACACCCCGATTAAATTGTGCATTTAATTACACAAGAATGTTAACGTGTTACCAGTTCTTCTGCACATTTTAGTCCAAATTAAGTGATCAAATGGATTTTTTGGATATTAACTAATCTATATACAATCCAGGGGAAGAGCTATGTGGGTGTAAAGAGGGCAGCTAAACCCCCCTCTAGCAAAAAGCCTTGCCTACCCTCAATGTTTGAGACAATATTAGTATCATTATTGACAAAGATTAAGAAATCATCAATACAAGCTTTTTAAATCATTGCAAAAAAGACAAAAACAATAGTTTAATGAGTTAAAAACTATAAGAATAATAAAACTGTAAGAAATACATATTTTGTGGCAGGGAGCAACATGGGAGATTTTCAAACATCGAGAACTTATTATTTAATTTTTTAATTCTCATAAATTTAGATGTTGCCATTTCATAACAGTCCTCAAGACTTTTGAATGTCTTGTTCATTTGACATTAAGACTGTCTGATTGCATTGTTGTTGTTTTTTTTTTTTGTTTCTAGGTAAGATCTTGACTTATTTCTATCTGTTTTTTAAATAGTTTTCTTTCCATCACAGAACTTAAAGATCTTGAAACAACCTTGAATCCATCACCACCCAAAGCAAGTTGTTGGGGAAAAAAAAAAAAAAACTTTTAGATCAAAAGCCTGGGCTTTAGAGAAAAGGAGAATTACAGACTTCAAAAATGAAAGTATATCAAACTGAGTAAAGCCTAGAAAAAGCCAGTAAGCTAAATGTAATTGTCACTTCAGCACAGGGTGTGAACGACATCCCGCCTTGACCCAACAACTAAAGAATCCGTTACTTGCACAAAGAAGCCCACTCTCATTCTGACGAAGCGGGACTCTCTGGGAGTAATGTCTTCTTCATTTCTCCACTGCATTTCACACTACCCAGTCACTGCACTACAGTCTGGGTACCTTCGAAAAGCATGAGTGGATGCTGTAACCGGGATTACAGACTACTTGACCGGCATTCCAGAGTTAGTAAGTCTGAGAGTCATGAAGGTGCCGTGAGCACCAACTGTGCCAAAAAACCATTTATTTGCCGACAAGCAATTCCCAATGGCCTCATCATTATTGGCAGACATTTAAAGCTATACAATTTTGGATCCTACAATTATGGTTAAAGACTGAAGTATGAATTTCCAAGCATTTTAAAGAGCATCCTGTGAAGAAGTGGATCAAAACACTGATCCTCAGTCGCCAGCCATTTTGCATGTTCCCTGTTTGAGCACACCTGCCAGTAATGACTGCCATTACAAGGCCTCTGCAGGTGTGCTAAAAAGAGGGGAGCATGGAAAAAATGCAGTCCATTTGGTGCTGATAACTGGAGTTTAAAAAACTCTGCTGATGTTGTTTGATCACTTGTGACCGAATGTTGGTAAAGCCCAGTGATGAAAGAAGTGGGTGTCTTTGTGGGGGCAATGTTAAGGCCCGTACACACCGGGACGAATTTCGCCGGCGATTTTCGCCGACGTTTAACGCCTCGTGACTAGACAAAGGGCACCAATGAGAGTGTGCACACCGACGCGAAAAAACGCGACGCGTTAAAGCGTCAAAAAAAAAAAACGCCTCGGGTTCGTTTTTTTTTTCCGACGCGTCGCGTCGAAATCTACTCGACCAATGAGAATGGCGCTTTTGCACACGTGTCTGGAGTTTCTGAAGTTACAGTAAAACACAACTTGGGGGCGCTCAAACACAAAACTGCCTTGCTGAGCACACATACCAGCGAAGAAGATAGACGTCAAGTAGCGTCTACACTGCCGCGAAGAAATAATGATGGACATTCTAAAATATCCCCGAACCAAGCACCAATTAGAGCAACTGGTGCTTGAAATATTCATGTTTTCTTTGTTTGATTCTGACAATCGCGTAAATACTTGCTCTCTTCTTCTGAGTGAAAAGCGACTTTGAGAAGCGTAAAGTTGCGCAGCGCCACCTTCTGTACAGGAGTATTTCTGTTTACATTAAGCGCCATCTAACGTCAGGGAATGAAATTGCATGTTCGCTCGACTCATCGTCAGCGAAAATCGCCTGGGTGTGAACACAAAAAACGTGGCGAAAAACGCTGGCGAATAACGCCTGGCGAATATTCGTCCCGGTGTGTACGGGCCTTTATTATGGGGGTAAAGGTAAATTTCCTCCCAAAAAAATAAGAATTACATACAGTTGTCTTCTAGGGTGACAATATAAGATATAGAGTCTCCAGGAAACTACAGAAGTTGCTAAAATAAAAAGGGAAAAAGGGTGATTTTGCAATGTTTTCAATGTTTTATAAGGCAACTACCGTATTTTCCACACAGTGCACTTTATATTCAGAGCGTGTTTTATAATGATTAATGTATAGGTTAGAAGTTAGTGTAGTCAGAGTAATGCTTGTTTCACCAATATCTATTGTTTCACCTTTTGCCAACAAGGTTGGGAGTTACAGGTATTGTAAATACGCTAAGGTGGCTAACATGTAAAGTTGGGAGTTAGCATACTCACTTTAATGTTTGTTTAAGCGGTATAAGTCTGTTTTTACGTGTTTCCAACAAGGTGCTGTGAATATTCTAAAGTGACTAACACTTTTAACATGGCTAACATGTAGCACATTACAAACAATTTCTAGGCTATGTCAGAATTAATTCACTACTCACTACATGGTGCACTATATAGTGCGTTTGCCATTTTGTAGTGCTGTCCAAATCCACAATTCCAAAATCAAGTGCCCTAGAAATCTCCCAGAGGTCTTTGCAAAGAACTGTGCATCGATGCTCACTAGATTGGCAAATATAGACCACAATGCATTGCATTTAAGCTGTTTTAACAAAAAAAGTGTGTTTAAAGGTTTTTTTTTCTTTTTTTTTTTCAGACCATCAATGTTTTTATTTTCAGAATACAGTGGATTCATAAATGATCGCCATAAAACGCTTGCACTGATAAGAATTTTACTTTGAGAAATCCGTGACGTCATGTTTGCCGTTTAAAAAAAAATAGTGAGAAGGGTGTCAGAATTGCTTTTAAAATCCAGGACACTAGATATTCCCACACTATATAGATTTTTAGTAGTTAGAGCCCTTCGCCGGTTACTCAGTTTGCAGCGGGGCTGACAGAGGAAGGCAGAAAGAAGGTGCTGCTCAGTGTAGCTAAACACGCATGTGCAGATTCAGAGGATGTTTATTCGCTGTTTAAATTTTTTTTTTTTTTTTTTTGGATGGCCTGCGATCTACCGTCACATCCTTCCAGTTGATTGCAATTGACATAATGAGCACTCCAGCTTTAGGGAACCAAATCAAGGACATACACACACAGAAAAGAAAAAAAATCAAAGTTTTGTGATATAGGCCTGATTACCACAGATTTAATGAAAAGAAAGGCTTTGGCTTTTGCTATATGGTAAGACTCAAATAGGTCCAATCAATCTCCTGTTCAGCTCGTCATCTCTTTTGCAGATGATTTCACTTGTAATTGTAGAAAAAGGACATTATAATGACCATAAATTAAGACGCAATCAGCAGCCCTCTGAGGCCCGTGTGTCAGTCACACAAAGTTTTCACTCTACGAGTAAAATGTGTTTGTTTTTTTTGACCTGTGGGTCCAAGGACAAATTCCTTCACACATATTTATGATTTATTTCCTGGGCTAAAAACTTCCCTTCTGCTAAAAAAAAAGAACTTTATTGGTTCAGATTTTATGAGACCTTATACTGTTGATTGGATGTTGTCTTTACAGTCTGCAGAACATTGTCAGTGTCATCGAGCTGATTTAGCAGAGCCCACTGCCAGCCCAGAAACCTGCACCTGTTTGGAAATTATTTGGACTCCGTCACTTATAACCCTAGTGACCCTGGGAAAATAAAGGAGCCACCTAAAATATACGTTTGCACGTGCACTCGACAATTTTGATCTCAGCACTTTTAGAAAAGCGTTCTTGTTTTCCACAAACAAAGTAACTCAAATCAGTCGACTTCACAAACTACCTGTGGTTCTTGTGCTTCAATGGAGAAAAACAGAACTAATTCACAGAAAAAGAAACGGTGCATTCTGAGAACTAAGCTGTTTTTTTTAATCACAGTGTTATTTCCTTCATTTTATTGATGAGTTGACTACAGACCATGTAGACGACACTGATGATGTAAATCTATCATTAACAAAGATAGATGAACCACCGCTCTGAGCATTATTTATTCATAGAATCCTTCATTTTCACTTACAGCGAGGCTGCATTTGCCTTCTTGCCAATTTGGCATATGATAACTGCAACTGATATTTCCAAGATAGCGCACATTAGTGTGGAAACAAAGCACTTAATTAGCTAAATTAGCTATTGATGGTAGACGATAATGACAGGCCTTGACGTGTCTTTCTGTGTTACAATGGCAAACCTCTTTGTGTGGAATTTTGCAGCAACTGTAAATCATAACATTACAAATCTAAATGTGAGAAGGCCAGGCCACAAAATTGTACAATGTCTCTATGGCAATAAACCAATTTAAAAGCTTAGGCTGGCTCAATATATTATCTCAGCACCATCACAGAAGGCTGGTGGAACTGATTGAAAAGAAATTATGGAAGGGGAGACAGAGAGAAGGAGGAAAAAAGAGGCACGTAGCATCTGCAGAGCCAGGCTGAGGACACTGCAGGGAAGATTGAATACAGGTTATCAAATCTGAACCCAAAATAAATCTCTTTCATCAAGCACTTCATCTCATTCTCTCTATGACCATTTTCTCGCTGCTGGCTGTATACTTGCGCCCAACCCCATCAAACCTGCAACGAAGCGCTGACTCAGTCACAGATCTGGTTTCAGACCCACTCGAACAGAATTCTGAAACCCGTTAGATGTGTTTAAAAATGCCACAATGTTTGTTTTGTTCTTAGTGATACCCATTTAAAGACCCTCTATGATCATCTTGTGAACTCTTTTCAAAGTGTTCCCAGAGGTTTTAATTGTGATGATGCAATTTTTAGCCAACATCTACAAACCTTTGTCGTTTCTAGGACATAGTTTCTGCAGAGCGGCAGCAGTTTATTAGAAATTTCCCTCTGAGGTGTGGGTGGGACTGTTGGTGCGGAGTAAGCCCACCCTCTGTCATCCATCTGCAAGTGGATGCAGTAGACTTGTGGATTGCCAATTGTAACCTTCTTAGTCACGACTGAAAGTTTTTTCCAACTCCATTTTTGGGTATGCTACTGATTCATAACTACTTGAATAAATAAACACTTAGAAATGCCTTTTTAATCTGAATATTCTTCAAATATGTCCTTCCTCATGTCTTAAAAAACACAAAAAAACACAATTTTTATTGGAGTGGGACATGAAATCTTAATTTATAAAAGTTGAAAACATTGTCTCCACATCCCATCTTTCAAGTATTATAACGCCATCCGAGAAATGGTAAATTGAGTACATTCATATAGCGCTTTACTGCCTTCTTAGAAGGCTCAAAGTGTTTTACAGTAACAGTCCTATTCACACATTTACAGACTGATGGTGGTTCCCTGCCAAACACAGCCCCAACCTATAACCACCAGGAGCAATGTAGGGTTCAGTGTCTTGCCCAAGGACAATTTCGAACCTGTAATATTCTGATCAGAGGTCGACCACTCTACCTCTGCACCATGGCCGCCCCCTTGACAACTCTTTTGAGTGCTGTTCAATTTGTATCCGTTACTTTTTAAGATCACCTAGTCCGTATCTAATAATAGTCATTTTACAACGGACTGTAATGAACAGGTAGAAAATATATGAGTTTAGTGTTTCCTGGTATGGGACAGCAATGGTGCAGAGGGAGAGCGGTCAACCTCTGATTGAAAGATCAATGCTTTAGTTCCCACCTTGTCTGCCCATTTATCGAAGTCAGAAATGTAATAAAGTCCTATACGGCATTTACCTTTCCTGGTTTCTGACTATTTTCTCTCATTTTACAACATAATCAAATATTTAAATCACTATCAAAAGCTTAAAAAATGTACCTGCATTACCTTTGTTTCTTGCTTATTGACAGCAAAATGAGTCACATGCTGCTATTTATCCTCACTTACATTCACTTCACTTTCAGACCTTGGAAGAACCCGATGTTGTTTAATTAATTCCTTGATCCAAATAATCCTTAGAATCCAAGAATTCAACTTTTTCCTGTTGATTCCGATTTTTATCCTCTGCATTTCCCTACACATTTGTAAAAACACATCCCCCGCGAAGGTGGTATTTAGAAAAATATAACCTGTATGGGTGAATCATTGTTCAAGGGAGCATCTGGTATTTTCATGTGCAAACCAACACAAAGGATGCCATTTCAGCGGTGTGATTCATCCGTGGGCTTTAGACAGGTTATTCTGTGCGGCAGACAGGTCATGGTCTCTCTGTGTGGGCTGTCAGAATTAAGACATGAACCTCCCAGTACCATTAACACATCCATAAGTGCCTGCTCTCAAACACACACACACACACACACTGTAAACATACACAGCCACACGTCATGGACACATGCACACAGAGGCGCAGCCCAGCAGGACTATCGTTACTTTGGTTGTTGCTGTGTGTTCTGACAGTTATTTTAATGAGATAACAAAAAAGGAGGGTGAGTCAGTGCAACCGTCATCCTCCACTTCCTTCTGCTTCTCTTTGGAGCCGGTGACAGTCAGAGGGGGTCGGCCTCAAAGAGAGGCAGAAAACAGAGGAGCAAAAGAATGGATGGAAGATAAAGAAGGAGGTAAAAAAAATACTGACAGCAGCGATGGAAGGAGAAGATCTACAGCGCTCTCTGAAAAAGTTAAAAAAATGGATGCCCTTTCACGTTAATCCTTTAACTAACATGAAACTGCTCTAGAGCTCTGAAGGGACAGGTTCCATCAAATTTTTAGGTTCTCATCTTTCTATAAAATCTGTAATTTTTTTTCCTAAAGTAACAGGATTGAGGAACTAAAACAAGTCCAAAAAGTCACGCGTGGCCAGCAGTCTACAACAGCAGGGAGGTTGATGTAAATACATCACTTTTCCACTGCAGATCCTGTCAACCTGCTTATTTCAATAGATAGAATCTTGTTAATATTTATGTTGTCACGATAGATGTTGTTTAAGAAACACTTTTAACTTAAATAGTTTTCAGTTTTAATGCCATGGGAGGTTTAGACCATATGCTTAAACTGCCTTTGGTGGCTCATCGTTTTAATTTGGTTCCTGTGTTTTCAGAGAAGCACAGAAATATGTTTTTTATTTTTTTTTTATTTCGTTTTTTAAGAACAGGCTTAAACTGTTACATACTTGTATGCTACATACTGTTACAAAATTATACTTCGTAATATGACATTAACCCATCGATGCCTTTTGATGCAAATTGGAATCAAACCACTTTGGGTCGAAAATAATCTTTTTTTTTTTGTTTTTTTTTAAGATGAGAGCCTCTTGTGTTGCACATATTTTATTTTAACAATAGGGGTTATGAATCTTCTGACAAACCAGATATATGTCTGAATAAACCCCTTTTGTAATCAAGGCCAAACATTATTCATTTTAATCATATTTGAAAATCTTTTGTGTTGGACCAGACGGAAAAGGAGAGGAGGGAAGAAGAGAGAGGGATATTAGAGAGAAGGGGACAGGAGGGTGATTATAGAAGAGGGGAGCGGTAAAACCATGAAGCAGGATAAAGCAACAAGTTGCTGGATGGTTATAATCATTACAGTCAGGTTCAGATGGAATACAGATCTAAAAGGGGCGGGGCCTGTCCACACACACCATAATTTTATAAACATACATGATAGCTCCAAAAATGTTCACATGTCAACATGCACACAATACAAATAATGTCCACACACGCATACCTATGTCTTTAAGTCAACTAGTGTGAAACATTTCATTCAATCACGCAAAGTTTTTGTGCAAAGGTGAGCTAACACCTGTGCTCAAGTGAGTGTTTATGTTCTTCTAAAATGGATGATGGAATGTAAAAAGAAGGAGGGAGAGTGCCCAGTCATCCCCACACCAAGACCCCCAACGCAGCAGCAGTGGCAGCCAGAGCCCCCCAACACCCGCACGGCAGCAGAAAGAGAACAACCGCCCCCCCAGGCCAGGGGCAGCAGGACCGCCACATAATGCTCATTCCTCACGAAAAACAACATCAAAGCAGTATTTTGATCCATTCTCACATTTCCTGGTATTCCTCTAAAAACCTGCTTTCTGAGAACCAGCCCCTCCCAATCCAGGAGAACAAATTGGTTCTCCCATTGGGACATCACAAAGTGAGGAACAGCCCCCAGCCTAACACACACACGCACTTTCTCTGCAGAGCTAGCGGTGATCGGCTAAAACAGTTTCCTTTTAAAACCGCGTTATGCACATCCATCTTTGCAACAGTTTGGATGTTGTTTGTTTTTATGGGCGAGACTCAGACACGCTGCAGAGGCCCGCTCTAGGATGACATCATGAAATGGGCGGCACCCACAAAGAAGAAAAGGCGGTGCCTCAGAGATCGAGTCGTCTTACTTCCGGATAAGAAAATTATTAGTCAAAATCATATCAATACATCATTAAAAAGAAAGTTTTTTAGTGTGCCAAAGGTAATATATTATCGTTCATAAATATATTGTTTACTCTGAAAGACTTGGAGGAAAAAAAGATATAACCCCTTCGATTTGGCATCTACATAAAAGCAAACACATAAATGTATATTTGTTTACAGCTGGAAATAAATTAAAGCATCAAGGGAAAATATACTTTTTTTAAAAGAATAACAGAAGAGCTTGTGGAAAACATTAGAGAGCACACAAAGTTGCAACTCTGAAGTTTTATGATTATTTATTGTTGTTTAAGGTTGAAATGTTTTTGAGTACTCTATATTTGGCTGGGTAAGTAGGTCAAACAATTTAACTGCCAACTGTTCACTTATTAAAATAAATATCCAACCGAAAGACTTTAACGTTCATATTTATTATACAAGTGAAAAAATTCCCAAGTCAACAATTTTTCTTTAATAAGACAGTTTAACAACCAACAGAGAGTTGGATCAGAGGAGCAGCCTGTTGACATTGCGTGGCTGCATTGGTAATAACACTGCATGATGGCAAACAGCAAGACACAATTCCATCTCAGCGATGGAAAATGAAGCTGTGTAATGACAACACAGATGTAATCTGTACACTGGCTGCCGAGGGAGAGGAGGAGCAACAAAGATGTGGGAGACAGTCATTTTGTTGCAGATCAAGAGAGATGAAAAACGTTGTTAATAACTCTGTTTGGATGGCACAGAAGAGTTGGGTGGTGTTGCTTTTTTTCTGTCAAAACAAACTGTCAAAACCAATTTTTTGTATTTTTGCTTGTCTAAAGGAAGGAAATGTTTTCGTCAGGAAGACAAAACCAAACCATATTTGACCAAATCTGCACTTTGGATAGAGTGTAGACTTGTTTTTATAAATAAAGCTCATTAATTTAATTAGTGTAAAAAATTATCTTTATGCAAATGCATTGACATAAATTCATTTTTGTCTGGGTAGAAAAATGACCATTGTGCCAAAGTAAAGGCTGAGTTTTTTTTTTTTTTTGTATTGCTTTTGATGAATTGTATTGTCTAGTAGCATATTGTGTCGCACAGCTTGAACCATTATCTGACTTTTTTTGTCAACCTATTATCTTTTGTCTTTGTTTCGATGCTGTCTCCACCTCCTTTTTCCTCTTCTTTTTGCTTCTTACTATCCTTTAAGCACAACTTTGTCACCTTGCTAAGATAAATGTAACCAGCTTATGAATTTCATTTATGTCTCTTATTATAAAAAACGAAATGGTCAAAGCCCCGTTTCTCTGTGTGTGCGTGCGTGCATGCGTGTGTGTGTGCGTGCATGCGTGTGTGTGTGTGTGTTTGTGCGTGTGTGTGTGCGCCAACGATAGGCTTTTTTTCTGAGCATGATAAAAGCTTAGGAGAAGAGAGCAATGATGGAGGACATATGATGGAGGACATATGAAGAAAAAATATGCAAAGAAAGTTATACTCAAATTGAATTTTTTGTATTTTTTTTAAACTATTGTGAAATTTAAAGCAGACTAAAAAAACGTTGTTGGAAAAAGAGCTTATTTGAGACGTAGAAAATATAGGCTCCAAGCTCCCTGCTCTGCTCCATTCTGATGCATCTACTTGCAGACTAAATCCATTTACGCCTTAGTTTCCATATCTGAGATGGTCTCTGGATCAAAACTGTATGGCGCTAATATTAGTTGTCATCTTTTCTTGCACTGGTAATGCTAGATTTTGGGGCGCAAGGGGCTGTAAGCTAGCAGGAGACAGTGTTAAACAGACAGGAAATGGGTATTATATTACTCTACGCCAGGGGTGTCAGCCTCCAGGCCTCCAGGGCTGGTCTCCTACTGGATTTTCCGAAGTTCTGCCTTATTTGTTAATAGTGGTGCTTGGAGAAAAAACATCTGCGCCACTATCAGTTTACTATTATCTGTTATTGTCAAAACTTAGAACACGCTACCCGTCACATACCACACACTGCAGCATGTGAGTATTGCTGTAATGACAATGTTTGGTTCTACGTAATCAGACAAGACCATCAGCAAAACCATGCAGCACCAGAAGTCGATTTAATGGTAAGAAATCATCACTTATTAGCAACAGCACAATGTCGTCCCTTTCACACACTGAGGCTTAACATCTTTTAAGTTTCTTTATTCTGGTTACTGCAGGTCATAACCAACGCCGTACAAATTATTCAGCAACTCCTGAATCTCTCCCCCTGAGAGCGCTCCCCCCAACATTTTATTCCCCTGGTCCCGCACCAGCCCTCCTATTTCCCTTATTCGGCCCATAGCTGAACCCCATTGGTCCAAACTCCCCAACGACAGACTGAGCGACAGAACTGAGGACCAACCAGCATCTCTGCTTGCTGCGTTCAATCAACTCCGGAACTTTGAACGCGACCCAACAGCCACCCAGTTCATTTCAGTCTGCTACAATAACAATCTTATTAAAAAGAATCCACAGACTTGTTGTGCTTTAAAAGTGTTGAAATGACATAAAATGCACACATTCACTTGTAATTTTAGTTTTAAACATATTGTATGGCTTTCACGAAAGTAAATTTAAAAATATGCGGTGTTCATGGCTCTCTCGGCCAAAAAGGTTCCCGACCCCTGTCGTAGAAATTGACACATTTTTTTTTAGGCTAAAAACGGCAGAACCATAATTAAAAGACCACTGTGAACCCTTTTACAACAGCTTAAAAAAAGATCAAAGTGGGACTTTAAAGGTCTAAGACAATTTCATCTCAATTAAACCTCTTATATATCTCTTTTAAAATCCCAAAGTCCTTTACCTAATCATCTACATGTTCATGTATGCATGCTTAGGTGGTTAAAGTTTAGTGTTATCATTGACAGTCTTGATTGATTTTTGCCATTTTCAGTGTGAACATTTTTTAACCCTAATTCATTAGATTGAGAACGGGACAATGCATATTAAAATTAAAAACTTAGTATTCTATTGCAGAAAGTTGAGCCCTGGAATGACAATACATTTTGTAAGAAAGACGTCCTCCTAACAGATTGATTTCAGTCGTGGGGGGGGCTGAACCACGTAGGACCTAATAGACGAGACAAGCTGATTTAAACTGTTGAAGATGTTCACAGCTCAGGACTTTGCATTTGTGAGGAATCTGACAGTGCTGGTAAAAAAAAAACAAGGTCCAGGTCCTCAGAGTTCTTTTGTATCAAGATTCAAAAGGTCTAAGAACAGAGGAACCAGCAAATGACCAAATAGTGATACAATAGTTTATGTGGGATAAGATCAATGAGTAGAAATCCACGTTTGCCGCTTTATCTGCCAATGATGCTCTTATGTGTTCATAATTATTTAAATCATAATTTACAGTTAAAAAAATGTATTGTGATTTTTAAAAGAAAGTTTTGAATTCGGTATCACACCACTATTCTTCTTTCTCCTTCGGCTTTTCCCATTAGGGGTTGCCACAGCGAAGAAGTCGCATGGTAAACTTGGCAATGTTTTACGCCGGATGCCCTTCCTGACTCAACCTTCTCAAAGCAACCAGGCTTGGGACCGGCACAGAAGTAGAGAAGGGAACAGAGAGCAGCCCGGATTTGAACCCTTGTTTCACAGACGGAAGGCGCCGCAAACCAGCACGAGCTAAACCGGCTCCCAGTATCACACCACTATTGAAATTGAGAATATTTTGTACTAGGACGATGTAATGCACTTCAGAGAAGCTCCAATGCAACTGAATATCGGTCATCATTGATTTTTTGTTCTTGAAAATCAGAACAAGTTATTCAATTATTGAATGTTCCAATCTCTGCCAAAATGTAATTATATAAAAGTTTCTGTCCGCAAAAACAAAAACCTGGAAGACCATTGCTTTTGTTTATAAATTGCTGATATATTAAAGGGATCAAAAGCATCCTCTAATCTCAGACTGGCTTTGCAATCAATCTTTTTTCTGGGAACTATTCCATTGTGTGAAATCGATAAAAACCTCACATAGTCGCACACACACATAAAAGCCTACACTGCAAAACTCCACACCTGGTTAGAATACAATGACAGTTGGTCACAGATGTGACCATCTGGCATTCACTCTTGCTGTGTGTGTGTGTGTGTGTGTATGCGTGTGTGTCCTAAACTGACAGTGAATCCCAGGACAGAGTTGTTTTGCTGCATGTTTGCAGTTTGAAAGCACATTCACAACTGGGGCTTGGATTAGGAAACAGAAGGATTTGACATGAAAAGGGTCAAGTTTGTGAGGTGGCATCGTCATCAGAAAGAAGCGATAAAGCGCGCCGAGACTGAGATAAGAGAGAAAGCAAAGGCATAGAGCCTCCTTCCTGCTTGGAAAACGTCACTCGTGTTTTATAGGTTCTGCTTCCCCCAAAATATTCTATGTTAAAGAGATAACAGACCTAAAGAATTTGCATAGTTAAACCCAATTTACATGGTATTATGCATACCAAGGGATCTCTGATCACTTGCCCCAATTACAGACTTCATCAATGTTATACGTCTTGTCTTAAATTTACTGCTTACAATTTTCTTTGTATCAACTAAAAAATAATGTATGATAAAATGTATGGCCTTTAGATTCCAATTTGACTTTGGGGGATAAATGTTAGAAACTATATGACTGTCTTGGATAACAGGTCTACACTACAACATGTGGATACTGAGGATGGGACATGTTTCAGAACTACATTTGCTTTGGTGATTGACAGCAAATGCTTTCGAATGTGTCTCCTTAAAATCGTATTAGGACTACTCTGGTGACATGGGAGTTGGCAACCGTTCAATTTTTTTACATGCTGTGCTGCATATCCATTAGCAATTTAAACTCATTCATTCATTCATTCAAACCATTTTTTTCTATTTCTACCTGGGTTGATTGTTGTGTGAGATTCTGTTCAGATTTTTTTTAGATTGCATTTTTCAGAATAGCCTGTGAGTGGGAAGCCTTAGAACACGTTCTGTTTTGTTGACAGATGATCCAGTCTTTTTAGTTTTTTTAGCTAGATCTTGAGCTTTTCAGTTGACCGGTTTGATTTTGACTCTGTAGTGACTGGGAGGAGAACTAACACCTCCAACTCGGAGGCCAAACGAAGATAGAATGCCCCATCTGAAGGGAAGAATGAAGCATGGGATTTACAGATAAATTGGTGCAATGTCCACATCTCATTGCTATAATATTACATTACCCCTTGTGCTATGTTGTGGGGTCCAGATGACCCAACTCTGACGTGCCTTGGAGGCACTTTAATGTTGGGAATGGGGTCATCTGGACCCCACAAGACAGCGCACTGAACCTTTTTTCTTCAATGATTTGCGATCTTCACTGGTGTCCATGCATTACATGAAATCCTCTCCACCTCTATCCACCCATGTCATGATAGGGATGACACGTCAATGTAAGGGCGGGGTCATCTGGACCCCACAAGATAGCACAAGGACTATGTGGACTTTATGGTTGGATTTAACATTTCTATCTTATAACTGTAAGATTTGGATATTGAGTGAACAGATGGAATCCCACTTATAGGCATCTGCAATAGGCTTTCATTATAAAGTGACTTCCCTATAGATGGATTTAAACTTTAGTCATCCAGAGGGAACTTGGAGCCACTACTTCCATCAAGAACAGCCATCTTAAGTGGTTTGGCCATGGTGTAACGAGCATGAGGTAGTTCTGGCACATCCAGCCTGGAAGGGCCCTGTGGGAGACTCCGGACAAACTGGAGAGATTGCTTCTGGCTAACCTCATTTAACCTCAGAATCATAGAATAGGCAAAAGATACTGGAAAGATGAATGAATTGATTCCTTAATGCTGTAGCAACAGGGTAGATTTAAAAAAAAGGGCCTAGTTCCCCTTCAGATTCACTTCCTGTGAACACTTTTCATGCTTTTGTCCACTAGTTCCTTTACAGAAATCTGCATTAAAAAGGTTTGTTGATAGGGACCAACTAGTTGAGCCAGTCCCTATCAATTAGACCAGTGTTTCCTAACCCTGGTCCTCGGGGAACACTGTCCTGCATTTCTTTTTTTTTTAAATCAAACCCTCCTCAAACACACCTGCCTTTGATGACTGTCATTGTCAGGCTTCTGTGGAGCCTGATGATGAGCTGAATCAGGTGAACACAAGCAGGGCAACATGGAAAACATGCAGGACAGCGCATAGTTCTGAACCCAAACCAACCTTGCCCAGAGGACTAGGATTGGGAAACACTGACTTAGACAGCTAAACTGTGTTGTAACCCCTGGCTTATCAACAAACACAAAATTCCATTGTTTCCAACCTGATTTGAGGTTTGGGTTGAAAAAAAAAAAACTGTGAAAACACGTATGTGTAATGAGTGACTACATCCCTTTAAGTCGTTTTCGGAGTTACTGATTTGCATTTGGATTTAGTCTATGGATAAAGAATAAGAATCGTGAACATTTGCTAAAGCAAACCAGAGATAAAGTCCATCCTCTTTGTACACAAAGAAACACTGGAGCTGGCATAATTCTTCTGTTTATTCAAAGTTTAGAGAGCAAAGCTTTCCAAATGAAAAACTAAATATATCTTTATTGAAATGATTTGTTTACCAAAATCCAGGTTAGAGGTCTTTAACTGAAGCTTAGAGGTCTTTTTATTTATTTATATACACATATATTCAACTCAACTTGCTTGAATTTAATTGTAATATAGACAGTAAAATGATATTGTATGTATATCAATTTGTATTATGCTTGTAAAATATGCAGTAATACTATTTATTGTGTTTTTTTCATTGTGCAACATATTTATATGAAAAAAAAAAAAACATTTGCCACAACGCTTTATAATAGGTCTCACTAATACTGTTTCCTCAGTGTCACATCATTGTTATTAATAACTTGTATAACTAGATTTTTCTGTGTAATATTTATGTATTAATAGGTTTATGTAAGCATGTCTTTATGTGTTTTTTCTTTATTTATTTTTTAGGGTGAGGGGGGGTTAAATGGATTCATTTTTTTTTAAATTGCAGATAATCTGTATAAAAACTTTTATTCCTGTATGAAAAAAAATGATTTCATTAGAACTGAACAAGGTGTTGAAAAATGAATCTTTAATCACTTTTCACACTTAATTTAAATTCTGTTTATTAAATGATCTTGTCTTTGAATTAAAGTCCTGCTTTAATTATTTTACAAAGTGAAGATCAGCAAAAGCAGAAAAGTATCGCAATAAAACAGCCAGGAGAACTTAAAATGCACAGAATCCAAATTAGCACCTAACATTACTCGAACCAGTGATATGTGTATAAAGAAGATTGTGGAAGAATGAGAGAAAATACTGCTGCTCAATCCTCTGAGAAGCCAATAAAGTCTAGTTTCCAAAATAAGATAAAAATTGATAAAAAATAAATTTGGGAGATGGGGCATGTAGTTTTTATTGTTTTTAAATGTGTATGTCTTTATAACAGAATTAAAGTAATTTTTGCCCTTCAGCAGGTGTTTTAAAGAAAGACTTCGTAAATTAGGAATCATCAAAAAAGCGATTTGTCATGACAGGACAGAAAAAAAAAATGATGCTGGTTTTAACTTGAGGGAGGTACTCTTTATGATGAGACTGAGGATGAGGAAAGGAGTTCAGAGGGCAAAAGCCATAAAGAACAATGACCAGCACAGCAAGTATAAAAATGATGGAGGTGAGAGACAAAAAGCAGAGAGCGGAACAAATCAGACATGCAGTCAGGGGGAGAAGGTGTGTACCTTTAAACTGGCTAAAGAGGACCAATAAGCAACAAAGCGGCCGCAAGATCACGTTTGAGAGTTTTGCAGGCCTAACCCAGTTAACTATAGCAACTCCAAGAACATTTAAGACTGTTTAGTTGTTTAATTTAAACGTAAAAAAGTAGTGATCTTTACCAGACTAGATGTCTGAGATTATAAACACATTTTTTTTTTATGCTTATTTTCAGTTTCATGTTGTTAATGTGTTTTATTTTTAATACAGTTTGTTTTATATTTCTTTATTTTTGGTTATAATGGTGAACTGTTAATCTTTGTTACATAGATACTACTCCTACTAATACTACTACTACTACTACCAATAATAATAATAATAACAATAGTACATAACGTGCGGGAGAAACCTCATGTCGTCTGTTAATATGCTATAAATATTAAAGATAGTAAACAATTAAGCCTACATGTCTGTTATACTCTTTTCAATTGACACACAGAACTTTTTTTTTACATTAACACAAGTAGTTCCTTTTTGGTAAATAGTTACCTTTATTGCTATTACTATCTTATTAACATGTCTGCTTATCAGCTGTTTCCATCCCCAATGTTGATCTACATTGGGCGGAGTTGTTTTTTTAATAATTTACTTTTTTTTTGTAATTTTTAATCTGGTGTACAGCACTTTGTGCTACAGTGTATGAAATATGGATTATAAATGTAGATTGATTTGATTTTAAAGACTCACTCTTTGGATGTAGTAGTAAAAAATACTTTTTTTTTAGGAATATTCACCAACACTGGTAAAGACAAGAGTTTTCATTTTAGTGAAGTTTTAGTATCCAGTAAGACCAACATGAGCGCAACTGCTGTTCTTTGTTTCAGTCTCTCCTGCCAGATAATTTGAACTCACAAGCCCTTGACTTTGAAAAGGCAGTGCAATAATTTAGAACTGCATGTAATGTTCTGCAGAACTGGCCTTCTGAAAAATAAAATCATCAGTTAAGGACTCAAACTTGTAAAGAAGGATCTGAACTAACAGAAAGGCCATTAATATCAAGTTTGGAGGTGAAGTGTTGAGAAAGAGCTCATGGCAATGGTTGCAGTGCTGCAAGAAGTAACAAGTTGGCAGGGAACCGGATACAAGAAGGTGCCATGCCAGCAATCGACATATTTTGCCAGTTTTTTTTTCTCCACCAAGAAAACTTCAGTTTGAACTGGATTAGCCACTTTTAAAGATTACTGTCGACAGTGTTCTCTCGGGAATTACTTAACCAAATTTACAGGTTACTAATCAACTTTTCAAAAGAACAAGACCATTACTGCTTGATGCCGGATGGATGGATGGATGGATGGATGGATGGATGGATGGATGGATGGATGGATGGATGGATGGATGGATGGATGGATGGATGGTACACAACTCTTGTGCATCTATTAAAATAATAATAATAATAATAATAATAATAATAATAATAATAATAATAATAATAATAATAATAATAATAATAATTGATACTTTATCCACAATGGGGAAATTCTTCACACAGGGGGCGACAGCTGGCTGGGGAGAGCAGGGATCAATCCGCCAACCCTTCAGTTGTTGGACGACCGGCTCTACTGCCTGAGCTAAACTGCCGAGAACAGCTCCAGTAATATACCATTGTAAGCCATTAATTTGTTACTTTCGGCTTATGTTAGTGTGAGTCATGCACTAATGCAGAAGTAATTCAGAGTGAGGGAAATTTTAATAAAGTGTTTTGACTTAAAAAAAAAAGCAATACATCCTGCTCAAAGTACACTGGATCCTCTGTGCTCAGGCTGGCATATTTAAATGAGGGTGTGTGGGTGTGAAGTTTGAGTGAAATGTCACTGGATGTTACCACTGAACTGTAAAGTAACAAGCTCTTCACTAATTGGCTGAGGTTCTCAGTAGCTTGAAAAATAGAGCGCTCCTGTTTTGCTTCTCCCCTTTAGAGATACTTGAACGAAAATGGAGAAATACATCACAATAGAGTCTTTGCCTTAACTCGCTAGAGAAGCAAAAAAATAAATAAATAAATAACATGTTCAGAGAGGAGAGGCACCCACTACGAAAGCAAACTAATAAAAAAGATGAAGTGTGTTGTGCTGCCGGTGGATTTGTTAGCTGGATGGATGCTGGATTTATGTAGAAGACAAAGCCAGCCTCACACTCTCTTAACATACATCTTTAGATGTAACTTTCAAGTCTTCTCTGGAGAGCTCTAGTCTTTTTTTTCTCACTTCAAATTTTTCTTTTACTCCCATTTCTTGCCCATGAGATTGTTACATTACCAACAGGCAAACCAATTTTATTATTGAACAATAAACAGTCCATTTATTTAAGAAAAAGGCAAGTAATTGTGACACCACACATATACTCCAGGTCAACGTGCTCATGTGAAATCAGTTGACTGTGATGTCTAACCCATTTCTGTATCTGATTCATTTTGGAAAGAAAATACTCCTTGCCATATCTGGTTAGTAAAAAAAGATATTGAAAAAATGTGGAAAACTTGTAAGAAACCTTTTGGAGTACAAGTAAGCAGCTTTGGTAAATGCTGCCATCTAGCACAGTAGGACAGTAGCTCCTCCCATTTAGAAGTCATTAAGGAGAAATGTTTTTGACCATTTCCCCACCAAAACCGCTTCACTTACCTCTTAATTCTTATTTACTTTTAGCTTCCCCCCTTATTCCTAAGCGATAGATACATAAACCCTATACATAAAAAGGTGGAATATGAAAGGATGTTTTGTGTGTACGTACAGTACGTGCGTGTGCGTTTGTTTGTTGTCACCATGGAACAATAACGAGACAAAGAGCATTTATGTACAGTAGATTTGCTTGTCTCCTCTGCAGAGATCACTTGTGAAAGATTTGACCACTCAGTGAACCAGTATCACACCCCACTGCATGCACACACACTCACACAAATGACGATGGACCCACATGTGCACAAACTCACACAAATGACGATGGACCCACATGTACACAAAGTGCGTACTCCACTTCCTTCAGTGTTACTGGACCTTCAGCAGTGATGAAAAGGAGTTGGAAATAGCTGTCCCACTTTGACTTGAAACCCTCAATTAACATGGAAAAGCCTTTGGGGCCCCCCTCCTCGCTTCGACATGACTGATGAGTCATAAATAAAAAGGTGCAGTTTTGGTTGAGTGCTCAAACGTAATGTGACCACCACAAGTTCAACAGTTTTCTTACTAGCTGAGTAAATGTTTAGCATTTGTTTGTAAAGTACGTTTCACAGACAGACTGAAAAATATGCCGTTTGTCACCTAATCATTGAAAACCATCTTGTCAAAAGAACCTAAGAAAAATACTTTAAATAAACAATTGTGTTGTAAAGTCAAGTATAGCTAATTTAAGATTACCTTTTTTTTTTTTTAATTTTACATCAAGTTTAGACATTGCAAGTTACAACGATGACTTTTATCGCTGGTATTCTGTGGTATGAAATCCTCTTCCTTACCCTACTGTTACTAAAAACAAATTAATCTTCTGAAACTACATTTGCTCAGCTAATTCCCACCTGCAGCATGTTCAGTAATGACTCTTTAGAGCCGTGCTCTCTAACTCTAGACTTTCAGACCCGCCATGCTGTTAGTTTTTCATTTTTTGCTTAACTCACAAATCCATGAATATTGCCTTAAAAAGTAAATGTTACCTGCTGTATGTAACGTTCCATAAAAGTCTGTATCTTCCTTTATCAAACAACTGCTGTTGCCGCTTTTTAAAAAAAAACAGTTTGAAATTCTCTTCAGACTCTCCGAGACTCTTCAGTCATGAACGGAGCTTAAAGTATTGTTGTGTACCACAACAGGCATTGGGTTTGAAGTGGAGATAAATTTCGACAAAAAAAAAGAAAATAAAGAAGAGTCTACTTAACAGAAAGTTTGCAAGCACTGACTTAGAAATAAAACCATCAGAATCAGAGTATTAAACCAGACAATATAAAACAATTAGATCACCACATTTGCTATGATTGCACAAATACAAACCAACAAAGACATTGAATAACCTTCATTATCATTCAGGAGCAGTTTTTTCTTTTCTAGAACTGACACCAGTACTGCAATAAAACCTTTTTGAGATTCAGACATCTTAAAACTAATATATATGAAAAAAAAAAACGTATTACTTGACTCACACTGCAAACAGAAATGAGACAAACTACAATGTTTGAAAATAAGAGAGGCAGGAATTTCTGATTCATGCCTGTCCATCCAAGCAACCACTTTCAATTAAAAGTTGATTCACTAAATGCGCGTATTTGCACGTTTTGCTTTTAAAACTCTCGGCTTCATTTATCACTATGCAAGTTTCTACAACCGTTTTTGAGTTCTGCTTACAAAACGCATGGCCATTGAACACACAGAAAGTTAAACCAGTTGAACCTTGATCAGTCAGGAACTCTGACTTGGTAGTGACGCATGGATGTGGCAGTTTTTTGAAAATTGAATAAGAATACGAAATGAAGAATTGTGCCAGGCTGGAATTATATGACACTAAGCCTTTCATATTTCAGAATAGAGCAGTGACAGAAAACGCCTGAAGCAAGATTCACGAGATTTCCACCACTTCGATGTTTCGCCTCTTCTAACCATGAGTACATGCGCTTGCATCGGGTAACTACAGTCCAGAGATTACACCACATGCTAAAAGTGCGCCCAAGAATCTGCATGCAGTTTGTTTTTTTAAGTGCAACACCGGCCTGGTTTGAATGTAGCATTACACAAAAGACTACGAGACACAAAGCCACATAGGCAATAAAAATTTATGGCATCAAAAACAGCAGCAAAAGGAAAAGAAAAAAAACAGTAGGAAGGTCAACAAACAATGAAGTCAACTGAAGAAAAACATGGTTCACAGCAAAACAAGAAACCCAACAGGAAATGGGAAAGATATATGTAACTGCAAAATGTAAACCAAAGCCAAAATTGGGAAATCTCACGTGATTACTAGTAATGGCTTTGTTTGAGTCCACAAGTTCTAATGGTTGCATCTCTGTGTTCTTTGGTCAGGTAGAACCAGACTGCCTCCTTCTGGCCATGGGCTCCTCATGAGAGTACAATGCATTGTAATTTCCCCGCTAATGAACCAATAAGAGGATTAAAGAAGCACAGCAAAGCTTATTTCAACAAAGCCTGGCCAGACATGTATGATCAGCCCCATAGCAAACACAAAACACATGTGCAGGGGATCATCCTGATGTGGAAAGAGTAGTTTGAAAAACTTTCTCTGACTCAGACTGCTGTCCATCATCCAACTGGGTCAAAGTGTTGGAGAACATGACAGGATCTGTATATATTTAGAAGTGAACGTTTTTGTGTTACACGCAGGGAGGATCTGCTTGTTGCCATAGCAGCTCGACATGCTTCACTTAGACAAACTTGCTCTCCAAACAGAGAATGAATAATTCTCTTTGAGCCTCCTCCGCTTCCCCTCTTTTGCTCCTGCTTGTCCTTCTCGTCTTCCCCTTTCTTCCTTCTCGTTCTCCTCCACCCTGCTAGATCTCCTGAGGGGCTTTTTTTCCTCCGTTTTTTTTCTTTTAATATGTATCTTTTTAGGAGGTGCAGCAGCCTTGAGATGCTCTTCCTCAGGGCTCAGATGATTTTATGATCCACTGTCAACTTGTGGAAAGAGAGAAAGAGAACACAGAGTCACGGTAAACATGTTTTCCTCCCTACTAGCGTAATCTGAAGGGGGTGGAGGACAGAAAATGAGAACACAGCAGGGTGCTGTTTTCATAATCATGTGCTGTGAAAATCAGAACAACAAAAAAAACAACCCCATGAGACAAAAGGGGAGGCCCTGGTCAGAATCACTTAGTCAGCCAACTAAGGGAAGTTAAAAGCTAAGGATACAAGCAGGTTTAACATCAATCATCCATTTTCTTAACCCTCATTTTATGTTTACACAACATGCGTTCAAGCAACCACCTCCAATGATAAAGCGTGAATGCTTCCATGTTTAAAACTTTTGCGTTTACGCGTCACTATACAAGTTTTAATGTCCGATTTTGGGTCTATATTTACAAAACCATTGAGCGTGAGTTGAAAGATAAATCTATTGAACTTTGACCTTTCAGGATTATGTTCCTTCTTTCAGCACATGTTCTCCATGCAGGAGGCTCAACAATTTGAAAATTGGTCATAGAAATTTAATAATTGTGGTTTGTGCCCGGCCTGATTATATCTTTTATATGTCGGAACAGAACTGTAAAAGAAAATTCCTTGAGCAAAATTTGAACAAAGACTTCACAAATTTTGTATGGAGTCTCTTCTTTATGTGAGTACATGTGCTACACGTATGCTTAAAGCACATTCAAGAATTTGCAACAGGTTAGCATTATATTCTTCCTCGTGTTCATGAGTATTGCCAGACCATTGAAGGACTCAGATAAAACACCAGTCCAACAAACTTCCTTTTACCATCAACTTAGAGATATTCTCTAAAATAGATAGTTAGATGTTTTTAGAAAAATAGATCAAAGCTGAAAATCTCACATCACTAATGAGATGTGCTTCAAATCGTAACACTTTAAATCTAAATGATGGGAATATTCCACTACAAAGCCTTCCGATCTATCCAATTCCAGATGCAATGGAAAAATGCTTGATGCATCTTTTGGAAAGCAGGTGGAAATATTATTGCAAAAACTATGAAAATTTGCAAAATAAATAGAAGAAAAGTAAAATCTGAGTGAAGCATGACATGGGACAGAAACTGTGCAGAAAAAAAAAAAGTTTTCTGGAAAACAAAATTATAATAATTTACATGACAGCTGCCACGATTTTTTTCTTTTTATTTATTGTAAATGAAAATGCATTCCACTCGTATCCATTAAAACAGAAGTAGCCAATCTGTCAATCTAAAGGCCAATGTAGCCGTCATAAAACATGTAAATTCATATTTCAATGCATTCAAACATCAAACATTTCCCCCACCCAGAGTCTCCTGCATCATCTGTAATGGAAAGTTCCCATTTGAGTTATTAAGAAGGCACAGTGACATTTTGGAAGTTGTAGACACCTATTGTCATTTCCCGTAAGTAATTTCTCGCCATAAGCTTTTGTTCAGGCTTATTGCTCAGCCCTGCAATTCAATAAGTCAGTCTTGAGGCTGCAGAGAAAGCCCACCAGTGAAAGCAGAACACTGGAACGCACATCCAATGAATCAAAACCATAGACTCATACAAGAGATGGATGCATCCATCAGGTGTGAAAACTGAAGCCAAAATGATGAAGTGTAATTCGACGGAAGTTTGCTGCTGGCTGGAGGAAATAAGAATAAAACGTTCCAGTAAAACATTTCCAAAAGCAATGAGCGTTTATTGTGATTATTTAGTGTTGAAATTTTTTTGGATAGTGTGCACAGCTTAATGTGTAGTTACTGTGCATCTACAGCAACATTTAATTGTATTTTTTAAATATTGCTTTCTTATCTAGACACAATAAAAGATCACCTTTCTTTATTAGTTTCCATAAACAAAGACATTAAGGATATTACAAACAAATTATGTTTTGGAAACGTATGGTGTTACACTCCAATCAGAAAATGAAGTCAAAACACCAGCCAATGTTTCCTGAGCCTTTGATTGGCCTCCTCAACTGTGTCAGTGAGCTTTGCAATCATGTAGAAGTCCCAAACTCATCAACACACTTCAGAAGGAGGGCGAGCCACAATAGCTCTCGTTATGCTAAACTGTTCAGGGATGATGAAGAAAATAGGGATTCCAAAATGTTATGTTATTCATGGTAAAATCATGAGAGACCTTTTAGCGTATCAGAACTTCAGTCCTGTTTGATTTTTACGTTAAAAATGGTGGTGCGTCATGTTGTTATGGTTACAGCTCCAGCCTGCAAACTGAACATGCTTTGCTCTCGCTAATATTTTTCTATGTGGTAATTTTTTTAATTGTTTCATTAGAAAAAAAAAAAAAGAAAAACTTGGCGGTGGTCTTTTTTTTTTTTTTTTTAGAGAAAAATGCAAAAAAAAAGATAAAATAGTTTAATAAAAAACTCAAACGTTTCTCTCAAGTTAGTTTTGTTCACTTTATGAACATCATTTCATACACAAATTATGTATAAAAAGTATTTTAAAAAAAAGCCTAATTATAGCATTTTCCGTACTATATTATCGGGTGCACCAATGATGATGTATTTTTGATTTTGTCGTCCATAAGGCCCATTTAACATGACAGGAGAGTCAGAGACAAGTCTGTCGGTCGGTAAGATGTTATTAACCGTGTTCACAGTAACTCTAGTAACACGGTACACGTTAGCCATATTAGCATATTCTCAATACTTGTAACTCCCAACCTATCTTGCAACTTGTGAACAAACAGACTGATATCACTAAAACAAACATTACTGTGACTGTGCTAACTTCCAACCTTGTCTATGGCATGTCAAAACAAAAAATAATTTAAAAAAACTAATTCCGACACCACCACACATTAGCTTTGTTAGCATATCTACAATAACACCCAAACTTTTTAGCAGCAGAATGAAGCTCCAAGTTATAGGACGCACTTTTTGAAAAAAATAAAACAAAAAAGACACATATAGCTTTTAAGTGAAGAGAACACGTTAACTAGCTGGGCATACGTTCATAAGGCTGAAGGAATCACCTTGAATTTCAAAAATAAAACCCCATTTGGACATGGTGCTTCATGTTTGATGTTTGGACGAGCTACTTTTGTGAAATATGTACAGTGGAATATGAAGTTTTGACTTTACTGCATGGCAACTGTTGCCGTTTACAGTGGGATTGGTAGTATGAGTGATGCAATCCATGCAAACTCCTGCAGCATTAATAACAGGCATGTGAAATTATCTTTAAGGCCAGCTAAAATTGTATGGAGGGCTGGATTTGGCCCCCAGGCTTGGAGTCTGACATAAGCTGTATAAAAATGACCTCATTCACATCATCATCTCTCACATTAATACTGCACATCCTGTCAAGAAGCTCCTTGCTGTCATTATATTGTGAACAGTCACAGCTGAGAGCAGTGCTAGTTAATGCTTTGAACAGGCTCCGCATATGTGGCTGCTCACGGTTAAAAGATCGGGTTCAGGGTAGGACACTGATTTGAGAGGATTCCTGCAGCAGATTTCACTCCTCTAGACAAATGACTGTTTAGCACATAAACAGTGTCCTGCAGCAACTGACTTTGTTTTTTTTTTTGCATCAACTGTCATTGCTACAAAGTCACTATCAAAGAGGGTGCTGCTCAGAGGACAACACTTCACCATGAGGGCAATTCTGAAATACTACAAGATGTAATCACAGCATCTGTGAAGAGTCCTCTTCCTGGGGGCCAGCAACAAATGCAGACCCCCACCACCACTCTTCAAACACACACATTTACACTCACACTTCAAAATCTGACCGAGTGTCTTTCATACTCAAGCATGACGGGGCTTTTTCAGAGCTTGTCTGCATGCACCCTGTATTGTCACACTCATGTTTTGCTTCTATTGAGCTTTATAAGATGCAGATTGTTCTGTCAGACTCTGTAAGTTCGACGACACCTGACAGACAACTGCAGATGTGTTGGATGAGTTGTGTAAGGCAAAGGAAAAACAATTTTACTTTAATTACAGGCGTACTTTGATAAAAAACAAAACAAAAAAAACAACAACAGCACAATTTGAATCAACACAATTCTCAGAAAGATTGCTAATAAAAAAAACACTTTCATTAGTTGAAGATTTCATTATTTCCATCTTGTCTGTTCAGACAGGATAAACTGAGACAGAAAGGCTTTAACATTGCATCAATTCCCCAGGATGGCGGTTTCTATAGCAACAAAGCCAAAGATAAATATGACCTTGGCACTAAAGATTGCAAAATGTCCTGTATAACAGATCTGGATATTCGTTTGTGACCTCACCAGCATTACTGGTTATGCAAAAACAATGCTGTAAAATATGCAAAACCCCCAAAAAGCGAGAATTATTCATTTGAAGCTTGACACCACAACATGCACTTCATACAGAGAACAAAACGTCTGAAGTGCGACTGCAAAATTCATCCAGACGAAAGAAAGGACATAAGGGCAATTGCAAGTGCCTGCCAGGGCCTCCGCTTCGGCCTGTTGGTTGAGTTTTAGGGCGAAGAGTGCAAAAATATTCCAAAGGAACACCTTTTAACAAACTTGTAAAGCCTCCAGCTAATTAAACTAAAACATTTACATCAACAAAGCTTTCCCAGCATCAATCAACTGAAAGATCAATGAGGGAAATGAGGCGGATGTGTTTCTGGCACTCATGTGTGGCACATATGAAGGCCATGAACTAATGTGGTTTAACAACATATTAACACGAAAAAGAGTAATGTAGCGCAACAACGTGTTTGCAATGATATTTCAGAGAAGTGATAGTAGTGTCTACCGGGCCTAATGTTCCCCTAAACTTTGTCCTTGGCTCTTGATGAGTTCAGGGCATTGTTGACCTTTCTACTTTTCTGCTTTTGTCTTTTTTTTCATGGAAGACTTATGCAAAACTATCTGTGCAACACAAAAAAATGTTGTAGATCATCTGTCATCCTCCATAGTGGAGAGAAGCTTGAACAGATTAAGATGCAGCAGCTGACCGATCCACAGAGAGACCCATTTCCAAACTCCCAGTCAGTTCCTGACAAACAAGAAAAGGCATCCATCACCTGTTTCATCTCAAGACCTTCATCTACACTCCAGAGATGCCAGCGATGGTTCCGTTTTTTAAAACACACAACTGAGTGTGTCATTCTGTTGCATCATTGTTACAGTGGAAATTCTACCTTAGGTACACAGAGACATGAAGGTGCAAGGCCTGGAAACCTTGGCTGGAATCCTCAGCAGAGATGAAGCAGCAGCTCCAGGACACAAGGACGCTGCTTCAAAAGCACAGCGCATGTTCTACTTAAACAGCTCTATATTCTTAGTGTCATCATAACAAACTAAAATCTAACTTGTTTAAACTTACAGCATGTATATGAGAGCAACTAACGGAACATTTTTGATTGAACTGACACAAATAACCCTGGGAAAGGATGAGCTCATATTCTGTCCTGCTGAAGTCCTGTAATCCTCCTGTGTGCCAGTGCGTCATCATCACCTTCACAGTTTGACTGCTGCATTTAGGGACTTGTGTGTCTTAAAGAATCACCTGAAGAAAATGGTCTAAAATTTAAATGAGACCACAATAAGTTGTCTATTTTTACAACACGTAAACAAGCGTCATTGACATAGCTTCTACCTATGTCTCTTGCTTGAGGTATCTCACACTACGTTCTCTTTTGGCTCTGCAATGTGAGTTCAAGGAACCACTTCCAATGAAGAGTTTGTGTAAACAGGCGTATATGCGCATTTCAGGCATCCAATTTCAAAACTTGCGTGTTCCCACGTAGCTACGCTAAGTTTGTATGGCCACTTTTAGGCTCCACACACCAAACAATCATTGAACACAAGTTGAAAATTGAACTCATTGAACTTTGACCAATCAGAGACTCAGATTTGGTAGGGACAAATGGGTATCATCCTTTTTGATTTGCGGAAGTGCCAACCATTCGCCAACCAAGTGCCTGGACAGAATTATATGAAACCAAGTCTTTCATATATCGAAATAGAGCTGTGAAAGGAAAAGCCTGGAACAAGATTCACGAGATTTGTACCAATTCGATAGTTTTCGCAAAGCCTTTTCTAATGGTAAGATCATGCGCTAGTATCGGGTAGCAACAGTGTGTGAACACTGCATGCTAAAAGCTCATTCAAGAAGCCAGGATCAACGCATTCTTAAAAACGCATGCATTCAATTTTTGGCATTAAAGTTATAGCCATGACTAACATAATATGTCTATCAGCACTTTTTTAGGGTTGTTGAGCTTTGGCCTACTTCATTTTTATGGCATATTGGCCAAAATCAAAAGCCGAACACCTGTAATTATACAGTTAAATTTAAATTGGCCTCATGAAGTAAAGAACAGAGTAAATATATGTTTGCATCATCATGCCATTCTGATACAACATTTAACGCAAATGTGGTAAATGAACAGAGGATAACATACTAGCGATTAATTCAATCCCTTGAATCTGTAGCTGCAGCCGCTCCCTGCTCATCCTGCCAATCACACCGCTGCCCCTCTGCTCTGCTGTCGATGCACCCAGATGAAAATGGCAGGCTAAAATAAAGTGGGTTCATATTTGAGGCGTAATTCTTAATGATGTTGATTTTCCCTTGTTTTATTGAAAACAGAAGCAGGTGCAAATTCAACAGATGCCTGCCAAAGTTATCAATTTCATAATAGTTATTATTCCCCAAACTCTCTCTTGAGCCGCTCAATCAGTCCAGAGTCCATTAAACTGACGTCTGCGCTGTCAGCGCACAAAAGTGTACAAATGTTCGACTCTGATTTCTGCTTCCAGCAACCGGTGTCTGCTGCCATATTAACCGGTGTGCCATAAAGCCCAAATCTGTCCATCCATTCTCTGTTCCTTTTTGCATCACAGCAACAATAACTCGACCATTTTAAATGCTCAATTACATGGAAGTGCTCTTGGGCAGACAGGCTGATGACACCCTTGGCTCCACTTCCTTCCACTAACATGCACAATTTGTCAGAGTAATCCAGGAATGTCTTGGCAGTAACTGTCTCTGTGTTTTTGTATACGCTGTGGAAGTGAGTGAAGTTAGATTCTCTTGCTGTTAGATAAAAACAGTTTGTAGTTGACACCAAAAAAAGACTTTGTGAGTTCTGAGAGGCAGTGGCAAAAAAAAAACAGAACAAACACACAAGTGTGCTAGCAGCATGTCTTAAGCTAAAGCTCAGACCATCAAATCACAAATCATACAGCAATGAGTCAAGCTGCATTTGGGATGGCTTGTCAGGATGCATGGCAAACTGAAGAAAAATGAAGGAAACTTATTTTCTTCTGAAAATGTCACCATGGGCACAATGCTAACACGGTGCTATATTTTTTGAATGCATGTGATAGACACAACAGTCACACAAATGCTTCTACACATTAGTGTGTCAATATTGAGTCCATTTTTTGGCCAAGCCAATCAAGATGTATTTATTTATTTGTTAATTTATTTATTCATTTAAGGCATTATGTGCAAGTATGATAATGCATCCATCTATCCATCTATCCATCTATCTATCTATCTATCTATCTATCTATCTATCTATCTATCTATCTATCTATCTATCTATCCATCTATCTATCCATCTATCCATCTATCCATCTATCCATCTATCTATCTATCTATCTTCTGAAACTGGGGCTGCTGGAGCCTATCCCAGCTACTGTTGGGGGAAGGGTGCCCCCTGAACAGATTCCAATCTGTTGCAGGATCACACACACACGTATACACTACTAGGGTTCAATTTAGATAAGCAAATTAACCTATGAAGCATGTTTTTGGACTGTGGGAGGAATCCGGAGTCCCTGGAGAAAACCCACGTGTGCACTGTAATAACGTGAACTTCACACAGAAAAGTCGAAGCCAAGATTCAAACCAGGGGCTTATCCTTATGAGGCGAGAAAGCTAACCACTACTCCACTTTGCAGCCCACTACAATAATTATTGTTAATTACGATTTAATTAGAATCTAGTTTTATGCAAGTGTTGCTAGCTCTGTGGGCCATGAGGAACACATAGAAAAGAACAAAAAAGTAGAAATTGTAATTGTTTTGATTTTTGTTTTTACTGGTTGGGAACCTTCTTTATTAAAGTATTTGATTCCATTATATGTAAAATTCAGAAGACCATGCTGTGGATGGTGTGCTGAACCAATGTCTTTCATAGGAACACTGCTCCCCTTCATTCATTAACACAGAAATCTAAAAGCCCCAACTTAAAACAGCTGCTTTCAGCCTCACAAATTTTTAAATCAGGAAACAATAAAACATTCAGATTGTTCTCTGGCAGCAGCTTTTAACCAACAAAGCCAGGACTTCTGACGATCCACCACCCACCCTCCTTCATTTTGATCTTTTGTTCCTGCCAATGCTCAAACCTGTGGAGGTTTGTGCATCTTCACTATTGCAGCATAAAGTGAGAGTTCGCAAATTAGATGGTAGCTGTTTAACCTAAACAGACATTTATGTACTTCTAGCAGCCTTAAAATTTAGATAAAAGATCAGAGACAAAAGTAGATTATTGTTTTTTTAACCCCATGTGCTATCTTAGATGACCCCACCCTTACTTCGACGTGTTATTCCTACCATGATAAAGGTGGATAAAGGTGGAAAGATTTCAAGTAATCCATGGACACCAGTGAAGATCACAAATCATTGAAGAAAAAAGGTTCAGCGCACTGTCTAGTGGGTCTAGATGACCCAACTCCCAATGTTAAAGTGCCTAGGATAGCACAAGGGTTACAAGGAAAAATGCAAGATGGCCTACACCAGCCATTTAAAAAACTTTTTTGGGGGGCGATATGTTAATTTTTAACATCAATATAATCAAATAGAATAAAATCCCTGAACCCTTGTACATTTTCTTTTGCAAAATAATTTAGATTCCCCCCTAACTGGTATCCAAATTGATGCCATGTGTCTCTACAATGGATTAGGCAGTGCTGAAGGGGATAATTAGACACTGTTGCTTCTTCCTGGGGGGCGACCATAAGTGACTGTTTAGAACCACACAACCCACCTCCCTACCAGCACGTACACAAACACACCACAATCTGATGCAGGCCTGGAGGATGCAGCAAGAGCAGACGGAGCATGAAGTGAAGCCTAGCTGAAGATTTGGGCTTCAAAAGAAGAAGAAAATATATTATTACCAAATATTTACAGAACAAACACGTATGATTTGAGAAGGAGTAAGAAGGGACTGAAGTAGTATGATTCTGGTGCATACATCATCATTACCATTAAACAGCAATTAGTTTGTGATTTGACTGAAAGCCCCAAACATATACTTCATCATCCACTTCTCTTTTTACTCATGGCCTTTTATAGCTTTCAGAAAAGAAAAAAAAAAATAATGACAAAATGAAAGGAACGGTTAGATTCTTGGTTTGCCCTTCTAACTGTTGCTGAGTCAGTTTTCATAGTGGAGCTCATTCACTAACGATACATTTGGCAACACAGGCCGAAGACGGACATAACGAGCCATATAAAACATAATCAATCAACACACTATTTTTTATGACAGAAGCAAACTGTAGTAGGTGTTTTCCATGTTGTTCTTGTTCCACTTTCAGGATACCCATCCAGGGGTCGCCACAGCGAATTAACCTTTACTGATTCGTACAGGTAGTTTGGCGTGAGTTTTACACTGCATGCCCTTCCTGGCACTACCCTTTGACTTATCCGGGCTGGAGACCGGCACACAGAAAAACAGACCAACCCCCCCTTATGGCTACATATTATCTGTAATATAAAGTCTCTGCATGAAATTCAGTAAAAATGGTTTAAACAGAGAAATGGTAAACATTGCTCCCTTGTTTGTAGGAGTTACGTTCTACAAATAACCTGTGAAAATAGAATTATAAATGTTTTAAGGCTGTAAAACCCCTTAAAAACATATTTTTTACACTATTCTCAGACAGACATGAACATTTTCACACTTTTTTTCTCCTATTTAAACAGGAAGAGATCAAACCTTTGTAGAAAAACAACTACAAAGTATTTTAAAACGAAAACAAAGATCTGTTTGCGGTCAAAGATGCATGAAGATTTGGCAAACTGAATGCATTCTGTACATGAGACATGGCATGAAGGACATTGACTGACCTTTGTCTACAACTAATAAAGACGCAGAACACAATCCCTGTAAATGAATGAATTAATCAAAACAAAACAAAAAAATATGTAAAAAAAAAAAAATCAGAAACAATGAGAACGCAAAAGGTGAACTGCAATTTACCGAAGGGCCACTGTAACCTAAATCATTCTAATTCAACATGCACAGGAAGTTAATAGGCAAAATCCTTTTTATTTTAAATGATGAATAAATGATGATAAAATGTGGTCATCCCACTTTTTTATTTAGCACTCTATTTAAATTTAGAGCTCTAGACCTTCTTAATACAGAATGCCCTAAACAGTCCATGAGAATCAACAAATGGAGTCTCTATTCAAGTAGCTGTGGCCGCTCACTTCATCCGGAAGCACACCTCACCAGTTTTGTTAACTAAAGCGTTGCTTATGTCCACTTGAGTTTGCTGGCTTTACTGAACATGCCTGAGCAGAGCACCACCATTGGACATGGTCGTCCTCCACCACCAGGGCAGACAAAATAGTTTGCAGTGTGTTAGCTGCTCATCATGCTTGGATGAGGGAGGGACGTGCATCCTCCATGATGATGAGCACATTTTTCATGGACTGGGGACAGAATTCCAACTAAGTCTAAATGGAAGGCCAATGATACATGAAGAAGAAAAGCTGTGTGTAAACAAACCTGACTGGTAAATGTAGTTGCAAGCTAAGGATGGTTTCCTTCTTTTTGTTTTTTTTTTTTGTTTTTTTTACTCGTATGAGCCCGGAGACATTTTCCAAACACTAGGCGTGACATAAAGACGAACAACTGTATGTTGGACACAGACAAAAACGGTGTGACTTCATTCCTAATGTGTCAGTACAATTAGAGGTTTAAGGAGTTCAGAGTAAACTGAGCATTAAGTATTGGAGTTGTTGTTGAAGATAAACTTAACAATGTGATGAATCCTGACATGCTTACAATTCACTTGATCAAGGCAGTTAATTTTATTTTTTAATCTTGAATACTGCAACGGTTTCTGTAAGACGATTAGATAAACTAAGAAAACCTAGTTCCCATTGCTATATGGAGTAGGGAAATCAACTTTCTCTAACGTTTACTCAAAAGCTCCATGATGCCTTCTCTTGTTTCCAGAAACTAGCTTATCTAAGCTTTTGGCAATTTAAAGTCCCACTCTGATCATCTTTTGATATACAGTGATCCCTTGCTATATCACGGTTTACTTTTCACGGTTTCGCTACTTCACGGATTTGGATTGTGCATTGTGTTCTGCATTCTGATTGGCTAAAAAGTCACTCAGCGAGTAGCTCAAGAATGGGACCCTTTGATGAGCCGTTCATTACAGTTCTCCAACATAATCGATGGGGGCATGTCGGTGTATAAGGATCTTTAGCAAAGAAGAAAAAAGAGCGACAACAACTGCCTATCACTATGTTCCTCTCCAGAACAAACACACCTGCAGCTGCACCGCGGGCTTCAGAAGGAAAAAAACGCTGCAGAGGATGCAGCGGCTCAGTATGAAGAGCAGTGAAAAAGAAGACCGGAGTCACTATCTGTCCCACTGTACTTTTTTATTTTTTTCATAATCATTTTAAATTTTCCTCCGTTTAATCCACTCGGGTCGCGGTGGGCGGGGCTAATCTCCGCAATTTAAAGCCTTCTGTTCTTATCGATGATTGAAATTATTATTTGACAGCACACTACAGAAGTTATTTGTTGAAAAAACGTTTCTAAAGTACTTTTATTTGTTAAAACACAATTGATTTAGCCTGTTAAATGGTTTGTTCTTTCTTTTCAATGTATAATAGTGTATTTCATTGTATAATAATTGTAAAAAAAATAAAGGTTTCTACTTCACGGGTTTTGCTTATCACGGGTTCTATTTGGAACGTAACCCCCGCGATAATCAAGGGATCACTGTATTGTGAAAGCTTCCCAGTGATCTTTTCATATTCATTATGCCATTTTTAACAACAACAACAACAACAAAAATCAGCCTTGAGTGTAAGAATCTTAAATTACCACTACATTTATGCTCCTCCCTTTAACCATGTCCATGAGTTGTGGGTTATGAATGAGCAGGTAAGATCGCAGATAAAGGAGGCGGAAATGAGCTTCCATTCAAGGTAGCTGGAGTCTCCGTTTGAAATATAATAAGCCCAGCCATCCAGCAGAGACATTGCTTTTCTACCTTGAGCAAAACCTGTTGAGGTGGTCTGAAAACCCACTCAGAATGATAGCAAGAGTCCCCGTGTTGAACCCTGGACTCGCTGACGGAATGAAATCTAAAAGTCAGACTATTAATATACCTGAGATCCTGGAGGAGGTGACAGAGACAAGATCTCAGGATCAGGATGCGGATATGGATGGATAGTTTTTTTTTCTTCTTTTGTTAGGAATTTGTTTTTAACATTAGGAAACCTCAGAAGTGTCAAACTTAGGCCACCATGCATCTTGCTTGTTTTTTGCAGGTATTCCTTTCCTACCTACTGTCAGTTATCTAGATCTGTGGTTTCCCCACAAACAATGAAAAAAAAATCATAGCCTGTGAAATATTTATATATGATTTCTGGACAAATCTGACTATTTAGAGTCCCACTCCAATCATTTTTTGATCCATTGTAAAAATGTTCCCGGTGAACTTTTAATTAAGATTCTGCTGATTCTTTTGCCAAAATTGAAAAAAACCTGTCGGTTCCTAGGACACAGTGTCTGCATCACAAAAGAGACCGTTTTCAAACAACTTTTTTTTGGGTCTGCTCCTGATTCACAGCAATTCGAGTAAAGAAATACTCAGATACACAGTTTTAATGTTAATTTACTTTATATTTGTTCATCATGAGAGAAAGGGCTACAAGAACATTTCAAAAACACCAAAAACACGGTTTTCATCGGGATGACTCTTCAAGTAATATTAGACCCAATAAGCAAATTAAAAAAAAGGTTCTGCTAGATCAGTTGCAGCAACAACTGCATGCAATGCAAAGCTTGCACCATTTTTCTTATCTCATACATCTAATCAGAAGTTAAAGTTCAGAGCAGGAGACATAGCGATAGAGTGCATCATTTATTCTGACAAGCAGAAATCAATAATGCGTGTCAAACCACCTGACATGGCGTACCATATTATTCATGCAGTATGTATTGGTCCTGACTGCCTGTTTTGAAATACAATGAATGTTTACTCGCTGCCTTTTCTTTGAGTCAAAAGGTTTCTCGATTCAAGAGCTCAGCCCCTTTCGCCTGACCCCCTTGAGCCCATAAGCAGCATCAATTATTCAACCTTGAGGCTTTTTGAAAGCTTCGAAGAAAAAAAAAGTGAGCATAGCTGCACAACAAAAAGCCTAAATTCCATCATCTTATCTGTCCTTTTAATTTACTTTCATTGCTTGCAGAGACAAAGTATGAAGTAAATGACCAAAAATGAAATTACTACATCTTTGTTGTTGGTTTATGCTATTATTTGCTGTTGTTTTTTTGTTCCTGCAGTGGATTCTTGTGAAGCTTTCTCATGACAATTTTTAAAGAACTATCCTGCACATTTTTTTCACTCCTAAGTTTTTTGTATTTTTATTTTTTTCTCCCCAGTCTGTCATTTTATATTGCATGCACCATGTTTTGGCACAGAACAATGAAAGCCTTAAAAGAGTCAACACTTCTTTTAAAAAAAAGCCATCATTTTGAGAAAGACTCAACATGAAATAACTGTGTCTTTATCCATAACATTTTTCAAAATAAATTCTCACTGCCTCTCTATTTACAAAGAGCAACATTTACTGCCCTTTCTCCCCAGACATTGTTCTGTTGTGTAAAATCATTAGTAGAAAGCCTTTTCATTCTGTAATTATTATTGATTCAACAACAAGAATTCAGGCGTCAGAATACGCAGATTGCCGCAACAAATCTACAAGTTATTGGCTTTTGTTTTTTCCAGAAAGAAATTCTGCCCTGAGAGATGGCAAAAGGGAGAACGTCGATGTTGCAACATTCTTACGGTTTTAGAGAGCTGTAAACAGATCAGCCCAAGCTGTTACCAATGCAATCAAGGATTTAACTCAACTGCAGCCCCTTCTGATTTGACCAAGTCTACCATGACCTGGCCGTGCCACACAATGGAAATGCATATTGAAAGGAATAAATATTTCCTTTTGTGAAAACTAGAATGCATTGTCCTTGTTTTCTGAAGAAATTGCACCGACCACAAGAAGATTATCCGACGTTTGAATAGGCCGATGACCCCATAACTGCCACTGGCCTTCATCGTCCGCTGTGTGCATGCGTGAATTAAACTGCACCACAATTACTATTCAAAATTATAATAACTCTCAGCCTGGCTACGATAAACCTAATCTGACACAGGAAGCAATTCTACGTCTTCCTCCATTAACAGTGGGATTTGCCAGCATGGCTGCTGGCTGATAGTGTCATGGGAGAAGAATGGGGGGATTCTTGCCCCTCAGTGCAGGGATTATGTTAAAACAATGAGCCTTCCTGTATTGGTTTTCTCTTTATCTGAACTGTCACATTAAACTATACAGCAGTGATAAGTATAGTAATTGCTTAATAGGCTTGTAATTACACTCTTAAGATGTGTTCAGTCTGGACCTTTTCAATGCAGGAGTTGGTGCTAAAACGTGTTCTTTGTATTTTATGGGTCATGGCTGGTGCCGTTGACAAAATCTACTATATTCAAATTTATCAACAGGAGCAAATGGTTACCAAAAAATACAACTAAATGTAAACTCAGAAATAGAATAGGTAAACTCAAATATAGAAATAAATGCATTTGGATTTTCTTTGACTGTAGATTGGAGAATAGCACAGAAACAACATTTGAAGGGTATATTGAGAGAAATCTCACGCCATCTGTGTATTATGTAACTGTAGATTCACTATCCAAATATCTTTCTGATTCAATAGACGCAGACGAAGATGAGCTAAAAGCTTCAGTAGAACTGTATTAGTATAAATCCTTAAAGTTTTTTTTTTTCTCTCTCTCTCTGATTCTAATCTTAGAAACCTGTTTTCCAGTCTGTGTTATATGTGTTATATTTCAAAGTTCAAAAAATGTTTCTTGTCAAACATTTGCAAGGTGCAACCTTGTGTGTGCAGCCCATTGTAATTTAGGTTTGGCTTTTTTAACCATTTAAAGCCCACTACATCAAAGAAATCACAGAAAAGTCACCTTTTTTTTGCTATTAGAATGTTTTGTTAACCCTTTGATGAAATCCACAAAATTCTTTTGCAATATCATTTTTCTAATGGGATAGATAGTATCAATTATGATACCATCTTGATCAATCCTATCCCAAAATTACCCAACTAACTACCCAAAACTATCTAGACTTTGACCAATGCTTGATTGGTCAACTGGTTGACAGGTTGACCTTTAACGCGTGTTCAATGGTCGCGCGTTTTGCTCATAGAGCCAGAAAGTGGACTTCAAAAATATGACACGTGGATGCCTGAGTTTTGAAGGCAGAGCCCCCACACAACGTCTGTTACATGGACTTTTCATTTAAACTTGTTGCTGAAACCTGTGTTTCCGAGCCCGGTGTGAAGGTAGCATCAGAGTAGCGTCAGCCTGTTAGCATCACATTCTTTCTGTTGGTTGGCGTTGCTTGTTAACTAGGCCCAGAAAAAAGCAGCAGGTAAAAACAATATTTGGCTGGAACCGCACAAAGTATAGTACAGGTAAAGGTCTCCATCTCACAAACACATTGGTCACACCTGGCAGACACAGCCTCTACAAGCACATTTTAACAAACCCACTGTGGCACTATAGGGGGCAAGGAGAGGCGTCGTATTTTAGCCAAGAAAGACAAACCTGACTTTGCCAGAAGGGAGAAAGACAAAGAGAAAAGGTGGGGTGGCTAAAGGGAAGTGAAATGCAGAGATTAATGATCTGAAACTTCTGTTTCGGTGTGTGTGCATGCTGTGCGTGTGTCTGTTAGGGGAACTCGGAGTCCGGGGGTGGGATGTGGGTACAGTGGAGGCATATGAATAGGAAAGCTCCATCATTGTGAGACGGGTCTATTTAACAGTAAGAGGCTGTTTCTGCTGTGAGGTTGATGTTCAGCCGGACTCCTTGATCACTGACAAAGGACACCCCCACCACTTTTATATACACACACACACACACACACACACACACACACACACACACATTTGCACAGTAAACAGTGCCGTTGGTGCAGTCTGGATGTCACCAAAAAGTCAGCCTTTGCCGCAGCCCCCAACTGCGTGACGTATTAACCTGGTACCCCTCACACATACACTCTTTAGTCAGTTTTTGCCCTCAGCATGAAAACCCAGGCAGGATCCCAGCATGACAGGATTACCGAGGATCTTGGCTCAGCATTCTGCCAACTCAGATACACACACACACACAAACACTCAAAATTTTACACCCAGGCATATATGCATGGCTAACGGAATGACAAGACAGGTGAGCTGCATAATCGACAGAGCAGATAAGGATACTATGAATTAAAGATTGATTGACATTTACTGCATGCTCCTCTGTTGGGTAAATAAATTATTTGGGTTGTTAGACATCACATTCTTTAGTTGCTTTCTTTTTATTTTTTATTTTATACTTTAATTGTAATTTTATGATTTTTTTGTTTCTTTTCTTTGGAACAAAAAACGTCACACGATTGTTTTTATTCAACATTTTCCAGTCTGCTGTCTGTGGTAGGTGGGTGGGCTTGGCCTTGAAAAACCATGATATACTGCCAAAGCTAAGACTCGAATGTCATCGAGCAGCTGTGAAACCTTGTGGGTTTGGTGCCTTTGAGCAAGACCCTTACTGTGACCTTACAACGCAGAAATCATATAAATTCTGGCATGCAGATGTAGGAGTGGGAAGAAAAGTGAGTGGAGAAAAGTATCTAATGAAGGCAGTGCAAGAAAAGCTGCCATTTCTGAACATGATGGTCTGTATTTTTGCTCAATGTTAGATATTTTCTTTGTGGAAAATATCAGAACATACTTCAAAATGTACCTTAAATAAACCCATTATGTGGAATCTGATCACATATTGAAAATAATCCATACATTTGGGTCCATAGAAGTAGAGTCATGGTCCAAGTAATGTCTGGTTTTCATCCTATTTTGTTTTTCGTGTTGCCTTATATCCTGTTTTAATTTGAAAATATTCAACTCTGATCATTGAATGTAAGAGAGGGCATAAGAAGTGGACAGAGTGACTCTTCCCCTCTCTTGTTCCAAACAGGAAATCTCTGCTGGTTCCAAAAAGCCAAAATCCCATTGACTTCTATTGAGAAATAAACTGCTATTATTCGGTCATTATATTTGTAAGAATAACCATTTTGGGTCTACTACTTTTTTTTAACATGTTCTTGCTAATTCTCTTTTTTTCATATTTTTGACTCATTGCAAGTTATCAGTTTATAACTTGCCTCAATAACAGTAGGTGGTCTCACGAGCCCCTGGAAGTTCCAACAAGCTCACTCCTGAAGGCTACAGTGGTTGCCATAGGAACGTGTACTCAGACTGACTTGGACCAATCACTGCTTATTGACAACATCTGGCTCCAACATGTTGGCGTCATTTTTGTGAGAAAACAACGACTCAATTGACTTCATTAATGAAGGTTTGAGTAGCAAGTAAGTAATTTTCTATAGGTGATGTCACACTCAGTCCAGTTCTCACATACAGTCCATGGCTCTGATACTTTACAGGTGATCTGACTTCCTGCCTAAGTCCACACAAGGTTTGTTTAGCTAATCCCTCCACCTGTTTGGGTTAGGTGCCACTTTTGACCTTTATTTTTACCTTTCCGTCATCATAAGCTTTGTCTAAATTCCTTTACTACTCACTCCATAGTGGACTATGGTGCAATCACCATTTTGAAGTGCTCTCCGTATCTACAATTCAGAAATTCAACAGAAGTCTTTGCACAAAACCAGTGTGCATCAATGCTCGATGGATTGGCGAATATCGACCCAAATGCATTGCATTTGCGCAAAAGAAAAAAGTATTTAAATGTTTTTTTTGTTCTGTTTTTTTAATCCACGTTTTCACCATCAGAACACAGTGGATTCATAAATAGTCGTCAAAAAAAACCCTCATATTTATTAGATTTCCCTTTGTGAAATCAGGTAGAAAATTACACATTTTTAATAATTTTGGATAAAATAATCTTTAAATCAAAGTTGACTTTGCCCACCTCCCTTCTGCAACCTGTCCTCACACGAATAGTAAGAAACCAGGAATGCATCAAGCTACATTTAAATGAAAAGCAATTTTCTTTCAAGGCAAAAGACTAAATAAACAGCAATTTTCCAGAAAAGGAAATCCATCTCTTTTAAAAATTATGATCCTCTTACTCTGCAATATGCTGCAAATGGACAGATTGACAGGAGAGGTTACATTTCTGACCTTAAACCATGGCAACCATTCTTGCTCTGTCCTTACATCCATTTAAAAAAAATGCTTTTTAGCTCTTGGATCGCATCCTCCCTCCCTTCATATCACGTCACGGTCTCACTTCCCTTGGTCCACATTTCTATAAACCCTCACACTGAAAGTCACTGAGATGTGCTGCCGGTAGTGTGGATATTAAAAGATAAACAGGCCACAACCTCTCAGCCATCGTTAAAAGATATGGCTTTCTCTCTCTCACGCCAGCTGGAAGCAAAGCCAAAGGCTTTATCATTTATCATGCTGAAACTTTTCATCCACAATGTGTTCACAATAGTTTTTCATACCGATCTCTCCTTTCAAGGTTTTTTTAAGGGGCAGAAACCAAGTAGCATGTAGGGAAAGCAAAACAGTCACTAAAACTTTTTTTTGTCTTTTTTTTCTGAGGCATAGAGAACACTTAAGCTTTTTTCAACAAGCAGGAGTGGAAAACTACCTTCCTGTGACTCACACACCAGCTACACTTAATTATTTTTTAAGGATATTGACAAAATTAGAGGAACTCTGACTTTTTTGTAGCCTCCTCTCAGTCTGCTACAGTACAGTATGATAATAGGGGTCGTTTGCAAGCAATGCCGCTACACAAACATGTGCACTCATGGCTGAGAAAAGAAAAGAAATGCAGGGCCTTCTGCATCACCAGGTTTTCATTTCACCTGTGCTGGTTTGGAGGAGCACAAGTACCTCTGCGACCTTCAGTGTCAAACTGAGGTAGTTAAACATCACCACTACATACACAGTATCCATTAAGTTGCCATTATGGTCACCTTAAGGTGCAAGGTGTACTCCATCATGACAATGGCCTAGCATCATTGTCCTCACAGTGAAGCAATGAGTCCCTTTGATGACTGCGAACATCAGCTGAAGCCATGTGTGAAGCTGTCAGGCAGTATATTTACATCTGAGACTCTTAGCAAGACCGTGCTGTTTACAAGGCCAGGATTTAGTGAACAATGATGCCTGAAGAGGTCAGCAGCAGGAGAGTTGCCATTAAACGTGTTAGCCCGCTTTGAGTTCCAACAGGCAATGTGACAAAACCAGAACATTTTTTCTCTGGAAAGGCTATATTTAACTCACTTTACTTTGTTAATGAAGCAGCAGGTTTTTGTCAACAGGTTTTGCCGACATTCTGCTAATATGGGAGCAGAAAATCCATATGTAATAGTAAAAATACTTAGCAGAGGTCACATAAAGGTCAATGTAAGACAACTGTATGTTACATTCATTAAAAAATGTTTTAAGAAACCGTAAGCTTCCAATTCAAACAACAAATAACCTATAAAGATTTGTTGCAGGGTTAAGTCCTAAAAATAACCTAAAATAGATGAAATCCATGAAATACGATTACAGATGTTTCAAGGTTGGAAAACTCGTCACTATACACTTTCTACACTTTTCTCAAACTCACATTTTTACCCTCTTCTCTCTTATTTAAACTCTTGAAGTTCAAACCTTCATAAAAAACAATGTCTAGTATTATAGAGTAGAGAAGAAGATGTGCTGGCGGTTGAAGATGTATTTAGATACAGTAAACTGAACCCACTCTGTACAGGAGACACAATGTGGAGGAGCTTGATTGACAAGATGTACAGCCAATGAGGATGCAGAATACAATGCACTGCAAAATAAAACAGCATACGAAATTGCAATGAAAATAAAGAAGTGAGACAGCGAAAGGTGAACTGCGATATAACAAGAGAACACTACTGCAGTGCGTAAACGATTTGCAAAATTAAGAAGCAAATTCAGATTAACTACAACAACCTTTAAATCAATTATTTGTAACCCACATTTTTTTTAGGAAATTAATTTCCTAAGTGATCAAGAGGGGGCCGCTTTAGCTAGTGCTGGTTTGCGGCGCCTTCCGTCCGTGAAACCTGGATTCGAATCTGGGCTGCTCCCTATTCCCTTCTGTGGTGCTGTGGATTGAGAGGGGTGCGTCAGGAAGGGCCTCCGGCGTAAAACATTGCCAAGTTAACCATGCGACTCATCCTCGAAGGAGGGTTGTTTTGCTGTGGCGACCCCTGATGGGAGAAGCCAAAAGTGAAAGAAGAAGAATTTCCTAAGTGATCAAAAGTGATCTGACTATATTTTCAAGGTCAGCTTGACTGCCACAGGCGGACCGAACAACCAAAGGTTAAAGCAACATCATCTTATCGGAATGCATGAAACCTTATGTTTGTTAAACAATTACTGAGTTTTAGAACTTTAGAAAAAAAAAAAATCAGGCAACTATATATATTTATATATTGTTTTATTTTTTCATTTATTTATTTTTTCTTAAAGTCTTACTCCAAGGAAAATTATGTTTTTTTTTGTCTGTGTTTTTAGCCGAACTTCTGATGAACTCCTGCCGTACTGCAGAAACTATGACCTAGTATATGACACAGTATTTCTGATTTTGCCTAAAGATGTCATAATCATAATTAAAGACCACTGGGAATGCTTTTACAATAGATCAAAACACGATTGGAGTGGGACTTTATCGTGGCATTTTCATAGGGTGTCATATTTGCGAAAATTTCATTACATTTGTAGAAAATTATAGCTGAAAGAGCATTTAAAAATAACAAGCTGCTTATGTATACAGCTTTCTGGACCGATCATTTCTTGAGGTTTTCTTCATTTTAGAACACAGTTGTCACCCACAGGCTGATGGATGAGATTAACTGGACGACAAAGACACTTCTAACAAATAACAAGAGGAACAAATGCAAACAACTCTTAACTACAGACAGTTGACAGTTGTTTGGGAAGTTAAAGAAAAAAAATGTAAAAAAAAGTAAAATGACCTGGTGATTTTCCATTTGTGTGCAATTGCATACTTCATTAGTGCACCGTGCTTTCTAGCTGTTCTATTTTAGCCGATGAGGATACAGGGAGACATGGTTTCAGAGAAATGAGCCAACCAGGCATGGATCCCCTGACACAGAGAATTATGCAGCAAGTTACTGGAGCGATCTCACTGCTACGCTCTGAAGTATGTTGCACACACACACACATACACACAAACACACACACACATTGGGATAAGAGATGCAACAAAAACACAGCATGCATGCCTAATGCAATCTAATGTGAAAGATACAGCAAAAGGAGTAACGGTTTTGTGATGGTTCTCCGGTGTCCATCAGCCTAGAAGAACGAAGTATCATAGCAGCATGCAGCACATGTCAGGTAAACATTTTAAACACTCTTCATAATGATGCAACATTCACTACTCAAATAATTGAATAAAATGGCAACAATACTTTCAAACATAAGCTGGCAATTGTTTTTATTTTTTTTCCAGGATCACAAGTATTCAGGGGCGGAGCAACAGATGGGCAAGGGGAGGTCCTTCCGACAAAATGTGTCAGTATGAGTTCAGACAAATGTAAAAAAAAAATCATCAATACAAGCTCTTTTAAGCATTAGTAATTGCACCTCAGCCAAAATAACTTTTATTTTAATATTAATGATAATAATAACAATAATAAAACTGTTTGAAATATGTATTTTTGATTCTTAACAACTAAGGACATCTGCCTCCCCCCACCATATAAAATCTTCTAGCTCTGCCCCTGCAAGTGCTAAATTTGAAAAGTATGGATATTTTATTAGTTACATAAGCTTTTTTTAATGTAAAACTGACAGATTCATGTTGACAAAGGTATGTTTACCATGGCACAGCTTCTTTGAAAACTGTTTGAAGATATCTAGCAAGTTAAGGGTCATCTTTGATGAAAATGTTCTCTGTAGGGGAGAGGCTTGGACTGCAGATGGACAACTAGACCCTTCTGGAAAACAGCAATGCTGTTGGAAAAGCTTGAATCAGTGTTTTTTTTGTTATTTTTTTTTTTTTTGTTCTTCTGAATAACACAAAGCCTACCCTGAAATAGATGTTGTCTGTGGTGAAACAGGTGTTGCTCTTTAGCCATTAAATCCATTTTAGCATTAAGAGCTCCTTTAACAATAGTGAAAGCTACCAATTGTATGCATCTTTGCTGGAAGGTCTCCCTCTTCTTTAGGCTGGAGGACCTGCTGTCTGTGTTTACCAACAAGAGCATCACATTTAACGCTTGTCTGATCATCTGGACCACGTTCAAATGTGGCTTCCTTTTTTCAGGAACGAAATTTGGTTGGTTTCTCCAAAGTCTTTTTTTCCCCCTTTAAAGGTTCCTGGAAAAAAACATTTTGCCATTATCAATGACATAATCATTTTAAGGAACCTTGCAGTGCTGTCTGTTGGTTCAAAGACCACAGACATGCACAGCATTGTCCTGGACAAACAGAGATTCTGATGGTCTTTTGCAATGTAGATAGTGAGACTGGAAAAGCCTTTTTGACTACATGTGATATTCTTTTAAAAATTATTCCACAGTTCTTTTGTGTTTCCTTTTTCAGAGATTGGCTGACTGTCTGTCTGTACACTTGTGCATGTGAGTAAATTATACCTTTTTGGAAACTTAGGGAGGAAAGTCTAATCTAGTTAAATGTTTCTACTTTCAATTCCTACAGAAATATATATTTTTGAATTTGTATACATATAAAGAGAGAGAGAGAGAGAGCGTTACATGGTACTAGGTACGGGGGCGGTCGTGGTGTGCGTTCCTCTGATGGAAGGTTTGCGCCAGCGTTCACACATATATCTGTGTGTGAATGGGTGAATGGGACTATGACTGCAAATGCGATTTGGGCCGTTGAAGAATGTAGAAAATCAGTTCATAAGTATAGGCCATTTACCATTTATACTAATTATATATAACTTAATCCACTGATCTAATTGCTCTATCACTTTTCTATCGACCTAAACAGTGTATACAGTCAGCTTTCTAAAGTAGTTTTTGTAACAGTTCTTAAGGTGGACGGCCATTTACAGTGAAGTCATGAAAGATGGGCTTTACCTTCAGGTCAGCCCGCCCCTAGACTCCATCAGTATAAGAGCCTCCCCAGAGGTTTGAAAGGATGGGGTAAGCTGTGCCTTATCAAATTACGCATAATTAAAGCCTAAATTCAAAGTACATTCTAAGCTCACTAAACCCCTGATATGTTTATTCAACTTCTTTAGTTTTTCTTGATTCCAGGAAACTCTTTTGAGGCAGTAAATCATTTTCTTTAATGCAGCTTGAACAGAAGATTGCAAAGTATATCAAAAAGACAGAGTGGATGAATGTATGTCATGCACATGCCCCCCAGTTGCTAAAGGCCATAATAGTATTTCAGCTTTGTATCAAAGAGTTAATGACTGAAGCATGAATCAGGACAGAATCTTGTGTGCTCAGCTGAAAAATGTCCACAGAGCTTCGTCTCAGAAAGCACAGCAGGACACAATAACTCACTGGAAAAGGTTCAAGTGCACATCAATCACTCCTCCATCCAATCAGGGAAGCACAGATGGCGGGGTACGCCATCAGCAAAGTTGTGATTGGGTTAGGAGGGACATACTATGGAGTCTGTTGGTGCATTATCAGCTTCAATCATAGTAATGCACCATGCTCCCACAGTGACCTCTGGGGTGTGTCCTGTCCCATATATCATCACTACCTTTCCTGCTGGACCCACTGACCAGCACACTCACTGGCTCACTCTCAATCCTGGCCCCAGAAGACGCAAACAAATATATGGATGGCAATGCATGCGATATGCATGAAATGTCTCTAACAAACTGTTCCAGAGCATGAATGCACCCTAAAGTAGTCTATCACCGAGCATGAGAAACAGGAAACAGGATTAGAGCATGGATTGGCTGATGGCAGACACCCACAGTACCAACACAATCCTTCATCACAGTCTACAAGCTCATGGAGGGACAGTCAGAGGCTGCAGCGGAAAGGCATTTCACTCCCATTTTCTTTCAGTTCCTCCTATTTCACTCTATTTAAGCCCTGGCTAACATCAATCCTGTTATGCTGTGACGTGAACCTGGGGCAAGAGAAACAAACACAACAGTTAGAGGGAGGGAGATGGGGGGCAGCAAAGTAACCACAGGAAGAATGTATCATAATTTCTTGATCTGGGTAGGATCAGCTTTACTTGTGGCACCAACTCCCTGTGTCACATGTGGATCGCTCATTCCCACTCTGGCAGAGATTCGCACAGTCACCCTTTCTAGCCCACTCAAGATCTTCCCAGGCCAGGTAAAATACCTACAAGCTAAGTTCTCACCAATGACTGTACAAGAGAACTGGACTGAGTCAATTCAGTCACTATTTGCCATGATAGAGACGCCGCTATGCTGCAACCAGAAATCAGCAGTCGACAGTGATTGGTTCAAGTTGATCTGAGTCAACATTTCCATGGCAACCAATAAGGAGTTAGCTTGTTGAAAGTCCATACCCCCACTTCTGAAAGCTACCAGATAATCTGTCAATGAAACGCTTTCATACATTCCGACAACAGACCACTTGCATTGAGGCATCTGATTGGTCGGTTTACAACTCAAATAACTAGCAATAAAGAAAAAAATATTGTGAAAAAAAAGACTATTAGCAAAAACACGTTGAAAACGGTAGCACAGCAAAGAATGCTTATTCTGATAAATATATTGACTGAGTACCGTATTTTCCGGACTATGTTCGTGAGCAGGTTTCCACTCCAGCCCAAAATGCATTATAAAGTAGAAAAACACAGATAAGTCGACTAACTATAAGTCGTGATTCGGAAATTTATTTGACAAAATCTGGAGACCAAGAACCAATAAGTTCCACAACCTCATATGACACAATCATAGCAGAGACTGTTTATTCATACCACAGTAATTTTTCACATACTTATTTATTATTCCTTCAAGAAGCATCATTGGCCAACTAATACTCTGCTTTCATCCTGTATTTGTAGAATGTAGTCATTTTATTGCATTTCTGAATCTATGAAATCATTGGAAAATAGAATATTACGTTGTTAGTCTTCAAGATCTATTGTAAAAAGTTTGTTTGCTGATTCTGGAGTCATTTAACATACTTCTTAACACTTAACATACTCATACATCAAATTGACTCAGAATACACTGTTCTCACAAATGAACATACAGGAGGGTTAACAATGTATTTATTTCAATTTATTCTAATATAAGTAGCTGTGGAGTATAAGTCGCGACCCCCTGCCAAACTATGAGTTTATAGTCCACAGAAAATACGGTAATAGCGGTATATTCTCTACATACAAGTCCATGGGATTTTGGCTTCTTGCCTCAAGTATGCATCAAAGAAAATTTTTGAAATGTACATGGAATCATGAATGAAACATTGAAAAAGTTTTGTGCCACTGACATTTGCAAATGTTTTTTTTTTTTTTTGGTTAATAGCCTAACATCCCGCCGAGCAGCGATCACACAGTAAAATAAAAAGGACAAAATAATTAGCATACCCAATTAAACAATGTAATGAAAGGCTTTCTGAACACTGAGGTAAACCTCAGAGATGAAAGATAGACAGACACTCATGATAGAAAAGAGAATTTAGCATATTCATAAAAAAAACACTACTTTATTGTTTCTGCAAAGAAAACAAATGTCCCCCGGAAAATGAATGAGAGGGTCAGGGCTACAAAATAAAATAATTGTGTTTCAAGTCATTTTAGTATTTTCTTTTGTCAAGATAGAACAAATGTTGGAGGAATTCAAGTACTAAATGTGACAAAGTGTCTTGACGGAGCTCCAGAGATGACACGCTGAAATAATGAAATTCAAGGGCCCCTTGAGGTGTTCATCACTTTGTAAAAGTTTGTAAAAAATGAATTTTTTGTCCCCACCTCAATGCTTTCACATCATTAAAACAAAAAATAGAATCCAAAAGGAATTTAATTACCATTAAAAATTTGTAATGGTAAAATACAATGTTTTTACAAAAAATCTGAATGGCATAAATAATTTGCCACTGTGAACAAGCTTTTAATTAGGATTTATGCGGATTTTAGCCAAAATCAAAAACGTGTTTCGTTTCTAGGACATGGTTTCTGCAGAGCGGCAGTAGATCATTTAACCCTGATTTGTGGATGGGACCACTGGCACAGAGTAAGGCCACTCCTACTGCCAGACATTCACTCTCTCCTGCTAGCTTACAGCCCCTTACAACCCCAACATAACATTTGAAATGCAACAAAAATGGTATATAGAATAAGAGCTATCCAGCCAACATGTTTTCGTCTGTTCCTGAATCACACGGATTTATTTAAGTAAAGAAATACTCAGAAATGCAATTTTTAGCTGAATGTGCTTCATACATGTCCTGCTTCATGAGAAAAATGCCACAAAAACATGATATTAATCAGAATTTGTCCTCAAGTCATTATCACTACCTGTTTTATCGCATTTCTTCCTCCTGTTTATGGTAAAGTTTTATCTCTTAATTTATGAATTCATCAGAACAATCTTTTAGCCAGTTTCATGTTTAATTCATCATTTTACATGTATTAATATGTATTTCTTTTTATTTTCCTTTTGGTGACTATAAAGCGGTTGACTCAAAGTTGCCCTTAAATGAGCTCTATAACGCAAATAGGAGTGAACTGCAGCTCATTAAACCTTTGTTACTTCATTCTACCTTCTCTCCCTTTTGTATTGTTTTATCTTTTTGCTTTCTCGTCTCCATCAGAACATTTGGATCATTAAACTTTCACATATATGAATATAAATGAATTCCAACGAATAACAAGGCACCAGGTTACATTTAAATGAGATATAAATGAATTAGGTCATGAGGATGCCGTGTATGTTCTGTTTGTACTCCTTGATCATACAATAAATCATCTAATCCATGTATCAAAGATAACTATTACGACAGGTGTCATAAGAAATGTTATATATATATATATGTAAACATTTATTAATATTGTGGTTTTTGTTGTTTATTAAATGCGAAAAATGATTCAGACGTTTTCTGAATCTTTATTGCAGGAATGCTGGTTTTATGTTGATTTTTACTTAATATATTTATTCTGTACTTTTTTTTTGTTTGATTGTTTTGTGTCTAGTGGTTTCTGGTTGGCAAATCAAACTAAAATATAAGAAAAGGGTTTGCAATGTCTTACCTCCCTGCCTCAAAAGAGCAGCTATTTGTAGGTTGCCTTATTCATACCAAAAAAAACAAAAAACACTGTTTTGATCATTCCATTTCCTCTCAGACAAGTCAAACATCATAATTTCAAAACATTATTTCTGAGTGATCATAAAAAAGGTGTTTGTCCTTTTGTAAGGAGAGGGCACTCCTGACTTCTTAACAGACATCAAGAAGGCGTCAGACGGAACCAAGAAGGTCATGTAAAGCAGCATCATCCAAGCGTGTTCCTTTTAGCCTGATTTTACCCCAAAGTGAAAGTTTGCAATTAAGGTTTGAACAATCTCTTCATGTCAAGAGAACAATTACAGAGTAATCACACATCACCTCCTTCTCCACCACTTCTCCACTTCCCTAACAGCAGAGTGGCTCAGTGGAGAGGTGGATGAGAAGGGTGGTATCAGTAAACTCAAGATACCCAGAGCAAACTCCATTAGAAAGGAGTACCAAGCTGTCTGAGAGCTTCCAGGCTTTTCAGGGACACTTACAACAGCAATTCCTGCACTGACCATTAAATCAGTACAACTGTGGTGGATCAAGAACCCCATTAAGTCGAGTTGTCTCAGGAATAACAAGATTTTGTTTTTCTTTTTCTTTTTTTTTGTTGTTGTTTTTTTCAGTTCAAAACCAAACAATGTATTGTGGAATGGTGCTGGGTAAAAAAAAACAAAAAAACAACAGATCCTAATTGATTCAATCAAATTCAAGAATTGATTTTTGTTTAAAGCAAGTTCTTCTTTTGTCAGCCAATAAAGGCTGTCTTTCTGTTAGTTTGTATAGTCAGAATTCATATTGTATTATTGAAAGTTCCCCTCTGTTCAATACTGATGACTATCACCTAAAACATTTTTAATGAACAAAAAAAATGATTGTGGTTGGAAATTTGACGAAAGACTTAATATTGTATTTCAATTGATTTACTTTGAAGCTATATTCAAGAAGTCGCGTTTAGCCTGTGGTGTTCATACTGGGCAAGCAGGAAGGGGCTTCTTCTTCTTCTTTTGCTACTGCTTACTATCGCATGTCCACCACCAATTGAAACGGCTTGGTGTGTAATGTCCTAGTGGTACAAATCTTGCTAATTTTGCTCCAGATGTTTTCTTTTACAGCTCTATTTCGATATCTGAAAGACAATTAAGATAATTCCAGCCGGGAACAAAATGCAACTCATAATTTCTCCTCCATGATCAACTTTCAGACAGTTGGCACCTCCATAAATGAGTTAAAAGGGTCGCAACCAGACGTCACTACTAAATCTGAGTCCCTGATTGGTCAAAGTTCAACTGGTTTAACATCTGTTCAATGGCCATGCCTGAAATGGACTTAAAAACATGTATAGCAACATGTGAACGCAGGAGTTTAAGCGCGGAAGCCAAGACATGCCTTTGCATAGACCTTTCATTCAATATGGTCGCATGACCTTAGATTGCCGAAAGTGGAATGAATTTAGCTCAACAGTGATACTTAGCCTAAAATAGCAATTGGACAAAGCACAGGCTGCTTACAAATGTGTTGCAATAGAAACAATAAAAAAATAATCCATGCATTAAGTGTTTCCTGAAGCTTGAGCTCTGAAAATGACTGATACTTGCTGTTGAACTGTTACTGATGAACAGCTGACATGTACAACATTCTGTGTGTTTGGGTTACTTAAAGCCTATTTAGCTTTTGGAAAAACAAACGTATATTCGTTGTAACAGAATTTCTGGATAATATCTTTAAATAAAATTATAATCTCTGGTAATTGGGTGGGACACAAAATGTTTCTTTTTATGTGTTTTTTTATTACTGTATGTAAGAAATAAATATCACAACAAACAAAGGTAAAAGTGTGGGATCCAGTCATAAGAAGCACTATTTAAAATAAAAACATAAAAAAGAAAGAACAGGACAAGAAAACAATCTTCTGACCTAACTTACTTTGCTTTCACCTTATCTTCTACAGCCAAAAAACAAAAAAAAAACATTCCCCTTTTCTTCTAAAAATATTTTTTTTTTACTTAAATGTGTGTCTTTTCATTTTCATCATAATAAAATAAATTAATTCTTCTTTTTGGGTGATTTTTTTTTTTTTTTTTAGTTTTCTTTTGATCAGCATCACAGTGGATTTGGCATTTCAGAAAACAACCACCACAAGTAGTATATTCTGCTTTCAGCTTTTATTGATTTACTAACAATGTCTGCTTGTACCACAGGAAGAGATGTTGTTTGTATCTCTGTGCTCCAGAATAATATCTATACATGTTTGACAACTTTACAACAGCAGACAGGCCTGGGTGTGAAGGCTGTTGTGAATATGAATGGAAACATTTGCTCTGTGTCTATGCGATTTTCCTGATAAACAAATTACATATTGAATGTGATTTAATCCATCCATCCATTTCCTATTCCAAGAATTTCCTGTTTAGGTGTCACCAGAGCATTCTGAAGCTGCTACTGGGGGAAGGCAGGGAAAATTACCAGTTCATTTCAGGGCCACGCAGTGAAAAAGGCCGTGTCACACAGCCACTATTTACATTTTGGGCATTGCCCACGCATGAAAATTGGTCATACGTGAGTGTAAATATACATGGAAGAAATGAGAAAAGTTTTGCTCTTTACGTAAAATTTTAAGAGATGAATCACAAATGAACCATGTTTAAAACACGGTATGAATAAACCATGCAAAGAACACGTGACATTCAGAGCACTGGACAGAAATCACTCCACGTCAGCACCATGGTCAGCACCCGCCGTGGGCCCTTGCAATTCTTTGTTTTAGTCAAACAGTCAGATTCTCTTGGTCCCCACCTGTTCATGGAATGTCACAAATTTGCGCATAGATAAGATAGGATAAGATAAGACAAGACTTTCTTTGCGTTGCAATGTGAGAGGAAAAAAAATGAAATTGCACCAGTGGTTAGAATGATGTAATTAAAACTGTGCTTGATTATTGCACTGTTTATATGTCATTTACTAGATATACGTGTACACACAGTTATGTAGTACGGTCAAAGAATGTCATTAATTTGTATGTACGTCTTGCAAGAGTCATGCACAATTGCATAATATTTATATAATAATTGTGTGTAAACTACATAAACTACCCATAAACTGCATAATAATCATTCGACCAAAAGTTTTAAACAGCTCAAAACCCTCGACAGACATCTACGCACATTATCGAACGACCAAGGCAAAAAAAAAAAAAAAAAAAAAAAACTTATGAGTTAAGTCTATCGCGCATGTATCACGGAAGACTGACATTTTATATGTGGACATTGTGCAGATTGTACAAAGCAGCTGTGTGACACTGCCTTAAAGAATTAACCAGATTCACACTGAACAGAAAATTTAGAATCACCAGTCAACCTGTGAAGCATGTTTTTGGACTGTGGGAGGTACCTGCTCGCTTTGCAGCATTGAAATGTGATTCAATATAAATTAAAAACTAAAAAAAAATAACAGTTTGTGGTTTAATGTCTGATTCTAAAAGAAGAGTAGAACAAAGAGCGTCATGAGAGACCTGAGTATTACCGAGCTGTTTGCGAATGCAATTTAGATTAAGCCTCTGCAAATCTTCTTCTAATAGGACTTCACGTGTTTTCAAGTTTTAAACACAAAATACCCTCAGAATTAAGATCATTCCTCCACCTGTCACTCCTCCCTCCTTCCCGCCCTCCCTGCCCCACTCTCCTCCTTCCTCCCATACTGTCTGTCAGTGGTGATGGATGTTGCTTGTGCCTCAGACTGAAAAGGGAATAGACTGCTCTCTCTGTGCGTTTCACAGCAATCTGCAGCTGTCAATACACCAACACACACACACACACTCGCACAAATCCCACACACATATAAAAAGATGCGTGAAAGTGTCATGTCTCTATCAAACAACCTTCTCCATGCATCAAAGGCAGACAGCAAAACACCCAGAGAGAACACAAACAGTAACAACCTGAAAGTTTGCCCACAATGTGCAGCAGCCAGAAGTTGCATTTTCCACATGCGGTTCTTTTTCTGTGTTTTTTAGGCCATATCTATCAGTTTGTTTGGGTTCTTTTTGTGCTGTTTTCTAGTTACTCAGTTGCAGCTGAAATGCTGCCAGAAGCATTTTCAACTTTAAGCTGTTTTATAGGTCCATCCATGCTGGTAAAACACATGCTCAAACTAAAATATGTTCAAATGAGAAGTTATGTTGATGGACAGATGTGTTTTTTGCTATGAAGCTCAAATGCAAAGTGGACAAGTCTTTAGACACCATGTGACTTCCTGTCTGTTTAGCCAATTGAAGCAACCAAACATTCCAACTTCGTTTTCTACAAGAACGATGCAAACGCCACTATGTGAACATTATATCATTAAACAATGGTTTGATACAAACAAACTGTCTTTAATTATAAATAAAACAAAGCACATCATATTTGGCGAAATTGAGGATGTTGTTTTTGAAAGAGTAAATGAAATAATATTTCTTGGAGTAATTTTGAATCATAAATTATCATGGAAACAACAAATAACACATGCTCTCTCTAAATTGTCCAAATCATTAGCTATTCTACATAAAGTCAAGTATTTTTTAAACACAGCTACATTGTATATTCTATATTGTTCCCTCACAATGCCTTATTTGACCTATTGTTTAGAAATCAAATACAAAACCTGTTTTTTTATTCTGCAAAAAAAAACAATTTAAAAAATATTGAATTGTCAATCCACAAAACAAATGTTTCCAAAATTAAGGGCACTGACATTTTTGGATTTAGTGGATGTTAGTACTGGAATTTTTATGTTTAAAGCTAAAAAACAATGTGTACCTGCCAAAATACTGTGTTTGTTTAAAAATTAAAGTTACTTATTATAATTTTCGGAGTAAAGATCTGTTTAAAAACAAAGTGGTCAGAACTAATGCAATAAATCAGTGTTTTTCAACCAGTGTGCTGCGGCACACTAGTGTGCCGTGGGAGATGGTCAAGTGTGCCGTGGGAAATTGCCCTCATTAACTGATCCAAAAACATTTTCCATCTCCAGGAAATCAGCTCTTTGTTCATCCAAACAGGCCCTGATAAAACACTGAGTAGTTAGGAATATAAAAGACCTTAAAATTACTTTTCCTTTGTATTTATTTAATTCTATTAAAGACATTTTGATAAGAATGACGGTACCGCGATTTACCTGCAGCTATAACAGTTTGCGGAAAAGTCCCGTCCCTTTAACTGTCTCCGCCAATCATTCTTGAAGGCTAAATCACAAGTCATCAGTCTGACCAATCAGAAGTGCTTAAAGTCTTCACTTCCTTGTTCTTAATTCTGCTGATAAAGTCGCTCAGTTCTAACAAACAAACCAGCTAAAGCTCATCTTTAGCGGTGTAACTTTCCACAGAATCCGGTGTCAGACCATGGAACAAGTGAACAAAACAATGAAGCTCAGAGACGCGAGTCTTTCTTCCTGCTTGTTTTTTGGGATGCTGGTGTGCCGCGGGATTTTTGTCAAAGTTAAAGTGTGCCGTGGCTCAATAAAGGTTGAAAAACACTGCAATAAACATTAGTATTTTTGTTCAGGGGTCAACATGTGGAATTTATTAGACGATCTGAAGATGCTAACTCCACATGTCAGTTTAAAAAATGTATACATTAAGAATATATTAAAAAATACCTTCTGGACTGAGAGACTCTTGTGGTTGTGAAACATTTTTGAGAAGTGTTTTTTTTTTTTAGGTTCTATCAATTTGTAGGTAGATGTGATGTTTGTATTCAGGGTCGGGGAAAAGAGCCTTGGCTTCCCCCATCATCTTTTTCGGTTAATTGTATGTAATGTTTATGGTGATGTTATAAGTTTGTGTGTTTAACATAACCGAAATAGATGTCTCTCTCTCACACTTATAAGTTAACAATAACAAATTATTTGACCACTAAGCTGGGAGACTTTAGTCGGGAGATAATAGAAACAAAAGTACAAGACGAAACACCTCACCGTATCTAACACATGCTGAACAAATTGGATTCATGCGTAAATGGATCCTTTGATCAAGTGAAACATTCTATTCTAAATGAACTTTTAGAAAATGTAACAGGTCTTTCAACCATATTAAATTAACAATAAAGGAAAGGAAATTTGAAATTATTGCCCCACTTTATATGGTCACATTTGCTAAATTTGTTGAATTAATTGAGTATTCTGCACCATAGGGCGCACCATCAATGAATGGTCTATTTTCAAACTGTTGTCATATGTGGCACGCAAGTATAAGGCACGTTAAGGGAGGCAAAAGGGTCAGTCAGACTCTATTAACTGTGTTGACAGTAATCATTAAACTTGTTTGTGAGGCGCTATGTTAGAAGGAAGAGGATTCACAATACTTGTAATTTCCAACCTTGTTTGCAAACACAAAAAAACAGACGGATAACACCTAATCAAACGTTAATGTGACTACACTAACTCCCAACTATGTTAGCAACACGTAAAATAAAAATAAAAAAACAATCTGATACCGCCACACATTAACCGTATTGGCATATTTACAATAACATCCAATCCTCTAACATTTCAAAAAAAAAAATACGGTTGTTAGCCATGTTAGCTGCTTCAAGACATACCAAATATGTGTATACAGCACACAGTTGTTTAAAATAAAATAAAAATGCATCAAAGGCAGACTTTTAAGTGTGCCTTATAATGCAGAAAATATGGTATAGCTTAAACAACATGAGTGGAAAAAGGATCTTTCAAGATGAAACTTTGACGAAGTCTTCAAATAGAACAATGTTTTAAAATGGTCAAAGTGTTTCCTGATTAATTTTTTATAAGAAATGGAAAAATTTCATATTTTAAAAACTATAGAAGTGAGCAAAACTCAAAGTACAAGCAAATATATAAATAAAAAGCTGTAGGTTTTGGTACCAGAAGGGCTGGAATATCTAAAAATAAGCATACAATAAAACCAGAAAACCGTCATTGGAGTTTCACATAACTAAAAACTATTGCTAACAGACACTAAAACAAAACTTTTTCCTGTTGCATTGCTGCATTTTTATTTACTCTTGATGACACACGGATGTGCAGTCCTCACCCATGAACCCTTCCACAGGTGAGGTCCTGTAGGATCAGATTGCAGACTTTTCCATGAGGATTCCCATGATCCTTAATCTGAGCCCTAGGGCCTCCAGGGAGCTTCAGTGAATTTAACCGTAAAATCGGGCTAAAAATAGGTAAGAGTCATGTATGCTCTGTTGCGTTTCTGTGCTTGACGGTTTCATCAGATGACTCGTGTGATCCTCGTGGTGCCTGTCATTCTGAGTCTGAGTCAGAGTCTGCACATACTGTACAGGAGAATACGCCGCTTTTGCCCTCAAACTCCAGTCTTCCCCTGCTTTACAACACTTGCACACATCCAGAAACATCCCAGCAACCAATTATTGATGTGAGTTTTCGTCATGAAGGAATCAGATCTTATTGGTCTCACCTCTGGGCAATTCTCAGTTCGGACTCTTCTGTGCATTTCCTTATGTGAGACCAAATGCCTAACTCTGAATTACATTTCCTCAAATTCATTTGGCATGCTGCATACATGCAAAAAGTGTTTTTACCATGTTCTCGTGTCATTTTTGTCATGATGGAAGACAGTTCTAAAGACAATTCGGCATAAAATTAGATTATGTATTAAATTTCTGAGATTTTCTTTATCCAAATTGTTCTAAATCAGCAACAAACAATAAATGTTGTTTAAAAAAGATTGTTAATGTGACGTAGAAGTTACAATTGACGGGCTACAAGCTCACTGCCCCGCTCCATTCTGATGCATTCACTCGCAGACAAATAGATCCATATTTTCCTCATCTGGTATCTGGATTCAAACTGTATGGCTGGATAGCTCCAACATTGCTCACTGTTTTTGTTAAACTGGTAACTGGTAAACAGATTGATGATGAGAAGTGGGGGCAGGCTCACTCTCTGAGACTATGTCCTAGAAAACTAGAAAATTACACAGGTATTTTGATTTTGGCATAAAACAGCATAATCATAATTAAAAGACCACTGGGAACGCTTTAAAATTGGATCAAAAGATGATCGGAGTGGGACTTTAAATCTTTCAAATAGATGATTAGATGCAAAAATCTGCATTGCGTGAAAGAGCAGAAGTGAAAAGAAATGCTTCAGGAGCAAAAAGGAAAAACATAAAGGTAGAATTAGGAGCTTAAACTTCGCCTGGTTCTCTTTGATCCAGTCATATATTTCCATATCTCCACAGTTTTAATTAGCTCTATCAAATTTTTTTTAACTCCACTTAAAAAAGCCCCTCCAAACTACTCTGTCCAAGCATTTAAAAATCTATTAAGGGAGTTTTTTTTTTTTTTTTTTTTTTTTTAGAGCCATTTATTAATCAAACCACTTGAGTTTCATATATGTTTGTTGTTCAATGGTTTCTGGCCAAAAGAATAAATAGGAGTAGAACTAGTGTAATTTCTGTGCATGCTAATATTTGAATTCCAAATATGAATGGAAACTAAGTCCTGTTTTTAGAATAAAGAAACTAGACAAGATTACATCAAATGAAATTTGACAGCTTGAAACTACAGTTAAATAAATTCTTGGAAGTTGAATATTTAATAATTTGTTTGTTGAAATGTAAAAGCAAGTATCTGTCTTTTGCTTTCAGTGTCAGAAAGATCAGTTACTTATTAATAACCACTGGATTTTAAAACTGTTGCCTGCTGGAAGGTTTTTTTTTTCTTTTTTTTTTTTTTTTTTTGTCAAATCACCTGACGTCTCTTCTTAAACTTTCAGTTCCAGTTAAGATGAGTCCTGTCATCATTTCCCTTCAGGGCTCGCCATGGCAAATCAGCTCATTTTTGTACTTGTTTATGTTTCATTCAAACTTTATTGCTAAAAAAATACAGTTTTTAACGTGCAAAGAGAGTCCAAAAGTGGAAAACCAAAGCATTTTTGCCCAAAGCGCAGCACTGACACTGCTTCTGAATACTCAATGCAGCTTAATGAATGGAGCATCAGCTGTGACAAACCGGTGGCAGTTTGCCACAGATGGAACAAAAAGATGAAACTCCGTGCCAAGTGGAGTAGCCATCCAAGGAGTATTGATTTCAAGAGCACATGATCATGCCATGGCAGATATTGCACAATGATACTGCTGCTCACACCGCATTAGCATTGTAATAGTTCACCTCGTGGTGAGGAATCGATACTGGTGGCTGTGAGCAGCGGAGGCTGCAGCTGGAGGGGCAAGAAAAACCGCAGATTCTAAACCAATCTGATCCCACTGAGTTCAAACAGAAAAAAAGAAAGAAAATAGAAAATCTTGCAGGACGTGTTTGCTGTTATGAGAGAGTTTATTAAAGCAAAACAGTCTATTGAGATCAATATGATCACATGCCCAGGACAGAAACGACAACAGCAATATTTAAATTTAGACTATTACTTTGTTAACTTGGAATTAAAGAGAAAGGAAGCAACAGAACAAGAGATCAGAATGGTTTAGGTTAAGGTTGTTCTAACATTTGGCTTGTCTGAGTCCTTCCATCAACATTGCGGCTACAATTTTTTCATACTTTCTAGATGCTATAAAAATTAATACACTTCTATAAGACCATAGAATAAATTCACACTAATCAAAACAGAGCAAAGCGCAGCTTTGAAGAAGCAAGGGTGAAAAATATCACTGCGTTCAGGTGTTTAATGCTATTTCTTTCAGTTAAAAGAAAAGTAAAAACAAGTCTTTGCATTTTGCTGCGTTCACTCTGGGCTCGGAAACCCCCATTTAAGCAACCACCAGCAATGAAAAGGCGATGTAATATGTGACATGTTTGCGTTTCTAAGTCCGTTTTCAGAATCCAAGTACTAAATCCTGGCCACTAAACGCGTGTTAAAAGTTGATCCAGTTAAACTTTGACCGATCAGGGACTCAGATTTGGCAGTGACATATCGATCTAAACATTTTAAATCTGCTAACCTTTTTAAGACCTTTACATTAAATTTTGAATGAAAACTATACTAAAGGTGGGTTTGTGTTATTCCTATGTCTTAGTAAAGGATTGATTTGATTGGTAAACGCACAAATGCAAGAAGAAGGTCATTTTAAGTATGCAACAAGAATCTTTTTTTGGCACCGATGACGGATTTTTCAGTATTAATGTGAATATATATGAATGTTTTTGTTTCTCTTTGAAGAGTGAAAACCTGCAGATACTCAGTTATAGAATATTTACAGAACATCAGTCTCCAATAATCCTACTCTCCTAATTAAGCCTCTCTTCTTTCCTCTGTGTCTTTCTCGTCACTCAGTGAGTCTGTCATTAACATTTGAACCGTCTGTCTTGATCACTTCTGAGAATGCAAATGAGCGGATGATGTGCCTTCTGTTCAGAGCCGCCTAATTGAGATGACATGCCTTCTGATAATGATGCCAACTTTGAACAGTGACCACAACAGCTGGACACATCAAAATAAAATAAAAAAAACAACAAATAAATGAGGACATGTGCAAATAAAAAAATAAAATAAATTAAACTGCGAATGCACATAGAAGGATGGATTTTTTTTTCTGTGAGAAGTTGACAAAAGAAACAAAAGATGGATGCCCAGTTATCCTGCAAATCAAGCTGTGAACAACTCTACTGCTAAACTAAACATACATATACATACACATGCATTCTCTTACTAACGTTTTGTTTTTAAAATCAGAAGAATCTTAGGAAAACAATTTTAATTTAGGCTCAGGGTTCTGTCAACAGACAAAGTTTAAGCCAAGACTCAGCTGTCAGACCGATGACCTCCGGATTGGTTTCAAAGCACCTCCAGCATTTCATGCATGGTGAAGGTGATGGTCGTCCTGGAGCTCCAGCTGCAAAAACAAGCTCACAGCACTGTCATGGCATTAATAGTTGATGTGTACAGTCTTTAAATTCCCACTCCGATCATATTTTGATCTATTTCTGAATCGTTCCCAGTGGTCTTTTCATTATAGCTATGATTCTTTTGATAAAAATGTTTTAAAAGAAACTGTTGTTTCCTTAGACAGTTTCTGCCGCCGTAGTACATTAACATTTTCACCTATGAGTTGTGCATAGGAACCGTTGGTGCGGAGCAAGCAACCCCATCCCCCCTTCCCCTCATAGTTTAAACCAGGGAGCTTGTAGCCAGTCAAGTGTATTTTTTGATTTGATTTGATTTATTTAAGTGTCATGCAAGTTCTATGTCACGTAAAAGCTCGTTTTCAGAAATGCATTTCTATGTCTACCCTTGATTCTCAATGACATGAATAAGAAAATACTTAAAAAAAGCTATTTTAAGCCTAACATTTGTTGTATATGTCCTCTTTTATCACAAAAATGCCACAAGAAGATGTTTAAAACACCAAAAACACGATTTTCATTGGAGTTGGTCTTTAGTAGTTGAGTGTTACTGAAAAGACTGTTTGGGTTTAACAAACTAATGTTAGAGGGCGTCCTGCTCTTACGGCATTGTTTTTTTGATTTGTGCAGGTTGGAAGTCTGTTTAGCCACAAATGCTTCAAATATTCTTTTTCAGCTGGATGGAGTCAGAGAAAAACTGTGTTTTGTGTGTGTGTGCGTGTTTGTTTGCTTGTTTTCAGCTTCAATTTGGTTAAATTGTTTGTAAAACGTTAGAAAAATCTAGAGACTGGAATCCGCAAATATAAAACTATCTAATTATAACAGAATATTTCGAAGAGTTTTAGCTTGAATAACATTTAGGGTTAGTTTGAGTAGGCGTGTTGTTTTGTTATAGAGTGGGAAGGGCGAGGAGTTCTCCTCATGCTGGTCTTGCAGGTTCATAAAAGATCCCATGGGAGCCATGAATTGGTCATAGTGTTGACACGTTTGTGTGTCTGTGTGTTTTATTTACTGCCCTAAGGGGACCTTTCTGCTATGATACATTTAGAAACCCTTCAGTTTAGCCGCTGCTGACAAAGCTTTAATCCCGGGCTGAGCTGACCACCACTTTCAATCGAAAACTTTCTTCTCAGCAGTGGAGCCTGTTCCTCCGGCAGCACAGATCACGTAGAAAACAGGAGAGCCAGCCTTTTCTGTATTTAATATTTAACAAGAGTCTGTTAGAGGATGCTTCTTACACGGCTTCCGTTCAACCACTCTGTCCACAATCTTCTCTGCCATTCTACAGACGACGTAAACAAACAGAACCGCATCGGTTCACGTGTCGGGAGTGAGACCCGCGCAGTGCATGCCTGCAGGTTAAGTCGTAAATTGATATGAAAGTGGAGTGTGCTGTTCATTAGAACAAGCCTGGAACATATTTGTAGTGCAGATGCTCTCAAACTGTTTTTTTTTTTTTTTTTTTTTTTTCAGTTATTCTGAGCACATCACCAGCACGTTTCTGGGTTTATTTATAAGCGCGTAGTTCTGGGCAGCAGGGCAACATCTGTTGTGCCTGAGGGTCAGGCACAGCCTCAGCCTGGGGACTGTTTCCCAAACACACATGCATTTCATTTTTACACCCACATCTGTCACTGCATGTACATGCTTGCCTCTCCAATTGTGTCTCTTTCTGTCTCAATTAGGACTCTGCAGTGCAGCTGGGAGATGATAAATAGTCCCAGGAACACAGACATGAACACACACACATACATACAGAGGTATATACAGCAGATAGATATCCATAGATTTTTTTTAAATGCTCTTTTTGAGTAGCTTATACTTGCACTTAAAGTCTGAATCTTGTTTAGATTAGTTGACACACCTCCAAACTTTGATGCCACCTAAAAGAGAGTTTCCACTGTGTTTAAATGAAGCTCAGTGATTCATGTGGTTAAAGACATTACAAGTGACATGTGGTGTTCATCACACTAATCCAATTCTCTTTATCAGCAGCTTCTGCTGTGTTTTAATGAGCAGTTCTCATAGCGAGGCTCTTACACGGACACAGTGTTGCTGAAAGATAAGCAAATCCTTAACTCTTTTGCGGTGCGCATTCTTCCAAATTCTGTTTTCTAAATGAGAAATCGTGTCTGCAAAGGTTTTAACCTTCAGATTATGAGAAAGAACAAATCATACAAAAATCCAGCATGGCGATTGCGTGGTTGTAATGTATGGATTGGTTATAGAAGGTGTTTTGTTTTTAACGACCAATTAAGCTGTGGATTAAGAATGAAAGCTGATAGATCGTGGGTAATTGAAGAAAAAAAACATGAAGATTTGAAGAAGCAAAACAGTGCTCAGACTAGCTAATACAATCTCTTTTATATGTACACTAAATGTTAAGTTACTTTATAGTCTGATCATGAAGCCACAGTTTAATTCTGTTTTCTGCATGAAAGGAGAAGCGTTGTGTTCTTATGTAACGGCTCACTGCATGCTCAGCGTGCTCTGCTCTGGAATAGGCAGTTCAAGTGAGACAACACAAACACTTCAAAGTAACACAAATATTCCCTGAAGCTTTACGGACACACCGGAAATGTGGAGCAGGCTCAAGAACGCGCTAGAAGTATGTCTTGAACGCACATTCAGCCCATTGTGTTCATGTTGGACAAGCAGGGGACAACCTCTTCCTCTTTTTCTACTGTGTTCTGTCCACCACCTACAGTTGGTGCAAAATGTCAAAAATCTTGTGAATCTTGTTCCAGGCTTTTTCTGTCACAGGTCTATTCCTTTATCGCTGGCATCGCTGGTATCCCGCTGAGGCGGGCGCTTTTCAGTCGCCGCTGCTTTATTTTACTGTTGTGTTTTTTTAACCAGCTCTGTTAGTACCATAACGCTGCCGCGACACAAGCGGAAGGAGAGCTGTTCCCGTTCACCCCTCCATGCACTGCTGCTACTTGCTCATTCTTAAATACGTACAACAGCGTGGCGAGCCGGGGGCTGGCCCCGCCTATAGCCCCTAAGACTCATGGGAAATGGGGGATCGCGGATGTACATTTCCTCATCATAACTGAGGGATGTAATTTTGATTATATGGTTACTGTTTGTAATGTTATGTATGATACCTAAATTGTCAATAAGTAAAAAATAAATAAATAAAATAAAAAAAACATAACTGAGGAACTAGAGCTCCATGCTGTTTGGCAGATGTGGATGTACTCAAATACGTGAACCTGAGGCAAGGCCGACTCCTCCCACAGTGTGCTTATGAATCACACTTACTCTGGGAATCAGGACGTTATTTGTCAGGATGACCATGTTGCTTAATACATGCGGCTTGTACTCTAAAGCGGCTTGTGTATGTATAAAAGTAATTAGACACGTGAAAATGGGTGGGTGCGGCATGTAATCGGGTGCGCTTTATAGTCCGGAATTTACGGTACATATATATACATATATTCATTCATTCATTTTTTTAGGAATATGAATATATATATACATATATATACATATATATATATATAAGGTTCTGGTTGATAAATTAAAACAAAAAGTGCTGATCTCTTATTGGAGACTCTTATGAATTATGCATGTGCGCATTTTAAAGAGTTTGGGAAGCAGGAGCAACTTCGCTGCCCGACCATTTTCTGTCAGTGAAGCAAATCCAGCAGTCAGTGGTGCCTCTGCAGACACTCGGTGCCAGAGCCGCAGCCGCGTTCACAGGACAGTAACAGGTCATCAGTTATGGAAACCTCCCATAATTTCCCTGCTTTCAGTTCACACAAAGCTAAAACACTCTGAATCTGAAGAAAATGAAAAGAAAACCTACATTATATTCAGTTTTTTTCATTACCAAAAAGCAAAATCATGAACCGTGTAAGACTTCAGTGAACGGCAGATGGTGTTATGACGACATATCAGTTTGACCTTCATTTGGCTTTTTTTCTGTCACAGAAGGACCATAATGATGCTATCTTTGGTTTTCTTTATTAAACATTCAGTTGTTAATTGGATCTTGCATAACGTATCACCAGCTCTTTGTCACCTAGTTTTACCTTTCTCACAAGTTTTTGCTAATTTAACTTTTAATAAATTAAAAATCAATGAGTTACATACTTAAATCCAAACCCCATATTCTTTAAAACGCAAAAGATAAACATTGTTTTTTGTTTCATTATGTTTTTACTAATGCTAGATTTAATCAATTTCTTTTTTTTATTTTGTTGTCTGGGAAACTATTGGTAACTAGTGCTGCAGGTGACTGGTTAAAGTAAACCATATTTAAGGGTAAGACTAGGTGAGACGCAGGTACGTTGTATGAATTTTTCTTTTTTCAACCCCAGTAAACCCAGTGCATGAAGGCCGTTAGTCCTGTTCAAGTGATAAGTTTTGATTTGAAATGGTTTATTTCAAGCAATCAAAGCAAGAATAATGCACCAAACAATACAATCAGCAGATATACATTTATACAAATATGTGTTAAACTCTGGATGATTAGACATTAAATCAAAGATTGCTTGAAAGGGAGTGGAAGGAAGCAAATGTGTACAATCCCACCCCTAAGTGTGCATTTCTTGTGAGCCAGTACACCTTACTCATGACTGAAGTGCGGTATTGCGTACGACCACATCACTTGAACATCATAAGTGCCTGTAACTTACATTAACCTTACAAATAATTCACAACAAACATCACATGCACGACAATTGCATATTTCATTTTAATGAGTCGGCCGTATATTCTAAATATAACTTGCAACAGATGAAAATGCAAGTCATGAAATTGGTATTTTGAATTACAATTAAATGTTAGAGTGTAAAGACTGTTAAAACCCTTCAGTAGATACTTTATACCCTTTTCTGAGACAGACATGAACATTTTCACACTCTGACTTAACAGTGGACAGCCGGAGCATGTTTTCCACTGCATTTCTTTCAATAGGTGTGTTCAGATATGTGTGTTACACGTTGCTAGGCTGTAAAATCAAGTTTATCGTGTTTTAGTGGTGTTGCACTTCGTCACCGGAGCACATGCTGCTGCGGCAGTTTCGGGGCTCGGGTGGCTTGCAAGAAGACGGAAAAAAAAGGCTTTGGGGTTCAGTGCTTCATTAGATTTGAACAGCTTGACATGGACGTTGATAATGTCTTCAATTAAAGTAATGTGGTTGCTGGTGATATAGCAGGTTAAGAAAGTGGATGGATGGATGGATGGATGGATGGATGGATGGATGGATGGATGGATGGATGGATGGATGTGAGTATTTCCTCCCTTATATCACACAGAAAATACTTGTGGATCTGAAGCGCTCAAGCTGAATAAATTACATCTATAAACAGTGAAGTAACGCGCAGCAATTTCTACTAATGGTAACGGGGTTCTAGCGAAGATAAAAAAAATATATATCAGTCAGATTACTTGTAACATCGTTAGTTACGTGGTTATGCTTAAATGGTGTTACAACACTGCCTAAAATGATTCAAAAATGAACTTCTGTTGTGTGGTTCTTAACCACAAATGGTAAGATCTAAAAACACGTTTAATGCCAATAAATATTGCAAATGAATTGCAAAACAAAAACTGTGATAAAACTGAACAGATATGCACAAGGGAGATGGAGGAAAACAACTGGATTGTCCCACAGTCTCCTCCACCTCCTTGTTCTCTTCTATCTTCCATATTGTTCCATTGTTTCCATTGGGGAAAACAAATGAATACATGGCAGTGAGAGCTGCAGAGGGAAGAAAAGAGACGGCTGACCTTTGAGAGGATTAAGGGATTTGTTTTAGAACAAAGCTAGAAGGCGATATGGCAGATGGATTCTGGAAAATAGACTATTTTGGAGTGAGACACCCGGATTGCAAAGAGAGCAAGTGTGTGGAAGACAAAAAGGAGAGGATCAGCGAGTTAATGCAAAGGTTTGAGGACGGCAGTCCACCAGGAGGCCCAAAGGTGACATACTCGCACTCAAGAGCGCAGAGCAGTTAGTCACCTAAAGAGGTGTGCTCATGTGATGGATGGCACAGTTATTGTTGAACGCACCAACAATATAATGGCTGCATGTGACCTCTCCTACTCCCTTTCTCCCTCCTTACTCTGTCTTCACCTCTACATTGTATCTCTCATAATGTGACTAATAAAATACGGGATTTTGACTGAATACTTTGGCTTCACATATTACTTTTTAGAAGGAGGTATGCACATGTTTTTAGTTACCATCCCATCATAAAAGAGGGTGTAGGAATATTGATGGTGGAGGCCCAAATGCAATTGTTGGGGGCAAAGCAAAAAAAAATAAGAATCATGGCAATGATTTAAAGAAACAGCAACATCTACAAATGGTCAGTGAAGGTTATCATTCATTCTATTGGTGTTGTCTAAACGTTTGTCTCTAAAATTGGCTTCATATGTCTAAAAGCCATGTCGCACAGCCACTACGTTGATTTTGCACATTTTCCACGTATACATTTTCTTTCGAGATGCCATCATACGTAATTCATTAGTATTTTTTGTTTTTGTCATTTGTTGATGTGCGCAGATGTCCGTTGAGGGTTTCGGCTGATGGGTCTTTACATGATTATGTGTTTGAGCTGTTCAAAATTTTAGGGTCGGTTGAGAATTACACACTTTCTTGATATGAAGTTAACATTATGTAACTGACACACAAATCTCTAATGAACTGCAAGTGATTCGTGTAGCGTTTTTTTTTTTTTTATGAGTTTTTCCTCACCGCTAAGGACTAAGTACAGGGATGCCTAGTTTAGTTTAGTCTGTTTAGTCAGTTAAGTGACTAAACATGATCCTTTTGATTTTATGTTTACTTTACAATTACCGAAATGAAGCCAATTGAGACGACTGTTGTTGTGAATTTGGGCAGTACAAATGAAATTGAACTGAGCTGAATTGTTCTTTACGTGGTTTGTTCATACAAAAGATAGAAATCAGCCAAACGCTGCATCCTCTCCAGCATTTCTCACCTTCAGACTCAAACAGAACTTTGTGACGTTTCCTCCCTCCTCCCCAGCTTCCTGATATCTTAGCAAGACGCTCCTATTTGACCTCTAAAAATATGGCGATGGCAGATTTGTGGCTCCTGCTGATAACCAATCAGATGGCTTTTTCGTGCAGGGTGAACAGCCCCCATCAGGTCCTAAATCACATTTTCTCTTCATCGTTCTCTCCCTCGGTCTCTCTGTCTTCTTTATTGCTTGTTGGAGATGGTTTTATTTGGTGCCAGCAGATAGCACAGCAAGTTCCTCAGCGGGCTGTAGAGAGACTGACAGACTGAGAAACTGAACAGATCAAAACCGGATTTATCAGGAAATGTGTCAAAGCGGCGAATACTGTAGAATAGTGAGGCGGTTATCTCAAATAAAGGCCTTAAAATGATCACAGACAGTTGCTCACAGATAAGAGTGGTCAACTCCCCTACATATGCAGGAAGAAGTTATCAGGAATGTTCACTGTAATCGTCCATGTGCTGTTCAGCCCCGGTACACTCACCGAAGGCTGGAACACTCGCAAACAAGTATGCATTCACACACAAGGAAAAACCAAAGCTTTGATCAATAAATAACATCATCACAGGGAGTTCTGCGCTCAGGCTTCTGTGCAGGCTGTTTGCAAAGGTGTGTCTTCAGTTTGATGCAAAGGGAAGTGAACTGCTTGTTTCTTCGCCCGCCTTTGATCTGCCCTCTGTTCTCCCACAAAGATAAATCAGCCTCAGTTCAAGGTTAGTCAGAGCCTCAGTGAACCCAAAGCAGCATCAACCCAAGACTGCAGTCATGGCATGGCCAAAGAGCTGATATAAAACAAATCCAGATCTTTTTAGGGAGTAAATCTGTGTTCAGTTCAAAGACCACTCCGTGTTCTAACGTGTATACACAGTAAAAACGTGGTGCAAAGTGTGACTCATGAAGAGTTTTCAATAAGTGAAACTCAAAGAAATATTCTGCAATTCATGTCTGCTGCCTCTTCTTCAACATGCATCAAATTCACTGCTCGACGCCTGTCCAAAAATGTGAAACTACACGCTCCAGATATATGTGGGAGGAGCTACAGCCTAACGTTTTCAGCCTCATCTCTACACAGAAGCATTGACTGTATATCTGATTTAGAATGCATAGAAGACACAGATGATGTTGAGAGATCAGGTTCATTTCTCGTGAGGAGCTCTTTAAAAGCACTGGAAAGTATGTCACCGTGTCTGGGTTCATGAGATCATTCAGAGATTCTCCCAGTACATAGATGTTCACCATCTGCTGCAGGAGTTGCGTGGGAAAAATGGCCTCTTTCAGCGATACTACTCTCTGTGACCCAGTTTGACGCCTTGTTGTCCCGCGTTAGTCCATGGTGGGGAAAAAAATAAGAATAAAATTAGAAGACCTTTTTATTGTTGTCTTGGTGAAAAAAAAGAAAAAATATTAGGAAAATGAGGACTAGAATGATAGAGCCAACTATGTTGGTTTTGGACTCCATCCATTTTTGGACTCCACCCACTTATCACAACATCATCACATCACGTGCCAAAGCTGAGGTCAGATTGGCTGACGCAACACGTCTTCTTTCCCAAAGTTCAGATTTTTTAACTCTCGCTGCAACACAACGCCCAAATAACACAACGCCAAAAACAAGCCATGTCCGACACTCAAAATGTCCCTCAGGACCTTTGATTGCATCTGCACATTGACTTAACGTTGAGACAGGACGCCCCAAATCACATTCCATTTGACTGCAGCTTAGATTCGATTCAATTCAATTTTATTTATATACCCCAATATTACAACAATAGTCATCTAAAGAAGAATTACGTGTTTGGGCTTCAGAGGGAGGGAAAAATGTGGCCTAAAGCTAAAAGCTGTGATTCTTAATAGCTCTTCTATTGAACTGACTTCCTCTTTTAAAATAAACACTTTTATTTCATTTTTGCTGCTGAAACAACATTTTTTACAAATACAGGAGTGGATCTTGATAATATACTTATTGATTATTTAGGCTTTATTTTCTGCACTAAAATGGAACTTTTTTTTTTTTTTTTTTGGGTGGAAACTGCTGTGAGCTATCGTTTGATTAAACTTTAAGAAACGTGACAAAGTTGGCTTGTTGGAGCTCACCTCTGGATTCTTTCTGTCATGAAACAGCTGCATCTGCAAAACTGTTCCCTCTGTGACAAGAATGCCTTCTTCCATGAAACCTTTAGGAACTTCCTTCAATCATGGAGATCACAGAGTTTAGACCTGCTGCCTTCTGCGTTTGGTTCGCTTTTAAAAAAGAAATAGTTTGAGGCGCCATCGCCATTGAGGAATCATGTGAGTTTTTTTGTGCAGCAGAGTGCCAAATTCAGTACGAATCATATTTTTCCCCTTTATGTTTGATGAGACAAAGTTTACAACAGTGTAAAAATTGAACATTACATACATATGTTTTGTCAAAAAGTAAGTGGTAATTAAAAGATTTTCCTATTCTATTGCACCACAAAAGGAGTTTAAATCTGCAGGTCATTAAAACCATTCAACAAAAGAATTAGTATATTTGTTAGTTAGAAATGTTCTTTGGTTGTTAGTGTTGAGTTAGTTTAGAGTACTTAAAGCATGCAAGATCCCTTCACACAGAGATGAAGGACTTGTTAGTTTGTGAGGAGAACATGCACACACGTGCACATGCACATGCACAATTGTGATAAAATGGCTGCTGCTCATTTTACTGCTGTGGATCTTTATCTGGTGTTGGACAGACTTTAAAATGAAGCTTTGTGTCACACAACAGGTTTGCTTTCACCCTCCTGTTGAGATCAAAAACTGGAGGTTTTTGGAGTGAGCATTTGCTATAAACCGTGTCGTACATGAATGGAACAAACAGAACTGTCACTTTTTCTCGGAAACTTCAGAGAAAAGATGGAATAACTGAGCATTTGTGGTGTTAGTCCCGCTGGCTGCTGTTTGATTCATCATGTTCTATTCAGGCATATTTTTTTACCCCCTTTTATTTTTGTTATTTTTCATGTGAGGTCTGAGTGGTGACATTACTCCACTATTTTGTTTTGTTACTTAATTGTTAATTTTCCATATTTATATTTACACAAAGAATTTTGTCCAAAGACAGCAAATCTTAATCTAAAATAATCTAAAACAATATAAAATAATCTATAATAATGACATGGGGGGTGGGATAATATCACCTTCACACCTGTTTTACAAACAACTGAAATATATTGGTTTTGTTCTCAGATTTTTGGACAGACGTTGCCACTGGCAATAATAAAAAGGCTGGAATCCACAGATTAAACCACATTATGGAGGATTAATCTGACAGTTTTCCTTGTCTTTTGACACTGAAAGCAAAGCTCGACAGCCGATGCTCCTGAGTGTGGATCAAACATATTTGGGAGTCATCGGTACAATTGACGACCCTTTAATATTGCAGCCTTGAGGTTATTTCATCAGCACCGAGTGAACTCAGCAGCACAAACACAAACTGACCAACATGTGATGCATCATTTCTTCATGCTGATAGTCTTCATACCAAGGTGGTGCCCAGATCCATTCTTTTTCTATCCACATGCAGGACACGAGAATCCTCCAATCAATCATGCAAACAAACCAAAGTCTAAAGAGCTGCTGGTGCTTTCTCTGAGCCTCAGCAATCTCATGCTGTCACAGTTCAATATTATTAGCCTTTGTTTATAAAATGTTTATAAAAGCTTCTTTTAAAATGCTTTATTTGTAAAGAAAGAGCTGGTATCAAAAAAAAAAATTGGACCCCACTGAGACAAAAGAAGGTTTTTCTTTTGTTTATTTGTATGTAACAAAGATTCTATTTTTGGTTCCATTGTGCAGCTCAGAAGATTGATGATTTACATAGATGTGTGTAGTGATGAATAAATAATCAACGCATTGCATTAGTAGCAAACAATTAGTGTCAAACTCACAAATTGAAACTACATCCAATGTTTCCATCATAAAAACGAAGAACATGTATAAATGGACAGATAATTAACCCAGAGGTAAAGACTTTATAAACCGTTTAAAGTTTGTTTACCTTTGAGAAATAAATGTGACACATAAGGAAAGGTGATCAGATGGAAGATGTTACTAACACAATTCTCCAAACTTGTGTAAAAGTTTTTTTTTAAGATTTAAGGCAAATCCTTCAACTGTATCTACAAAACTCGTGAAAATTTAGCAATTTTCTGCAAATGTTGTAGATAATTGGTCAAATCAGAGACTTTGTTTCCATTTAAACTAAAATGTCATAAAAAAACCCAGAAAAAAAACAAATTTGATGCCATCTTTCTGCTTTTAGAACAACATGGGTTAATAAGACTTTCCTTTTTAAATCAAAGTATAACAGTCTTTAAATAAACACATTTAAAAAACTGAAGGACAAATAATTTTTTCACCTTAATAATAAAATAATCATTAAAACCTAATTATCATTTGTTACAAAAAGTAATTTTTTTTAAGAAAGAGGACAAATACTCTCCAAAAGAAAACAAAAGGTATTGTGTGATGCACACTATTTTTACTGTAATGATGCATCCTACTAATAAATTGTTAAATATGCATTATAAAAAATTAGTCTTTAACGAATTTATTCATTAGTGGTGTGAATGGCAGTGGGTAAATGAACTTTTTATATGCTTGCGCTCTGATCTTCAAGAGTTCTAAAATGAGAACTAAAACAACGTCAACTACATGTTCAATGACATTTAATTCAGGTTGAGGGTTTGTGTTTTCCCTTCTGGATATTTGCTTTCTTTGGTTGCCACCTTTCAGAAGCCGGGGTTTTTTCTATGTGATTGTGGTGCTGGAGGATCGGTGCTATGCCGAGAAATGGATATTTTACTGGCCAGGTATATCTTTAAACAATCAGAGGCTTGATGAATTGGCTCAACGGCTGATGTATGGCCGGAATGGAAGAGGTATTTGGAAAAGGTTTGAGTCAGGGAAATGCACCTCATCAATCAGCATGATTAAAGGTTTTGGCCAGCCTAAAACAAACTCAACATCGAGAGGGCCCGGCCTTAAAGGTACAGTCCACTTCATAGAAGCCCAGCAGTGAAACTGAGCCTGGGTGTTGGTCCCTCAGACTGACAGAAAGACCACTTTTACGGATTTGTGTTGTTCTGCGGAGGTGTTTAGGGCAAGACGGATGGACCAAAATAGGCCGGCGCTGTCATGAATATGGTCCCTCAGGTGTTTGGGTATCAGAGTATCGAATATGGGTGTTAAAGCACCAGGCTTCTGCAGTTCAAGTGTTACATAAAACTGCTGCAACCCTCCAGCTGATGATAAAGCATGAAGGAGGGAGGTGGACAATAAAAACTTGCCACCTTTAATAATACCACTCTGACACATACTAACATGTGATTCATCAACCACAGCAGAAACTCCCAAACACACACAACAATCTGCACACTGACCATTAGCATGTTATATGCAAGCCCCATGGCCAAATCCACTGCAGCCCAGGCCCTCTCCTGATAAATGCAGGTTCCCCTCAGCAGCTTTACATATTTAAAGTGTCTAATGGCATTCTGCAAATCCCTTAGTCCAGCACAAGTAAACATATGAATTAAATTTAATTTACATTTAGAAAAAAGAAAGAAAAGAAAAAAAAGAAAAGAAACCAGTATGCCTGTGTCAAATAAAACACATAAAAAATATGAATTTGCCAGTTTCTTTACATGTACATGCTAGGTTGATTTTAATTTTACAATTGAAAATTCTATTAAATGCAATAAAACATTTATGAAAAAACAGGTTTAATAACAAAAAATAAGATTATTTCTGTAAAACTTTGTTAGAGTTAAACCAGCGGTCTCTAACCTGAGTCTACAGAGCCACTGCAGCTCTTTTTATTTTATTCAGATTGAAGAAAATGCCAATGATTTGAATAAAGAAATGGTTTGTTAGTTAAGTTTTGTCATTTATGTTTTAGATTGTTAAACTGAGGTGATCTAACGTGACTAAATATTAACTTATTTTTTCTTTTTGGACCACTGCTGAGATGACACTATACCAAGAGTCATTGAGAGGTTTACCGTTCTTCCAAAATGCACACGTAAGATAATTAAGCAAAATGATGGATATAAGGTTTGATCTGGTGTTTTATTAACAGAATACTCAGAGGCAAAGTTCTTCAAATATAATTGCAGGGACATTTGCAGGAGCAGGATCTTATTGACACAGAACATATTTTATTTTGAAAGGAACTGGTTTGTGCTGCTGTCAATGGCAATATGACAAATGATAACACTTTTATAATTCAGTTAATTTTAATATTTATGAGCTCCATTTAAAAAATGTATTGCTTAATTGCAACAAAAGTATTTATAGATTTTTTTAAACGATGAAGTGTTAATTTGCAGCTCTGCTAAGTTTTGGTTTGTAAGAACGCCAAGTGGTTCTCTTAGCATTAAAGCTATCAGATTTCAGGATTAAACTTATATCGTCATTTTAAACAGAAGACCTGAAAGGTTTTTTATTTTTATCTTTTATTTTTAATCTGGATTAGAGCGTAGTACCACAGATTGCACAATTTTAACACTAAATTGGATGTTATATTTAGCCTTATCATGTTTTACATGAAAAAAAAAAAGTATATGAAGTATTTTTACTTTGCATTCATAAATATAACAAACAAGGCAGTAATTTTTCCTGATAAAACCAGATTTTTTTTCCACCTGAACCTTCCCAACTGAAGTTCTCTGCTAAGCAAAATCTTAAATCGTGTAAATGAGAAAAAAAAAATTGCGGAAAAGGACGGTTGCCTTTTCTGCTTTGTTGATGTTCTAATCTTCCTTTAATTGATTTTAAAAATTGTGACCAAAACATTTATGGAATTTTGCACTCCACCACGCTTCTTCTCAGCTTTCATCGACTGTCACCTCTCCTTTAGCTTCCGGGTAAACTTAGAAAAAAGAAGTGTGGTAGATCATTCTTCTGTCTCAATATTGGTATCCAACACTGCTTCTGTCCTTTTTGAGCTTCTGTTTCTCTTATTTTTTTCTCTTTTCTTGTCAAAGTGGCAGACTATTGCATACCTTCTTTCTTTAGATTTTTTTGCTTGCTAAAAAAGCAAAAACAAATAGACTGCAGAAATGGCATTTCAATCGCAAAGATCAGCCTCAGGATTAAAAAACCTATTTTTATAAATTGAGAAAAATGTTGACTCACATCATATCATTATGCCTCATGCAAAAACAGTGTGCAACAATCACCAAAGCATTGTATTCCTGTTCTTTGAGCCTTGACCTGAGATCCAACTGTGGTCGCAAAATCTGGACTTATGGAACTGGTGATCACAGGCATGGAGAGCTGGAATTTAAAACAGCAACTTCACATTTAAAAAAAGGTTTTGGTATATGTTATTTTTTTTTCCAGATGCAACAAACAACCTTAGCAATGCTGCACAACGTCAATACTATAAAACCTCATGACAAAACTTTCAAAGATAACCTAATCTCCTTTAGCAGGGAAGTAGGATAAAGATGGAGAACCTTTGTTTCCGCCATGGTTTGCAATATCCACCTGCCCTCTGGGGATGAAAGTGACATCCGTACAGAAAGAAAAATGAATTAGAAATTAGGCTGATGAGAAATGATAAGATTGAGTAGGCAGAAAACGGAGATATAGGTGTGATAAGTGAAGGCACTGCAGATCAGAGCGGATGCTGCCACAGCAGATCAAAGGTTTCTCTAAAGACGGGGAGGCGGGGATGTTTGATCCACAAAAGTTCACCAACTAGGGTCCATTTTATCAAGCTTGTTACATGTTCTGGTACAGGGAGAACAGCATGTGCTGCAAACATGCAACTGTGTGATGTTTTCAACATCCCGGCTGGTTTCTAGTACTTGAAAACAGCTGTTGTAGAAAAATGCTTTTTAATCATCAACACCCATTCACTTTTTTGGGAAAACAACCGAAGGCTTGATGTCCTTCACTTCGCGCTGAGTCTGTCACAGAAACATACAACAGTCTGCTGAGGCCTTGACCTGTCTGGCTGACTGCAGAACAAGCGCGGCACGAAGCCTCGCCTCAAATAAAGCTCAACTATCGGCAACAATACATCAACAAAAGCAGGACTGACCAGAACAAAAGCAGCAGCAGTATTTCACTGAAAGATAGATTATATCTGCTGATCAGCCACACAGAAAAATCCTAAAGGACCAGGCTGCAGACATCAACATTCCAATGTCCTTTAAAAAAATGTTTACTGGCAACCCTCACAGTTAGGATTTTTCACATTTTAAGCTTTAGTTAAAAAAAAAATGGGGTTATAAGTTGTATAATTTTTGCTGCTAGCCGGAGATGCCATCCGGTCTGCAGCCAGAATCCTCTAAAAAAAATAAAATAAACACGAAAGGGAACAAACCTCCAAAGAAAGAGCAAAGAGAAACAGAAATAGAAAACTTTTTTGGGATCACTGTAAATGAAGGCCGGACCGAGTAAACAGCAAACATGACAGCGTATTAAATAGCAGGCTCTTACCTAGGACGCCTAGACGGTAGTTAACGGTAATGACAATCACATTCCCGTAGCTGGCCAGGATGCTGCCGTCAAACATATTCCCGGTTCCTTCCATGTAGGAGCCCCCGTGGATAAACACCATCACCGGCTTGGGGCTTCCGCTCTCTCTAATGTCTGGAGGATGGGGGGGGGGGCAGGAGGAGGTGGAACAAGCAGAGCGACTGATTAGATGACAGATTGAATGTGACAGCCTGAAATGAAATTTTAATGCTTTTGGAGGCTGTGGCCACCTCTTTAATTGTATTTATTTTTTTCTTGAGTAATCTTGGCAAACTGGCTTTTCAACATGGAGACCTTGTCAGTTTTAGGCATCAAATCATTCATTTTACCACATAAAGCCATGACATGTTTGTGGTGTTTGGAAAATGTTTTATTTAGCAACTTATTTCAAGCTGAGGGCGCCGCAGGGGTTAATGAAGCAGGATAGTTAAGGTAATGAGTTTTTGGGCAAAAGCTGCAATCTGAACTGTCACAACAGGCTGAGATAAAACTTCTGTAATTAAGATGGGGGGAAATGTAATAGAAAATAGCATATCTGCTTTGTCAATTTCACCAGAAGATGTGTGGTTGAAACATATTTGAACTGTACTCATAGCACAGACTTTGTGTAGACTTTGTGGGGACAGAAAGATCTAATATGATGCTTGCACCAGAAAGTATGAACATTTGAAACTTTGTAAGACCATCTGTTTTTGTGAACAATTAAAAAAACTGCGAAGACTGAACTAATATTTGTATTTTCTGATCATAACCTACTTCATTTGTTTATTCAACATGAAAACTAGCAACCATTTCCTTATAGATTGTTCATTTCAGCAGCAAGCTCAACAGCTTGTGTGTTGTCAATAGATGCCTAAATTAACATTTCTTCAGAAGACAAATACCGGTATTTTGTTTTTGTTTGGAGGGATGTTATGATTTTTGGGTCATTTGTATGGCCTAAATTTATGTAGGGTGCACTTTTTACTTTACCGTATTTTCCACATTATAGGGTGCACAAAAGGCGCACCGCCAATGAATGGTCTATTTTTAATTTATCAGGCGCACTGAACTTAAAGGGCACATTAAGTGACAAGAAAGTTAGGAAGACGTTTGTTTGTCTGTCAGTCAGTCAGACTTTATTATATGTGCTCACAATCATCCTAGAACTTGTTTGTAACTTGCTAAACACTGGCCTTGTATGAGGTGTTGCTGTGTTCACAACCTCTTTAAGTTCCAACCTTGTTTGTAACATGTAATAAAAAAAAACGACTGATAACACTGATACAAACATTACTGCGACTACGGTAACGCCCAACCCCAACATTTTGACAGAGCACCGTGTACCTCATAAAATCACTTCAACAGGTAGGCTCAGTGGCCTTGAGGAAGAGTGTCCGCCCTGTGACTGCAATGTTGTAAGTTCAAATCCAGGCCAAGTCATAGCAAAGGCTCTAAGGGGTTGATCCGCCAAATGGCTCCCGAACACGGCTGTGTCTGCAGCTCACCGCTCTCCCAGGGGATAGGTCAAATGCAGAGAACAAATTTTACACACTAAGGTGTGTGACAGCTAATGACACTTTAACTTTTAACTTTAAAGACAATGAGAAGTAATCCAAGATGCTCTGTAGGAAGATCCACTTTCATTTTTTTGAAGGAAAAAAAGAGACTCTTTGGTGTTTCTTTGTTAGTCTTCCCACATTTTTAGTTGCATGTGTTTGTGTTTTAGTTAGCCACAACCATGGGATTGGATCACGACTTCATTTAAATACCTGCTGCCACTAGTTACCTCTGTGTACACTGGCCCAGTCTTGTACATTTTTTGCACCGTCTCTAGGAACCTGACACTGAAACCTGTAAATCCAGGGATAACACATTTGTCTGGAGGACATCTGAGTATGAGTCAGAAGCCTTTTTACTTTCAAATGGGTTTTTCTTGTTTTTATGAGTTCTGCGTGGGAAGTCCTGCACATCACAGATGATAAAACTGTCGGGGAAATCTTTTCTTATGAAAAGTTTTAATAAAGGATATGTACGACAGGAAAAGGATCGGCTGTCACTAAGCATACTTGAACTGAGACAAAATAACAGTTTGTTCCAAACGTTGAAGTTTAAAGAGATTAAAACTAAAAAGTTCAGCTGAGACCTTTCTCCACAAGTTCATGTTTGTTCAGATGTGAGCTTAAATGCTCAGGAGTCGATTGAGCTGAAATTGTTGAATCTTGCGCTCTACATCCCTGTGCATGCCTGCTGCATCAGTGTCTGCTGGAACTGAAAATGAGCTTCTGCTGGTGTCAAAATTCAGAGCCACCCAAATGAGTGCTCATGAGATGATTCAGCTGTCCTCGGAATTAAACTTTTCCAAATTCAGAACCGATTTCCAGTGTCTAATCTCCTTTTAAAGGATTTTGATAAATTGGTGCGTGATTACAGCATTGCTACTTTTAGCAGAAAGGCGTTTCCAAGACAGCGACTATTTTCTAAACTGAGTACACTATAGCATAAACTGATCAATTTATAGACATTAATCTCTTTTTTTCTTTTCTACAGACAATCATCAGAAAAGCTAAGGACTGAATGTTGTTAATAACAAAACTGTAAAATCTCAAACTTGTCAAGACTATCTGTCTACAGTCTAGATGAATTTCAATTGAAAGTCGATGCAAGACAAAAATGTTTTTTATTTTTTCTAAAATTGAATATTTTGTTTTACAGAAAAATCATCATACATATAAAAGTGGGCTACATTTTAAAGAATATTTTAAAAACATGTAAAATATTCATAAACCTTAGACATTGACTGTTTGGTCACAATCTTTGATGCTATTAAGCTACGTTTATATCAGTCATTTGACTCATTTAGCCAATAGTATTCACTCTGGAAAAGCAGGGAGGGGCTTCTTCTTTTTTTTTTTTTTTTCTTTTGCTACTGTCTAAGGGCATGTCCGCCACCTATAGTTGGAAGAAGTTTCGTGCGAAACATGACAGCGGTGCTAGTCTTGCGAATGGGGCATGAAACGAAAAGGGGTCGGTGCATAGCTGGAGTCCTTGCCAAGGCAGATATGGATTACCATAATGTCATGAAAGTGGCCTTGGTTTATCTTTAAAAAACAAACAATGCGCGAATGCAATAGTTTTGAACACGGAGCCCTGACACATGCATTTACACATATTTACATTAGGGGTGTGTATTGGCAAGATTCTGGCGATACGATATGTATCCTGATATTGTAACAGAACACATTTTCTTTCTTTTTCTTTTTTAAATATGACTTTAAAATCTCTACCTGAATTTCCATACGTCTTCCATTGTAATAAAATTGTCAAATTCAGTTTATTTAATGTTCACAATGTTAAGCACTGCAACTGTGTCTCATATATAAGTTGCTTTTACCCAGGCAAATTCATAGTGCTTTTATTTTGGTAACTTAAAAATAAAGAAAAGTACAAGTCAACATTGTCTGATTTCCACAACAAAATATCTTTTAGTATAAGAAAATAAAATGGAATGAATGTGCCTTCACCAATAATGTTCTAAAAGTTTGATTAAGTTAATAATGTGCTGTTTATTTTCAATATTGATTAATGTAGCTTCTCCAGTACTTTTAAACAGCTCAGGACCCTGAAAGGTACTGTTAAAAAAAAGAAAAAACACTAATTCTTTCCAGAAACAATAAAGTGTGATTATGATGAGGCAGCTTGACAGGGTGAAGGAGAGCGCATTAAAGTGGCAAAGATGCTTTGTTTACATCGCAGTCTGCTCTGCACTGTTGCAGCTACGCTTTCTCACACAGAAGTAAACTAGTAACGGTCATCGCCACGATGTCGGGTTTTTTTCACAGCATTGCACATGTCAATCTAATCGATCAGGTCGCTAAACTAGAATCCCTTGCTAGGAGGTTCTGCAGAACTTAAGCCCGCTTTGCTGATATCATTTTGGTCGATGCTAAGTGCATTAGCCGCTGTGAAGCTGCACTGCTTCACTCGTTCTTATCTGAGCCTTTTAAAAAGCACTGCAATCTGCATTTTTATATGCTACTGGCAGCAACATGGCACAGAGTTTCAGTTCATCTCTCATAACAATGAAACCAGCTGCCTCTGGCTGAGGTCTTCCTGTTGTTCTGTGCAGAGTACAGTTGCTCAAAGAGGCTCCGTGTGCTCTGCTGCCAACTAGTGGTCGGAGGTTGAAGTGGAAAACTAGAGTCAGACACTGAAGGACGCTCATAAATAATTAAATAAATAGCGCCCTGACAGCATTTTGAATCGGTCCAAGTATCGCCAAATGAACTATCGCGATATAATGGAGAATTTTTTGTTTCTAACACCCTTTATTTACATAAACTTTTTATTGGAAGTGGTCATCATGTGTTGGTGAGGGTGTTTATGTAGGTTTGTACTTTAACTAGAATTTAGTACGATTTAATTTCATCAAAGCCGTACTCATATTTAGGTTGTAGTGAGTTTATCAGTTCAACTAATCCAGTGAGAACAGGAAAACAAAACAGCCAAGAGACGGCTGCTGCTTGTCTTCCAGACCCAGTTGGTTCACCGTCAACCCTTCACTTCAGCCCTCTTTGAGATGGTGTCTCAGTGTGACGGTTTAGATGGAGCTTTGGGCTGACAAAGCTTCAGTGATTAACACATCTCAAAGCTGGGATGTGAGTAAACCCATCCGGGGACCGTAAACATTTCCAAAGGACTACAGAACTGCACAGCACTCACCTTCATCTTTCAGACGAGAAGGTTTTCATTTGGCTTCTGAACCATCTCTATATTTTAATCAGTGAAGCACGGTGGACCCACAGGGGGCTGATCGAGTCCAAGGGGAGTTTGAAATTAACTAACCTAGAAAAAAGGCTTCCTTTGAGACCTTCAATCGCCTCAGCAGTTCTGCAGAAAGATGTTTTTTTTTTTTAAACCTTCTGTGTTTAAAGCCCTTTTTCAAAACAGAGGACAATCAAATTATGTAAAGACTGTGAGCAAAACTGTAGCTCTAATGGGATTGAATGGATGTTTTACCGATATGAATGTGAGGTAAGAGCCCATCCTCCATCATAACTAATGCTCATTGTAATATTTCCTTCAGTCCTTAGAGTTTTAAGGAAACTTAATCAGAAATGTTTTTCCAAAAATAATGTAAATGTCATGTTTAAATTGAACTGAACTAAGAGGATACGGAAAAAGATAGAGAAAAATCATAAGAAAATATCTGCATACAACGTGTTTTTGAGTTAAGTTATATGTCACTGCATTTTTTACCTTTGATAAATTGAACCTAGCAAATAATATCTTTGAGATGGCCCAATTGTTTCTCTCTTAGTTTTGTTTACTTGTTGTGCATCATAGTTTCTAACACTTTTCAATCTTCAATTTATTTGCAAGGTAGTCTTTCAGGATTTGCCCGGCAGCAGAAATCCACGGAAAAGCTGACTTCTGAAGAAATCTCATTTTTGTGCTTTCATGTGTTACTTTCATATTTTACCTGCCTAATTTGTATCTTGTATTTAGCATTTTGAGTTTGTGTTCATATTTATTCATATCATCCCAGTTTTATTCAAGTTAATCAGAATTTCAGATTGGTTAATGCATTTTTTATTCTTTTGTAGTTTTATATTCATTTTATTGTTTCATCGGTTACTCAGTCAGAGCCCTCTGCATTCAGGATGTCATTGGTTCTGGCCGCAGGGATAGTTTTTTAATGTTACCACTGCCAGTGGGTGACCCCTCCTGACACTGACGGCTATCTTTTGATCGCCTTCCCTTTCCTTTTCTTTCCTGTTATAGTAGGTTTAGGAGGTCATTTGAATGCATTTTTTTCTGCAAAAAAGTTTCCATGAGAAAAGAACTGACTGAAGATAAATCTATACATTCTTATTTGGACTCTTGACATTGATCCAGCATTGTCATCGTCTGTGCATTATCTTAAATCTAGATGTCAGAGTGTGGTGGGAAACCACTGCAGCACAACAGCTGTGATCTTGGCAGTAAATGGAATCAGCTGTTGAAATGTTTACGACAGCCGCGAAAGTAGACAAGAAAACCACAATGGTTGTGATGTCAGCTTTGATGGCGATAACTATGACAAATACAATAGCAATGGTGGCAAACATGCCAGTAAAATCAATTTATGATATTTTCAGAAATTACTCAAGTTTCTCATTGAAGGCAATTTCAATCCCAAGCAGCGATGATGACAATAATAAAAGATGCCATAGCAGGGCTCTTTGTCACACTGAAAATGATGACTGCTCTATCCCACTGGCAGGGGCAATGATGGTGGCAGCGTGGAGATGACGTCACTCGCCACCAGAATACGTCTGACAGTTATTACAACTGGCGTGAGTCCTGTCTGCATGCTAACAGCTTTGACAGTGAAAATGTTGATTCTCATCACTTGAAGTTAGCCACGTTAGCATCCCACAATCACGTCTGCTGACGGATGTGGCTGAGGACAGTGGTGATGCTGAAAACACATTATCAACACAGCTGCTGGTGGGCTGCAGACAGCGTTTCCCAACTGATTTTTATTCCCATTTCCTCTGAGATTATTCAATTTCAATTGGAGGACTAATTGGTCTTTATTATATTTATTGCAATTTAATTAATCTGCTCACAGCACAAGGCTGGTTCAAGACCCTTTAGACTGAGGAAGATGGAGATAATGCCTACAACCAGCAGGGGCAATCCTGTAATGATTGTAACATCCAATCGTATAATTAAAAGAATTAAAACGACAACATTGACCACAGAAAGAAAACCTCTGATTGTGTGTGGTGCATTTTCTAAGTACTAAAGCCTTAAAATGTAATCCTATAAATGTTGCCTACAGATAGACACCATTATTTAAAGCGGATTAATTCTCCTGGTTCAATGAAATACATACACAATGATACATACAATATGTAAAATTAGAACACAATACAGGTTAAATTAGTTTAGAAAAGTAGGACGATTTTCTATAACCCTTTGATGAATTTAATTTAAAGCAACTGGCAAAAATTTGACCTATAAGCAAGCAGCTAAGTCTTTTTTGTTTGTTTGTTTTGTTTTCAGATCGATCAGACAACAGGCTTCTTATGACACTTTTACACTAAATACTCATCAAGCATTTGACGCATCCTAAGCCCATGTGTTCACAATGGAGCAGGGAGGGGCTTCTTCCTGTTTTTTACTGTTTATTCACGCATGTCCGGCACCTACAGTTGGAAGAGGCTTGGTGCGAAGTGTCGAAACGCGGCAAATCTTGCTATTTGGACACTAAATCGAAAAGGTTCAGTTAATTGCTAGCATCCTTGCAATGGTGGATATGGATTATCCTTATGTCAAGAGATAATTATGTGGTTTATCTTTATTAAAAAAAAAACAGCAGATGTCATCAGGTGTTTTGCCTTGTCTGGGTTAAACCAGGTTGACAAATACGAGTCCCTGATTGGTCAAAGATCGACAAGTTTTGGCTGGCAAGTCCATTCAATGGCTGTAATTTAAACATAGAGCCCGCAAACAGTCGTAGCTACTCTTGAATACAAGAGTTTTGTACGCAAAGGCTTGAAAGCCTCATTTACACAGACTTTTCACTAGAAGTGGCAGTGCTGAGGGCGCCGTGAACGTAGCTTTAGAGCCAGAAAATGAAAATAAAAGGACAGGTCAAATCTCACTATTTTTTATTACCATTTACACATATTACTAAAATTCTTGTTACAGTTTAATGAAAAACTCTACATAACTGCATAACTGATGGCATCAGCTTTTTTCCAGTTTTCGGTTGCACTTTTATTCAAGTGACATTTTGGGGCTTTTGTTCGCTAGGTGCACCAACATTTTGGGTGGGATTCGACTTTTTCAGCTGTCCTGAAACAAGAGAAGCTGGCAAATGTTGCTCTGAGAATAATGTCAGATTGGAGCAGATTTTTGTTTCCTCCAGCATGAGGCTTTGATCAAAGACGGTCAGGTGTTTTTAAGATTCCGGGAGCAAACCCTGAGAGATGCCCTCAGGCTGCTGCAATCTTTGGTATCCACTCCCTCTGCCTGTGTATAAGGCTTATCAATACATCAGCAGTCACAAAGAGCAGAGATGTGATTCTCACTTCCTTTTTTTTTTTTTTTTTGCTGCAGGGGATAAACCAATGATGATTCCTCGGCAGTGGGAAAAAAAAAGCCTGGGTGTTATCAGTGTGACTCCAGCAGTAACTCATTAAAATGCTTATCTGCAGGTTGGTTTAATAATTGCACTGAGGTTTCGACATCACGTACACACTTCTAGATTCAAGCCACCCTGATCAGCTCAGTATTAAAATTTTGCGATTATCTAGAAAAAAAATAAAATTGCATTCACCAAATTTGATGTTTCAAAGTGAAAAAAAAATATTTTTTTTAGAGCTAACTTTGTGCAAGGATGTTAAAGGATGTGAACTGTACTTCTTATAGGGTGTGCTGAAGAGTTCCCTTATGTCTGTGAAGTCAAGCAGCCTCACTTGTTAGACTTTTGTGCTTGCCTCTTTAGGAACCAGGAGCTTCCCTGTGACGCCTGCTAAAGCAAACCCCCCCCCCCCCCCCCCACGCCACCGGAACTTCATATTTACATACTGTATCCACAGGGAAATTAATTTGTCACAGGTACTGCCTTTTAATGCATTACAAGCCGTTCCACGGGCCTCCGAAGTGTCACATACTTATGACATACCTACTTTTAACTCCAATCGTTCTAGCACTTTAAGAAATAAATAAATAAAACAAAAGCTCTCTGGAAATTTAAAGCTCTTAGGAACCTCCCCATTTACATCTCTATTCCCACATCAAAAGAAAAAAAAGGGGGATTACAAATAGCAACTTCTCTAAATTTAAACAGATTGAAACATGAGATTTAGCAAGTGGGGAGGGGAAGCGGAGGCCAGAGGGTGGTTCTCTTAATGTGCATCCACAGGGCAACATCGGGTCGAATCAAGAAAGTCAGCTTAAGGAAATAATGGAGCGATAGAGCTCGATCAGAGCGCGGCTGACCACGGTGTGTATGTACATGTGTGCGATGCAGATGTGTGTGCTCCTAAGCATATTTTCCTCTATATTAAAGTGGATTAGCAGACTGCCCTGCATCCTTTTTCTTGGGGATAATACTTGAAGCTTGGAGGGATTTTCTTGAAAAGATCTGTGGTGAGTCCCTTTAATCGTATCAGTGTGTGCCTATGTGCATACATGTGGAGCTATGTATACAAGCCAGTGCCCAGAGAGGAAGGCACGGCGGTGCAGATCAAACAGATCAGTATAGTTGGCATTCTTGTTTAGATGTAACTTCTGTTTACTAGGCGACATTATACATGAGAACTGCCTCATTAAGGTTCCCTGCGACTCTTATCCACTCCTGCGGTCTTTAGGGGATATAGTATCTTAGCAGTTTACACGTGAAATTTTATTTTCAAAATGGCTTTATAGAGAAATTATCTTTCAAGACAAAGAAAAACAGACTTGAGCTTTAAGACCCACTCCAATTAAAATAGTGTTTATAACAAAGAAAATTAAGCTTACAATGGTGTTCCTGAGTATTTTTTTTTATTTCATAGCAGTGACGTAAGTGCTACAGTCTGATGCATTCCACTTGCAGACAAATAGATCCATGTACGTCTTTGTTTTTCTCGTCTGAGCTGGAATCTGGATCAAAACTTCATGGCTGGTTAGCTCGCTCAATATTGCTCGCCATTTTGGTTGCATCTGTATTGATAGGTTGAGGTGTGTGAGGGGTTGTAAGCTAGCGGGAGAGAGTGTAAGGTACGGGATGAAGGGAAACGATGGGATGATGCCACTCTGCAGAAACTATTTTTTTTTCTAGCTTAAAAAAGGCATAACCACAATTAAAAGACTGATGATGATGATCGGAGTGGGACTTTCTGCTTTTCAGTAATTTTAAGTGGTACAGTCTTTAAGTTTGTCATTCTGTTTATGGCTTTTATCAAAAATTTAATGTCTTCAAAGAGTAAGGCGGGAGAATTAAACTTTCAGAATAAGGAGTTATGTGTGTTTAAGAATCATGTGTGCAGAGCAGAAATCTCAGAGCTGCCAAGTCATTTTCCTTGAGACATTACATTAGCTTGACTGAATCGGGTCATGAAGGTACTGTACAATGTAACTCACTGGAATACCAATGTGGTGATACAGTATGCAAGCCCCACATGGTGCTGGTGCACCAGAACACTGTTAGCATTAATTACAATTTCCTTATTAAACCAGATTTTGCCTTCGCTTGAAAATTCCGACCCCAAAGCAGATGCTGGACACGGCAGTTATGTATGATGAATGTGTGGCACCATTATTGCTGCCAACACTCCATATTGCTTTTACTGTAAATTTAGCAAAATTTGACTTTTTTTTTGCATTTCTCAGTAGATTTCCTCAAGAATCAGTCTTTTTTTTTTTGGTTGACAGCAGAAAAAATGGGACATTGGTATTTACTATGAACATTTATGCCTTAAATTAGATCGAAAGGTATTATTCTTTACAGTTTTTGGTGTCATTGTTAATGTGTAATGTTTTCAGCACTTTTAAAAGATTGCCTTAATGTTTACTTAGATTACGGTCACATATCTCAAAACGCCACCGCTTGGTGACAGGAATGCTAGTTTTTCAGCAGATTTGGTAGGTTCCCTACACGCCAGCAGCTGAATTTTTAAGTAAAGTTCAAATTGAGCGGCGACCAGATGTTTTTTTGACATCAGTCAGTGGCCACCGGGCACATTTGGAGGACCAGTGACAGGCAGGTGGCAGGAAGGCAGCAGCGCAATAATTGACTGATAAGGGAGTCAATTTGTGTCCACAACTTGATCATGTCAAAGTGTTAGTATAAACTCAAAGCCAGTTAGCCAGTCATTTACTTTTTTTAAACATGACTACATTTATACACGTCAAAACAAAAAAAACAAAAAAACATGCAAAAATGTGGGAGGAGCTGCTTAAAGGGGCTGTTAGTTTCTTTATCTGCTGGTGGGATGCAACATTGAAAGGGAAAGAAAATGAAAACCAAAGCAGAAAATTGATGTTACAGTATTATAATCAAAAAAGGTGTGAAACGTGATTTTAGGAGACACCAAGCTGAAAAGGACAAAACACATCCAGCCCAAAAAGAGGATACGAGTAAAGAGCAAAAAGAAAATGTCCATTACTTTCAAAAAAGGACAAGAAATGTAAGAAAACCAAAGAAGACAAAAAATTGGAGGAGAAAGGGTAAGTTTGCTTTCCCTTGTCATGCAAATCAAATTGGTATTGAGGGGAAAAAAAATACCTTCATCATCCGTGCGGTCATTATCACCTAAATCATCAGTGTGTTTCTTTGTTAGGGGACCTAGGGGACCAAGAAGGAGAAGATGGAGGAAAACAAGGTCATCAAGAACATAAACATAGTTCAAAAGGTGCTCTCAAAATACAAGAAAGTTTTTTTTCATTCCGCTTTTGATTGAAAAATCCTCACACTGACAAACACAAGACATACATCAGTGTTCTGTTGACATGTTTACCATAAGGTTTGGAGTATCTACAGAGCAAGAAAAGAGAAAGACTTTCAAAAAAAAAGAGGGAAAAAGGTTTAGTTCTTCTTTAAAAATCAAGAATTTCCTAAAGTTAAACCGTCAAGATCAAAAGACATTCATCATTTTTAATGAAGTACCATGAACAAAGGGTTTCTGATGGAAACAAAAAAAAATAGGCTGTGGAAAAAAAGCATTGTTTTAAAAAACAAGGAACTCAAAAGAAGCACGTGACTAACTTTTCCTGTTGTGTGCTTAGGAGACGTTTGGGAACAGGTATTAGCCTTTCGATGGGCGTTCAAACAAACGAAAGCGATAATGCATCAAAAATTTGGCCAGAACTGGATTTTTTACTGAGACAATGTTTAGTTATTCCAAAAAAAACACACAAAATAATGAGCGAAAAAATTAACAATTACAACCAAAAGATAGAAAGAAAACTAAATGAAAAAACGGATGCTTTATTACATGGTATGATCCTCAGACAGACGAAAAATCCCCCAAATGAACACAAAACAATTCAAAATTGTGAGATTACAATTAAATCAACCTTTTTTTAACGCAAAGTAATTTTTAGTGTATTGACATAAGTGAAAAAATATGCATATATATATATATAATATATATATATATATTATATATATATATATAATTATTATTATTATTATTACTATTATTAGGAATTACAACCCATGTTTGCATGGGAATGATGAGAGAGCTGCATCCAAAAACATGGTTGTCAAAATACCTCAGTTTTTTTGGGCTTAGTGTGAGTTTTTTTGTGTTTTTTTTTTTTTCTTGTTGCAAATTTTGTGTAGAAAGCCAAATAATTTTTAGTTGTTTTTTCTTTTTTTTCTTTTTTCGGTCTATATATCCTAACAGGAAGAGTGGTCAGGTGCTTCTTTACATAATTAAAGGTTTCTTTATTTCTAAATTCAGTATCATCAGCACATGCTTATCCCAATCCCAAACATGTCCACAAAAACACACAACAAAACCAATGTTGTCATCTGCACTCAAGGATGGGCAAATACATGCAGGCCCATGGCATGCAAGCAAACAGGAGAGCTTTTTTTTGTTTAAAGGTTTCTCTCTCACACACACATACACACAGATTCCAAACATCCATTAACTGATTTGGATAGAAGACCCCCACACTTGTCCTTTAACTAGCTGCAGGGCTCAAAAAGCAGCTGTGTTGGAGTTGGGAAACCCAATGGTTGTGGCCGTATACTGAGCAGAAGATGATAAAAAGGACACGCTGGAACACAAAAAGAAAGAGTCACAAGGTTTACAGCTGCTTCAGTAACTGATGGTGCCTTGCCTCTTCCAGCATCCAACCCAACTTCCTGCTGATTCACTCTAAAGCCAACAACATCTCTGTCAGTAAACTAAACCCAACAATGCTGCCCTGAATATCATTTTGTCCCACAGCAGTCTGACAGCTTTCTTTTGTAAAATTTGACAGGCGGTTTGATAAGCTCGAGCTGACTCCATGTTTTCTGTATGCTGAGTCAGCACAATGCACAAAAATTGACTTGTTTCAAAATGTGAAAACGTCAAAGAAACACGGAGCAGATGCTGTCTAGGGATGTTAAGCTGCTCATTCACGAATGCTGCATTCAGGGGAATCACGGGGCATTCATCAAGTAAGCCTGGCACAACACACCAGTGATGGACAGATTATTTTTGGTTTGTTTGATATGCTTGCTTAACAAAGAAAATGTCTGTTTAATCTTTTTTTTTTTTTTTTTTTTTTTTTTAAGTTTTGCCTGTCCAACAGCTGGGCAATCAGATGAGAGCTGAAGGTCTCTTGTGTTGGAAATATTTTACTTTTACAATAGGGGTTATGAATCTTCTGACACACCAGAGGTATGTCTGAATAAACCCCTTTTGTAATCAATGCCAAACTTTATTCATTTTAGTCATATTTGAAAATCTTTTGTGTTGGACTGAACAGAAAAGGAAAGGAGGAAAGGATGGTAGAGAGGGGGGAATAGGAGAGTTATTATAGAAGGGGGGGTGTAAAACCATGAAGCAGCATAAAGCAAGACGTTTCTGGATGGTTAAACTTATTACAGTGAGGTTCAGATGTAATACAAGTCTATAAGGGCGGGGCCTGTCCACACACACACTCAAATGTTATAAACATACCTGTTGGCTCCAAAAAGTATTTAATCTATTTTCATCTATGCATAAAATGCAACGCTGGTGTCATTAGAGGAAGATGTCATCGACCCAACTTTAGGGTTTAAGGTCGGAGGGTAGCTTTGGCGAGGTTGACACATCTCGTCAACCAATCCGGGACTCAGCTTTTGGCAAGACATGTTCAGTGACTCGATAAGTGCTAGGAGTCCAAATCCAACATGGAGGAGCATTCTCCCCCTAAACTTCTATCCATTTTTTAACCTGCTATATCTCTTGGGGTCAAGGGGTTGCCAGAGCCCATCCCTGCTACTGCTGGGCGAGGGCAGGGTAAACCCTGGAAAGGTTGCCAGACTTTCCCGGGGCCCTTATGGTTTAACGCCAGTCCCCAGGAGGTCGGTGTGCAGGTATAAAGTGCCGCTGCAGCATGGGGAGGCAGCCTGCTCGGGCCTACTGAATTTTATATTTATCTTATTTTCATCAAGAAAATAAAAATAATCTTCAGATTTTATTATTATTTTCCCTCTATGGACTTATGCAGGACAGCAAGTCTTCAAACAAGGTCACAGAGAAAAAAACACAGTGTCAACAACATTTAGACGCAGTTCCCAAAGCAGAAGTAAAGCGTACCAAAATGGGAGAGTCTCTGAATGATCTCATGAACCCAGACATAGAGACGGGATACTTGATCATTTTCTTGAACTTTTTATACAAATAAACCTGATCTCTCAAACTTTTCCGTGTCTTCAATGCACTGTAAATGAGATCTACACAGACACCACTAGAAATCAGGCCAAAAACATCTGGCGTTCTCTCCACCCACACGTGTCTGGGACCTCAAGCTTATTAACACGCAACGACAAACATGTCATTGCTCGACTGGTTGCTGGTGAGCAACAAATTGGCCGCGCCCGACATGAGTGTGACGCCCAAATTGCTGTGAACGCAGCATAAATTATTACAGGTGGCCCTGGTCCATTGGTTGGGCGGTTGACCTCTGATCGGAAGATTGCAGGTTCGATTCATGCCTTGCTTGCCCATGTGTCGAAGTGTCCTTGGACAAGACACTGAACCCCACCCTGCCTCTGGTGGAAGATCGGGGCCAGTGTTCGGCAGCGGAGCCGCCATCAGTGTGTGAATAGGACTGTGACTGTAAAGCGCTTTCTGCCTTTGAGGAAGGTAGAAAGATATAGCGCTATATAAGTATACGCCATTTACCATAAATGTTATACTACGTACAGTACAGCGCAAAAGTTTCTTATTCAAATGAATGAGAAGGTGTGTCCAAACTTTTGGTCTGTACTGTATGTGCTGCAGTAAACACATAAATTAGATAAAGTTGGGTTTATCTGACATTGAACAATTACCACCATTAAATTTTATAATGGATTGGATTTATCTGCGCTTTTCAAGACACCCAAAGCGCTTATATTATGTCCATTATTCATTCACTCCTCATTCATACTTGGTGATGGTAAGCTACGGTTGTAGCCACAGCTGCCCTGGGGCAGACTGACAGAGGCGTGGCTGCCATTTCGCGCCTACGGCCCCTATGACCATCACCGGGATCATTCATACACATTCACACACCAGTGGAGCCACACTGGAGGCAAGGAGGGTGAAGTGTCTTGCCCAAGGACACAACGACATTTTGGCTGGTGGGAGCGGGGATCGAACCGCCAACCCTTCGATCATTGGACGACCCGCTCAACCACCTGAGCCACTGTCGCCCATTTTGACAATTAGTTATCACCGAGTGATTTAAAAATGAGTAGCAATCATTTTAAATCTATTCTAATTTGACTACCAGCCAGTTTAAGAATTTTTGAAGAGCATCCAGACAGAAGATTGTTACAGGGGTCCAGCCTGCGAGGAGATGAAAACATTAATCAACCTTATTTGCTAAACAGCTGATTCCATTACAGTCTTCTTGTGTGTACTGAAGCTAATGTTTCCCTTAATTATCATACAAAGATTTATAAATGACTCCCAGTCTTTATACAGTACAGACCAAAAGTTTGGACACACCTTTTCATTCAAATATTCATTTGGTGTGTCCAAACTTTTGGTCTGTAGTGTATGTCCAGAAAAAGGCATGGGGCTGTGAGCCAGCAGGAGAGCATGTAAACAGATGGATGACGGGAAGTGGAGACAGGCTTACTATGCACCAACAGTAATGCCTATAACTACTGCCACTCTACAAAAACTATGTCCTGTAAACAACACATTTTTTTATGTTGGCTATAATCAGAATCATCCGAATAAAAGACCACTTGAAAAGCTTTCACATCAGACCAAAAGACAATCGGAGTGGGATTGTAAACAGTCCAAGTAAAGCATAACTCCCACCTGTAGGACAGGACCTGACCCAAGTGTAGACCATACTGGATAATCCCACTCACTCTTCCAGCCCGTCAAGAAAGAATTCATGGTTTACAGTATCAAAACCTGCACTCTAATAACTATTTTCGGTGCAAACTTTTTCCAGCAGCAGGTGTGACATGAGTGACAAAGGTTTCAGCCAAAATGAAAGGAATGGTGAACATGGACGTGGGACCAGCCATGTTGTATAGTTTTGAGACATTGACAGTGAGAAAAAGACAGGGTGCAAAGCTGGAGAAGGCTATTTTTGGGAGTGACAAAGGTGGAGAGGATCAGAAATGAAAACATATGTGTATGGTTGTTATACCTGCTGCAGCAAATCCAATATTTAAATTTAAATGTGTTACGATTACACAGGAAAAAACAGGAATGTGCTTTTGTAAACTGTTACAAACATTGATGCAAGACAAGTGGATTATTTTATTTATTTATTTATTTATTTTAGGCAGACTCCAGGGACCATCCCTTTATTAAAGAATCACACATCTGGCAAAACAGCTTTATAATAATTCTTGTTAAACAGAATAGAAAGTTATTTCCATTTTAAATAGTAATGTATTTATGAAGAATGTATACATTTGTGAGATAAGCAGCATATGTGGGTTGCACCTATTGTAGTAGGAGAAAGTGTCAAATAATTCTGCCAGTAGTAACAAGTTTATCTTAGTGTTGCTGTTGACTCTTGTTTTGAGCTCTGGGTGCCCTGTCACACATTCTGTAGGTTGACTTATAAGACTGCAAACAACCAATGCAAAGGCACACATGCAGGGCTGCTGACATATCTGCCCTTCAATTATGTATGGGTGTAACGTTTCGTTTTAGCAACAATTCGTATCATAATTTGTGGTTGATAATACGATTCATCGTTGGAATTTGTTTATTTTGAGCGATCAGATTTGATCACATTCACTAACCTAAAATCAACCCGTGATATCTTTAGCCAAAACTTCAACCGGTGTGACTCAGAGATAAATATCTACGGTAGGTACTGAATAGTGTGAAATTTAGCAGATTCCTTGTTTTTCTTTCAAGATAATCAAATGTGAATTAAATATGTGAACAAACAAATAAGTAAACAAGAATTAATGTCAAATCCATTCACATTGTAGTTTCCTAAAGTTCACCCCACTGTTGTTTTTCCACATCAAAATAATCCAAAGGGAACATTATTAGAACATTCTAGCACACTGCATGGTCACATGTCTTTGCTAAATTCAAAGTGTTTTCTCACATTGGACTGGAATGATGGTCTGATCATTTTTTAGTTGTTTTTTACATTACAGTAAAATAAACCTACTGTACCTCAATCCAACTGGGATTTTTCAATTTTGATCATTGATTTATTTCATTTTGAAACAATTTTATAATGGTATACTTTTAAGAAATTGCCTCACATAGATCGATTTGTTTCGATCGTGTTAATATGAATCAATTCATCAATTGCGTCGATTAATCGTTACAGCCCTAGTAAATAAGGCGTAAACAAAGAGACAACAACATTATTTTTAATTCCTAAATCGACTCGGTATTTTCATTTGGGTTGTGAAATTGAACAGTTAACCCTTGAACACCGGAGATGACACCAAAAGAACAGGTGATCTTCAACATACCGTAAGTCTCTGACTGTTTACCCGACCAATGTGAATCAGCTGATTTTGATGTGCAACACATTACTACCTTAAAGCGTTGCATAACAGCGTATAATGCATAATAAGCACTTAACTAAGGTGTTGCACATCATGCTTTTCTACAGAACCTGCTGGAATTATATCCATTCTGTGAGTTATGGAGGTTGAAAGAACGTCGTTGAAGGGTTAAACATTTGAACCAGTGTTGACTCACTGATTGCAGCAGTAAGCCATCAGTGGTGACTTTATGAATGCCACCTTGAACCAGATGGTTTTTGTTTTTAAAAAGGCTTTAATCTGGCAGCCAAAGGGTTTAGGGTTTACTAAAACATATGGCACAAGGATGGCTGGTTTGAAGAAAAAAAAAAAAAGAATGGAGAGAATTAAATGAGGAATTAAATGGATTTAAACGATCCAGCTCTTCTGTGGATGGCACATTTGCTGTCTTTACAGTGGCATCTTTTGACTGAGGGGTTAGTGGGCATCAGAGCAGACAAGACAGTTGCATGACAGCTCAGATTACACACACACACCTAGACACACACACACACACACACAGTGTGCAATGAGGAGAGAGGAAGACATCATCCAGAAATCACATGTCAATTCTAAATTGCCTGGTGACAAGCAGGTCCTGACACTGACCTTCGCCCCCTCCCTGCCGCCGTGACACGCACGTTTCCAGGGCTCCTGCATAGAAGCCGCTGAGGTCTCAGCTGCCATCAGCTCTGATTGGGAACATGAACGCTTCATCCCATCTGACTTTCTTTGACTTTAATAATGCCGATTTTTATTTTTAACTCCTCATCATTTGTGCTTTCCAGCCAATCCTCAACCGACTGCTCCTTTGTCTTCTTTCAAACGAGCCACAGCGACTGAGCAACAGCACGGCAGTGGCAGTGCTTCCGGAATGAGACAAAGGTCCAATTTAGAAGGAAACGCGGTAACAGAACTATGCCCAGGACCCGACGAGAGGCAACATGCTTACAATTACTGGCACCCATGGGTAGTGAAGAAGCAAAAAGCCCTCTTCTTATTAATAAATCTTTTTCATCTTTGAGAAGGGGAACCGAAAGAGGTAAAAAACGACTTAATGGAAACAGAGATGGAGGGACACAAAAACACTGAAGCAGCCAGATAAAATATGGCAAAGCCAGCAGAATGAAACTAAACACAAGATCAGGGAAAGTATACTGTAAAAGTGCAGCACCACGTCTAACAAATAGGTATGATAAAATAATAATAAACTACTCGAGTTGCTCATATTTTTCCAATGAAAGAGATTTTTCTTTCGGTGTCTATAAGGGGGCTGCAACAGCACACTTAATAGCAATTGTTATTTTGTGATTTATTTTCTCCATTCAATGAAACAAATAGTACATTTAAACTTAATTCTAAGTTTTGGAATTTGATTGGCAATTTGAATTTTTCCCCTTTGTTTGTTAGTATCTCTACATGCACACCGACAGCCTCCCCTGCAAACCAATGAAACCGCATCAATTCAGAAACACACAACTTAAGACACACATACACTAAACCCCCAGGCTTTCCCCCCTTCTGGATGAGGTAATTATTGCGTGGAGAGTCCGAGTATCGATCGTGCATTTCGCAGCAGAGCTATCCATACATACAAACTGCTTTCTGTATGCATCAGTCAAGGCCAGCATTGGCATAGAGACACACTAGCTTAATCAATCACCGATGCACATTAAAAAAGGGAGCTAACAGAGCATATGGCTCAATGAGCCAAATAGGTAATCTACAACTGACCTTGGATAAAATCCCCACAGGATGGAAACTATAAATACAGAATCCATTCTCCAAGGTAAAGTGGGAGCCCACTGCACTCCAGCAAAAAACTGATGAGCAGGAAGCAGCAGAGTCGTAAGACTGCGTTATGAAGCTGTGCAGATGAGTTCATGCGTCTGAAAACAGACTTTATCTGTCTAATAAAAGTCCAAGAAAGACACAAATATTGACTCTTCTTTTATTCTTTCACTGAGTGTCTGCAGTAAGACCCAATATGAACAAACGGATGGCTAACTGATGGAGAAAGAAAAATGAATCACTCCAGCCTACACTTCTCCCTTTCAAATTGGCTTAGCTTTTTCCCTTTTCTTTAAAGCTTTTGTTATTTAGTCAGAAAAATATATTTAGAATAGCATTGATCAGGAGGCAGCATTGTAAAATAATGTCTTTTCTCATTTATTTGGTAAAAAGAAGCCCTAAAGAGAGAAAATAACTACCATTCTACAGTAACTTGTTATGATCCAACTTTAGCAACATTAAAATCTGATTGTTGCTCCTCCGTCACTTCAGTCTCATATTAAAAAAGAAGGAATTTAGTTTATTCATTGTTAGTCTTAAGGTCTGAATGCAGCATTTTAATCAGATTGCACTTTTGGACTTTCACTCATCTTTTTCAAGCACTTTTAAATATTTTTCTCCTTTTGTTTTAACGGTTTTTCATTTTATTGCAAATTTGTTGTATTATGTTTCCGCTACCATGTTTCACTTGTCATGAGCTTCAGCTGTATTACAGATTTTTAACGAATAAAGTAAAAACTCCAACATCATTTTTAGAAGTATATGAATTATATGAAGTATATGATAAATGACAATATGATTACTTATAGAGTCCAAGCCTCTTTTTTAACTAAAAAATAAATTTACACAAACATTATTATCATTCTTTCAAGAAATAAACACATGCGCCGAAAACAATTATGGTCAAAACACAAAATAAATGACTCATGATAAAATTATTCTGTGCCTAAGGGAATATATTATCATATAAGGCTAAAAAATAGCATAATATAGGCCCTTTAACCCCTTGATGCCAGAATTAATTTCCAGGTGCGAAAAAAATAAATAAATAAATGAAACACTTGCATTTTTGCTTTCAAGTTAAGTGGTTTGCTACACATGTGCATCCATACATGCACATATGTGCATGCATAAGACATTCCTGTTGTCCAAAGTTTGCATCTGATCATTAATAAAACAGTCTACATTGATTTGCATCCATGTTTTAGCCAAATGAAATGTGAGATAAAAAAAGGAAGCATTGTTTTATTTATGTGTTTCTTTGTATGCTTTCTATAGAAATTTATTGAATGAGCTAATTATCTATACATACATTTTTCATCTAAAAAAAATGGTTGATACTGAATAAAGACAGGTTCTAGCTGTACTTTGTCTTGACATTTTAAGAATGTGTGCTGAATAGTGGCTGCACAAACAACAAGAAGGGCCAACATAAAGTGATTCATGAAAGCTGCTGTGAAGCAGAGAGCAAAGCTGGCATTTATTCAGATGACTGCCAACCTTATGTATATAAGGAGTCAGGGGAAAAAGCAGAAAAAAAGAAAAAAAAAGTGTTGGATAAAAAGGAAATGCTTCCCATGTGAAAATCAGAACATTATAAAAAGAATTTGTGTATCAGGGATGATGTAGTCATTTTCAGATCACCATGCACTTTGACTGTGGATTATGATGCAAGATTAGACAGATGTCATGCATTTCACTAAATAAAAAGCGTGTTTAAACAAGTGTAACAGCCTATGATCAAAGACATGAGTAAAATATCAAATCAGGCATCAAATAAATAAACGGTTTAGAAAGCTATAGTGCTGAGATGCCGTCTGGATGGTTGCAGAAATCTACGACATGGACGAGGATACAAAAAAGTCTAAATGTGACAAAGTTGCACGTGAAAAGTTGAACCAGATTAAACATTGATGTTATGTATTAACCATTAATCTGCCTTTCATCCATCCATTCCTATTTTTGTATGTTGGTGTAGAGCTGAATTGGAGGCAACCTTTGATATTTTGCTTAATTTCTTCAGACAGACAGACATGGCTTTGTTGTCACTGTCTACTTGGAGTAGTCACCATTCCAGTGTAAAAAAAAAATCTAACAAAGTATCATATAAAACAATCTTTTCTGTAATTTATAATGTTTTTGTTGTTGTTGTCGATGTTGTCGTTCTTTGCTGCATTTTCTTTTTTTTATAGACGCCATCTGAGAGTCAATCACATGAAGGATGAAACATACAGTTTGCAAATTGCAAATACTTTTCTTTACCTGTACAAGAAAAGCAAAAATTACTGTTTTGCCCTGATTTTTCAAAGGTTTTTGGGCGTGAAAGCTCCTTCCCCTCCAGTATCCATGCCCCCTGCACTCTTCCCCTCCAAGCTGCTGCCTTCTGTGGCTGCTGGCATTGAAAACATTTGTGGTTTGAGCTTGAGGACTAAAAAAAAAAAAAAAAAAAGGAAATAGCATTTCTAAAAATCAACTAAAAAATCAACAAGACATTGGTAGGGGTTTGAGAAAAAATAAAAATTAAAACAAACATAACTGTGACTAGTAATTTATATTTATTGTTAGAAATCATTTTACAAAGAAGCCAGAAGTCAACAAAATCTGATATTTTAGATGCATCTCATGTTATTTTATTAACAAAAATCCAAAAAAAGAGAGTTTCTAAAAACAACTCCCTTTAGCCTTTTGGCTGCTCAGTTTTTGGGGTCACCACAGCAAAACTCCTCAGCAAACATGTTCCTCTTCACTTGCACCAACCATCCTCACATGCCCCCATTCACTACGTCCTTACCGTCCTCTTGATCTCTTTCTTATTTTGTTTTCAACCTCAGCTTCCTTTAACCAACATCATCACTGTTCCTACTCTGAATGTGTCCAAATTATCTCAATCTGCTACCCGGCATTTATCTCCAAAAACTGATCTGATCCTCCGATGGATTCGTTCTTGATTCTATCCATCCTCATCGCTCCCAAAGAGAACCTCCTCTTCATCTCTGCTTCTTCCAGCTCTGCTTCCTGTCCCTGACACTGTCTCAGGTTCAGCCAGTAATTAATGGTCTTTCATACTTTCTTCTTAGGCCAGCACCAGAAATCCGGGACATTAACAAATTGTGTGACTAGTTTGCAAAGAAGCAAAAAGTTGTTCACCTTTATGTCTCGTTCATTTGAAAATCTTTAATAATCATCCAACTACCAAACATAATAATGATAGTTCCTCTAAAATAAAAGTAAGTCCAGTTGTAGTTTAGAAGGAAACAGCAAAGATCTGGCATGACACAAGTCAATGCAGTAGAGAGCACACACTCATGCCACAGTTAAGCATTTGAGCTGCAGATCAACTGGAAGTACAATCAAATCTAAGTCTCTGATTGCTCAAAGATCAACTTGGTGTCACTTTCAACACGGGTTCAGAGAACATGCTTTTTGTACATAGAGCCTGAAAACGGCCGTAGAAACTTGCACAGTGTCACGTGTTTTGAACGGGGACGCCCAAAATGTGCACCTACATGTGTTTACATATAGACTTTTCATTGGAAGTGGTCGGTTGAGTGCGCATTGCTGAGGGTTGTGTAATTGTGGCATAGCAGTGTACAATCTAACTTTTTTTTTCAAATTTATTTAGCGCCACTCCCACCTCACTTGTCTTTCTTTTAAACATGACAATACATTTGCATGTAGAGTTTGATGGGTCAGTATCAAGTGCTGCATTTCCACAGATGACCACTGGGGGCAAAATGCAGAACTTGTTTTTTTTTTTTTTTTTTTTAAGTCAGAACTTTCTAACTTCCATTCAAACCCCATTTTAAAAAGGCTAGGTGGATAAAAAATATAAAAATAGAAACAGTGTGTCAAAGCCTAATAAATATGCTTTATTAATATATGTTTTTAATTTGTGAAAAGTGGGGGAAAGAAGTTTTTATTTTATTACAACTTTTTTTGGGAGGAGGAGTGGATTTGTGGACAGGTAGAGTCAAGGGTGGATTAAGAAATGCTTTCACTTTTCTTTGCTCTGCTTATTTAACCTTTTTTGGCACATTGTTCATTTGGGGGTAACAATCTTCAGTAAACGTGCCTGCTCCACTTTTTCCTGTGGGTGATGTTGGTGATTATCCATCCAGTGAATATGTCTATACATGTTCCTCTGAGAACAAATAGAATCCATAACGCAATGGTTTTCACTGCAGGCCAACAAGTAATAGACTGGGAGGTTGCTGTTAGAGAGGGTTTGCCCTGCTGTAAAAGTCATGTCCAGTGGTTTGCCCTCAGCCTCCAGTCCATCACTGATCAACCAACAGCTGCAGTGTCATCAGAGCATGTGAGGTGTTTCAGAACAAATAAGATTGAAGAGAGTACAGCCCCAGAGGAGTGTGTGCTGCTGACCACAACCTTAAAGTCTCAAAAATCGTGCAGTAGCTTTCTAACCTCAGTGGATATCAGATCATACGACATTCCATACAGTACGGCCTTCTTTACTATGATTAGAAGGCCATGTCACACAGCCACTACATACATTTTGCACATGAAACTTTCACAGATGTATCATGAATGAACCACGTTAAAAATACAGAAGAAGTAAGAATAAAGAGCACTTAATCAACACATGAACCGTGCATGATTATTGAGCTGTTTGTGTACAATTCATTAGTGACATCAGCGTAATTTACATGATTTTAATGTGATATGTGTGCCGCATATGCAATATAAAAGTTATACATCGGTAGTACGTGTGTAAAAAATTATGTCAGACATACGTCATTACTGGAATGGACGTGGAAAGCCACACATTTGCATTTCGTAAAAATCTCCCACAATTGCATAAGATTTACGTAATATGTATATAAAAATATGTATAAACTGGATAATTTTCAAATGACCTGAAATTTTTAACTGCTCAAAACCAAATTCACATAAAGACCTGTCGGTCGAAGCCCTCGATGGACATCTACGCACATTGACAAATGCAAGAAACACTTATGAATTAGGAATATTCGGCATTTTTCACGAAAGATCAACATTTTATGTGTGGAAATGCAAAATGTACGTAATGGCTGTGTGACACCTAGAGAAGGCGTGTAGGTTCAAGCATGATGTCTCTGTGTGTCGACAGGTTGCATTGTGTTGAAATATGTCTTGATCTTGAGAAAAAAAAGAAACAAATTTGAAGATTATAATAAACAGGCTGCTGCCACCACCAGTCAGACATTACTACGATTGAACCCTGACTGCTGTGGTTCAGTGGGCAGTGTTGTGTCAGGGGACTACATCTCTAATCCAAAGAGATAACTGTTTTTTTCTTCTTTTCCTTTTTTTTTCTTTTTGTTAACTGACTCATTTTGACCAACAATGTCAGCTAATGGGCCGGTGGCCAGTCCATTTATCAGGGAGTCAAGCTGTTTTTGGACCAAGCTTTCTCTCTTCATGCAGAAAGACACGTCAGCTCTGCTCTGTGTTCACACACTGCACTGTAAAATACGGCATGACAGCAGCTGCAGAGGTTTTAAACCCAAGAGTGTGACCCTACTTACACAAGAAAGAAATATGGGTTTTGACTTGTGGCTTTAAGGCAAGATTCAGCAGAAGTGGTGTTTCGGTTTCACTGCAGTAGAAATGGCTCAAGAGGAAGTCATTTTTGTATTAAAAAGATGTTTACAACAATGTTTGAAACTGTCTATCTTCAGCTGCATTAGAATAATAAGGGGACATCCTACTTCCTGTTCAGTCATTACATCGTAATAGAACTCAGATTCATGTCCACAAGTTTCAGTTGTATTTATGTCTGAGGTGAGAGTCTCAAAAATTACCATCAAAGTAAATGAAGAGCGCTCTTAAATCCTGTCGCAGTGAGAAATGGCAGTGCAAAGACGAGCACTGACTCATGCTTTCAGCTGCTGACCTCTGCAATTTTGTCTGCTCCAATTCTGGCACATTAGACGGGCGGCCACAAAAACATATGGAACTAGTGTGCACTTTACTAAGACTGTTGCTGATTTTCACTAACACTTCATAAAACGGGGAGGACACTCCATCAGAGCTGTTTGATACACAAACTTCCATTTCCACAGAATAATGCTTCGTTCACACCGGGCATGTGCCAGCGGGTTCATGAACGCCCGTTTAGTTCATGGGGTTCAAACTGGACAAGAAAGGAGGGGCATCTCTTTCTACTGTTAGCACATGTCTGTCACCTACAGTTGAAAGAGACTTGGTGCGAAATGTTGCAATCCAAGTTTTGCAAATCTTTCTCCAGACTTGGGCCTGATCCGAATTGCTTCCCTACCTCTCTGGCTCCTCCCTATTGCTCCAGTTGTAGGGTCATTTGAAGCTGTAGCAGGAGGAGCCATAGTGTCTTAGAGCGTTTTATCCCTCTGCCGGTAGGGTGATCTACATTTCTTTACTTTGCTCTGAAGCACCGGAGTTTACACTTAAATTTAAGTAGTGTTTGTTTGTTTGTTTTATTTGCATGAATTTTTGAATTTATAATGATATGATGTTACATATTTTCCAAGCATGAGCAGCTACATAGATAGCCGGTAACTATTAATTGTCATCTCAACGGTACAGTAACGTCTGCATTTGAAGACTTTTTTTTTCCTTTGACTTGTCATTGAAAGTGGTTACTTGAAAGCCCACTGCTGAAGGCGGATTGAAGGTAGAAGGTCGAAAGTAAGACTATCTGGATCCTCCATTTGCATCAGCACCACGAGAACCAGGCCCCATGTTTGAGTGTAGAAGCATCTTCATCCGAATCGTGCTGTCCCCGCTGCGTTACATGACGTAAAAGAGGTCCTAAAAGGAAACCCAGGGGTCTGTGGTGACAAAACTAATTAGTGTAAAAACACATCCACATGCAGCTGAATGTTAATGAATCCCCCGCTCGTTTTCTGCTGCCACAGCCGTCTCCTTCCTGTCTCCACTAGAAGCAGATGGATAAAAAGACAGACAGGGAGCAGACCACCATGTTCCCATTTTAGGATACAAAAGAAATGCCTTTAAAGCAGATTACAACTTTAAGGCTTCTGACTGATAGTCACATTTAAGTCCTTTTTTTTTTCTTTTTGCAGCATTAAATCTTGCTGTTGAAAAGCACACACATCCACTTTTTTTTTTTCTGCAGAAGAGGAGGAGGGGGGACTGGAACATGAAGACCAAAGCAGACATTCTGTCCCAGCTTTGATCTGAGTATAATGGCAAATATATTTGTGATTCTTCTGCAGGAACAGGATAATGCAATGAACTCAAAACATTTAATTATTTAGAGGCAGTGTAAAATGCTCAATACAACCTGTTCAGACTGAAGGCCTCATAAAAACGCTTCCTAAAACCTGAGGGTCTGAGGAAACAATGAAACATTTAATAGATCTGCTTCAAGAGATATTATAGACACAAAATGCAATTATTTTAGTTTTTTTAAACACAAAGACCCTCACAGTATTTCTCATTATTTCAATATTTACATGTACTGTCCATTTGTAAAACAGTGTTAAAGGCTTCACTGCAAGTCTTATTTTCTGTCTTGCAAAAAAAAAATAATCTTCTCAAATAAAAATTCAATTTGACAAGGTTGTTTTTTTAATAGGAATAACTGGTAAGAAGATTTATCTTGTCCCACTGGCAGATGACTTTTGCTCATAAAAAGGGCCCATATCATGAGCTTTTTTGAGCGTTTAAGTGTATTTCTCCCAATCCATGAGTGGGTCGTCACATTCTGACGTCACAAAGTGAGGAACAGCCCCTTCCAGGAAGAAACTGCGCTGCCAGCACCGACCACAGGCTAACACACACCCACTTTCTCCATGGAGCTAGCGATGTCTGACATAAAGCTTTAATTCTATAACCACAATATGCATATCCATCTTTGCAAAAGTTTGGATATTGTTTGTTTTCCTGGATGAAACCCAGACACGCTGCCGAGGGCGATTCTAGGCTGACATCATGAAATGGGCAGCACCCACACGGAGTGAAAGGCGGTGCACCTCAGAGATCGAGTCATCTGACTTCCGGATAGGAAAATAAACTACAAAAATTACTAATACTTCATAAAATATTGTTCTTTAGTGCCCCAAAGGTAATATATTATCATAAATATGGAAATAGCTTACTATGAAAGGCCTACGAAAAGCATGATATAAACCTTTTAAGGAGGATTGCTTTTAATTTGAGGAATTTTTAAATAGTTTTTTTAAAATGTACTTTAATTTCCCCATTTTGGGATAAATAAAGGTACATTTTTTAAAATGTACTTTTATTTATCCCACAATGGGGAAATTGTTCTCCGCACTTCAACCCATCCCCTAGGGCACGTGTCAAACTCAAGGCCCGGGGGCCGAATGTGGCCCTCCATGTCATTTTATGTGGCCCCCGAGAGCATAAAAGTTTTCAATTTCTTAAAATAAAAAATAAAAATCGGTGTGTATTTATTCATAACTAGGGGAATCTGACTTGAAATATCGGATTGGGCAACTATACATTAGCACTCCATATAACCTAACCGGACAGAATCAAATTTAAAAGGATTTACGCTAAAGTAACAAGCAAATATATGTTTTTTATGCAACTGTAATTGTCACTTTAAAAAGTTATAATAAATAAATAATGAGTTATTTAACATTTAGGAGTAGTTACATTCATTTTTTATTACATGTAGTTACATGTATAAGTTTTATCTGGCCCTTTGAGGACAACCACTATGCTGATGTGGCCCTCAGTGAAAATGAGTTTGACACCCCTCTCCTAGGGGGATCGGTGTGAGTGAGCTTTGGGGGCGACAGCTGGCTGGGGAGAGCGGGGATCAATCCTCCAACTCTTTGGTTATTAGATGACATGCTCTACCGCCTGAGCTAAACTGCCACCCAATTTAGAGGGGAACTGTAGTTTTGAGAATTACTTCTCTGCTTGATTTGAGGTGTTCAGTAAAATGTCTTAGCTTTATTCTCCTGTTCGGGTAAAGCAACTCTGCAGATAAAAAAATATATAAATATATATTTTTGGTCACTCAACAATAGATTTTTTGATATCCTGACTGCATCAGCAACTGCAAATGCCTGCTTGTCAAAAATCGTCATGTAACCAACTTTAACCAACCTTGTGGCGAGGACACTGAATTTCATAGTTGTGTTTTACATTTTGGACAGAAAAATCTTCTGGCCTTTTTAGCCCCTTCTATTGATCAGAAGCATTTCTGTTAATCGATCTGTGGCAAAGATTAGCTTAAGAGTTGCAGGATGCTGCTTTTATTGAAAGGACCAGCAAAGCTTTTGCAGCAGCAAAATTCTCAGCTCAGACCACAGTGTGGTTGCTGATCCATACACCCTGCAGCCACATTCAAACAGTTAGTCATCCACTTGGAAGGTTTTCTTTGTTCGTTTGTTTGCAATAGTAACTAAAGCCGTAATTAAATGTACAATTAAAAGCAAGGTTATGTAAACTTTAGTGTGTATGATGTATGGCTGGCTAAGCTAAGTGTTATCTATTAAGTTTCTATGAGTTCACAGAAATTACAGTCTTTACAAATGTTGCTGCTTAGCAAGAAGTACCGGTACTTTAATATCAAACGCTTTAGTATAAATTGTGTGGGATAGTGAATAAATCAAGAGTTTCTATTGTAAAAGAAGGATGAAAATGGGTGGGACTAAGCACAGATGAACTATGGTGAGAAAAATGACTGCAGACTTCTGAAGCCAGACAAAGTGGTATTCCTGCTGGTTAAAGCTGCCCACCACAGAATTCACAGACTAGCTGCAGACCAGATGATGGTACTAAATGAAGGACAGTGTGCCAAGCTGCACACAGAGATAGGGATCAAATACCAAAAGCCTCTCCTGCACATTGAGAATGTATAGCTTAGCTTGTGGATCGTGGGTTTAGATTGTCTGATTGACTCTGTAACTATGAATCGTTTCGACTTTACAGTTTGACCAAATCGTTACACTCTTAAAGCACTTGGGGTTGTTTTGTTCAACCCAATTCTTGGGGTTATTCATGTTGGAATATATGTTTGGGTTACTTTTTGGAGCAATACATTTTTGTTGTATTATAGTGGTTTCATTTCAACCCAATTTATGCTTTTTTCCCTGAGTTTTTATTTTTATTTTAAATAATGCAATTAGTCATAGGTCAAGTTAGTCTTATTCAGAACTGCTTTTCTACCACTCTGGCTCCTCCCTACTGCATTTGAAGATATTTGAAGATAGTGGTGTATGAAAGTGTTTTTCAAGGAAGCGTAGCAACTTAGGGCTGGCTATCCGTCTGCCAGGGTGATGAAAAACGTGTTTCTACACGTGGGTGTGCTCTGAAGCACAGAAGTTTACACTTAAATGTAAGTTATTGTTTTTGGATGACTTTTTTACATTTTAAAACCAATGTAATGTATTTTCTAGGGATGTAAAAATGAATAATGAATCAATTTCTATTCTTAGGATCGAGCCAACTTGATCTGTCAGAGGCAGAATGGAATCAAATCGACCTACACTAATAAAAGGTTGTTTCAAAATTAGATAAACTGATCATGAATCAAAACTGTAAAATATCATTTGGATTCTTTTTGATATTCTCCACTTGGAGGGAAACATGAATAGGGAGAAGCTGTCAGGGTAGGGAAGAAATTCAGATTTGGCTTTAGTCCCAGTTCTAACCCTCAGAGTTGGGTTAAAAACAACCAAACTTGGGTTATTTTTACCTCTGGAGTTTTTAGTGCATAGGTTGATGATGCACGTTTGTGTTTAAATAGACTTGTTTTGATGTTTACCACACATGTCATTTTCATTTCATTTATTTATTTTTTTCCTTTCATGAAAATTATTGATGTTGAATAAGTTTACATGTTTACATGATTGTCTTACATATTGAACATTTTCATAATGGATGACTTGCATCCATCATGTGCCCTGCCTGTTTGGCTGAAACTAAGTGCTCTTTTTAATGCAATAAATGACTTTGTCCATAAAGGTTTTTCTTTTGTCAGTCGTCTTTTGGCTTCTCCCATCAGGGGTCGCCCCAGCGAAACAACCCTCTGACGAGGATGAGTCGCATGGTTAACTTGGCAATGTTTTACGCCGGATGCCCTTCTTGACGCACCCCTCTCAATCCAACCGGGCTTGGGACCGGCACAGTAGCAGAGAAAGGAATAGGGAGCAGCCCGGAATTGAACCCTGGTGTCACGGATGGAAGGCGCTGCAAACCAGCATGAGCTGAACCGGCCCCCGTTTTTCTTTCGTCAGTAATGTCCAAAAAAACATTGTTGCATGTAGGAGGAAAAGGCCAAAATGTGTTCAGTAGCTGTTGGAAAAAACTGCTTGCCATCTTGCTCTGGGCATTTTTATAATAAATGTATTAGAAGCTGGAGAAAACTTGTCTGCTATTGTTGAAATGTTCAGAATTTGGAATCACTTCACCTGTTAAAGGTGTTTATTTACATAATCACGCAAGTCAATTGAGAACCACTTATTATTTGCAATGATGACTTGAACCTGTGCAGCATATTTTTGGACTCTGAAAGGTGCCAGGAGAAACTCCACCCAGAAAGGACCCAGCTTGGATTTACAACAGAACTTTCTACCTGTGAGGCAAACATGTTAACTTACACCACTATCATACAGCTGTGCAACATGTGTAGAGTTCCCATATGAATGTATTTCTTTTCACAGTGAGACATGCCCCTTTAAGGAGACCAACAGGCCTTTTCTTTAATGAAAACTATCAAAAAACCTCAAGCGAGGACATGTTTAAGTGCTACAAGTCATATAGGAGTTTACGCAAGTTAAAACCCTCTGCAGTTGTGTGTTTGTGTGTGTGTGTGTTTGTAAGATTGACAAATCTCTTCTGGGCTGCCTGTGCCGAGGATCTCAGAAGGCACAGACATCAATGAGAAGACTGGAGCCACGGAGCTCATTAGCCACAGAAGAGGCGAACAGTCAGGTGGAGCTGTTCAATTATTTACAAAACTACTGAAGTCTGCAGATTACTGAAACATGACAGACTCAAGCTAAGACCACGATCGGTCACCAAGCAGCCACTTCATTATGTACGCCTGTTTAACTACACTGGGGCCCAGGTATCTTAACCATAAAAAGGAGCCTGAAACACCTCAATGAATGAAGATCATTTCTTATCTTAACTAACCACGAGTACAGGGAAAAATATATTTTTTTGTTTTTTTAGATATTGCGTCTTGTTGATAATGGGCGCCCTTGTTGTCCTCTTTCATGTTGTTTTCTTGGACTTGGGCTCCTTCCTTCTTAATGCTGCAGCAGCCATGAGACCGGTCTATGGAAGTTGAAACCTTGTTTTCCTGTTTTCTGCTTTCAGCTGCCACTGGAGGTTTGATGGACTGCACAGTTGTTACCTTGGTTGTAACAACTGGTTATTTTATGTCATTTTGAACCAGTTTAGCCCATTCTGCTCTGAACTGTCCCACAAACAAGGCTTTTATTTTTTAGAGAACTGCCTCTCGCTGGGTACTCTCTCTGTCTCACATCCTTCACTACAAACCCTGAAGATGATTAGGAACAGAAATGCAACTAAATCAGCAGACTATGAGGAACTCAGACAAAGCTTATCTGTCAAATCAAATGAGCTTTTTACCCAGCTTTATCCACTGCAAACATTATGAAGTCATTTTGATTCAGTGTTTATACACTGTCAAAAATTAGCAAATAAGACAAAAGCTGACTCAAGACTCAGTGTATTTCCTTTAAGCAGAGAACGGCTGTATTAATAACGCTTGGTTTTACTTTAATCTTCCAGTTGCTGAGGGGAGCTTTGGCTTCAGTCTTCAGGAGCTGACACTAACTGCTGTTCTGCACGACAACTTCCATTATGTTCAGGAAATTATTTAAACTTGCAGCTATAAGCTCAGTTATTTTCATTGTGTTTTGCTTTTAACCATGCAATTCATCCATGCTGCCCAATATAGAATTTATTTTTTTCAGATCGCCATACATTTTACTATATAAACCAATGAAAACATTCCTGAATGTCAGTTTGTCCTGCCTGCTGCTGGATGTCTATGATTATTGATGAAGTTTATATCACATTTTCTGGTGATTCCAAAAAAGACGATGTTCCAAGCACTTTTTTTACCAAGTGCGTTTGTCTAGCTTCTACTCAAATTAAAGTTTAGCACTTTATATAAGTCACAATGGTAAACCCTATAGCCCTCTTCTACCTGCTTTAGGCTCAAAGCCCTTCACAAATCACAGTCCCATCCACCCTCATTTACTGGGCCATGCAGTGACTCCAGCCAGGCCACCAGGAGCATTGTGGGGTTGTCTTGCCCAAGGACACTTTGACACATGGGCAGGAGCAGGAGCCCAACTCGCAATTCTGTGATAAGAGATCATCCACTTCACCTCTACTACAACCGTCTCAACGATTAACTTGACATAAAATGTTTTGCTGAGACAAAATGTATTGTTTTCAGAGAATAAATCATGATTATGGTCAAATCTAACTTATGATGCAAAGTTAATGCATCAAGAAAAACCTGACTACTGTTCTGAATCCTATTGACTACAAACTAGTCATTCTGTCTAACTAAATTATAAAGTTTTCTGTCATGAACACTAACTTTAGATTAGAAAAAAAACTCTAATTTAGACTGCATTAATGACTCAACTCTGTTTTGAGTGCTTATAATAAATAAATAAATAAATAATAATAGCAAAACACAGTTCTGACCCTTGCAGTGGCTTCCTGGTATTTTTTTTTTTGTTTAAATAAATACATGGTGTCTAAAGTAATGATGATAAAGATTTCTTTACCACTTTATTTAAAAAAGTTCAAGATAAAAACTTCAAGAACAAGGGCCATGGCATTATGAGGTCAGAGTCAGGCTGTCCTGTCATTAAGCTTTGGATGATAATAATAATATTGCTGCAATATTTCTAACCTTTTTTTAGAATCTCAAGTTAGCCACAAGATTACATAAATGTCATATATGGTATATAAGTGTGGTTGCATCAAAGATGATTGACAAACCAATAGAGAAGAAAGGCCTAAACCCTGTTCATACTATGGTCACACTGGACTGTCGCTAACTGAAACTAGTGCATTTACCTACAGTGGGAAGCAATGCAAATCTTACTCCAGAATCTTTTCTTTCACAGATCTATTTTGATATATCAAAGAATTGGTGTCATATACAGTAATTCGGGCCAGGCACAAAGCACAGATATTAATTTCTCTTCCATGATTAAATTAAAAATGTTTGTCACTTACATGTTTGGAAAAGGACTCTACTCATACATCACTACCAATGTCTAGTCCATGATTGGTCAAAGTTCAACTGGTTGAACTTTTATTGTATGTTCAATGGCAGCGCGTTTTGTACATAGTGCCGGGAAACTGACTTAAAAACATGCGGAGCAATGCGTGAAAGTGAAAGTTTTGAACCCAGAAGCCCAAAACACAAATGTTTGTGCTTTTACATAAACCGTTGAATGGCCTATCTTACCCCGGTGTGAACACAGCATCATACATTTGACACAAGTAAAAACATAATGATCTCTGAGGGTTTCTTCACCAAAAGTGTACTATTCTTTATCATCACATTCCTACATTTGTACCCCACAGTTTTCAGATATGAATATAAAGTGTCAACAAAGGTTGAACACCATCTAATAAATGAGCAAAGACATATACCAGTGAGTGGACCTCTGATGGAAGCAGACTACATTCTTAGTTTCTAGTTTTGATTTGGCTGGCTGCTCTCGAAAAGAGAACAGAAAAGACTGAGAGTTGTCACAGGGAGTAAAAATGTCCCCGTGTGTCCCACGATTTTACATCCCAGCCGCATCTTTGGGTGAAGCCCTCATCACTAAAATTATCCTCTTGTGGAAAAGGTCAAGTGTGTCTAATTAGCTCTGTAAGGATGATGTGACTCAACAACATGACTCCATGGTGCTAATTGCCACTGGCAAATAAAGAGATGCCATTTGGACAAGTGCAGACCTAAGGAGACATGTTGCTGTTGGCAGTGCCCGTCTCTCTGCTGCACTCTAAATTTTCCGATTATTGACCGAGAATATTCTTCATCCTTGAATCTTCCTGCTTATACATCATTACCAGCAGTGATCAATCACTGATTGTTAAATGAAATGTCCATTAAGGCTGAGGAACATTTCCATAATGGGCAAAGAGCCAGGAAGTGAAGCTGAAAGCTGCAGCAGCAGAGAGGCCCCCTGCTGCAGGCTGGGCCTCCTCAAGATCCAAACCTTAGTCAATAACTGTTCAACGCTGTCTCAACTTAACATGCCTTCACACAAGCGCCACAGTAACACAAGTCTGCAGAGGAACACTCATCATCACATTCATTAGATTGTCATAAGTGGCTGTTCTGCACACTCACACAATCACACACTCAAAGACTCGGTCACACACTCCTATTTCCCACTTTGTGTATGAGACTCATTCCTCTACTCAAGTCTACTCTACTCAGATATCCAGGGTGAACTCACGTAATCCATGGTAGCTTTGAACACTCCAGGCCTCAACACTTCACCTCTGGGGTCTGGCTTTTCAAAAGAAAATCTGCAGCAACATTTCCCGTTTTCTGTAACATTCAGGGGGATGTTTTTGTCGTTTAAGGCTAATCGTTTTAAATCCCAGTCCGATCATCTTTTGATATATTTTGAAAGCAGTGGTCTTTTAGTTATGAGTATGCTGTTTTCAACCATAGTCGAAAAACTTGTTTGTTGTTTTTTGGACATAGTTTCTGCAGAGCAGCAGTAGTTCATCTGAAATTGGTCTCCGAGTTGAAGGTGGGAATGTTGATGTGGAATAAGTCTTCCCCTATTTCCCATTATCCCTTTGTTTGCGTGCTTTCCCAGTAGCTTATAGCTTCTCAAAATCCCAACCTACCAATACCAGTGCAACTAAAATGGAAAGCAATATAGGAGCTATCCAGCCGTACAGTTTGGGGCCTGGTGACACCTCAGACAAGGAAAATGAAGACGTTAAGAAATCTCTTTGTCTGCAAGTAGATGCATTGAGATGGAGCAGAGTAGGGTGGTGTGACCCACAACTCCGTCCCTGCTACAGGCTTTTTCCAACAGATTTCTCTGCTCCTGATTCACAATGATTTGAATAAACAAATACTCAGAAACACATTTTTAAACTTTATTTTCTTTATATGTGTCCTCCGTCATGCAAAAAATGCCACAAAAATATGTTAAAAAACACCCAAAACACAATTTTCATTGGGGTGGGTCTTTAGGAGACTTGCATCTAACATATGTTGTGGAGTGACACATTTATGGATCACATTTGTGTGGAACAAAACCATCTCAACGAGAATGTGGGGCTGAGCTGGATACGCATTTTCTGAGTACTTGTTTTCCTGTTTTGGGAGAAAGGGAAAAAAATGAGGCTCTTGAATCAAATATTAATTTCAAAAGCTTGAGAAAAAAGTAACCTTCTCAAATCAGTGACCTTTTTTAACGCTCTGGTTGAGTCTCTTCTTGGTTAGAAGAACTGCAGTGAGTTTCTTTCAAGTGGAACCAGGAAAGAAAACAACAACAGGGCTACAGATGTTGAGGTGTTTTGATCCTGGCCTAGTTTGTGTTTACCTTGATGCCTTAAACAAAACTTTACCTTAGTCTGGAAACTAATTATGTAACACCGTCAGCTGTATGAATCAAATTACTGTATTTTCCGCACTAGAAGGCTTTTGAGAGGGTAAAAGTAAAGCTGTGAGGCTCTTACTGGATTGTGGTCCATAGGAAAAAAGTCAGAATGGGTTTGTTAGTGTGGATCATTGCAGACAGCTAGTCTAGCCTCTCATCTATCACGCTTTAATTAAGTCTTTCAAAGTAAACTATACCAATATATACATGACAATTAATCATAGTTATCCATCTTTACCCAGCTTGCTACTTGTTTAAAGCCTTGCTTTCTGACTTCTATCCTCTGCCAAAAAGACACCAAATCAACGCATCCCTGCCTCCATTGTTACCATGTCAGATTTAGATTATATTTTTCACAAAATGATTCCACTTTTTAATAAAGTCTTAGAAATTCCTGCTCACTTCTACATGTAAAAGCTCCTGAAGGCATACCCCTACCTTTTGTCTCAGGTATCCAATGAATCAGACTGGACCTAAGGGTTGACGAAATGTTTTTGGTTGACAAACCTAAGATATATATTTTTTTTCTCTGTTACTATTTTTCTCAGTCCAGGATACAGATGCCTTACTTTTTTTTAAAGTATTTTTCTTATGCATGTCCTTTTTTTTCTTGTTTTTTTTTTTTTGTAGATTTTGCCTCATCTTTTTTAATAAGCACTTGGTCAACATCTGTTGTTTTGAGATGTGCTCTATAAATAAATTTGACCCGTCTCATCCTGGGGCTCATTAGTAAACCACCTGCTGCTTTAAACAAAAATTGCAACTTACATAAAAGCACATTTTTTGAAATAGAATATATCAAAATTGTTGACAATAATGTTGTTTTTTGTAATCGTAGACCTGGACGCAAAAAGACCCTAAAATCTTTTCAGAAAAGTTCATGTTTTTCTTCAGACATGTTTGCTCGTCTGAATTCTTCCTTTCTCCTCTGTAATATGTCCCCTGCAGGTAGCTTCAACAAAATGATTGAACTTTTTTTAAAACATGCTTTAATTCCATTGATAGGATCTAATTTGGTTATCAGAATAAGGCTAGCAAGCTAAATGCTGTTATTGTTGGACTTGTGATTAAAATACCAAGTAACATTAGAGTATGATAAAAAAAATTACAAACTTTACAGTTTGCAACATTTTGTCCTATACTACTTTGCTACACCATTATACTAATACAGGGGTGGCGAAAAAGTTTGACACCAAGAGCCAAGTTTTTTCACTGAGAGATTCAAAGAGCCACACCACACACTGACCTGCCAAGACGTACACACACAAACACGGAATTAAAGGCATATTATTTTCCATAAAACACTCCTCTCCCTACAATACAACAGCAATTATTGTACTTGTGTTTACTTCAAGGAAAGTGTCCACCCTCAATACACACATCAAATGCAGCTTAGCCAGAGTTAACACAGAGACTACCCTGGAGGTCAGATACCCCCTCCACACACACAGGCACCTCTCTCTAATCTCATCTCTCTCTCTCTTTTCTCTGCCTCTCTCCGACACACACAACTACTCAGTGATGTGCAGTGAGGATGATGGCTGGTGAGTCTGAATCTGAAGTCCAATTATCCCACTATAAAAACGGAATATTTCACCATTCATCCAACAGCATTTAACTGGTAATTCTTTGTATCTCAACATTCCTCTTTCAATGACCTTTACACCAACAAATCCACAAACATCTGGACAGAGCATCCTTGTGTCTGTCTGGTGTCTGAGTACTTCATATTCACAATAACACATTAAACACATTACATTTCAGATGTGTGTATCATAAATAAATTTTTACCTTCATTAAAAAAAATTCATTTTTTATTTTTTATTTAAAATATAATGATTGACTTTTAGCATGATAAGCTGATAATTGATTAAATGTAACAACATTGTAAAATCTCAAGCTTGTTCATCACTGTAGCAGGAAACAAGCAACGTGCTATCTGTGCCACATCCTACTGTTTAGCCCATTTTTTTAAATGCACCCACTAATACCCAAACAGCATGGACCTCATTTCTGCTCATAGCCCCCTCACTCATGGTTTTATACCCAAGATTTCCCACTTCCCATGAGTCTTAGGGGCTGAAGGCAGGGCTGACCCCCCGGTCGCCACACAATTCACACACACTTGCTCAGTCAGGTGTGTGTGCACTTTGAAAAGCTTCAACTTGTTAATAAAAGAGCCAATTTGTGTCAGATCAGGAAGAGTTTTTAATTTTCTTCGGGATACATTTTGTTCTTTTCTGACAGGAACAATTTTACTTCTTCCAAAAGCTCATAACAAAAAACATTGTGACTTGCCATTCTGTTCAGTAAAAAATTAAGAATCTTACCATTCTTCCAGAAACATCCTGTGTTTATTTTTATTCTCGGAATTTCGCCATTTTGACCATGAGGATAACAGTCTGCACGCAATTCAAATGTTTATTTTTTCCGGCATTGGGCGTAACCTGTGTAAATGATTGGTGGTCACTTATGTATCGCGAGCAGCATCAAAACACACCCACTCTTCAGTGATCATTAGCAGTGAGGAAACACTAAAATTACTTTTATTATTGTTTATTATTTATCTTTAATACCCTCTGATGAATTTGTGAGTGGCTTAAGAGGAGAAAAACTATGAAATGAAGTACAGAATTAAGAATTCATTGTTACGAAAAAAGCACAAAAGTAGATTTCATACTTTCCTTTCCAGTATCATTGCTCATTTATATAAACATGTTCACAAACAGCCAAGCAGCATGGATGTCACTCCTGCTCACAGCCACCTCAGTCATGGTGAGGAACTTTACACCCACAATTCCCCACTTCCCATGAGTCTTAGGGGCTGAGAACGGGGCTAATCCCCAGGTTGCCATAAAATGATGAGACGCAAAGAGCTGCTTATTGGCCGAGAACCGCATGTTCGCTGCCCCTGTACGAATACATTATTTATAGATCATATAATTTGATTTCCTGGATTGTTTTTTTTGTTTTGACATTTTGTTTCTCACAGTTGAAGAGTAAATATTATTCCGGGTTACACAGCAGGACGCGTGGCGTGCCTCTCTGCGAATACAACTATCTTCAAATTACTTTAAAAGTTGATTTTTCTCCAAAAAAGAGAGCTGACCATGCCCCCGAAGAAACCCCAGGAATACGAAGACCTCAAAAAGTCTCTTGACATTATTCAAGAAACGCTGAAAACTAACGCCACTCTGGGATATGATGGAAGAGTTCCGAAGATTTCTCGCTCAAAACGAGCAGCAAGAAAAGCGGGTCGAGATTCTGGAGAAAAGACTGGACGATGTGGAACAGCAAGTAAGGATGAATAATGTCATTCTCACTGGAGTACCAATCAAGCCTCGAGCGAAGCTGAATGCAGCTGGAGCTAGCGCTAGCGTAGCTAGCAGTGCTAATACGGAGATCGGTGCAGCGTCGCTGGAACAGCAAATACATTCATTTCTCACATCTAAAGGGATTTCCCTGGATCTCAATACCATCGAGACCTGCCACCTGCTCCCCAGGAGAAAGGAGACGGATAAACCAGCGATCCTCATCAGGTTTGTGAATCACAAACACAAGCTAGCTCTGAAGAATCAACGCAAAAATCTAAGAGGATCTGCTGTTTATTTGAACGACCATCTGACCAGAAGGAATGCTGAAATCTCAAAACATGCACAGCTTCTCAGGAAGCGTAAACAGATTGAGAACACTTGGGTTAAAGGCTGCAGGATTTACGTCAAACCACTCGGTCCAGAGGACCGGGCCAAGGTTCTGGTCGTGAACACCATGAAGGACTTTGAGAAGTGCTTGATTACGATTGTCTGAAACAACGTGGAGTAATAAATCAAAGAGCCAAATAATTTCAAGAAATATGACACCTGGATTCCTCACTTTCTCTGTATGTCTGACGTCACCTGAATAACAGCAGAGTTCTGACCTGCAGACAACTTGACCTCAACTTTCACCGCAGCTGATATCAGCTGAAGAAGGATATGGACCTGAATCTAATGTCTGCAGACATAACATCGAAGAGAACTGTTAACTGTTTAAACCCAGAAGATCGGCAATCAGTAAAAGAAGAAATGCCAACCTTGGACAATACGACAGTTTATGGACCCTTTTTATTTTTCCCCAACAGCATTACTTTATTATAAAAAAAAAAATACAAAAAATATATATAAAAAGAGTAAAACAAATGATTAATCACTTTTGAAAATTGTTAAATTGATTGACTTTTGATGATATTACTTCACTAGCTCCTAAAATTGATAAATTGATTCAAAAATCTTTCCTAATGTAGCATAACTTTGCACATGTTTTTAACTTTTGATACTTGATGAACTTTTGCTATGAAAATTCCTGAAACAGTGTTGTGTCTATTTTACTGATATAGTATTATGTTTTAAAGCATATGAATGACTTTTAAAAGTAACATAATTTGCATATATTTCAGATGCTGCATTTGCCATGTTGATTTCTAAAATAGTTATTTTTGACGTAGTACTTAAGTAATACATCTTTGGCATGTGCTTTATTGATACCTTATGATTCTTAATTCTGTCTGATAAAACCTAGGAACCGGATAATGATAAATCATGTAATAAAATGGTTATAGTATAACGGGGTGGGATTATATAAGTTCGCTTCCCTCCACTCCCTTTCAAGCAATATTTATTAATTATGTCTAATTATCCTAAGTTTGATTAGTTACTGTATGAATGTATAACTGATGATTATATTGCTTTTGTGTATTACTTCTATTTGAGTGCTTGAAATAAACTATTTCAAATCAAATCAAATCAAAACATAACAGACCTCTATCATATTTTTTAATAGAACAACTTGGGGATTCAGCTGTTGCCAAAACCTATTTGACCCACCGTGTGTCACGTGTTTAGGTAATCTTACATATTTTTTTTCTATGTTGCACTCAGTGAATGATGTTCCTGCTGTAGTTCAGTGAAAATGTGACATAGGAAGGCTGATCTTCACACTCTGAACTGCAGCTGTGGTTCCGTATTTTCATTACTACTGTGACTTTCTGTGAAATGTTCTTCCTTTTTTCAATCAGACACGTTTCTTTGAGAAAACACAAAAACGACACAGCTCCCATCCTTCTTTATCCGACGCTCGCTCCATCCTGTATAGGGTCAAAGAGATTGCTGGAGCCTATCACATCATCTTGAAATGACACCCTGGAGGGGTTGCTATCAAATGTGGGCAGACAGAGACACTTACATTGACTCCTGAAAAGGATTTCGACTCATCTGTGAATCTATGAAGCAGGTTTTTTGGACTATTGTAGAAATGCACAGGGAGAAGAAGCAAACTCCACATCTGGTACACACATTTGCTTTGTCATTGCACACATTGTTCAAAAAGTGTCAATTTGGAACCAAAAATGTCACTTTTCACTGTTGCTTTATTGCTAAAGAGAAACCTTTGAGAATAGAGAACGTCAGTCTTCCTGAGGGGTTTAAACCCCTTTATGAAGTGATCATTAGCAGGGAGGAAACTCCAAATCCTTTTTGACATTTTGGTGGTCTGGACCTTTAAGGTGAGTTTTACCATAAAGTCAAAGAGTAAATACGTCAGCAGAGACCTTTGAAAAGCATTCTGGAGCTGTACGTTCAGCACTTTGTTCCAGTTGTCAATACATTTTCAATCAAGACAGTTGTCAGTCTTTCCAGGAGTTGACACCTTTGCCAATTTAATCCAAGGTCAGACCATGCAATCCTAAGTGGAACGGAAACACAAGAAACACACACCAACCTGCCTCAGCAAACATGCTGAAAACCCAATAACATTCTTGTTGACAACTTGCAACTTTTATTGCTAAAAGAGCCATTTGGGTCAGTTTCCTACTAACCAAAACCTAGCTAGAACTGCATAGCCCCACTCCCTGTTTGTAAAAATATAACAATTCTAACACGTAGCTTTCAAGTATTTGTAGAGGACTATGACCATGTTATAATTCAGTTTTTTTGTAAATAACAACTTTAACTTATTTTAGTTTTGCCGGCATCACATCTAAATTCCTTTCAAAATAAAACCTACCCTGTGTCAAATAAGCCAAATCAGATAAGGCGTTTTCTACATGGATGGATGGATGGATGGATGGATGGATGGATGGATGGATGGATGGATGGATGGATGGTAGATTTAACGTTTTACAATTATTTTGCCCAGTAATCTGACATTAAAAATGTGAACATAAATGACAATATTCAATAAATAACCAAAATTACAAACCTATTTATTCAAATAGTTTGTATTTGGTTTTAAATCTAAAGAACCACAATGGAGGGATAAAAGAGCCGTGTGTACTCCATAGTCCCAGCTTGGAGACCCCCGAACTAAAGTATTAAGAGAAAACCAACTACTGTAGACCATTTATGATCAGCTATTTAACTATTGGCTGCACCATGTTTTTCATTTTCATGACAAAAAAGGTAAAATGTGAGTACTGGGAGTAAAATGTTTCCCTGACTTAAAGAGTCATCACACTTATGATCGTTAAATGTCCCACTTGTTTATTGTAGACAAAATTGTGTTTGTCATCTTCTACAGGAAAGGGCTGTGGAGTAGTGGTGAGCGCTCTGTTTCATAGCAAATGCTGCCCTGGTTCAAATCTAACCTGGTTCTTTTCTGTGTGGACTTTGCATGTTCTCTTCGCGCATGTGTGGGTTTTCCCTCGGCATGTCAGCTTCCTCCAACAGTCCAAAAACATGTTTCACAGCTTAATTGATGAATCTATGTCATGTGGTGTGAATGTGGCTGTATGTCAGGTGTAGCCCACCTTTGCCCAACAGTGGCTGGGATAGCCGGCAGCAACCCCACGATCCCAGAACATAGAAGAAAAAAATCTTTTTCACTCTAATAAGTTAGATTTAAAGAAACAGTAGATGTTTGCAATGATTGTATGTGATCTTAAACAAATGACAAATGCATTTTTCAGTTTTAACATTATGATTCACTTTCAGGCAGGGTCAGCCATTCAGTGAACTATGGCTGGCTTAAAATAAAGGCTCTGTTGAAGTGTGTTGAGGGTTGCTGCTGCATTGTAAGGTGCATTTTGTATAGTTTTCCTGCACATGTAAACCTTAACTCCGATCCAATCATCTCCAGCTTGATCACTGCTGTATTTGGGAGCTCTCAGATGAAAAGGGAGGGAAGTGCCAGAGAGACCAAGGCCCAGAAAAAGGCCTGTTCACGGTGGGAAAGGCATGTTCAAAGGGCTCGTTTGGCCCCGACGGTACCAGCACACATAGCTCATTTTGCCACTGCACTCTATTTAACATGATTTCAATTTCTGAAGAGCTTTCTGGTCGCATTAGAATATTTGGCAAAAAGATAAAGAACAGTAAAGGAAGGGGTGGGAAGAAGAAACGAAGAGGAGAATGGAAAAGAAAGCAGAGCAAACACTGAGCTTTGTTCATACTGCCACTGAGTTTTTCCAAAACACAAGGCAGAAAGTTCTCTATAGCCACAAGGTAACGCTTGTGTGCCCTCTTTATGCACCCAGACAGAATACAAAATTGTAAATCCTAAATCCATGTTTCATGGTTGAGTACATATGAGTTCAGGCATGCAAGCACCATTATTAAGGAGTGTGCTGCTTAAAGAAAATGGGCCAGAGACATATAAAATCAAATCAATTTGATTTCATTTCGAGGCGGAATAAATACCAGTAAAGAAAAAAAAGAGTTTTTGATTAGGAGAAATGAATAAAGTTTTTTCTTAACTGTTTAGCAGCTTCTTCTCTCTTTTCCTTAAAATCTACATTTAACTACACTGCCTTACTAAAAGTTTTGGTTAAGATTTTAAAACAAGAACAACATTTGAAATAAATAATCAGTCACTTTTTGGAAACCAGAAGATTTGTTTTACTTTTCTTTTTCATAAAAACACCCAGTATTGGTCAGCTTTATGATTTTTTTCTGCTTCTGTTTGTCCGGATACGGAGTTACAAAAACAGAGTAATAGGAAGGAGGAAAAATAAAGAGGAGCCACAGAGCAGCGCTGAGATAAGAAAATAAGCCTGACACAGGTGATGGCATGGAGACTGTGTGCGACAGCACCATCAGTCCTTTCTGTGAAAATATCCAAGACAGGGAAGTCAAAAAGAGAGGAATCGCCCCCTTTAAAGACCCATTCTGATGAAAAATCATGTTTTGGTGTTTTTTAACTATATATATATATATATATATATATATATATATATATATATATAAGCATTTATATTTATAAGGATTTCTACAATCAGCAAGCCACAAACTCCAACACATTCATTTGCAGACGACTATATCCATGTACATCTGCATATCTGTACAGCCGTTAATGTGCGGCCGGTAATGTTAGGTTGGGGTTCGAGAGGCTGTAAACTAGTGGGAGAGAGTGTAACCAGATAGATGACGGGATGTGGGGACGGGCTTACTCTGAGTCAACAACTAAGAGGCAATTTCTATTGAACTCTGTCGCTTTGCAAAAACTATGCCCAAGAAAATGATACAGGTTATTTGATTTTTTTCTAAAAACAGTAAAATCTAAATGAAAAGCCCACTGAGAACACTGTTACAATAGATCAAAAGATGATCGGACTGGGTCTTTAGAGCTAAATTTTTTTTTATTTACCGTATTTTCCGGACTATAAGTCGCACTTTTTTTCATAGTTTGGCAAGGGTTGCGACTTATACTCCAGAGCGACTTATATTTGAAATAAATTACATTGTTGAATAATTTCACATGTTCGTTATTTTCACTGACAACTGCAAGAGGGCGCTCCAGGCTCGGAGTGGTACTTAGTGGTACTTTCATACTGTCAAGTGTGTTTGTGACCTGCATGCTCCCACACTTAAATACAATTTATTTTAATTTAAATAGTATTTTACTAATAATTATCTTTTTTCAGGTTAACAAATATGTATCATTTCAATACAAACATTTGTATAACATTTTAAAACATTTACCGGTAATTTTTCTTTTTTCTTTTAACCCAATACAACAACGTGACATATTAAAAAAAGGAGTCCAGCATTGAGCTTACCAGTAGCCCTTTAAAGTCCAAGTCCCACTCACGCAGTGGTTTTATGTTAATAAAGCAGGCACGTACTCAGTTCGTTGTGCGTCATGTAGCTATTTAGCCTGTTCTCTAACCCCCTGTTATTTTAAGTTGCCTTTCAAGGTGAGATGTATGATATTGGTCTCAGATTTTTTAAATAAATTTCCCGTCAAAGTGCGACTTATAGTCCAGTGCGACTTATCTGTGTTTTTTTCTACTTTATAATGCATTTTTGGGCTGGTGCGACTTATACTCCGGTGCGACTTATAGTCCGGAAAATACGGGTATTTATTTTTTTTTGTAATGTTTCTTGAAGCAATTTCACCCGGTTGCTTGGGTGCTGCTTACACTGATATTTTACAAATAGGCAGGTTTTTGTGGTTGCTTCCACATGTCTTCTAGTTAAAAACCTTAGTCATTGAGCAAAACATTAAGCAAAATCAACAGCAGAAAGAGCTGTGTGGTGTTTTGGAATTTAAAAATGTTTTTTTGATGGAGTAAAGGTCAGCTAATTGCTTTTAATGATGCTGCTACGTGCATTACTTTACTGATTTTTCATTAAACTTTTAATAAAATGCTGACCTGCCTCTATTTTTTTCCATTCCACTTAGCCCAAGAAAGATCCTTACGATACAATTAACTTCAAAGAGGTTTCCACCACACAGCAATATGACGTTATCAGACTTCCATTTACTAAAATCACTCACTTCTCGCCATCATCTGCATGTCTGGAGACGTCCATATTGTAGCGTTATCTCTCATGACTCGCTTTCTGCCATTCCATTTTCCCTCCTCACACTCACCGCACCACTGAACCAGATGCCTTTGATGCCATGCTACAAATCACACATTTAGCTTTTCATCAATATTTCATCTATCCATCCTCAGCTGCGCTCTCTCCAGCTCTCTAAATCAGCCCTGCTGGAGGGGGAATGAAGAGGATTTTTGGAAGTCATTTGCTCCTGAGTGGGGAGGAAAATCTGAGCAGGTCAACATCAGACTGAAATATACCTCACGTGAAAATGTTGGGAAAGTTCTGAATGCAGACTCACGGGGATATTTTATCATAGTTAAATGCAAATCTCCATATGGTTGTAGCATATGCGTTGGAGAGTGAACATGTTGCACATAAAATCCTATTAGCAAACAACCATGGTTGCTCAGTTATGAATTATTTAGTCACGCAAAAATGGATTTCAAACAAAGAAGTGGAGGGAGGAGCACACAAGTTGGTGATATTGTGCAGACCTTGTAAAGTGAAATAGACCAGTGACTGTAAAGTTGTGGCAGGGGAAGGTGTAGACAGCAGAAGATGGTGGTGTGTGAGATGTCTCTGGTAGTGAGGAAGATGATAAGGACCAAGCAGAGGTCCAAGAGGTGGACGCTGAAAAAGACACAGTGTTGTATGGCTTTTAGGGAGGAGTTGAAACAGGCTTTGGGAGATTAGGAGGTTCTGAACCACAGCGAAAGTGATCAGGGAGACTGTGGAAGGTGTGTCATTTGGAATAAGGAAAACAGAAAAGGAGTCTTGGCGATAGAATAAAAAGGTTCAGAGGAAAAGGTTGACTAAGAAGAAGTAGAACACTAAGAGGACAGTAACAGGAGTACGGCGAGATGCAGCACAATGTGGAGGTGGAGGTGAAAAGGCTAAACGAAGAAGATATGATCTTTTTTGACAGGTTTAATGGAAAGATGGAGAGGAACTTTGAAGAGCTGTGTTTGTTGGTGTAGCCTTTCTGTGCCCCTGCAATGAATCGGAGAACTGCCCTGGGTATACCCTGCCTTTGCCAGACAGATGCTGGATAGGCTCCAGCAACCCCATGGCCCTGAACAGGAAGAGTTAAGTGGAAAAATGAATAAATTACAACATCTTGGGCTTCAGACTTGGACTTGAGTAGCATCTATATATCAGGTGAAGGAACTTTACATGAAAAGTCCAGGTAAACACACATAAATGTGCGTGTTGGCCTTCTGTGTTCAAAAGTCTTGCGTTCCCGTGTAGCAACACACATTTTTAAGACTACGTTTGAACAATTTAAAAAGTTAAACAAGTCGAACTTTGACCAGTGAGGGACTCTGATTTGGAAGAGACATATGATTAGCGTTCTTTTGAATCAAGGAGAAAATGCCAATTGCGGTTTCTGTACGGCTGGAATCATGACGCCAAGTCTTTCATATATCTGAACACAGCTATAAAATGAAAAAGCCCGGAGGAAGATTCGCAAGATTTGCACCACTTTGACATGTCTCACAAAGCCTCTTCATACGGTGAGTACATACTCTAGTATCAGGTAGCGACAGTCTAATGTGAACACAGTATTCTGAAAGCCCGTCAAGAACTTCATTCAGTAGGTTCTTGAACGTGCATCACTTTCACAGTGTGTAGGAAGCATTAGTGTGTCCACATTGGTTTGTTAAAGGGCTTATTTTAAGAAAGGGAACAATTCATCCATTATAATATTACATTTTAATATTATAATAAGGGAAAATTAAAACTTTGAGATTTAGGACATCATGTCTTAATCACATACAGAGACACTACTTAATATTGAAATTATTTCCCCTTTACCACAGGCTGTTTTTTTTTCTTTATACCTTTATCTGTAATCCATTCTCCACTCTTTTGCAAGAAACAGATAAACTCCACCTTCACTCTCAAACTCAGCTCTAGTGGATTTAGAGTCAGGCATGACTGACAAGGGCATCGGTCTTGCAAATCCTTGTCATGACTGTTATCGAAGTGTATCTAGATCATAAAGGTTTTGCAGGGTTTTAGCACAAACTTTTAGGAAAATAAATACAACTTTGGCAGACTGCAGTAAGACTCAACATGATCGACAAAACTCTGTGAACTTCTTGTTCGAGGAAAGCTGGTCAGGTAAATGTTTATTATCTGGGAAATCATCTAAGATGACTTTAGCCAAATTAACAGATATCTGATGAAAGATTTATCATTTCATTGGAAAGTCAACAGCTTGAGAAAAAGTCTAGACAGCCCAGCATTTCATTTAGACCATAAATTGTTACAAATGTTATATTCCAAATGACCAAATTAGGGTACCCCACTGAGAAAATACTTAAAATGTAGGTTTACACTCTGCACAAAAAAGATTCTATTAAAAAAAATGCAAAGCTGATTCCATTTTCAAAAATTCCTTGAGACTTATTGTGAAAGCGATTCTTTTTCCAGCAGTCAGCCGAGGAAGCAGACATGAGAGCAGCGGAGCAAGGATCCAGCAGGTGAATTCTACCGTTTTCTTGAAACAGGAAGGTTTATGTTTGGAAGGAGGAAGGGGATAATGAGGCAGAGAAAATGCAAATGGAGCCAAAAGAAACGTGAAGTGAGGAATGGAAGACATTTTTTTTTCATTATAACACAAAACTCAAAAAACTTGGGCGGCTGTAGCGCAGGGGAAGAGCAGTCGAACTCCGTTTGGAAGGTCGCTTGTTTGGTTCCCGCTTTGCCTGCCCTTGTGTCGAAGTGTCTTTGAGCAGGACATGGAACCACACATTGCTCCTGGTAGTGTGGCTAGCTGCCTTGCATGGCAGCTCTGCCTCTGTGTGTGCATAGGCGAAGAGGGCTTATGATTGTACTTTGGGCCTTATTAAAAGCAGAAAAAACCCAACAGAGAGATTCTTGTTTCTGTCCTTTTGTTCATTGCTTTTTTCATTTTTGGTTCTCTATTAGGCCTGCACAATATACCGCAAATTTATCATTATCGCAACATCAAGCTGTGCAATATGCATACCGCAAAAGACGGCGAAAATCGCAATAAATGATTACCTTAAATGTGCTAAAACAAACTCATGGCAGCTTGAAATATTGAATAAATGAAATAAATCCCTTTATGCATTCAACCAATCAGAAGGACCCGTTTACAGTTTTGATCAATCAGATGAACCCTTTTAGGTTTGACGTTTGCCTCCTACGTCGACAAGGGTCATTTGGAGTATAATTTTTAAACTGTTGCAGTGAAATGGAAATGATGTTTTTTTTTTTTTTTTTTTGCTATTTGTCTATATACCGCAATTTATATCGTTATCGCAATATTAATTACCAATATCGCATATCGCGAGTCTTCCTCATATCGTGCAGCCCTATTCTCTATATTTTTTTTTATTAATCTTCTTCATTTAAACTACAGGTGAGCCTTTGGCACAACAGATTGATCATCAGATTTATCACTCCAGGCCTTGAGGGACGGTGTCCTATATGTTTTCCTGCTAACCTGCCATTGCAGCTTCTCATTTGCAAACACACCTGAACCAGGTAATCAGCAGCAAGTAGGGCCGGCAATTCCAACACTCCTGGCACAGAGACCTTATGAAACGACTGCCAACATGTTTTAATTAAAAAAACAAAATCATCTTTAGCTAACTTATCCAGACAAACCACAAGAATTGAAATGAAACCTTTTCATGTTGCACTTTCTTCGTTTCCCCGCTGCATATGGGTAAACAAAATGAGCAAATATTGAATACAGAAAGAACAAATCTAAATCTAAACTCCAAAGTAATGTGGCTGCCGCCAAAACAAAGCAAATCTTTTAATTCATCAAAGGCCTCATTAACTACATTAGTTTTAGTCACATCCAAACCTTTTTAATGGGATTTTGTCATTAAAATAAAGACACCAATTCTTGATTTAAGAGGATATCTGGACTAAAAAAAAACAACGAGAGCCGTGAGCGGAAAACTGTAGAAGGTTTAATCTAATTATTCGACTGGGCGGCATTCACTTGACGTCATCACATGCAGTCACACTTCCTAATGGAAAAGATGAAACAGTCAGTGGCACCGGTGCATTCACGTGGAATAATGTGAGAAAGACTGCTAAAACGGCAAAGAGCTGCTGTGTAATCAACTGCACGAAGAGATCTGGGAAGAACCCAGGCAGAAGTTTTCATAGGCGGCTGAGAGACGGGGACTTGCTGCATGGGAAAATCTTTACTGTTTTGAATATAAGCAGCACTTATTTTACTAGGATTGTGATTGCAAACGCGCAATAACTGCACAACAGGCTCATTCCCTTCTGTGGCATGTAAGAAAGCACATGGAGGACATGTGTAACATTTACACAAGAACCTCTACCTCCAAACAAAACCAATTATATCTGATTAAAAGTTTAAAAAAAGTACAATATGAGTGGAAGGACCTCATGTTCAGTCACATATTTTGATGCATTGTGATCATGAATATGCCGTTTTTAGTTAAAATAAAAAAAAAAAAAAAAACATTGGAGATCGTTCTTGCAGAGTGCCAGGAGTTGATTAGAAATTTGCCCACACCCACTTCCCCATCACCCATCTGTTGTGATGCTTACAGCCCTTTACAACCCCAAAATTACATTAGCGGTGCAGCGAAAATGGTGAGTATTATTGGAGCTATACAACTCTTTTGAGCAAGATGCCAGCCAGCTCTGATGAGGAAAACAAAGATGTACCTGGAAGTATTCACCATTGCAGCTACTACGTCACACCTACATGCTTTTTCAAACTATGTTTGTGTTTGCTCTTGAGTCACAAAGATCTGAAGAACCAAAATAATCAGAAATACAATTTTTATCTCCATTATGAGAAAAATGCCACAAGAACACGTTTAGAACACCAAAAACATAATTTTCATGGAAGTGTGTCTTTAAAAGGTGTACTTTTACTGATCCACACTACCTATAGTGTCTCTTCAAACAGCTTTTCCTAAACACTTCTTAGCTCAAGAACTGTCCGTAGCAAAGGCGTTGTTTGCTAAATGAGGCCGCACATCCGATGAGCTGTTGCTTATGTGTGAAGAACCGCCTAAAATAAATGTAAGTGTCCACAATTGTGCTTATTATTCAGTCAGTAATTTCATTGTGGTGCCATAATTCCTGTGTGTAATTACAGGTGCACCGGCTGAATGACAAGTCCTGCTCATCCATCTTCAGAGACGCTCGGGGGGGTTGGCAGCTCAGCACTTTCTCCAACAAGCAGATACTGTGAATGCACTGATGAATGAGATCACGGCTGCTGCACTCACTTTATTAGTGGACAGTAAATATTTGTAATGGCTGGTATTGTTTTTACCACCACAAGTCCCAAAGTGCTTGTCTGAGAAGGAACGGCACTAAGACCATCATGAGATACTAATCCCTGTTTGAAACCATTCTAATGAACTTCCATCAGGTTGGTTAGCAGCTCCCAGAAGGCACAAAGGAGCTTTTATATGCACTCCCTCTACGACCAAAAAAACAACTATTAAAATGCTACAAACGTAAGATGTGGTCAGAACACAGATTCTGCATCAGAGCTGCACTGGGTATGATTCCTAATCCATCACAAATATGAGGGACATTAATTCAGCCTCAGTCTGCCGACTGCAACAGATTTTCTCTCCACAGTTAGTGCTGTTCATTCATGTGATTTCGGGAGAAAATCCTGCATTTGCAGAAAACGTCTCTGCAGCCCGAAGCCTAATCCTTGCCTGCTGTTTTCAGCGGAGTCAAAAGCATCAGCAAGAAGGTCTGGCTAATTGATCCCTTCCTCCTGCTAAACTGGTATAGGGCCCAGTGAGCACCTTTGAGAAAATAATTTCTCAAAAAAAACTAGATAAGACGCCTGTATTGTTTAATTTAATGTACTTTTATTTTACTATTCTGGTCCTAATTATTTAAAATGTACTGAATAAAAAATTATATCAAGTACAATGGATTATTTAAGTTATTACAGTAAACTGGAAAATGTTTTTTTTTAGAACAGTGTTATCTCTCACTTTGGGTGAAGATGAAAGCTAATATGATCTCACTAAAATGTTTCTTTAGTAAATAATAAAAGTAAAAAGGAATATTAGGCAAGAATATACAGTAAATATTAAAATAACTACGTATGTACTGATGAGTTACAGCTTTTCTCATCAATTGTCTTAATCTTAAAGAATCAAGAAAAATGGTAAATACCTACATATATAGCACTGTACCTTCTTAGAAGGCCCAAAGCGCTTTACAGTCACAGTCCTATTCACATATTCACACACTGTCAAACACTGACACCAACCTGTAACCACCAGGAGCAATGTGGAGTTCAGTGTCTTGCTCAAGGACACTTCGACACATGGAAACGCACAGAGGGAACCAAACATGCAATCTTCTGTCCAAGCACGACCGTTCTACCTCTACACCACGGCCACCCCAAATGGAAATTCTTATATTTTCAAAGATTAAAAAAACATTTGAATACAAAAAAACCTATTCAGTACCCATATTGCAAATATTTATAGAATATCTGCTTAAGTATGAAATAAATGGCACAAAAAGAACAGCCATGCCACCCTGGACACACCCAATGACATCTGATCTTGGAGGCAAAGTGGACTTAGTTTTGTGGATTAGACACCGCCTGGAACCAGGCGCTGGAAGTTACTGAATCCAAACAGGGGCACAGTCCAGAATTTTCCTGTGCCAGTCCAACGTGGGTCAGGAAGGGTATCTGCCTTAAAACTGAATCCAAATCACAAGTACAAATTGCGGGGCAACGGTGAGCCTCAGTGAGAGCAGCCAAAAGAACCAAAAAACAATGAATATTACAAACAGAAAAAAACTGATAAAAATGTATGCAAAATTAGATTTATATTTTGCTGAAAAATGGCATAATTATAACTAAAAGACCACTGGGAACACTTTTACAACAGATCAAAACACGATTGGAGTCTGACTGGAGTTAGTAAGTGTGATGACTGTCTGCATCTCAGAGATATGCACCAAATTTTCCGACATTAAAAAATGTCTTTGTTTTCCTGTGTAAAAAGGAAAAATGGGAAACAAAAAAAGCATCTCACACAGAATGTGAGCCATGATTGTGAACTAAATAAATCTTTGCAAGGGCAAACAGGAGGACGACAGCTACAAAACAGGAGAATAACAGAGCTTCCCTCTGTCAGCTCGATTTACAGACACTTTGGTGTTTGTCATGTCTCTTTACCAATATGTACTCTGAACGCTCCCTGGACACACAAATTCTGCTAAAAGAGATAAAAAGACATTTGGCACAGGAAGACAAGCGCACGAGGTGTGAGAGGGAGGAGGGGAGGAAGTGTTAGAGAACAAGCCACGATAAAGAAAGTGAGGAGGAGAAGAAGAGAGGGAGCAAAGTTGTTAAAAACTAAGTGTGAGAAAGTGAGAAATGACAAGGTGAGGACGTGGCAGAGTGAAGCGAGGAGGATCACAGGCAGACAGGGAGACAAAATGAAGTCACAACAGACACTAACAGTGCAGGCTCTGGAGCGGGCCTGTCTTTTTCTCTTTATTTTCATCACTACAGAAATCGCTTCTTGTTAATAACTTTCATCTCGGTGCCTTCAGGTTGCTGACTGGCTTGTTTACACAGACAAACAGTAATTGGTGGAAAAAAAAACAATGCGCAGTCATGTACAGACAATGATTCCGTCTTTGTCTTTGAGCTTTGGTTTGCTACTCATAATTCAGCTTATCAGCCCTCCGTCAGACAGCAACAGGCTGTAATTATTTTCCCTCTTTCACACTGCCTTTCTGTACTGCCTCCATGTGTCCTTTTTCCTGCTACGCTCATCTGTGTGAAAGAAAATGAAGCGGTATGCCTCTACATTCTATTTAGAAATGGCAAAGGACCAGTGCTTTCACCGTAGCCTATTTGTGATTTTTCTGCACTTTTTTATTGATGAGCAGGAATGTGGGGTCATCCTCACCTGCCATCGTTAGCTGTAAAACTATGATAATATGAACAATTTACATGTATGATTCTAGTCATTTTTACTCTTAAAATCTCTGTATTTTGTGTTTGTCCAGTTCATTTACAGCATAGGCTGTTAGGTGAGGCAGCGCCGAGTTCTGCCTCATGGCAGATTGTGCTATGGATTCAGCCTACTCAGCATATGCTAAAAAATTAATGCTTTATTTAATATTTTTTTAGAAATTGTATAAATTGTTATTAAAGTCCTCACATTTAATTTAATTGGTAATGTATTTCATGTTTGTCTATTGTTTATTAAGTGTTTGGGTCTTCCATAAAGTCACATTGAAAAGACACAAGGTGAGGCATGCAGTAGCTCTTTCTCAACAAAAAGGGTGCTTGTGAGCTCATGTTTAATCTTCAGCGTTTAATAATAAAGTTAGTTTTAAAATGTTTTTAAAAAAGGGCCAAAGTTCTATTTTTATTCAGATTGTGACGTGATAGATAATGGATGACCAACACTTTTCATTGAGACGAGGGAGGGACTTCTAAGACTAAAAGACTTTTACGCTATAGTCATGAAAATTTTAGCCCAGAAAGAAAGGTGTTTGGACTTCATTTACAAGTAAAGCTATGGACACACTGGGCCTGTGACCTGTGTTCAAAAAAACGTGCTAAACACAGGTTCTTGATTGCACATTTAGCCCATGGTGTTCATATTTTTTCTATTGTTTACTAACAAAAGTCCCCCATCAGTTGAAAGAGGTTTTGTGTAAAATGTCGAAGTGGTATAAATCTCACAAATCTTCCTTCTGGCTTTTTCTTTCACAGCTTCATTCCAGTATCTGAAAGACTTGGTGCCGTAGAATTCCAGCCAGCATAAACTAGAATTTCTCCTCCATGATCAATTTTCAAATGGTTGACACTTCCGTTAATTAAAAAAGGACACCATCCATAGGTCACTACCAAATCCGAGTTCCTGATTGGTCAAAGTACAACCTGGTTGTGAAGAATATTTAGAAACTGCCTTTAACTTTTATTACACTTATGGTTTAAACTTAATTCACTGAGCATGTATTGTCATCTCAAAATTATATTACATTTGAAGAAAGCACAGCCAAACTATTGTTCTCACAGTTTATTCTCATCCTCCCTTTTTCTGTGCATGTGTTTTCTGCTGAGCAGGCCTCAGACTTATCTTCACTTTAGCCTTGGAGCTTCTCTCCAGCAGTAACCTGTGGGCGTGATTTTCACACGAGGTCCATCGGACGATCTTCTGAATATGCAAATGCAGGGTTTTTATACCAAAGCCCATCCCTGAGCTCGTTGGTTCGGACTTTGAATGTACCATGTTCATCTGTCTGTCCCCTTCGTGTTTGTGCGAAGTAAAACCTCCACAAAAGCTAAGTAACTGTCTCTGAGTCGTTATTCATTATTTCTGTGTGTTGGAAACTGAAAAGGGAACGAACCAACCTAAAATTTAATACAGTCCTTTCTAGAAAATCCAGTTTCCTCACACTGGTTTAATTTGCAGCGCACATATAATGGTTGCGTGTTTTGCAGAAACTTGCGAAGCTAAGCGTAAACGCGAGAGTTTCGAACACGGAAGCCTGAAACGCACATTTACGTTTGTTTACGTAGACTTTTCATTGGAAGTCGCTGCTTGCCAAAGGTGATGAGAACGTAGCTTCAAGTTTAAACCAGTGTGCTAATTCTGTGTGTGTGTCTTTTGTGTAACTTTGTCTATAATATAATCAGTGGCATCCACCTTTGGGATTTTTGGGAGTCATACTGAACTGTTATACATTTTACATTCTTCCTTGGCCCAATGTGCTAGGTTTGTAAAAAAAAAATGCTGATATGAAACACAATCAGTAGTTGGCAAATGTATTGGGTTTGTATGTTTGCAAATCTGATTCTGAAAGAGTTGGTGCTTCACCAGACACAAACCTCACTTGAAGTACAGTACGCAGCTTACATACCAAAGAAAGTCTGCATCTCAGCTTTTAAATACATAGGATTGAGAAGTTCTAAACTGTCTCTGAGAGGACAAACCAACATTTATCCTCATTCATATTCTTCACCAACAACATTTTTACAGTCAGGGAAAAAAGCTGGCCAAAACTTATTTAGGAATGGTATAGGTATACAAAACGTAACACCATCGCAGGATGAGAAAGAATGTACCAAAGTTAAGAGACAAATCGAGAATGAGGTACTCATGAGCCCAATTTTCTATCACTATCTCTGCCTGAAAGTGTCTACTGGGGAGTATTTGGGGTAATGCTTTCACGTTGTCATATTCTGATTTACTTTAGATTCTGCCATCTTTAAGCATCATGTACATCAAATTGTAAACACAGCTTGTACAAATCCACCATTAGGTATTTCATTGTTAATGTGTGTGTCTCCTGTGTCCTGGTATGATGCTTAAATCGTTTAGCTTCTCCTCACTCCTCACTAAAGCTCCTGTGCTTCGTTCTGATGAAGAAACAGCATCCAGAATGAAATCATCATTGAGATGTAGCACTCCCCGAATACATTCTCAAAAGTTATGAATTACAAGTACTTTTCTGCATCTTTCTATCAGGCTTTTCCCTTCTCTCATACCTTCCGTTACTCCCTCTGCTTTTTGATGATCTGAGAAGTAGTGGCCAATGAAAGACAAAAGGTAAAATGGGTATGGATTTTTCTCACTCACCCAAGCATTCTTTAGATGATTAAGTAGTTCATCAGGCAGAAATATAGAATTCTTCCTGGCATGCTCATCGACCTATCCTATAGATACATTAAAATGTCGGCAGGAAATCGTTGCAGAATGCACCGCACTACAGATAGACTGCGAGCTTCTACAACTCGATTGATCTCTGCTGCATTTTTGTTCGCTTGTGTGTTGAGGAGGGTGGGGGGCCCAGGGGCCTCACTCAACTCACATCATGCATTTGTCACTTACAGAAAACCGTGGATGGGATTCAGCATAACACTGCAAACCTTTCACCTTTTTTTCATTTAACAGTCGTTTTAAAATCCGAAACTGTTTTTTTTTTTTTTACTGCATAAACGGATATAATTACTCAAAATGGCTCATAAGTGAACTGCTTTTGTTAATTAAAAAACTATTCTAGTTTTTAAAATATGGTTAAAAAATGTCAAAACTAATAACATATACAAACATTTCTGCTTTGAAGGAATGACAAGTATTTCAAAAACACATTTAGAGATTTATATGGAGCAAACTGGAGAAAGAACAATTTGTGTCAAATGAAATGTAAAATGAAATGAAGGGCTTGCAAGCAAAATAATTAAAGCATCTAATTGTAAATGACTGCCAAGTATTACCTTATAATTAAACTTTGATGAATTTAAAAAAGGAAACAATCTAATAAAACATGTGATGCTTCAAATATTTCAAGAAAATTTTTTTACTAATTACTTATTTAGATTCTGTCTTTTTTAGCAACACACCATCCAAGCCTTAGCAGTATGTTTCCTGTTCTCAACAGAGGCCGTTTGATGAAATCTTTATTACAAAGTAGTGATGTTCCGATGTAAATTTTATCATGGTGTCAAGAGCAATGAGACAAGAGAAGAAAGAGGGACTCAAGAGACGGGGACGGCCAGAGAAGCTCATGATTCTTTCATCAGCATTATGAGATGTGGATGATAGGAGTCACCTAAGAACTAGCAAAGGAGAGAAACGTTGGACCTGATCCACAGATGTTGGTTTAGAATAAATTAGGTTTTGTGTTTCCATGTTTTATGTCCGCACATTCACTTCATGAATGTTAACTTTAGTAGGTATAAGAGAATCCTCTTTTTCACTCATCCCACTGAATAAGGTCCAAGACTCAAACTTGGTTAAAAAAAAAAAACATGATAGAGGAAGAATAAAACTAGAGAAAGTCATTGCAACACAGAAAGAGGCAAGCTGACCAGAACCCTGCACACATTAAAGACGCACTTTTGGTGTTTTGAACATGTTCTAGTAACATTTTTTTGATGGAGGACAATAAGAAAATCAAGTTTAAAATTGCATTTCAGAGTTTTTTTACTACTTTTTTCTCAGTTTGATGCCACCAAGTCTGAAGTTTGACATTAACTCTTAGAATAACTGTCAGTTCTTCTGCAGAAGTTGTTCCTGTCACTGCATGTTAACTAGCTAAGCTGTGAAGGGTATGACACAGTCCCAGGCTGTCGGCTGGGACGGAGCACACACTGGGTCCCTCAACAGTCTTCTGTTCATTCCTCAAGCCTCACACATGCATATAAACCCGCAGTGCTGCTAACTGCTGTCGCCATGGAAGCAATCTTCAGTGGAGGTGTAGTTTACTGAGGATGCAAGTGAAATTTCGGGATTGTCTGATGTTTAGGAAGCACGTACCAAACACTGCGCCTAAATCAACTGCCACTCAGGATCATTGAGCCATACTTGGTTGATTTTTTTTTTCTTTTTTAACAAATGATTTCAAACAATGGAGACTGGTTAAATATTCGACTGCCATCAGCATCCAACTAAATTCTGCAAACTTCACAGTGCTTGACAGAAAAACTTTGAACTGAGATAAAAAAATTAAAAAAAAACCTGGGTTGGAAAAAGAAAAAATCAACAGACTTTCACTTTAAAGTAAAGACAAAATAAACCTATATTGGAACATGTAGTAAAAAAAAAAAAAAACTAAACTAAATGAAAGCCAAATTTACCAATTATTTTCTTTACAGAAAAACATCTATGAGGGTTAGTCCATCCACACTAAACAGCAGCAGTGATATAATGAGTGCTGTTCTGTTTAGGAACTGGCTAAGTGAGATGGTAACATTGATGACACAGCCTAAATCCCTTGTAATCTGTTGCATTTAAAACATTTTAAATTAATGGATAAACTGTTTCTTGCAAATCCAAAAAGGTTAATTTCTTGTGTGAAGTTAATCACATCATCACATTTTCTTATAAAGAGATGACAAAACTTTGTAACCAAAAACAGAAATATTACATCTCTGGAAGATGCAGACTAATCACATGAAGAGGAGTTATTATGTTGTTGGGTTATTTTTTCATTCTGGAAAGAGCACTCCTCCATTTTAACTGCAGAAGCAACTTGTTTATACTTGAATTTGTCAGTCATTATTTAATGGTATTTTACTCAGTAGACAACAGATGTACTGGACTTCTCATAAGAGGGAAAAACACACATCTATAAACTTTTATGGTGACCCGGAGACAATAGTTTATTTATTTATTCTGTTTCTCTGCACCACACACCACACAGAGAGTTTTTACTCAGTGCCCATCCTGCTGCAATGAAATTTTATTTTAACCATTATAATAATTTAGTGAACATAGATAAGTAGACATAAAAAATGCTCTCACAGCTCCTACTCGAGAGCGCTTGTTTACAAAATATTAATTAAATAAACGTATATTGATAATGGTGTTGTTTTCATTGATTGTTGGGCACGTTGCATGCAGATTTATGACAATATCTCAAATTAAATTCTGAGAATTGCCTTGTATTTGTAGGTTTGTACACTGCAAATAAAGCCTAAAAGAGAATTGACAAACCTACTGCGTGCAATATTTTGGTGTAGACCTATAAAAACAGCAAGCGGTTAATGTTTCTGCTCATGCACACCATCATTTATGTAACAGCAGATCCTCATGGACAAGACGAAAAAGATCAAAACTCAACTGTCTTTTAAAAAAGTTATGCAGCAAAACACTGGATGGTTGCAGGTTATCCCCTACAAAAAAGGAGGAGTTCAGTCAGTCTTTTTGCGGTTTGCTAAATGCCACACAAAGTCACTTTAACAGTGTGCCACAGGGGCCGCAGATGCCGTTTGATTGAAAAATTCTCCCCAATAACACTTTCAGTGGTAAGGGTGTGGACTTCTAACAAGCTCACTCCTGATTGGTGACAGTCGTTGTCATAGAAATGTTGATTCAGACTGACTCAGATGGATCACTGCTTACTGACGTCATTCTAGCTTCAAATGGCCCCGTCTGTTTCATGGAAAAATGGCAACTGAATTGGCTTCATTTGGTTGGAAGTAAGCTGTTTTCTATGGGTGTCATTACGCTCAGTCCAGTTCTCGCATACAGTCAATGGATGTTACTGAAAAATTTTTTGGTAAGGCAAAGGAAAGTTCAAGGCTCTTTTTGGTTTAGTTTGCTATTTGGAAAATCCACTTGCCCCTCAAAATACCACATCCCTAATTTTGAGCACATCTGAGCTTTAACAAAATCAAAACAGCTGATATATATATATATATATATATATATATATATATATATATATATATATATAAAAACAAATCCACACACCTCCACCCCCCTTGAGGTGTCATGACTAATAAAGCAATAAACGTCAAAAAGCCTCTTGGAACAACCAAGGTTTATTTTAAGCTGTTATACCTTTAAGCGTCAATGAAAATGTGTTATTGTCTGTAAAAAGCCTCTGGTGGTTATTAGAGGATCTGCAAGATTATGTAGTTACTGGTATGTGTCAAATTCTGAAAAGAAGTCGGGGGCTTGGTTATTGGTGTGTCATTATAGTCGTGTGGTGAATCTAAATGAAAATAATATAGTTTTAAAGCTTCAGGAGATAAATAAATAATAATAGTAATAACATTTAGCCTATCTTTGTAAAAATGCTAAACAAAGCATAAATGCTAAAAACAAAATCCCAGCACATTTCTCTTTTTTCTTTTAGCTTTCAGGACTGCTGGAAATAATCTGATGTAAACATGAAAAAAAAAATTATGTGTTTTGGTCCCAAAAAGTTGAAAAATATTAAAGCATTTGAAATATTCTATGTAATTTTTATAATACATGTGAGACATGCTTCCAACAAAGATGTTGCATATTTTTTGTCATGAGAAAGTGCAACTATATACAGTTGCACTTCCTGATGAAGGTATCAAGGATATTATAATATCCTTCTTTTTTTCCCTCCCTATTCCCATCTTTTTAGTGTCTGTGAAGGATCATCTGGTGGATAGTTGTTGAAACAGACTCTTCGACCTCCTCTCAGACAGACAGACTGAATTTCTACCTAATTTTAAGTTTCCTTCTCTGACTATTAAGGGAATTGTCAAATGCAGTAAAAGTCTCACATCTCCCATCATACAGTCTGCTCTGGCAGACTGACAATTAAGGGGTGAAAAGTGGATTTCCCCATAACTGCCATTTAGTTTGTGGACTAAATTATTTTGCTGAGTAATTAAAGACGCCTTTGATCTCTTAACTGAGTCATTTTTTCTTACAGTGTCAGTTAATGAGAATCAGATCTAATCACTGAATCTGTGTGTTCTGCCACACTTGTTTGAAGTTCAAACGTCAAAAGCTGCTATGGCCCAATTTCTGTTTTTACCACTGTTTTTTCTGAACTACTAGGTACACTCAAAAGCTTTATTTTTTCAAAAAACAACATTGTGCCCCATAAGCTATAGGTTCAAGTTTGCTCATTGATGTCAAAGTGACTTTAAGGAGTACACGGTGCTCTGTCAGAGGGTTCGGTTGGGTGTTATTGTGAATACTAATGTGTCTAACATGTAGTGGTGTTGGACTGTAATTTTTTCTTTTTTTTTCCGCGTTACAAGGTTGGAGTTAGCATAGTCACAGTAACATTTGTTTTAGTGGCATTACTCTGTTATTTTCTGTGCTGGAAACAAGATTAGGAGTTGTAGATGCTAACCTTGTGTCCGAATTCTTTCACTACCCACGACATGGTACACTATATATAATGCGTTCGCCATTTTGAATCTACAATTCCAAATTCCAGTGCCCTAGAAATCTCCCAGAAGGGTCTGCGAAAAACCATTGTGCATCGACGCTCCCTAGGTTGACAAATATAGACCACAATGCAATGCGTTTGAACAATTTAGGGGGAAAAAGCAATTTTTAAAAATTATTTTCTATAAACTATCAACATTTTGATCTCCATAACGTAGTGGATTTATGAATAGTCTTCGTAAAATGTTCATATTTATAGGATTTATTTCATGAAAGCAGAGACATTATATTTGCTGTTCTCAAGGAAATAAAGTAGTGAGCATGGTGTCTGAATTGCTTTTAAAATCCAGGGCACTAGAAAGTCCCGCACACTACATAGCTTTTTAGTAATTAAGACGTAGGGCGGGAATTTGGCCATAGACCTAGAGTAACTGTTATCACAGTTAATAAAATCCGACTGACTTTTGCCTCGCTGTGCCTTATATATGACATAAGTATAAAAAAATTGACTCCTTTAAATGAATTTAATTCAGTGTGCATTATAGTGCTGGAAATGGAATACATGCCAGACAGTTGTCTGTTATGGGACGCACAGCACAGTGTTTAAGAAAGAGCATACATCAGTCCTGCACTTAATATGTGGCATTGATTTCCAGTGCAGGACAAGGTGCACTCCTTCAGTGGAAGGATGAAGAGTCACCCTCGCAGATGATGAGGCTGTTCTCATTCTCAGGCTGTCAAGTGCTGCCATCCTGCATCAGAGAAACACATGATAACACCTCGCCATCGATTCCCCATACAGGGAGACCCTCATTCATTGCAAATAAGATGCTCAAATCATGAAGTCTTTTTAAAGCACATAATAGTTATGATTAAATTAAAACTATAATTATTGCCTTTCTGAAAAACGATAATGATATAGCACAACCTAGTAAAAAATGCTGTATTTATCACAACCACTGAGGGTAAAATGCGCCAACCAGAGTCAGCGGGTGGCAGTCACCCTCTTGAGAGTGGAGCAGAGTACAGAAGAAATATTATGGTTTTTTTCAGACCAACACTTCTAACAGCTATAAATATTCACAAGTCATATAGGTTTTATGTCTATTGTTTTGTTTTTGTTTTTAATAAAAAAGGGAAAACATTTAGTTAATCAAAAAGAGACATGGTATTTTCCACATAATTTAGTTTAGGTTAAAAAGGATGAGGGACCTGGTTGCAGACAACAAGATAGGGCCAGACATCATCAATCGGAAGCAGAAATTACACAACTTTGGGCAGAAGCAGAAAGTTGTTTTTGTTTTGTTTTTTCTGTTAGAATATTTGATTTATTATTCAGAAGTTAAGAATAAGGCAGTCAAAAAAGTTTGTTCGATTTTTTTAAACAAGTTAAAAAAAATAATAATATTAAACGTACTGTTAAATATGCTGAAGAACATTTTTTTTTAGATAATTTAAAGTCTTACAATCTTAAAACAAACATACATAAATGTAAAAATCCTAAACAAAAAAAAAAAAACATCAAAATTATTAAGGAATATTAGAGAATTATAACAGCAACAAAAAAAGAGATAGTTGAAGAAGTTGCACTCTTTAATCTGTAAAAGAAGAAGACGGTTTATTTAACTTGTGGCAGAATTTGATGACGGTTTATTCTCTGCCACATGAATACAGCACATTTTAAAATCACTATTTAAAGCAAATTGTTACAAATTTGAACACTTTTATAAAATACTAAATGGTGGGCATACGGTAAAAACTTTAACTCTTTCAAAATTGATGTTTAAGAATTTTTTTAGAATTGTTTCACCGGTTATTGCAGCTTAAAAACATGTATAAACAGTATCTGTTACAGTTGCCACGACAATTTAAAGTTCTACTGAGCAAGATGACCTTAAAATGGAGGCAAAATCTCTAATCATTATAGTTCTTTTAACTTTAACACAAACAAAAGTGTTTAGAATTGTAAAAAAATAAAAATAAATAAAGCATGAAACAGGAAAAAACTAACTGTTTTGGTCACAGACACTGTGTGCATCAGTGTCTGTGTGAACTGTAGGGGTATTGTGTATTTTTTAACGAAATGGCAGCCTCCGGTCAATGACTTTTGGTTCTGAATGTCTGCATCCAAGTCCTCTTGCAAAAAGGCAAAGCTCCTTTCTGCATAAACCACTTCAAAAACCTTCCTACATGTTCTATCTCTTATCATTTTTTTTCTATAAGGTGGAACTGCACATATATATCTTATGTCAAGTTTATTTATGATGACTTTCTCCTCTTCAGACTGCGACAGGTTCACAGGTCTATGGACTGCAAGATTCTTGCGGAGGTTTAGAAAATGTTTACTGCAAAGAATCCTTGGCTCTCAGAGAGGCGCACAAAGCACCACACCTCCCATAGACCTCTTTTACAACTGAAGCAAACTGCCGTAAATACTAAATAGACTCATTTTATGAAGACTTTCTCCACTAAACTATTCTATATTTCAGACAAAATTTTATCTCCTATTCCACAAATTGGTTATTTTTTTGCATTGGCAAACGTGTGTTTATGAATGTCTGCCCTGCGGGTAGAGCTCACAGAGAACAGTGACCTGCGGACCGTCAAACCATCCACCAGTTAATGGGTCGAAATAATTAGCATTGACTTGCTGAAATTTGCTAATCATTGCTTGTCAGCGTTCCAGCTCTGTCTTGGTGTCAGCAAACAGCATGTTGGTCTTAGGCTCGCACATGTTCGGCCTGAGTCGCCACTTTGCAGACATGAGAGGCAGGGATGCTGGCACCTGAAATCTGCAAACTCAGTCTGCAGATCTAAAGAACGCTTTTTAAAGAACTTGAGCAGTTTCATTTGCTGCAATAGTGCTAAATCACAAACTAAAAGATATGCATTTGTATGAAAGCAACTCTAGTTTAATTCCAATTTATATCAGATGCAGACAGAATTAAGCAATTTAAGAATACATTTCTTTTTATGTTTTATATAATAACAACAACCAAAAGGAAACATCAGCCTTTAGTTTAATCTTAGAATGTTGCTTTGCTAAAAAATATGATTTTAATAAAACTCTATTTTGGTTACACTGAGGTTTACCTAAACATAAGTCACATTAAACTTAGAAATAGCAAGTTTTTTTTTTCCATTTCTTTTTTGCATTTCTTTTTTCCATTTCTTTTACAGCACATGCCTAAGTCATCACCAAAACACTATTTTTTTAGAGGGAGACAATACAGTTCCGATATCCATGCATTTTTTCAAAAGACAATAACAATTTTTGTTGACTTGACTCTCCTTTTCTGAGCATTTATGTATTCAGGACGTACATAAATGAGGAATAGCACCATGAACCTTAATGATTGTGGTTTAAGATCACAGAAACTGTAAAAACAAAAAAAACAAAAATGAATGCATGCTCATTGAAACATGAACAGGATGATGGTTAAGCTTTTAGCAGCATTTTATATTTTGTCTGATGGTTAGGAATGGGTACCATTTTGGTTTTAATTGGTGCCAAACCAGTACTTATAAACAGGGTATGAAGAGGTGCTTTAAAAAATGAAAAACCAAAAACCCAGCAATTTAAAAAACAAAATCCTTTAAGTGTAATGAAGTAGTGTAACAGGGTGAAGGAGAGTCCCGCAATGTTTTTAAAATGTTTATTTCTTCCCTTATTTTTGACAGTCTGCACTGCAGCACTGCATCTCTGTTTTCACACATGCTGAACTAAGCACATATTGTACCACTCATCGCTATGACGACAGTTTTTTTTTTTTTTACAGAGCATTGAATGTGTAACTCTTATCCGTGAGGTCGCTAAATTAGAATCTTTTGCATTGAAGAACAGCCAAATTTTTCTTCGCTTTGCCTTCGGCATCTTTTACTGAAGCTCCGCCCACTCATTCTGCTATGGACCCGCCCACAATCGCTGCACAGGTAAATTTCTTGGCTCGACTTCGACAACAAAACTAAATAGAAAACAGTTGATTGTCATGTTTTTGTTCAATACCAGTAGTACCGCCTCTGTTTGCACCAATCCCAACTGAAGTTGGCAGTGATGGGCACAGAGAACGCCCAGCCGCTCTGGAGGTGTGGTCACAGGTGATTCATGAAAAAACAAAGTATGTGGCCCCGTTAGAAACTGTACTGGCACGACTCTTTTCAGGATATTTCCATGACATTTTATCTGCTGTAGTTGTTTCAGCATTCAATTGAAAGCAGGTTGGTGGTTGTTTGTTAATGCGTTTCATCCAACAGGAAGGGAAAAGTACTCAAATCATGTTCAAATAATGATAAATAAATAAATAAAAGTCTTATTTCTAACAAAATGTTTGTTGAAGATTTAATCAAAGGAAAATAAAAGATCCTATATGACATCATTTTCCCCAAACTACCTGTCTGGGTTATTTTTAGCACAGTTTCAGACTCATCTCTGTCTGCCTACACATGCATGAATTCACAGCCGTCACCTTACCCCTTAAGCTTCCAAAGCCTCCAGGATTTGGGGCAAACCTTTTCTTTGACTCCTGATTCAAACCTTTTATAAAGCGGTTTGTGCTGTTAAGAATTCTTTCCCACTGTGATCCAGCTCTTATTTTTAGCTGAAGAGACCGAAGCAGACTGATGAAAAGAGGGGCTAAAGGAGACAGTAACTGCTTTATGCTAATTAATTGTATTAGTTAATTGTTCTGTCTGTGCAAACGTTGACAGAGGGGATGCAGTTAATGGTAGAAGAGAGAGTGTGCAATGTCATAAAACCGCCATCAAAAAGAAGACAAACCAACAGTAGTGAGTCCAGAAAAAAAAAGAATATGATAAAGAAAAGAGGTGAAAGATTGGAGAAACAAGAAAATGAAGAGAAAATGTGAGTGGGTGCAGTGGAAGATGAAAATGAGACAGTAGAAAGGGAAAGCAGAGAGCGCTGTCTTCTTTAAGTAACAAGGGCCCTTGTCTGATCTCTTCCTCACACACACACGTGTGCGCGCACACACATCCTTGTCCTTAGTGACTCAGTCACCACGGCAACAGAGCAGAGGGTAAATCGCCAATGCAATTGCCCTAGGACGTGTGGTGCATGGGAATGCAGAGTTCCTGCTGCCACCACAGGGCATGTGTGCACACACTCGCAACCATGAGCCAGTCTCCAGAAGACCCCAGGGGGAACACACACTACAACCCAATAACCTCAATCACTGATGTTATAAAAAGCTCCAACCGATATGACATGCGGTTTTTATAAACAACTCAATAGCAGCCACAATATTTGTGTGACCGAACAATGTTTCACTTATAGTTATGTCGCCCTCCGTCACATTTTTTTTTCCGGGACATAAGTGACATGACCCCGTCCATTAGGTAACACGCATGTCTTGTATTTATGCGCCATTGTGTCACTTTCTGGGAGGCTCTAAAAATTTATAACCCACACTCCATTTAAGGTGAACCCATTGCATTAAGTGTCCCTTTATAAATATGCAAGGCAGAGAAAGACACAGGATGACTGAACACTGGGGGCAGCCAGACGACTGGCATGAAATCTTCTTTTGTTTTACACAAAAAGTTAAATATGCATGTATTATAAGATCATATTTATTAATAAGATACAGTCCCAAAGCCTAAAACAGGCATGTCCAATGTCCAGCTGTGGGCCAAATGCAGCCCGCATTCTAATTTCCACCCGACCGACCACAGATTCCTGTCATAAAAACAATACTATGCGGCCCCAGCAATTTCTAAAAACTTGACTGACTTTACCATTGTAAACCCGTGGTAACACTGTCGTGGGATATTTTCTAGCGTAAAATGTCAACAGTATACGACAAGAAACACTATTAGTTTCTTTAAACAGAACCACAGTGGGAAGTTTACAGTGATTGTTTAATAATGAATAATATGTAATATTTACTGTGATTTGTACTTTTTTAATCTTATTTCTAGTCTTCAAATACAAAATCCACATTTCTGTTCTGTGTGTGAAGTAATGATTTTTTGCAAAAGGTCTGGACACCCCTGGGGCCTAAGATACAGTATGTGTCCTAAAATATTCCAGATTTCAAACACATGTAAGCCTTCATCAAACCAAGCTTACAACCAAATCCAACTTTTATAAGATTTTCTTTTTATTGATTACCAAATATTCAAACTATATTCAGTCATTCTCTACTTAAGTATTATCCAATGGCTAACACAAAGAAAGATTGCAGTTAAAAAAATGTTTCAAAAGTATAACAAAGGGTTCTTAGGACATAATCAAAACCCAAATACTTCCACTGCCCAAACAACATGGTGATAGAAACCGTATCATCCCAATAAAGTCAAAAAAGTATTTTTTAATGATTAAAATACAGTTTACAAAAAGGCATTACATGTTTTTTCTTTCTTCTTTTTTTTATTTAGGCGTGACAGTGGGCACCAAAGACCCAAAAGCAGGAAGGCCAGTCTCTTTAATAGCCAAACTTGAAGCACGGCACACAGTTGACCAACCAAAATATTCCCACACTAGTGAAAGTGTGAGGGTACAACCCAAATGACTGAATAGAAACAGCTGGCCCCAGTCAGCCAACAAACACCAATTAATACACCACAGTCTGTAGTGAAGACATTATATGTTTAATTATATTATAATATTGTGTATTTTATGGAGAAATCTCAGCATTAATTCCATGTTTTTTTTTCTTTTTATGATTTCTTTTCTTGCCGTAATACTATGCCAGTGTCCGGAAAACACTGGAAACATTTTTTTCTTTCAATCAAGTATAGATAGCACAAACTCTGTCTTGTTATTTTCTGCTCTGCCTGCAGAAATATAGAAATCTCTCCATCTAACATCTCTGACCAACATGGGGAACACTGTGCCTGAAACAGGCTGAAAGTCACCAGAGGACACTACAGATAAGTCTAACCCTCCTCTGAATTTTTCTCTCAAGGATAAAGACAAATATCTAAAAAAAAAAAGCCAGGGTTTCTTTTTTGCTTATCATTTATTCAAAAAATAAAAAAAACTGCCGTCCTTCATGCTTTGTATTATTTCACCATGTGAAAAACCACACTGCCAGCTTTCAGTTGTGTTATTTTATGCCATTTTTCCCCATGTCCTACTGCAAGTAGGCACTTGGTGTCAATACCCATGTGTATTGTTTCGTTGCCGACACTTTACACAAAAATACGCTGTGTGTTCATATATACAGGAGGAAATGTGTCATCACTTTTGCTCGTCTGTAGAAATATGTAGGTGGTTTTTGCCAAAAGTAGGGCTGCGATTATATCCGTTTGCTTCCTCCCATTTATTTTCAATACAATACATCAATTTAATACGTCTAATGAGATCTTCAGAAGGAGTTTGATCTGTGAATTGTTTGTTGTTGTATTATCTACAATTAATGCTTGAAATAAACATATCAAAATCAGCTAAATTCATATCAAATCAAGTGGTTTCTGTCAGATTAATAGTGGGTGCCAACAATTAGATGGTCACAAACCCAACAGGGGGGCTGGTCTGCAAGCCCCTGAGTTTGCTGCAGATTTTTCATTAAACAACTTTAAAAGTTTAAAGTTGTTGGCAAACTGTACAACAAGGGCTAGTAACTCTCTGTACAACCATGTCCAAGGTTTGCTCGCCATTTACTAAAATGAAAAGTCGTGTTGCAGCTCAAAAGAGTTTCAAAGAAAAAAAAACGAGCAAAGAGATTGATGCAACAGTGTATCGGAAGAAAAAGATTCCTCTGCTGCTAGTAGAATGTCAGTGGAAAGATGTGCATTCACAACATCTCAGAACCTATGCTTCTAAACACAAAGTTTGAGTCATGTCAATCCCTAGCTAAAACTATTTGTAATTTTTTTCTTCTCAATTTTAAATCATAAGAATGTTGAGATGTGAACTATGAAGGTGCAGAGATGTTCAGCTAAATGATGCAGTGTGGAGCAGGGAGTCATTTCTGAGAAACAAGCAAAGGGAAGAAACAAAGGAAATCTCTTTCAAAGTGAATTGTAGATAAGAGCTCTGTGAGCCTTAAGGGGATTACCTCAGCTCACAAACAGCATGTCAAGCTCTGTACAGATGACTGAACAGGCACTTTCTCGTCTTTACAGGAGAGTGTTCCTGATAGTCTTTGTCACCAAGCCATGCCTGTTGAGGAAACTTTTAGCTTTCAAACTGAGCTCCCAAAGATCATTTATCGCTCCTTCATGCCCCAATCCAATGTGCAGGAATTCCCTATCAGACATGTCCACATGCCGACTGTGCACACATGAGCATACGAGTGATGGCTTCTGAAGTTCACTCAATAAAACTGCAAAGAAAAGCAGTGCGAGGTGTCAACCACACCTCCTTTTCTTAGGCTATCTCTTCCTGGAAAACAAAAATCTTTCCCAGGCAGAGAAGATGCTCCCTTTCCAAACTAAGCTGTTATGGTGAATGACTCACCTTAACACCTATATCTAATGTGGACTCTAACCTGTGAAAAAGAAAATTGTCATCAGTTGGACTCAGTATGAGAGGCAAGTAACTTAAACTGGCTAGAAAATTGAAAGCCAAGCTTCTTTTTAGGTTCTTCAACCACCTTATAGGTTGTTTACTACTGTCTGACATAAGGCCAAGTCCTGTGGAATAATGCAAATATGTCAAAACAATTGATGTCATATACAAAATGAGATTATTCTGCACATTATCACGCCATTTTTTTAAGCATCTCCACGTGATCTTCGTAGCTTAATTCACTCTCCTTCTGTCCCGCCCACAGCAGCAGACAGAGCCCTCCTCCTCTCATCCAGAACACTTCTCTTTGCATGTGTGTTGTTTTATCAAGGGTCATCCGGCAGGAGCATCTAGCTTATGTGTGGGTTTTCATAGAAAGAAACAAATAGTGAGACGAATGATTTGATTTACAAAAATCATTTCACAGGATAGTTTATGTTTCTCAAAAATGACAATGAGCAAAATGTTGTTACTTGTCAGATATGCAGTGGGAGCGTTGCACAAGTGCCAGCATTACCTTGTATTTGTTCCAAACATTTATTCTTTATTCTCTACACAGCTTTCTTCATGCAAGTAGCCAAAAATGAATTAATTATCACTTCAGAGAACTTCACTATGAGCAGGAAGACAGCCACTACCAAAGATCCTTCATAGGCGGTTTTTATTTACTATTTTATTTCATTTTATTTTTTTAGATTTGCCTTTTAGTTGCTGCAGTTACATGTGCAAAATATCTTTGATTGGGTTAAAGAGCGGATTAGATTTGAACTGTTAAAATGGGCCCAGAAAAACGTTATCTGATTATAGCAAGCATACGCCACATTTTGGATCGGAATAAATCATTTTGACATGTGCAGGACTATCTAAAATACCAGAAATGGCCGTAGAAGGAGAAATAGTGAAGTCCAGAACAAAGCACCCTCCTCTGCTTGCAAACACGAAGCTATGAGTCCGGCTGCTCTGCTCAGAGACATGCCTCGCTCGCGCAGAGCAGCCGGCCTTTCCTGTTTGGGGTCCAAAGCTCTCTCTGAAGCACCACATCGTCTGTCCATGACATAAAAGCCAGAGCAGTAGTGACCCACAATTGGAATAAATTGTTTACATGCACCACGATCGGATCAACAATCGGCGTAACTCAATCGGAAGGAAATTTTGCAGATTTGGCAGAGGTATTCCGAATGGCGTGTTTACATGTCCCATTTTTATTTTGATTAGGAGTTTTGTCCATGTAAACGCAGCTAATCTTTAAATTAGCAACGTTGAGTACATGAAGAGCATGTTAAGTGATAAATTAGTTATGTCAAATGGATCAGAGTACCTGATAAATTAAAGCATATGCCTCCACTTGGGCTTTAGATCTGCAGAAGTTGAGTCTCAGTCATTTCCAGTAAACTCCAGCTATAAAACAGCCAATCATGCTGCTTTCATGTCCTTGCATTTTCATACAGTTATTTCTTAATATTTCTAATGTTCACTATTAGGTTCCAGAAATCACTCTGCATTCCAGAAAACCCCAACCATCATTCTTTTTGATTGTATACATAATTTCAGAACTTACAGAACTAGGTCATTTTCACTTAACATCTAATCAACAACCTTTGCTTTCAAAAATCAGCCCAAAACATTAATAAACCATAACACACTACAACATCTTTATCACACATGTCTGTGAACATAGAACCCCAAACAGAGCCAGCCTTTTCTATTTTGTAAAGCCTCTATAGCCCATTTGATGTAAAGCCGCTACCCCAACAGGAGGACTGCAGATGTGATGACAGACACTCTACAAAATCGACGGTGTTGGAACATCTTGTTGCAAACAATAAGGACTTCATCTTTCTTAAGAAGTATAGTCAGCAGTTTTCCTTTGAAAATATCACTGCTCCTACTTTCTCTGTTGTAAATGCTGAATGAAGTCCTTCTCCATCTAATCTCCTCCTATGGTAAAAACGGGGTTTGGCACAATACTGCTCCTCAAGTTCAGAATCCTCTGCTTTGTTTTGTTCATTTTCACCAAATATCCAAGCGGTTCAACAGTTTTTCTCTTTTCTTCATTTCTGAGACACTCAACAACTGCAAAGTCATGAGTTTTCAGATGACATTTGAATGAAGATCCAGGTTTTATTCTTTTTTTTAGCAAAACGATTTTTGATTTAGGTCACCAGAGTTAGAGACAAGTGTGCAGAATATCATTATATATAAAAAAAATGTTCTTCAAGTCTCTTAGCCATAAAAAAATGTAGGAATTATGGCTCCCATTTATGTTGCGGATAACAGATGTTTGTTATTCTTAATGGTTAGTTTATCTTTAAAAAAAGGAAAATGCAAAGAAACGAAACACACAATCAATTTCCATTCCCGAATTTGATGCAAAACCAGATATCAAATTTTGTCTCAACTCTTTTAATGTTTAAGTCACTTTGACCCACCCATTTGTCCCTTTCAGCACATATTTAAGATTAACAGAATAGAAGCTGGTCACTTTGATCTTAACAATCAGACACAGGTGAATGAGGTCAGAAATGATCTATCCACTCTATAAAATAAAGTTTCATCTAATTTAAAGTCAAAAGTTATTGTCTGGTCCAGTGAATGGATATTTTAAATACCGTAAGTGTTGGATTTATCCTTACTGAAAAGAAGAAGAAAGAAAAACTGATTGAAGAATGTACTGCACAGGATACTTCATAGTCTTTACATTTTAACTCCAAGCTGCCAAAAACATGTATTTACTGTGGTGAAAAGGGTCAAACCGGTGTGCCTGATGACTTGGTTAATGGTGCTCAATGACTGAGGTGCTTAAAGAGGTAATTCGCTAATGACAGGGTTGGCTGTTTGAAAACTGATCAACATTCAAGAGCCTCAGTTGGTCAGGATGCCAGGAGTTCACATTAAATATCCTCTACTATCCCTGTGAGCATGTTGGTGTGAATAAATACTGTGATATGTTAGCTTAAAAGGAACACTCCCAATCTTCATGATTCTTATTAGAGCTGCATATCCATGCATGATGACAGATTTACTAAAAGTATGTGCTAAAAAAATTACTTTTCCGAGTGTGACTTGGAGGCTTTTCATCACCTTATTCCCCTGGTATGACCTTATTCTGGAAGTTTTTTTTTCTTTATTTGGTTTGTTTTTATAGTGAGGTTAGTGGTGTTAAGAACATCAGTGAGTCTCAAACTAGATACTAGATCTGTTTGTGAAAAAAAAAAAAGGATAGGGAAAGGTCATCTGTTTATTTCCTACTTTTATTGTAGATTTAATATTGAAACATCTGGCATAGATTATAGCTATTAAAAGAAAAAGCTACGATTGAATATTTCTCATCCAAAATTTCTTTTTCTGTTAGCCCCTCTTCCTGGAACACAGAAACTGCACCGTGGTGAAAACATTTTGGTAAGTTGGATTCTTTTGAGTGAGAGCACTCCTATACAGATCCAACACACAAGAACATGTGGGAAGGTTAAAGAAATCTGCTCAAACTAATCGCCAAAGCTGTAGATCGATATATGAGCTAAAAAGGGAAAAAAAGGAAAGGTCAACGCTGATTGGTCAAAAATACAATTGTGTGTAAATCATCTAAAGACAACACATCCCTGGGAAGTATTTATTTATGCACGCGATCCTGCACACACACTGACATACCCCAAATACCTCACATAGGACACACGCAACACGGAGCTCTCACAGCCAGGAAACGTTCCCGCACACAAATGCACAGCGCTTTTCTGTGCAGCGGGCAGGAGCACATGATTTAGCGTTAGACTCTCCCAGTTAGAGTAGTTATGTCCAGTCCTAACTTTATAGCTGGCATGTGCGCGGACTTGGCTCTGCACCAAAGAGGCTAAAAGTTCGAAACCACCTGAATGACCTAAAAGCAGACCTAGCTTTACTGCAGGAGACCCACTTATCTAAATCAGTTGATCATCATCTGTGCTGCTCACAATTTCCATTCTGCTAGTTACAACTCCGAACAAAGTGGAGTTGCTGTTTTAATTAGTAAAATATTATATTTACTCATAAGGATACAGTTACTGACCCAGAAGGCAGATTTGTAATCATTAACACATCAGCTCGGAACGATGACTTTTGCATAGCTAGTATATATGGCCCGAATGTTGACGACTCTTCCTTCTTTCACAGATTCTTCACTTCACTCTCGGTTCACTCTGACTCCACAATTATTATAGAAAGAGAGGTCAATCTGATTCTCCGGACAGCAGCCGTCCACACAATATGCCTGAGCAACTCCGTGCTCGTGGGAATTGCTTTTCTTCTATGAATAAGTGCAGCAAGAACAGTGTTCTGTCTTCGTGTTCTTCTCAGCATCAACTGCAATTTGTCAAGACGCAGGTCTCAGAGTCCCTGTGTTGTTGTCAATCCCATGATGAGTTTTGTGCAGCATCAGTACCGTCTCCCCAATATTTAGGACCCACAGTGTCCCATGTCAACAGCCCTCGTCGAGTGCCCGCACTGCTACCGTACAATTTCTTACAATCGGATGGTGGCGGTCGGAAGGCAGCATGGGGGTGGCTGGTGGGTGCCAACCATCAGACAATTTTGGGGAACTCGAAGACCACTGATCTGATCTTGAAGACTTTTTACATTGCTGCCTGCCTGCCATCCATCTGTCACTGCTACCACGCCACCTCCATAGGTGCCCGGGTAGCCACTGACCAATGTCACAAAAATCATCCGGTCGCAGTTTCATTTGAACTTTTTATTGAAACCTCTGCAGTCGTCGTGCATTGTGTAAAAATGCATCTGCCCTCTACTGATTACAAATTGCCACCATGCATCCACAAGCAAAGAGACTATTACTGCATCATTACTGTTTTATGTGCTTTTATCAATTCAAGTGCAACTTTAAAGAATCCTTGCAGGTAGTAGTCAAGTTGTACCTAAAACATCTGTGGATGTGAAGAGCTGCTTTTAAAAGCCATTTACTTAAGAACAAAACACTTATGTCCCTGCAAGAAGTGAAATTGAGCTTTGTTGTTCAGAAAAACTGATGTCCAACTTATTTCTTTGGAGGTGGTTGTCTGCTTTGGTCCCAATCTAATTGAGGTATAGCATTTGGTGCAAGCATGTGGTGTGTGTGGGCAGATCGGTCTGCATAAATGCATGAAAATCAAGCTCACAGAGGAGAGTTTTGTGCTCCTGCGATATTATGCACACAGAAAAGAACAAAAGTGACCCATTTAAGCTTCAACTTTCATTGAAAAGTCATTCAATTAATTTATTTTTTTGTCTGGATAAATATTTCATTGACAGCCTGGCATTTCCACCTATGGCAGTACAGAGAGGATGGGGGCTGCAGGACTCTGCAGAGGTTTGGAAAGGATCTAGCTGGACAACACTGGCAGCAGGTGGAGTGGAGGGGTGGGATAAGAGGGGGGGGGGGGCTCCCCATAGACTAATTGCCCAGAAGATAGCAGGGTCATGAAGCGACAAGCCGAGCCGAGTGGCAGTGAAAGGGGTCCGCTCATAGCAACATCATAAAAGCTAATTACCGTCATACAAAGAGACGCCTCTACCATTGTGCTGTTTGGAAAGGAGCAGAGAGACAGAGACACAGCGGGCGAAAGAATGAATGAAAGGACCTGCAGCAATAAAGACTTTACCATTAACAATTAGTCTCCAGTATTGCTAATGAGAAAGCTGAGATAAAAGGGGGCTAAATTTAAACATAAGGGTTTCCATAGCACCTCTTCAGGGTTTAGCACTCTCTCTTGCTAATAATAAGTTCCTCCAACCTCAAAAGTAAGCTTATAGAAGGTGCTAATACCTCCCTTGGCCTTTCTGGGCAAAAAAAAAAAAAAGTCTTGAGCTTTAGTGGCCTGTGGCACAAAATAAGCTGCTTTTATAGACATGCAGGGTGCAGTATAATAGACTAAATACGTATTGGGCTGATACGAAACAGCAAATATTTTGCAGAAAAATCGTTTTGTGAGTCAATTTGTTTCCTTAATCCGTCAAATGGTTTGCACGGCAGAGAAGTGGATGTCATATTTATCCAATGTGTGTGTTTGTTTTTGAGATTCCATCTCCATGTAATTCAACCTTTCATGTAATTTTTCTGTGCACACATTTATGAAATGCAGGGCTTCAGTAATCAGGACTGCAGCTGATCCAGCCTTACTGTTGGAGCCCCACATTTACACGCCAGTTCAGGAAACTGCACAATTACATGAAATCAAAGTCATGGGTAATTTTTGTGAAAAGACAAGAATGTGACCCTTACATCCTGATTAATTTTGCCCAGGTCACATTGAAAAACACCACCAATACCCTACATATTCCTTCTGCATCCAACAGTGAGGAATCCGGCAGATTGCTTGATAGCGACATCCTGGAGAGAAAAAGGGGAAGAGGCTGTAATTCCTGCAGCCCCGGGCTGCTGAGAAGGGGCAATGAGCTCTGAAGCTGCTAATTAACAATATACGACAAGGAGGAAGTCAACAACTGCCAGGGCAGGAAGGCAGGGATGAGGGTACATGGGGAGGTGAAAACATTCCAAGGAACTACGATCACAAAACAGAGTTCTTTTTCTACTTTAAGGTGGATCTCAGCACAAAACTAAACTGACTTTAAATCAAAGCAGCATTTATGTCACTAAAACCCAATTTTTTACAATAAGAGCATAAAGCGTAGCAGGGAAAAAAAAAGTGCTGTCACAATTATTTAAAAGTGTGGGCTTTTTTATTGCTGGCCTATAGCCTAGCCCACGTTCCAGCGCCTCGTCCCCTCTGCACCATTACGCTGCGACTAATAATTGTCTGTAGGTTAGCATTAACTGAAAATGAGGTCACTATAACCATAAATTCAGCATCATATGGAAAAAAACAGATTCATTTGTATTACTGTCTATGGGAAATAACTGAAAGATTTGACAACCATTTGAAAATAATAATGAAGCCATTACATTCGAGTTAACAGACGTGTAGAAAATGTTGATGTGTTGTTTTCTTTCTTCTCTTCAAAAAAAGAATCCAGAATTTTCAATCCTAAATCCTTGTCTTTCCTTTGGCCTGCTGTCTATCTGCTCAGAATTAAAGCATAAATATGAAGACTCACCTCACAGAAAAACTGATTTCCCCTAAAAAATCATTGATTAGGCCCAAATCCAGAAGCTGAGCAAAGCTATGTAGAATTTTGGACATTGTTAACACTACTTGGGTTACTAAAAATTGCTCAAAACATTTGTGATCATTATTATACACGTAGCCCCCCATCACTAATCAGGCTCTTTATTTTCCCTGTATTGTTGTAGTGCAATTGTATTGTTTATTGGATTGCAATAGCAACAATATTGACCATTATTGAAATATTTTTTTCTCTATTGTCTTTTGCACTATTCCTTGTGTCTAATGAATTTACTGTTTCTTTTTTTACTTATTATTTTATCACCTCTGGTTAAAAGCGTTTTTGTTTTTTTTCCGCCTTACGACATTCGCAATACTGAGAGCAGCTTAATTATTACTGGTGTTTATTTTGTTTTTGCACAGCCATTTTATTTTAATAAAGTTTGCATTTCTATTTTGATTTTTTTGACATGTGTGCTGTTTGGTTTTTAAAACAATATATCATAATGTCTGTTACAAATCTAGAAACTATGACAGCCCAATTATAAGAGGATTGAGTGTAAAATGTTTTAACTTGATATGAAAGCTCAACGTGACCATTTACAATAAACATTTTGATTTTTTTCTTTAAATATTTCACAATATGTTCAGGAATGTGTGATGTGCTCCTCTGTCATTTTTTTCTAAAATCCCTCCTAGGTAGTAATGTTTCTCATCTTTTTTTCTGATTTTTTGCAAAATTTCCATTCATTACCTTTTTGGTTCAGTCTCAATGGTGAGATTTGCTGCAATAAAATCATGCAAACATCTTCAGCAGGACTTTTATACAACAGCACATTGAGACAAAATGTTTTAATCAAACCATTTTGAAACAATTTTATTCAAAACGTGTATCTTTATGTTAAGTTGTATTCTAATTAGGGATAATTTTTCAATAAATGATTAAGATTTAAATACGAATTGCAAAGTGTAAAGCTATGTTAAACTGTACAAGACTTTTTCCTTCCATTCATTTGTTTTCTAACATATTCATATTTCCTAAGGAAATAAAGCATCATCAGCACAATTGCTGCATCAATGTTTTTTAACAGGTTAATTAGTCACCTGTCACTCCACCTGCCTGATCCCAGGTTACACCGTCCATAACCACTGCAAAGAGCAAATTCCCCAAATAAATATATATATATATATATATATATATATATATATATATATATATATATATATATTACTCTATTTTTATTTTTTTTAAAAGAACGTCACTTACACATTGCCTGATCTTTTCTTTTATTCCCAGTGCGCTTGGTGAGCCCTGAGGTAATTATTATTAGCCTTAGTCATTAACAAATATTTTCTCGTACCTCAGGACTGATGTTGCCACTTCTGCACACCGACATGTTAATTGACTCTTGACTGAAAATTTGCAGAGAAAGATCCGGCTAATTACATTGTGCGGCGTCACACAAAAGAAAACAAGCACACACATACACACCTCCAAATCCCACCGATATTTGCATTCAAGAAATAAAAGGCAGAAAGCTGGGGTGCAGTAATGGAGTGAGCAGCCTGCGTTTCCATAACTTCTTAATTAACCATCAGAGTCACGATGCAGACAGCTGATGAAGAGACAGATGCAATATGGAAGCAACTGCATCTCTGTGACCCAGCTGAAAGGAATCCCTGCAGGAAGATTCAGAGATAATTGACTGTCTTTTTACTGTCATAAAGGACTACAGGTCTATATAAAAATAATTGCCCTTTCTGTTACAAGAATATTGATCCCCTTACTCAGAATATTATTTCATACAGTAAAATAAACATCTGTCTTTGATTTTAAGCTGCACCACTTCATAACTTTTTATGACCAAAAATAAAAACAGTTTGACCAGATGTCAAGCTCAAGCAGAACAAACAAGGTGTGTGTATGATGCAAAACTTTCAATGAAACCGAAATGACACAATCACAAATAGGAATTAGGCCGAATGTGAACTTTTCCCCTACAGCTTCTCCCTACCCCTGCATTCAGCCTCACAAACAGAGAGTTGTAGAAAAATTTTAATCTAATTCGGAAGTCACTCCCACTTGATGACGTCATCAATAGTCATTGGTCATCCACGTTTGGCCGAATCTCCCAGAGCTCAGAAAATGGGTAACATCAGTTTCATAAATTTAAAAAAGTCATGCTAAAACAAAAAGACATGATCATCATTTACATGTAAATTTCTGTGCTTCAGTGCACACTCACTTGAAGAAATGCTTTTCTCCTCCACAGCACTGCGTGACGACACAGATTACCATCGCGACGGAGGGATACACAGCCCTCTGCCGCGAGGGTTTCCCTTTCAAAAAAACTATTTCGAACACCCCAATCCCTCAGAATGCCCCTACAATTGGAGGGATAGGGAGAATTGGGATTCAGTCCCTATTATTTTATTTTATCAATTCTTTTGTTGACTCCAATAAAACAAATTGAAAAATTGGAAAAACAGACAAAAATGTCTGTGAAATGGAGAAGTTGACTTCATATGAGAACTAGACTGAGTGAGTGGGTGATTGCACCTTGTTGAAGGTCCACAGCCCTGCGGTTACTTCCCATTTGGAACATGGGGGGGGTCAGAACTCAGTCCAGTTCTCATATGTCATATGTCACATGTCAATGTTTGGAACATAAATGTCTAATAACTTATATGTGAGTTAACCTATCAAAAACCTCCATTTGTCCTATGTTCATTTAAGAAATGAAATTTAAAATCAGAAACAAAAAGCCAATTATGTAAAAGTGAAGTCCAAAAGCCAAAATGTTTGTGAAGGAGACTGAAGCGGACAGTTAAGTCACTAGCATATAATATATGGCTTTCCAGAATTTAAGGAAACTAAGAACTAGAAATGCCAACAAATGTTTGAACTGTAGTCACAAACTTCTCATCAGCAGGGAACTTCTTCAAATGATCAAAGATTCTACTTTTAGTTTTTTAAAAATGTCTCTGATTTTTTTTAGAAAAACATACTCTTAGATACTTTCAGTGAAAAAACTGATATTAGTAATAATTTGGAAGTATGTTAAAATAAATCCAATCCAGTTTAAAGTAAACTGTATCATACATCAACATGCCCACCTACATATTTTCTCAATAAATATTCAAATAAATAATTTGACAATCTATTAATTTTTGTTTTAATATGCCGCAGCATTTCAAATTTGAAGGTGAATTTGAAACATTCTAAATCGTATTTACGCTTTACATAGTATCTTTATTTTGTGACGATTAATATTATTACATTGAATTAAAGTTTAAAAATGGTATCAATGAATTTGTCGGATGAGACAACAACCACACTGTAAAAGTGTCAAAAGTGTTCAATTAAATGAAGGCTGTACATGCAGCCGCTTCACAACTGCAGGGTAAAAAAGTATTTACAGCAGAAAGTCATTGGTGACACAAAGCCATTTAAAGCCTTAGTTATTTCAGAAATAACTATGATGAGGGACTGCACAGGGACCGTCTTTCTGACAAACAGTTTAAAGCTTTTACTTGTTTATTTATATCCTCTTTAAACCAGATTTTCAAAAGAATTATTGTTGGATTTTTTCTACACTAATTTAATTTGTTACAGCCAGGAAGAAGACAGTTTTAGTACATAGGCAGTCTAACATCAGGAGAACAAAGGGAGATGATATTAAAATGTTAACCTGGAGGAAAGATGAGAAAAGAATCCCGAGATTTGCGTATGTGTGTGTGACAGTTTTGGTTCCTTTGATTTGTAGCTCTACCTGCACAAGAAAAGCACTCACTCCTTCCTTATCTAGAAGTTTCACATTCAAATTGGTTGGCAAATCAAATAGTAAAGGTGTGTATTAGAGCCCTGCGCGGGACTATTTTCTTCATCCCGCTCCCGCCCGCGCCCGCTGAATTTTTGACCAATCCCGCCCGCTCCCGCAACGTATGCGTTGCACTCCCGCCCGCTCCCGCAATATGTATGTCCACTCCCGCCCGCACCCGCAAAACTCATAGAATTTAGTCCTGCACAGTAATAGAGATGCATTGATTTTGTATCGTCTCCCGTCCCGCAGGAAAAAAACACGTAGATGTATTGATATTATTAAAGAGATTCATGTCCCTCCTCCAGCCTCATCTTTTCATGCATTCCTCTTGTGTAATGTACAACTTAATTATTAAATATATTTTTACAAATCCTGTTCGGTTAAAAGTGTGCGTGCGTGCGCGCGCAGACAGACGGCCTGAAGCGCGCTCCTAGTAAGAGGCGGGGCGGGGCGCCCCCCCAACAACAGGTTAGATGACAGAGGCCATTGGGCGTCTCTACCTGGTGCGTTCACGGAGCTTCAGTACATAAGAATCCAACAGCCGCACAGCCTAACGTAGTCCGCTAATATATATTCATGAGACATTCATGGCAGCACTGATCCCGCGGGGTTTTTTTCTGCCGCCCGCTCGCGCCCGCAGCACAATTCAAACCGCCCAATCCCGCGAGATTTGGGTTGGGTCCCGCGGGACCCGGCGGGACCTGATCCCAATGCAGCCCTCTAGTGTGTATCTCCGAACACATCCCATGTGAAACACTGTAGTGGACAGGACTGCTGATAAATGGCTCTTCTTTATTTGGCGAAGTGTGTTTTTTTGTTGTTGTTTTTCCACACTGGACTCTCAGGAGTGAACTGATGACTGAAGAGGTTCAAGCTGAAGCAGAGTGGAAACAAACAGTTTCAACAGCTGCTCATATAAGGGCGGTATAATATGAAACATGCTGTGAAAAAAAAGCTAGCTCCACGGAGTCCTTGCTATAATAAATCTACTTAATCTTGATTTCTGCCTCTTTACATTCTTGCTGTGTTTTTTTTATTTTTTAAATTTATTGTTTGTTTTTTATTTTGTTTTATTTTTTACATAAAGTAGATTGAGGTAACATTGTATCCTTCTTCAGGTATGTGAAAAGCCAGTGTGCTTTCCACTGTAGGGACTATCACCAGAGTTCATTTGCAAGTGAACAGAGACCCTGGTTCTAAATAAATTACAATTGAGTGTTAAGCTCATGCATACTGTCTTCTGCAAAGCATATTCAAGTGGCCACTTCAATGAAAAATCAATAGCCACGGTTAAAAGAAAAAGAAGTCCCTCCCTGCTTGTCCAGTGTGAACACCATATGCAAAATGCATGTTCGAGGCTGTGCTAAATGTGCATTCTTGTATGCGTATCACATGCCTGATATGTTTGTAGCTACAGAGTTAGTGCTTTACTTTTCTGATCTCTGGAATGAGTCACTAAATCTTTTAGACTGAATCATTCTGAATGGGTTGAGATGGAGGATCAGCATATCAGCATATCCCTCCATATTTGGCTTTAACTGATCACCAAGATCTGCAAAAGCAGATTAGAATGACAGAAAAGCTGGATGGTGCACGTTTGATCATATTCTAATGGTTGATACATGTGTACGGTATGACATCCTTCTCTCCCATGAAGGCTAAACAGCATTAAAACTAGGTAGCTTTCTAGAGTTTGCCATCTGAGAGTTTGCACACGACAGAGGACTGTTAAAGTGTGCAACTGCAGCAGATGGCAACAACCTCACAGGATGTCTGTGCTTGAGCCATGGTGCTGTCCCTGTGGACGAGAGTGGTGAGCAGTCTTTCTGCTCTTGCTGTTGCTGACTGGAGTGCTCAAACACAGCCTTGAACAAATGGAGAGAGGGAGCTACAGGCTGCAGAGCGCCCCGTCAGTCCTGCAGTGCTGCAATTGATCAAGGATTAAAAAAAGAACACGATGGTTTCCAGAGAACCTTTGTGAAGAGGTGAAAATGTGAATCTCTGTTTTCAATGTAGACTAACAAATGTTGGTTTAAAACAAGCACAACAAGACTTATGACACATAATTGTGTTGCGTCGTAGAATAAACTCAAGAAACACACCAAGTTTAGTGGAGTTTTGCCTATTGTTTTATAAATGTTTATATAAATTTCTGACTTTGTCTTTGCTTTAAGATTTATAAAGTGGACAATGGGATTTTTGCATTAAAAAAAGATATTTCTTCTTCAAAATTAAATTTTTTAGAAAGTCTCAGGTACATTGCAAAAAGTATTGTGTAATATAATGTAAGATGTATAACGAAAGCTGGTGTTGTACTAAAAAGATGAACGTCAAGCATTGTAACAAAAAAGTGTTTTTTAAAAATAAATTATTAGAGCAAATTTTTAAGTGGTAAAAAAGTAAAACAAATGATTAATCACTTATTGTAAATTTTTAAATTGATTGACTTTTAATGATATTACTTCACTTGTTCCAAAAATTGATAAATTGATTCAAAAATCTTTCCTTATGTAGCATAATTTTGCACATGTTTTTAACTTTTGATACTTGATGAAATTTTGCTATGAAAATTCCTAAAACAGTGTTGTGTCTATTTTACTGATATAGTATTATGTTTTAAAGCACATGAATGACTTTTAAAAGTAACATAATCTGCATATATTTCAGATGACTGATCTGCATTTGTCATGTTGATTTCTAAAATAGTTATTTTTGACGTAATACTTAAGTAATTCATCTTTGGCATGTGCTTTATCGATATCTTATGATTTTTAATTCTGTCTGATAAAACCTAGGAACCGGATATTGATAAATCATGTAATAAAATGGTTACAGTATAACGGGGTGGGATTATATAAGTTCGCTTCCTTCCACTCCCTTTCAAGCAATATTTATTAATATGTCTAATTATCCTAAGTTTGATTAGTTACTGTATGAATGTATAACTGATGATGATATTGCTTTTGTGTATAATTTCTACTTAATTGCTTGAAATAAACCATTTCAAATCAAAATCAAATGTTGATGATGTCATGTATTTTGGTTATTCAATGAAAAAAAAAAAAGGTTATCCAGCACACCTTAGATTGAAAAAAGTTGGTCAAGAGCAGAGGGATCAGCATTATCTTTATGATACAGTGCAAAAGCCTCTTGGGGGAGGAGTCAGATCTGAAACTGCATCTACAGCAGTGTTCTGAAACCCAAACAAACCGAACCGGTCGTTAACAGCTGAAATAGATGACCAGGTTGGGGAGGGTAGCAACTGTCTCCCCAACTCCAGATGAGAACATAGGACTACGAAACCATGTAGTCTACGGAAACAATACAATCCAGTTTTAGGTCTGACTCCTCCCCAATGAGCACATGCAACCCTTGTGCTATCCTAGGCACTTTAACATTGGGAGTTGGGTCATCTAGACCCCACTAGACAGTACGTTGAACCTTTTTTCTTCAATGATTTGTGATCCTCACTGGTGTCCATGGATTACATGAAATCTTTCCACCTTTATCCACCTTTGTCATGGTAGGGAGAACACGTCAGTGTAAGGGTGGGGTCATCTAAGGTAGCACAAGGGTTACACCAGCTCTTTCACCAGCTATTTCAGAATAGACAAAGTCCTTTGGACAGGAGGTGAAAAGTCTTTAACTTTAAAAACCAAGTCCAGATGACACCCTTTAAACCTACTACTATGATCAAATAAGCTTTATTGACGTGAGGAAACAATACCAGGGATTCTGTTTTCCATGAGTCCCGATCACGTGGCCAGCCAAAAAAAATTATAATTGAAAAAAAAAAAAAACATGACAAAAATAAAGGTCTCTCTGGTATCGTTCAGGGGGCCGGTTCAAATGGGTGGGCGGGCCAGGTCTGGCCCATGGGGACCCCTGTCCTAAAGTGTTGCCAAAGAAGAATACGCTGAGTTTCACTGGCATAGGAAAAGGCTAACACCAAAATTCTAACCATTCATGCTAAAATGCCAAATAACAAAAATAAAAACTACTAAACAGAATTAAGTAAACTATCAAGAAAATGGAATTGGATGACCCCAAATATAATCAAAATGACAATGGAGAGCGCACTAACAGAAAGATTTAAATTGAAAGTCCCATTAGCTGTCATACATCTGGGTGTGCGAAATTTGCTCTCCACATTTGAACCATACCCTGGAGGAGCGTTGCGCTGCAGACACAGCCGTGCCCTGGAACTATTTGGTGGTTTAACCACCTCCAATCCAAACTCTAAATACTGAGTGTCACGCAGGGAGGCATTGGGTCTTTTAGAGTCTTTGGTATGAGTAGGCCTGAATTTGACTTCCAGTCACAGGGCAGACACTCTACCACAAGGCCACTGAGATGAGTGATGATTCCATAGCTTACTGACCCAGTCTGAGAGACCTTTAAAGGGCTCACAAAAGTGTTGCAGGTGTTTTAAATTCATTGGAGGATTAAAGTGTAATATGAGGGGATCCAACTTTGTATAATTTCACAAAGTATAATTCTCAGAAACAGTAAATTTTAGGTTTTCTTTAACTGCAAGCCAATTAATTTTAAAAATAAGTTTTAGATAATGGAATATGTGAGTATTAATTCTTTTTTTTAATATGAGTTTCACATTTTGAATTGACTGATAAAAATATAGGATTTTAACACAATATTCATTTTTTCTGATTTACATATATATGTATGTACCCTTTTTAATTTCAAATTCGATTCAAATATTGTTAAATGCTTTTAAATATTAATCCTACAGCATCAACCATCCTCTGCCCTTCTACCAAAATACAGGTCAGGAAGACAAACTTAACTGAAAGGGAGCCTGTGCTTTGTGAGAAGAACCCGCTCAGTTTTGTGACACTGCATGAATCGTGAACATGATTTTGTCAGTGACATTACTAAATGATTCAGTGCCATCTACAGATGCCAACTAAAGCTATATCATGCAAAAAAGGAAGACATGTTTGAACAAGGTCCAGAAGCGCCATTATATCTTGTGAGCCAAGACTCATTTAAAATGGACTGCTGCAAAGTGGGAAAGTGTTCTGTGGCCTAACTAAGTCTAAATGTGAGATTCTTGTTAATAATCACAGAAGCCAGGCTAAAGAGGAGCGAGAGAGAAGTTCCTTTTTCAGCATTTAGTTCAAAAAACCTGAACTGAGAAGCATGAGAGCATTCCCTGTTTGCAAATTGCATGTTTGGAAGGAGCTATGAATGATTAAGGACAGTCCCCTACAGATGACTTCCATTTTAGCAAAAGGCCTAGGGTATTTGAGCTTAGCACAACAAAGGACTGCAGCGTAACAACAGCAAAGAAAAGGCTAGCTTCTGAAATGGCTTTCCCATAGTCTAAATTTGATCTAAATCGAGAGAACACTTGGAACAAAAGAAGTGAAAGAAACACATACCCACCATATAATTTAGCCATTTTAAGAATGGGAAAAAAAGCGATGCCCACAAGTCCTCTAACTGTTTAGAGTAGTCATGTCCAAAGTCAGTCCAAATGCAGCCCACGTTCAAATAATATCAGTAGGGTATTATTGATCAGTACTTTCAAAAACTGTGAGTACTGTTTCGTGCATGTGATTGGCTATATCAAAATTGTAAACCTGTTACAACACTGTCTTTTGACCCTTCTGTGACATGATCCCATCTAAAATATTGACTGTAAACAAAAAAGGTTGACAGCGAGGGCTGCTGCTTCCAGTGAAAACTGGTATATTCCTTCCGGGAAATACAAAACAACTGTCTCTGTCTAATATACCAAGAGGCACTACCAAACAGGACATGTTAAATACAACTGGAGGTGAAGCTTTGGCACAGTTTCAACAAGGAAGAACTACCTCACTTCCAGGTAAACATGGTTCTTGCGTCACTCACTCTAGCCACTTATCAATTAAGCCTTCACTCTTAACCCAATAGTTAAATTCTTCTCTTCTTTGCTCAGCCAATCATAATCATACTTCTTTTTAAATTCATCCATGTTTATTTCTCTACATTCCAAGGGGTTTTGGCGGCCCTCCTCCAACCCATTCTCCACCTGGAACAATACTATGTGGTGGTCTGGCCTCAACTACCATCAGTGTCTAGGCTCTGGGGTTTATCCATTTATGGTCTGAACTTCTCCCGCTAGAATAAAGATGTCATCTGCCCAAAGCCTTACCGCTTTATCCACATTTTTGTATCACAAATCAATCTTTATTATTCACATTCCTAAGAGCTCTCCTTTTTGATAGTGTTAACAGCACAGGAGCTTTTTTTATTGTTTTTAAATAAAAGAACTTGTGTTAAATGAACATTGCCCAAAAAAGTGAGCTTTAAGGAAGGAACACTGGTTGCCAGGCACTGCAAACCTTTAACTGATGGCATTTTTTTAAAAGACTGGGTGATGAAATGGTGGAGAACATTTGTCCTAAGAAGAAGCACACATTTCCCAATTAAAAGTTTGCCATTGCAATACATTTGAATTTAATGTTATGATAATTGTTCAAAGAGTGTGAGGCCGACATTTCCGACACATTTTTACTTCACCAAATCTGGCTCCTTTTGCAGACAGTTTAGACACACCTGAGAGAAAAAAGTTGATGCTCCAAGATGGTAAGCAGGCCTCTGTCAAACTATTCAGGTACATGTAGCAACATCACACTGACATTAGTCATATACTGGAATGCTTGTTTGGAAATTGGGTAAAAATGGATGAAGTGACTGGAGATCTTGGTCAACACCATTCCTGTCATAGAGCATATCTGCATTCCTGATCTGGACTTTCAGCCTTGTGGTTATTGGGATTTAATTTTCAGCTCAATATTTTAAGCTGGATTTAAAGTACTGTACAACACTTAAGATCCTGCAAGGTCATTCTCAATTCACCTCTCCCTCCTTCTCTACCACATTTACAACTCATTAAGAGTTTCCCATCTGTTTTTATATTTTTTCTCAATAGCATAAACTGACAGTATAATTTGCTTTAAAGGTTCATAAAGTATTATTCAGTTCCTTTCAGAAATGGCAGCAATATAACTCGCTCAGACCGTAAATATAACACCGCTCTCTTGAAAGAGGAGAAGTGTAACTGCACAATCGTTTCATTTTTCAAGAGCTATTCAGACCGAACCTCAGCTAATATAGAAAAAAACAGGTCTTTTTATCTCACTAAACCAAATATATATATTTAAAAATAATAATAATTATATTTCAAAAGCATAACGAAAGTTTCTAAGCAGCACCTGAAGTCGTTTGATAAAAACTGACAAGGTTGCCTTTAAAAACTAATCTGAACTTCTCCATCTCCCCTCTTATCAAGATGTTTACCTGTTTCTCTTTTCATCTTTATTTCTCTAAAACTAAATGACAGTATCGATATTGCATTGAGATATTCAGACGCCCTTCAATGAAAATTGTGTTTTTGGTATTTTTATTATGTTCTTGTACCATATTACTTACGATGGAAAAGATATTTAAAGACAATTAAGCTCAAAATTGCTTTTCTAAGTATTTCTTTGTTCAAATCGTTGTGAATCAGGAGCAGAGGAATCTTGGTGTCACAAGATTCTTGTGGGTGTGACAAGCTCCCTGTTCTGCACCATTCTGATCTTTCCTCTTATAGACGACTAGATTTATGTACGTCTTGTTTTCCTCATCTGAGCTGGTCTCTGATTTAAAACTGTGCAGCTAGATAGCTCCAATACTGTTCACCATTTTTGTCACACTGCTAACGTTTGCACGTTGCTGCCCTAAGTGTCTCAAGGTGTAAAGGGAAGTAAAGAGAAGAAGCTAAGGTTCACTAGGGATGTGAGGGTCTGTAAGCTAGTGAGAGAGAGTGTGAACAGAGGGATGATGGGAAGTGGGGGTGGGTTTACTCCGCAACAATAGTCCCACCCACAACAAAGAGGAGAATTTTTGATAAACTACCGCCGCTGTGCAGAAACTATGTTCTAGAAAACGACACAGGTTTTTATTTTATTTTATTTATAATTTTTATTTTATTTATATTCATAATTAAAAGACCACTGGAAACACTTTTACAATAGATGAAAAGATGATCAGAGTGGGACTTTAAGACATTTAGATGGTCTAACCACACAGCTGTCACTTTCATAGTTACCTACTTGTAGTTACAGCGCTTCACAATACCAAATGAAATAAATGGTTGTGACATTATAGACATGAGCACCATTCTGGCTTGATTTTCCTTCATTCTTACACCCCCCCCCACCCCCCCCCAATTCTCTTGCTTTGTTAAAACAGAAATTAAATAATTATTTTACCTTGATACCAAACACTGATCAAAGCAGAAACAAGCTAAGGCAACGTGATGTCAGTTTGTTTGAAGAGTGCCGCTTCGCTCAAATTTAGGTTTCTCTGAGGGTTTTAGCTCCCATTAGAATTCTGCCTCCTCTTCCTCCCATCAGGCCTTTGGAATTTCATCAAACGCTTGTAACACAGACAGAAAGCAGCCCTAATTTAGAGCTGAACGACAGAAATAGGTACGTTTGTTTTTTTTAGTTCATTAGCATTTTTGCAAATATTATTTATTTTACAATTAAAGTAAAATACATGACTATATAAATATGAATATTCCACACAAATAAAGAAAAGTACTGAGAACTTTTTCTCTAAAAATCTGTTGTTGGGCTTCTGGGATGCTCTTTTTTGCTGTTAGAATTGTGATAAAAGTATTAAGAGGCAGAAAATTACCCAGTTTATATTAGCCTAGTGTGATTTCCATGAGAGAAAGGCCAACTGTTCTCATTTAGCATTTGTTTGCACATCTGTCCGATGGAAAAGAGGTCAATTTGTTGAGTAAGGGGAACGGCTCGCTAGGTGGACAGTTGCCTGAGTGAAGGACAGACTAGCTGACATCGGTTTATCTTCTGCTCACAAGGCAGTGTTGCTTTGTTTGTTTTTACAGTCCAGGTCCTGCTGCTAACATTAAATCAGCCCCCAGTTTTGTTAAAATGAACATAGCTGCCATGGATAAAATACAGGAAAAAAAAATACAAAAAACACAATGCTGGAAGATTACTATTTTTGGATGACATGTTTGTGTGGGCCTTTCCAGCTCCATCTTCAGCACCGGAAAGCTTTTGCTGATGGAAGTGGAGATGGAAATCAGATGTGGTATATCTGACACAACATGAAGGTTTTTGGGGATTCTGGCTAAATTCCTTGATACTTTAAACTCCAAAAAATAAAAATATAAAACATTTAGGTTCAAAGACTTACCAGGTACAGTATTGTTTTTCTGTGGAGCTGAATTTCTGGCAGAGCTGGAAGGATTTCTGTTGCTGGCGCAGGTCCCAGAAACGGCAGCTAACACTGAAAGCAGCTCTGGTGTGCACCGAAGGAACCCCATCAGTAATTAATCTAATACAGTCGAGGCTTCAACATCCCTGCCAGAGCTATGTCATTTCTCTGGGAACATAATCCTCCAATTAAAAAAAAATGAAGAAGAACTAATATGTTTTTAGACAAAAATTTGGTAAAATCCAAGTCCAACCATTTCTGTTTGACTAGAGATTTTATGATCAGCATAGAAAGAAAAGAGGTCTCAGTTTGGGGACAGCATGTGGCATTAAAGAAAAAAAAAGTTTTTAATGCACTAAAACAAGTTTTTTTCCCTCAATATTAATACCACTGTTTACAAATTTTTTTAAATAATGACTAGTTAGATATACAATAAGATTCTTGTTTATTTTATTTAAAAATTATTAGTCTTTAAGTTCCTATTTTGGAACTTAAAAGACAAAAAATCTGTACTTAAAAAGCGCCATATAAAAATGCAAGAAAACACATGTTTATATGTTTGAAGCCTGACGTAGGCAGTAAAGGCACAACTGACAAAACTCCTGTGTCACACAGTGTGCATTACAGATGAGTATTACAGATGAGAGTCTGTGGTTGAAATATGATCCAAGGCATGCAATGCAGAACCATGCTCCTTGATCCTAATCATGTAAACATGATCCTTTAGAGAGCAGACACAGTTATTGTTGTGCAAATTTGCATCATTATGGTTCTAATACTTTTTGAAAACTGCAAGCTGAGAAATGCAATCCATATTTGTCTTCCAGGACAGAGTGAAGAGGAAGCCGGAAACAGTAAGGCTGACAAGCGAGCCGACCAGAAGGCTTTGAAGGCTTAAAGTCAATTTGGACTTCCATTTTCTATCTTTTTCTTCTTCAATCTCTGATCATCACAGTGGATCTAAACACCTGGACATACAACAGTTTACTTTGTCTGTTCTATAGAGTGGGGGTCCCCAACCCCAGGCCCGCAGACCGCCACCGTACCACTTGGTGTTGGGCTGCAGACAGAAAAAAAAATTTATTTGCTAACTTAGGTTATATATATATATATTTTGGTGATACTTATGGAAGTTCTATTTTGGAAAACTACCGGATTTTGTTTACCACATCAGTCTGTCTTGACGCGTCATGAGACAGTTGTTAGCTTAACATTAGCGTTAAGCCTTAACGCTTAAAAGCTAGCAAAACCCAAACAATAAAACATATTTCAAAAGTTTCTTTGGCAAGAAAAGAGCCAGTGAGGAAACTGGAGAAGAGCCCAACTGATTTTGGAATTTTTCACACACGCAGAGTTACAGTTACAGATGCATTGGATCCACGTTTACTATTATATTTAGAGAATATCAGTTTACGAATGATTTTGTCATTTTATTTTGCTGCAACTGGTCTCTGGTGGATAAAAAGAGGGGACCACCGCTATAGAACATATTTCTTGTCCTCTGAGTTTTGAAATGAATATGAAAACCAAATAAATGTATTTTAAGCATTATATTGTTAATCTATTGCAGTTAGACATTATATGAAAATTATCAACAGTAAAACCTGTTGTTTACCTTAGATGATACAACTTTTTTTTTTTTTATTGCTGAGGGTCCCCACAGTAACATTCATCTCTGTAGCATTAGTTACAACATTCTGCCCTACACTTTCAAGCAGCACCTGTTCTGCCTCTCATTAGACTATGTTACTACCTGTGGAGGCATTACAGAGATAAAGCAATACTATTTTATGTTGTAATTGGAAGGAAAAGAGTTGTTTTAAGCAGAAAGCAAAGCAGAATGTTAATGCGTCACAAACTGTTTTCTACAGTAACACCCCCAGAACCACAAAACCTTTAAAGGGTTCCCTTCACACAGAAAAAGTCAGTAGGAATGCATTTTAGTTTGCCGCATCCATCAAAAAGAATCATCATTCATTCTTCAGCATCACTGGAAGTAATTGAAAACTTAACAGCACACCAACAGCTACACAAACATACTTCAGCATTTGGTGTGGAGCAGCCATCTAAACATTTACTTTAACCTGAAATTGTTGATGGATTCAAGTAATTTTTTTTATCTCAATCTCTTCCAATTTAGAACATCCATCTTTCTTTAGTCCATGTGTATCAGCAGTGTACCTCAGTTTTCCTCTGTGATGGCTTAGAAAGTGTCATCTTTTTTTTCCAATACAGAGGTGCTTGTGTTGTTCTGTAACCGCAGATCAACAGACATCTAAAAACATGACCTATGTAGCTGAGTTTGGGACCTTAATAAGAATGGAAACTTCCCTTCGTGCTCACCTAAACACTTTTATGAGTGTTTTGAAGGCCTTAATGGCCAAGAAACCAGAGGACAGTAGCTGTAGCAGCAATACAAAATATTTTTGTACTGTATGACTAAAAAATGGAGACTTGCCTTCATACATTTCTACTTGGTAAGAATCTTCTTTTTCTTCAAGAAAACATGCAGTGAATATGGATTCATTAACCTAAATTGCTGTCACCCCTAGTAATGCATAGTGGGACAGCAAGACCAATCATAAAATTGGGCAAGCTTCTTTATTCTTTAGACCTACCCTCGTATATATCGGCCATTTTATTCTTTCTCCTGTTTTAAACAAATCTGATTTGTACAGATGGATCACTAAATCTGTGTCACCCGATTCTGGTCATTGGAATTCTAATCTGGTGTGTAAAAGGTAGGAAATAGAGAACACATGCATGACTGAAGTCCTGGATAAACAGGATTTAGAAATATTGATCTCTCTCATTAAATGCATTTCTATGTAAATCACGCATATGCAGATGACATATTGATGTTTTAGGGAGTCATATTGACACTTCCTCTCCAACTTGTCGGAATATTTATATAATATTAGATATCAAGTGGCATACAGCATCCGTAGCTACTTAAGAAAATGTAAAGAACAGAGGTTGTCTCACAACATTCATTTAAATTAGTTTTGTCGAGTGGTTGTTGCCTTTTAGTTCTCACCGCTTTTCTTCCCTTCCTCTCCCAGTATCCATTGTCTCTTATCATAGCAGCTCTATCGATTTGACCAATAATAACATAGGTAATGATTGGAATAATTAAGCAAAATATATGTGAAGCTGTATCCAAACATATTCTATCTCAAGAAGTGGTTGTGACAGCTGCTAGGAAATCAGATGTTATCTTTGTTTTCCCAGTCCATCTGTTCAGTCTCAGGGATGTTATTGTTGTACCTGATAAGTCCAAGTCCTCACATTATAACTCAAGAAGATATTTTTAATCAAAAGCCTCACACCTCAAAATGAAGGACAGAGCTGTCTACAAAGGGTTCAGTGAGTTGATATTGAATTGTTGAAAATATTAATCCTCCCACATGGAGCTCCAGCCTCTTAATGCATCAGTGACATGTTGACTTCCTACTGACCCTCCAAAACTCTGAGGCCAACAAGTTAACTTTTACAAGTCATAAGTAAAACATATTTCAAAACTCTAATATCTCTTCACGAAATGGGCTATACAATCAAAATATGTAGCAGTTTAAAGTTCCTTATATATTCCACGCATAGGGCTTTTTATTTTATTTTTACTCAACAAATGTAAGAAATGCAAGATATTTTACAAAATAGAGTATGAGCTTTGTCAGAGAAACAGGCAGATCACTGCCAAATAAACATCTGATGGAGGAGGAAACTGGGTATTGAAACAGAAAAAGACAAGTTCAAACTTTAAATGAAAGAAACCATATACCTGAGAAACACAAAAACAACACAATAAACAGAGACAGAGCATTCCCACAGTCACCCACAATGATGATCAAACCACAACTAGATTAAGGGGGCATGGTCATTCGGATAGACGGGTCTAGACGGGTCTATCCGAAATGCCATGATGGCCATGAAACCTTCTGAGGATCACTGCTGGCCAGAGGTTGAAGCATCTCAAGACACACTACATACCTATACTCAAATTTTTTCTGATGAAAAACATTTAAAACAGCTTTAAGTATACTTACAGAAACCAATCGTCATAATTTAGAGTTATACATTAATGATGGGTCACAACTACAACTCAGTATTAAGACTTTAGCTGTCAGCTGGCTGACTTTTTTTTTCTTGGAGATTGTTTTATTATTGCACAGAATGAAATAAAATAGTAATTTTTACACTTTGTCTTTGCAAACCACCAAACTGTATTAAAAATAGTGACTGCAGATCATCAGATCGTTTTTGGTTTAGATATTTTTATAATCTAATGCCGGACGCCATCCATACAGATACAAAAGTAAAATATCAAGAACAAAGCTTGCTTTACGATATTCACCCCACGCACTAAAAACAGTAATTTATTCGCCCCAAGTTGACTCCATCTAGTTCAGAGTTGTTGCTTTAGTCTGTTCTCCACTTTCCACGCTCTTCCTTGCCTTCTTCTCCCAGTGGAGTGAACATGTTTACCTATTGTCTCTCAATACAGGATCTTCACCGCCTACATGTGCTCAGTATCATTCGTCACATTTTCTTTTGTCGGTCGGCACACACACACAAACACACTTGCTACACTCATTCCGGGGTGAGACACTCGATCTTTGTGGGTCTTTTCAAGCAGCACATCGGTCCTAAACGGTCCTTACATGAGGGAAAATATCACAGAAAGAGACAAATGGAGCAGAAAGAACACACACACTCGCTTACTGAGCCCACTTGACAGGCTGCCAATATGTTTAATGAAGGAAGTGATGAGTTATTGACAGCTGCTGTGCATCTAAAGAAGCTGAATGGGTAAGGTTTCTGTGTGCTGGGCCAATACACACAGACACCCAGGCACACCAGTTCTGGTGTTTAAATCTTAAGTATGATCCAGCATTCCAAGCAAAACAGTTGTGTGAAATTGTCAATAAAATGGGATGTCTGTGTGTGTGTGTGTTCTTGGCAGAATGGCCATTTAGACTGTATTCTCTTAAGAGAAAATTGACATTTTTTGTAGATAGCATTAAGAAATATTAAAAGAAAAAGAATAATCTGTGTTAATCACTAAGAACACTGAAAATCCAAACAACACAACAAGAAATATTAAAAATGCATTATATATGATATATAATGAGTTCAACTTTGAGCAAAATAATGACTGCTAACAAAAGGATCCTAACAATGTAGGTAAAGCGTTCACATCGGCCTCAGCAACTCAGGTGACCACTTCCAATGAAAAGCCTGTGTAAATTCTCACGTCACTGAAAGTTAAATGAGTTTGGACTTTCACCATTTAGAGGGTTAAATTTGGTAGTGATGACTGGATGAAGGAGAAATTAATTTGTGCCCGGATGGAATTGTATGACACCAAGTCTTTCGTATTTTAGAATAGAGCTGAGAAAGAAAAAGCCTGGAGGAAGATTTGTGAGTTTTTCACCACTTCAATATTTTGCAGCAAGCCTCTTCCAACCGTAGGTGGTGGACATACGTTAGTATCTGGTAGTAATACTAATGCGGTCCAGTGTGAACACCATATGCTGGCTTAAAACTAAGGGATCAACCACCAAAAAAAAGAGACAAAGAGGTGGGTTCAAATGGAAAGCTGAATCTATAATCAAAGACATTCTCTGGTTTTTCCGGTTGGACTTTAGAGTTGGAGTTTGAACATTTATTTTAGAAATTATTATTTTTATTTTTTTTTACTTATTTCACAGTAGAGGGGCACAGAAAGTTATTTATTTATTTTTTTCTTTATGAGCTGCTCAGTGAGGTACAGTATCTGAGCAACAGCAGGTTTGAGGGTCCAATTAGTGCAACTGACTCAATGCACTAGTGAGGCTAATTACAGGATTTAGAATAATGAGGATAAATATACAAAATAACATCATTCCGAAAGCTACTATTGCACACTCTAGAACAACACATATAGACAAATAAATCCAAAGCTCAAACACAAACAAATTCTAAGGGAAAGAGAAGGAGAGAGGGTCACTACCCAAGACACACTAATATAATTTACAAACCTATCCGCCCACCGATATTGGACCCTGGCCTTTCCTCTGCTTATGCTCCGCACACACCACCACCCCCGCCCTTACTCGTACACACTTTTTGCTTTGAAATATGATATTAAACCACAACAGCAGATGAGTCAAGGTGCTTAAGCATGCTGACTTCCTAATAAATCCTATTAAATTTCTCTGGAGAAATACGTTAAAACAACAGGCTCAATTACAGGATTAAATACAAACTGTTCAAATTGTGCATGTGTGTGAAAGCGGTTTGCGTGTCTATTTTTTTTTTTCCAGGGTGATTGTATTGGCTCACGTGCTCCAGCCCCTCATTATCTCATCAGCTAAGCTCCTCCAGGCACGTTGCTAGGACTACCAGCAAAGTTTGTAGTTCCTTGTAAAATCATAGAAAACAAGCATTTTGCTGTATTCCGCTGAGTTTGGATTATGTAGGGAGTTGGTAGCTTCAGTTTTAGAAGTCATGCTTAAAAAAAAGAGCAAATGTGTGCTCTGAGAGTCTAAAAATTCTTTAGGAAAACCCTGATAGATGATGCTCTGCACGCTCTGTTAAACTGAGGAGTCCTATCGCAGCAGCACAGCTGCTGTTGCATGGAACTCATGAGTATTTATGTTGTCAGACGAAGTCAAAGTCAAAACCCTGAAAGGCTCCAGCAGACAGAAAACTCAGGTTCTCTCATTTGTTTGAATTTCACTTTGTTAGAGTTAGAAAACAGTCTCACAGGGAGCACAGATAAATAAATAAATGAATGAAATAAATAAAACGAAGTCTATTAAAATGCTGTAGAAACAGAGATAGCTTAGACTGATTGATGCTTGGGCTGATCTATTGCAGCAGCAGACCTTTCCACAGAGTGAGATCACGGAGCTCTTACTGATTTATGGAGTCCTGAAACATAAATTAGATTTAATTGATTCTCATTATGGCAATAAAGCACTGTATCATTCTTCTATATTTGTTAGAACAGCACATAAATTTTACACCTGAGACACAAGGCATCAATTTGGAAGAGTGACTTTTTTTTTTTTTAGGTGCAAGTTCAAGCAGACAGTAGAGTGGATAAATGAGATAGAGAATGGTGGAATTCATTGAATCCAAAAAGAAGTTAAAAGTCCTTAAATTTCAAATCATGAGAAACAGGCAGTGTGTGCCTATTTCCTCGTTGCTTTTGAGCAGGGATTCTGTCTACATAAAGGCTCACGTGCAGTACAAGGCAATAGATGTATTTCCATCGACTATGAAATTGTGCAAATTGGATTTACAATAATAAATTAGCTTAATGGAACATGATCATTTATCAAAAAAAAAAACGTTTTGTGTGCTCGTAGGAGGTGGGTTTTTCAGGCGTATCGAAGTTGATGTTTTTTGAAAAACTGCAATGGAAACACTTTTTTTCAAATAAAATGAGTCACATGACCACAGGTAGCCATTTAGTAGATAGCGATGGCAGTTAGCTTCTTGGTAGGAACTGGCTTGGGCTCTGCATTGTGGGTGCCACAAGAGCATCACACAGATCAAACGATGAGTGTGTCACAATCTAAAGAAAACCCATTTCGTTTTTTTCAACTACAACTTAATTCCTGATTTTCTGGTGTTAAAGAGCCATTTGGTCATCTAAAGAAACAGTTGTTATCTTGTGGTACCTAGTTATTTAATCATTATCATGAGGAAAAATAAACTAAAAAACTATTTGCTGACATGGCCATAATCCTCTGATCAGCCTCCATTACTGTGATGCTGTGAACCATGACAGCCTTCCTGTCAGGTGGTAAAAGTGGTTGGGAAGGTAAAGGCAGATGTTACTATATGTTATAGTTTGCATGCATCTTGAAAATTAACAAGGACCTTAGGGTTCAAACAGTAACACTTTTCATTGCATTGCAGACTCACACGGCAGTTGACAGACACCATTCATCTTTCATTTACTGTAATGAAAAGCAGAATGCGGTACATGAGAAGCAGGTCATATTTTATTTAGGACGTTTTCACTCCCATTCCTTCATGTGTTGTTGTGCAAAGGCTAACATCATTGCCTAAATTTGGTTAGAAGCTGCTTTTCCATCATAATTGAGTAAATAGCTTCATGCATTACATAGCCGCATGACCGTTTTGGAAAGGGTCCCATAAATTATGACTGAAAGTGAAATGGAAACTGTGCAAAAAGCTGATTCTTTTCTCTGCACTGTCTACCTCTGTAGCTGAAAATGTGCTTTGTCTGAAATATGCATGAGGCAGAATGTGTCCCTGCTGCAGCCCAAGTAATGAAACACCGCAGACAAGCGGCATGTGAGAAAACAAATCTGTTTTTGTTAGATGAATCTGAAGGATGGGTGTAATGTTATGACATTTGTATCCCCTTTTTCCAAGTACAACGGCAGAGTGCCGGAAGCTCAGATGTCCTTCATTAAATATTCAGCCAAAAACTTTATAAGGAAACGGAAAAATAAAGCGTTTATTTACTTATAATCATGCAAGGGCCATGCATATGTATGAGCAGTTATCAATTCTGTCACCTTGAGCAGAAAACTTTGCATGTGTTAACATGCACAGATTTGATATTAAGGAGGGAAGGTGCTGCTTAAAAATGTTTAGAGAAAAGCATGTTTAGCAGTTAAGGTCAAACCTCCTTATTCAACCTTTTCCCTGACAAAGCAGCACTGGGGCGTTTCAGCAGTGCTGTGCCTTTAAGGCTCTGATGACGGCTTTTAACTTGATTAGTATTCCTCTTGCACTGTTCATTCCTTCCTAGTCTTTTGACTTATTTAACTCTTTGGAGTGCAAGTCAAAGAAGTAAGTTTCCCCTTAAGATTGAATCTTTTTGAATATTTTTCAAAATTACTTGAATAATTCCAGCCAATTCAAGCTGAATTCAAGCTCGATTTCACTAATAAAAATAATCTGTCAAGTTTTCAGATTTTTTTTTTACATTTTTTTTGCCACAAAATAAACAAACTCCAATCTTTGATCTTTTCAACTTTTTTTTTTTTTCAAAATGAGGAAAATTATTTTGCTGTGTAAAATTGCAAATTATAATTTGATTATAAATTTCGGGCCAACGATGCATTGGAAGATTATCAAACAAAGTATATACTTGCATGGTTTGGATGACCAATGCAAACTATGGAAGGATGGGTGTGATTCCATTGAAATCTGCAACTACCTTGGGCAAGAAATTAGGAAACAGATTTTGATACATCCTGACCAGGGTTGATTGAAATGAATACTGAGGCATTTAAGTCACAGAGGATCAAAGAATTCACTTTTAAAATCTATAAAGTTCTAGAAAACCTGAAAGATGACACCACAGAGTACATTACAGAGAAATGGGAACGGGCGGCCAACACTAAGATCTCAACAGAGGAATGTTTCGGAGGGAGTACAGGTAAAAGAAACAGGGTTACCAACTGTTTGAGACCTTGTGAAACAATTAAAGTAGATTACTTTCACATATTCTGGGGATGCTCGCTGATAAATCCGTACTGAACTGAGATTAAAAAAAGTAGATGAAGTCTAGACAAAGCTTCCACTCTCCTTTGAGATAATGCACTTGGGAAATATTGAGATAGGCAATTTAAGTCAATTCAAGTGTTGATGACTATAAAATGTTGGTAATTTAGTTACTGGGCAGTAAAAAAGGCAATTACCAGAAGATGGCTTATAAATAGACACCTGATAGTCCAGTTTTACTTTTAGTGCTTGTGTTTACAGTAAACCCTTGTTTTTCGCGGGGGTTACGTTCCAAAAAGAACCTGTGATAGACAAAAACCGTGAAGTAGAAACCTCTGGTTTTTTTACAATTATTATACAATTAAAAACTCTATTATACATTGAAAAGAAAGAACAAACCATTTTACAGGCTCAAGCATTTGTTTCACAAATAAAAGTACTTTAGAAAAGTTTTTTCAACAAATAACTTCTGTACTGTACTGTCAAATAATAATTTTAATCATCGATGTGAACAGAAGGCTTCAAATCGCGGATATTAGCCCCGCCCACCGCGACCCAAGTAATTGGATTAAACGTGGAGAAAATTTAAAATGATTATGAAAAAGATACAAAGTACAATGGGACAAATAGCGACTCAGGTGTATTTCACTGCTCTTCAGACTGAGCCGCTGCATCCTGACTCCGCTCTGCAGTGTTTTCTTCTTTTGAAGCCTGCGGCGCAGCTGTGTTTGTTCAGGACAAGAACATAGTGATTGACAGTTGTTCTGTTGTCGCTCTTTTTTCTATGTGTTTTAGAGAAACTCGAAATGCAAGAGAATTTGCACGTACGTAATGTAAATTTGGCAAGCTGTTTAACGTACGTGTACATATTAAACTGCAACGTTATTGACGCACAGGTAGAGAAGAAGCAGGGTGACTTTTTAGCCAATCAGAATGCAGAACACAATGCACGATGCAAATCCGTGAAGTAGCGAAACCGTGAAAAGTAAACCGTGTTATAGCGAGGGATCACTGTACATAGACATTTTACATTGGACAAATTATTCTCACAAGGTTATTTTCATTTTTTTCCTTTCCATTTGTGAATGATTATACTGCAGGTGGATGGCTCAGTTGGCTATGTGTAAGACTGGCTGATCCAGTTGAATCCAGTGCAGGTCCTTGGGAAAGACCCTTCATGCTACTGGGTCCCCCTTTGCCGGTCCCCACCCTGGATAAAAAACAGGGCTGTGTCAGGAAGGGCATCTGGTGTAAAAATCCTTTAAAAAAATTAATAATAATCTGTGTGAATCACTGAAGCTGATTCGCTGAAGGTAGACCAACAACGATGAGTACTCTTTGTAAAATGTGGCATATAGTACTCTTTAAATATTTGTAAACCCAACAAAATAAAATAAATAAGACAGTAATTATTGTCATTTTTACTCTGTACACTCTTGTACACACAGGTTCTAATGGTCTCTAGGATCTATCCATCATTCTCCCTAGAGAAGCCGGAGCTAATCCCATGTCAGAGGCAGCCCACAACATTGTCTTTGCTCCATTACTCTTGTTACATGGAGACACCGAGCTGCATCTGTGCAACATCTCATAAGGGGAGGGGACCCAGAGCATGCTCAAAGTAGTTAAAGCTTGATTTGTTAAACAAATTAGGGACCTATTAAACATACTAAATACAGTTAATAAACTGATTGGGCACAGCGCAGCCAATCAACACTGATTAGGTCCACTGAGCAGCAGCAGCTCAGTCATTAACCGAAGGAACAACAATGGGGTGCAAAAACCTAACCTAATTACAATTTATAAATTCTTTTTTTTATTTTCAGTTGGACAGGACATGACAGCAAAATATGCAGAAAACGTGTTGAAACAACGGGAGGTCACAAGTAAAATGTTGAATGGTGAAAGTTTACTGCTGAAACGACAGCTTCCACGAATCACAACCGCAGCTGAGCCAAAACAGAAATGAAACGCGGAATCTGAGACGGTGACAAGAGGGAACCTGCTAGAAAGTGGTGACACATTTAAAGCTTCAGCAAACAGCCTCAAATATATATTTACTCTCTTTCCTCAAGCTGAGAGAATTCTTGAAATCATGTTGGTTGTTTTTTTCTGGTTTGGAGTGATTTTTCTGTTTCATTCAGCTTAGAGTTGAAATACTCAGAGCACTTCAAGTATACTAGAAAACATGCACAAAGTACATTAAATCATTAAATGAATTTGATTTAAGTAAACTTGGCTTGCTTTTGCTGTTAGCACAACTTCAGAAATGTCGTGAATTTATTACAATTGTCCTTAACGTGTGGGACTTGAGAGGCCATTTGTGGCAGACATTTTGGTTGTTGTTCAAATTCCTTTACAAATTTGATATTTTTCAAATAAGTAGCAGTAGTATTCTGAAATGAGATGATGTTGCAGTTAATGTTTGAAGGATAAACACTTTGAAAGTCCAACTTTGAGACATTTTTTAATGACATTACATCCACAATTTTGCTGCTTGTCAGAGCAAAATATATAATAGTGGACTCCCATTAAATTGCCATTTTTACTTTTATGAATTTTCATGTCTTTGTGACACACGTTTAAAGAGTGGTTGGAATAAAAAAAAAACCTGTTCTTGTGAAACTTTTGTTTTTGTTTTAAGTGTCCTATTAATAAAACATTCAAAAGTAAATCAAATATCACCTGAGATTACTCCAGAAACTATTTGGTGTTTTTTTTTTTTAATTTTGTGCAACGCCAACAGTAAAAATCCCACCAAAAACATCTATACATTTATAAACAAATGATCTATTGTTTCTTTATTACTAAAAGCACAGCAGTTTTCCTCACTTCATGTCTTTTTAGAGCAGTGTCAGATTTGAACACTGCATTAACATTAGACAAACATGAAATACATTAACTATTAAACGGAAAGTGAAGACGTGTAATAGAAAGTGTCTAAGTATTAAAAAATAATAAAGCATCATATCATCAGCATACACTGACTAAACTAAAGACACAAACTCAACCCAGTTTATATAGAATTGCGGGATCTGCCGTGAGGCTGTGCTCCTTGTGCTGCTTCAGCTCACAGTCTGCGCTGTAACTGAACAAAAGTATGGAAAGTACACAGATGTTAGGGAAAGCAAGGACTAAAATGATGCATATAAAATTCGTTGATGTGTGTTGTACTCCCTCACATGCCTCCTCTGACTCCATGTCCCTGCTTGAAAAGTATTTTGATGAAGAATAAACACGGCTGAACCGACCCTAAACTCACCCAAATTACCGTATTTTCACGACTATAAGGCACACTTAAAAGTCTTACATTTTCTCCAAACTGTAAGGGCGGCCTAATGTGTAGTTATGGGACTTTGGCAGAGGAGAAGTAGACGGTGTAAGAACCAATTCAGTTTTTCTCCTGCTGCTTTTTTCCACAATGAGTGTGTATGTGTGTGTGTGTGTGCTGAAATGTGTGTGTGCCGAGTTCCCGCAAGCCGCGCTCCAGCATTTGCAAAAGGAGGCGACAGACACTCAGCCAAGTGAGTTTGTGAGCGCGCATTCATTTTGTGTTACTCAGTTAGGGAGAACAGTAATAAAAAAAAAAAAAAAGAAAGGTTTTCCTCCAAAAAAACTGCAACTGGTTCCAGCTATGGACTTCTCTACCTCCTGATCTACTGAATACCGACTCGCTGCCACTGTTCAAATCCAAACTCAAAACTCATCTCTTCAAACATCATACAGTTAATCCATTCAGTTAACACAACCTCATTTTTCTGTTTTTCTATCCCGTTTTTCTCCTATTTTTATGTCTTTATGTCTTTATATTTATTCAAGTTTTACTCTGATAATTTCTTATTGATGTTTTATTCTGTTTTTCTTATTTTTAACCTTGTACAGCGATCTTGGGTGACCTGAAAGGCGCTTGAAATAAAACGTATAATTATAATTATTATTAACCCACTCTGGAGGCTGAGGGTCCGAATGGGGAAGTCAACCCCCGAAGGAAGATCTGCTGTGGGCCCTGGAGGGGATTTCCCCTCGCGGTCAGAAACAACATTGCAGGAAAGGTTCAACACCAGCATGCACGTTTTACCAGTATGTTGTGTTAACGTGCCCGCCCCTTAACACCCGGTGGGCCTTTTGTATGTGACAACTAAAGAAAAATTGTGCCCTTACGTCCTGCTCTAGTCTTATGTGTGTACTTACTGACTACCCTAAAAATCTGCAGATACGGGGTGTGCAGGTGATACGCAAATGTACGTAGGACACCCACTCAAACGACACTCTGTCAAATTCCCTCATTTAAAACAGACGCAGTTATCACATGAACAGCAGTTAGCAGGAATTGAGTGGTCTACCATCTAAAAATTTCGTGCTGCGTGTCTCGTAAGGGTTTTTTCACCCACAGAATGCCTGTATACACCCGAAATGACAGATGTAACTAAGGCTTAAAATAATAAAAGTGATTACTAAAAGTCTCCACCCCAGTGCCTTTTAACCAATTCTAGTTTACTACGTCCCAGTTGAGAGGAAAAACAGTAGAAAAAGAACCTGCATAACTCAGAGAATGAGAAGTAATAAATATCTTTGAAATTTATGAATCATTCATACGATTTTTATATTCATGGCTTGTTAGGTACCCCTCAGTTCGACTTCCATCTTCTGTCTCCACTGCTATCCCACCATGAGAGCAAAGATTCACTCAGGTGAAAATGTGTCTTCCTCATCACAGAAATCGTCATCACACGCCAGCTATGACTTATTCCTCAAAATGATTACCCCAACTTTTGATGAAAAATGCAGATTTTATTTTGTGCTTTTATCATGAAAGTTTCATTGAGTTTTCTTATTTATATCAGCAATAATTTTGGCACAAGATTCAGTTAGACATAAAAAAGTTAAAAACACAATAGGTTTAGAATAAAAGGGAGCATGGAGAAGTATGTGTGGAGGGGGCAAAGGCAATCCAGGGTAACCTGAACAACGTTCTGCCTCTTATTTCCTTCTGTTGTCTCTTAGCAGCTTCAAAAGTCAGCCGAGACAGAAGGAGCGCAATTGCAATTGCAAACAGGACAAGGACACACAGCAGAAAGGTATGGAGTGGAACAGTCAGAACACAGACAGAGGAGAAGAGCAGATGAAGACAAGGAACTCCTTTGGCAGAAACCAAAAAAATATGGAAGAAGACATTTTATTTTAATTGTTTAAATCATAATAACATTCACATCTCAAAGCCTTTAAATTTTCATCATTTTACCGAAACAATGTGCCTTGCCTGTCAATTTTTTAGATGTACGTGCAAAACGTAGAATTTATTTCTTGTAGTTTTTCTTTCATGACGAAAGTGATAGCAACTAGCTTCCAAGCTGTATCAGGCTTCTTTTACATTTTTTCAGTTACATTTTTTTTTTTTATGTATTACAAAAATATCAGAGTGGGACTTTGTATCGGCTGATTCTCAAAATCGAATGACTTCCAAAACCTCATGGGAAATAAAAACAAGTCTTGTGAGCAGATATTAAGTCAGACTACCCATGCCACATTAGAATTTATTAAAGAGATCATATCTTAAAATCAAGAAACTCAAAGGGTCAAATTTGGATACCTTGTTTTTTTTGTTTTATTTGATTTGTTCATTTTTTATTTTCTATTGTTATATCTTCTTTTTTTTTTATTGTTATTTCTACGGCTGCTATTTAATTTCTGGTACCCAAAATGAAGAAACAAAAAATGTACTTAAAAAACCCAGAGGAAAATTGCTGGGTTGCTGAAATGCTAATCACCGTGTTTGCTTTTTGCATTACATGACATAGAAACAGTAAATTGTACTGCCTGTATAGATGACATATGTTCTGTTTGTAGTCCACAAATAAGTTTGTGTTTGTGCTTGTAAGAAATCCACAGGACCCAAATGGAAATGCTCAGACTGTTTAAGTCAGCACAACAGCAGCCAGAGGATTCAGGTTAGCAGATACAAGAAAACTTATCTGCACAGCCAACCGTCTAAGAATGTCAATTTTTCACAGATTATTCCTAATCATAAAAAGAGAGCACTGGTATTTTTGAGGACCTCCTCTACTATTTTTATATCAAGACTTTTATGTACTGATCTTGTCCCTCCTTCTGAGATTTCTTTTCCCAGTGCTCCTCATTCTAAATGGCTTGTTATCGTGCTGCAGCATGTTTGGGCCTCTGTACACAGGCACGAGGCTGCTGTAGTTCTGTTTGCTAGTTCTGTTTGTAACGGAGGCTCAGAGCCACATTAGTACGTGCTTACACGCAGCCTGCCAGCTGAACAGCACCATGTCTCAACACTCGTCTCGGATGAGTGTTGGACAATTTCCTTTTACGTTTCGAGAAACACTTATGGTGAACGACAAATGCTTTAAATTGCAATTGTGAGCTTCCACAGTCAGAAATCTGACTATTATGACACACCATGACTTTTATAAATATTCAAAAATGTTGAGTAGATATTCATGAATTTATTTTTAATACATAATTTTAATAAAAGGTAAAGGTCTGATTTATTAAGTTAGCAACTCTTAATCATTATTGTCTCAAAGTGCTACACAAACAACAAAAATCCTTCAGCACCAGAGTGTTAATTTGTTTCTTTCAGCATATCCCCTCAGAGGTCACCACAGTGAATCAGCTTTGATTGGTTCACACAAGTGGTTTTTGAGATGCTGCATACTGACACAACCCTGCATTTTAGCCGGGCGGGGGATCGGCACAGAGGCACTCAGACTTGGGCCCCTTGTGCCTAGTTAGTATGAAAGGTTTTGCCCAAGGACCTACACTGGATGAAGCTTATTGCACTCCTAGAATCCGTCTTATTTTTCTGTGTGCCAGTCCTCCGGAATACAGATTATCTGTATAGTACTGCCCTATAGAAGGGACAACATATTGTATCAAAGGGTTTTCAGTGTAATTCACCGTATTTAACAAGCAACAACTCCCTCTAAATGGAAGATTAGGAAGAAACGCCCATAAGCAGGCATGTCTGCTGGGACTGGTTGGAATTCCACAATGGAATTGTTTTATCGACTTTCAAATTCAAGCTTTTAAAATCTAAAGTGTTGTTTGGTTTTTCTTTTTTTTTTACAAATTTAAGCCCAATGGTCACCAAAAATAAAATTAATAGGGTCTGAAATGTTGTTATAAAGCAAGGCTTCGTAAAGATAACTTGGAACATGAGTGTAATTCTGGCCGTGTGAGATTTCACAGAAACTTATTTGATCCATTACATTACCTCAATACGAATAAGTCATGAAAGAAATTGTGTTGCAGATTACTAGATGTCTTCATTTTAAGCATTCTCTGTGGTCTTTTTAATTGTGATTATTCTAATTAATATACATGAGTTTTTACCAAAAAAAAACTTGTGTCAATTTCAAGACATGGCCTTCCTTCATTTCCCATGATCTCTCATTTCCCATGATCCCAAGATTAGAGGTGCAACAAAAATGGCGTGCAATTTTAGTGCTATCCAGCTGTACAGTTTGGAGTGGGTTAAGTACTAGGATGTCTGAGTGTGATATCCTTCCAGCAAGGATTTTTTTTATACTCCATACAAAATATTTGACAAACAACAGTTTGCTTTGGTTAATTGTTATGACAGGCATGCTGTCCCGTCTCAGCATGTTAGGTTTTTTTTTCATGTAATGTCCTCTGTGAATCAATCCACTGCTGCCGTGCAAACAGACTTACAAATCAACCAGGCAACTGCTTTAATCCAATTATCCTTAATAAATTACTTTGCTCTGTTTACATGATGTAATGAGTGTAAGTGGAATACCAAACAGACTCAACAAAATGATTTTCTGACATGATAATTCTGCTCTTCTTTTAAAAATCCCATCAAACCGTATTGGTGTGATTTTTGTTTTTCACAGACACATGGGGAAAATTAGATTGATTGCATGTCTTCATCAAATCGGCCATTATATATATTTACGTATCCAGAAGGCCATGAATTACAATAAAATGTCTCCAGCCCCACCCACTGCCACTCACTGGCGAGCTGAGCTTCTGAAAAAAAAAAAGAAGCAACATCTGTTTCTTTTGTCAGCATTTTCTCTTGAAATGTTTTAAAGTTGCTCTTAAAATCTAGTCAAAAATTACAATCCTAGCTAGGGCAGCACAATATGAGAAAAACTTGCGATATTAATGATCAATACTGTGATGACGAAATAACTTGTGATACATGAACAAATAGCAAAACATCTAAAAACACAATTTCCATTTCAAAGTATGTGGGCTCTCATCGATCTTTCAGAATGCTTGATTGACATATTCTCCCAAGCATGCTTTCAGGTAGTGGAGGTGTAGCCAACAAGCTCACCATGGATTGGCGAGAGTGGTTGCCATAGAAACATTGACTTGAACCAACTCGACCAATGTTGTTTTCTGACCATTTCTGGATTCCAGCTTATAGCAAATAATGGAAAAACCGGCAACTGAATTGACTTCATTTAGTTTGAGCCAGAAGTAAGCCATTTTTTTATGGGTAACATCACACTCACTCGGTCCAGTTTATTATATGTGGTCAATGATTCTAAAAATCACCTCAGGAAGCTATTATCAGATGAAAGTTTAAAATAGCAAATGTTATTAACACGTAGTTCTTCTAGGTATATTTCTAAGGATTGGTTTGTTTTCACACCTAAATCTAAAAGCAATACAAATAATGCTATATTAAGAATATTTAAATATTATTAATACGAAATTTGACATGGATCTGTCAAAAGAATTTGGAATTAGGTCAAAATCTACATCATCTTACAATCACCCTTAATTTTGTCTAATTTATTAGTTTTGAGCACACAAGACTTATGGGATAGAAAAAAGACTTTAAGTGTCTGCGGGGGAGAGGGAGAGTGGTGAAGTAATCTTTCTTTTTTCAAATTTAACTGCATCATACAATTAAATAAAATTGGGAAAAAAAAACAATTACATTAGATAAAACAACCAGCAAGCATTAATAGAGGTGAAACAGCTTGGATTCAATTACATTCACTTTAATAACAAGGTTACAGATCAGAGTGGCTGCACTGATCTTTGCCCGCTGAGGCGTGCGCTGTGGTGCAGAGCTGCTGTGTGTAACACTAAGCGCTGCTCCCTGACATTTCAAAGGAAGATTTTTCTTCCCTCAGTGCACAACCAGAGGGTAGTACATTTAAGCCAGATAAACAAACCCAAGCAAAAGCAGCCTCAACTCGGGGGGAATCTAAGCCTCCAAATACAACAAAATCCACATTTTTTTGTCCAAGATACATTGTTTTCTCTACTTAATCTTCTTTTATCACAAAGTGAAAAAATGAAAATATCAGGGGCGACTGTCTGAGCCTTCGTTTCTAAATAATGATTTTCATGCTGTGTGATGGATACGTAAGCTCCTCTAATCCCCCCCGTTTAAGTGAATATCCCTCTTCTGGTATTTGTGTGACACGTCGGAGAAGACAAGTAGAGAGGAAGAGGAGCGACATTAGAATAAATTGTGTTGTAAGAAGAATATACAGTAAGTGATATTATGAGAGCTGCTGCCAAGACTGACAACGTGCTGCAGAGCCTCATCAAGGACACTGTCAGCAACCCTCCCTCATTCTCCACTCCACACACACACACATCAATATATCTTGGGAAGGCTGAGGCGGAGGAGGCGGAGCAGCGCACAGGGGCATTATCTTGATGAAACAGTTCTCTGCACAGCCGCCCGGGCCAACCTGAACACAGTACTGGTTTCTTTTAATGGAGATTACACAGCCAAGGTCCAGCCTGAGGCTCATGCCATTGCTGCATACAACTCCATCACAGGGAGTGTGTGTGTGTGTTGCATGTTTGCTACAGTTTGCCTTTATCTAATATACTGCAACCCCACAGCACATCAACTATTATTACTGCTCACCCGTGGCCCCAGAGCAGGCAGCCAATCAAAACTCCCACTCCTGCTGGCCAATGAGAGAATAGAAGACATGTGGAACACACTATTCTGTCATGCAGCCATCAATGTTATTACAGATAAAGTGATTTAGGACTGTATGCGACTGCACGGAGGTTTTTATCCCCCCTTCACTTATTTTCTTAGTGGCGTTAGTACTTACTCAGAAGAACACTTCCTCTAACATGTTAATTTAACCACCTTTTATTTTGGCTTAAAACCATTTCCATCTGCGTCTTCTTCCTTTGAAAGACACGCTGAGTCACCAGCTGAGTCATTGGTACACTTCCATCTTGATTTCTGTACACTGTGTGTTGCATTACACATCATTTTTGTCCTTTTCCTTCTTCTTTTAAAGTGGCACTTTAAGTATACTTTGCATTCAGATTATACGCCTCCTTGTCTACATATTTTCTTGCCCGGTTTCCTCGCACATTCCTTGGATATTCTTTTGACTGTAAAATGAATAGAAAACTAAAGAATAACATGGAGCCCCTGAACGCGCAATGTACACAGGAGCTTACATGCTCACGCATACACACTCTCTGACACACACCATGTACACAAAGCCGACTGAGTGAAAAAGACTTGGGAGGAAAAAAGGAAGGAGAAATAAAAGACGGAGGGAAAGAATGAACTGCACCAGTTTAATCAGAGCAGCATTCAGTCATTCAGTCCAGCCGTCAATGGGGTGGCGATCATGACAGCGACTGTCTTGTTTAATGAAAGACTGTGGCCTTTGACCCAGAGCACAATACATTATGATGAGATACAGACATGAGGGAAGAGAGAAGGCAGCTTACAGAAGATGGCAAATGCAGAGATGAGGAGTCAAAGGAGAGTAGAATGAGAGGAAAACCTGTTTAAGGAGCAATAAAGGGAGAACGCAGTGGGGGTGGAGCGACCAAACAGGATAGAGGATGGGATGTGAAGAGTAGGGCAGCTGTGATGGCTTGTTAGTGGAGAACAAACAAGAGAAAACATTGGTGTCTTTTTCGCCATCGCTTTCACACACACATTCAAGGTATAGGCAGGGGTCATGCGGTTCACATGCACAGGTCATGCAACTACTTGCCAACACATATCGACACAGATGCTCCCCACACTAGTACAGTGACATCCTAATAACATTCATTCTCCTATTAAGGGTTGTGGGTTCAATTCTGTTGACTTTGCCTCCCATTTTTTTCCCAACTATCCTACCCGCACGCCTGCAGGCCAACTCACCATCCTCTGTAGGGACGTAGATGTTGAGATAGAGGCAGTCCTCGCTCTGGTCCTGGACATAAGTGGAGACCAAATCAATGCTGTTGGTAAACCACACTGGGAGCATGACATCCGGGAGGCGGCCCTCCACAATGCTCTGAGGGCACACTGGGGCAAAGTGTGTGGCGTTGCGGATGTCTGACCATGATAGTGGGGGTTCGGGAGGTTGAAAGCGGCGTTCACCAGTGGGTGGAGCAGCATAGGGAACCCCTAGAAACTGAACGACAGGTCCAAGGATCTCGTTATTGAGCTCCTTCTTTATTCCTCGGATCTTGCCACTGCTGGTGATCACCACTGGGTCGTTCTCGTCTAGTTTCTGACCCAACACTGCAACAAGCAGCAGGCTCATGGACATCCACCGGCCTGTGCTCCGTAAACCTCGGAGCCGTATACATCCCATCGTTGTGAGAGTTTGAAGGCAATTAAAACCAGTACTTAAATGGTGTCCCAGTTGGGACATGGCTTCCAGAGCTTCTTTAGAAAGTGTTTGATAGCCTCGTCTTTTTCTTTTCTTTCTGGAGTAGAAAGAAACGTACTACGCTACGTAGCTACAAAGACAAACTCAACATTTAAATAAATCCAAAAGAGCTTAACAGCGAACGAAAGTGGCTACTGAAAGTCCTTTTTTAAAGCCCAGAAGTGGAAACAATCCAAAGGAGAGGTAGTAGCCATCAAGTTTCCTCCGTCTTGATGGGGGGAGACATCATAAACATCTCTCACAGAAGGGAAAACACTCCTAAGAAAGGTCATGTCAATAACCTCTGCAGTCATGAAGAACACATTCATCTTTAGACATCCTTTGTCAGAGGGTAGAACAGCCCATCAACACTGACGGTCTCCATCCTTTTGAGCAGAGAATACAGTGATAGAAGCCAGAGTGAGTAAGGTAGCTGGTCTAGTTGTAGCCAGGTTATGATGGATGAAGTCCAAACTCGAGCTCCTGAAAGACATAAAATAAGCCAACCGATTAGAAATCATTTACAAAAACATCGACCGTCATGATGCCAGTTTAGTACTCTTTGGTTTGATTGACTGTTAATTTACAAGGGTTACAAAATTAGGAAAAGCATTATCCTTGTAATCAGGTATGTTAAATAGTTGTAATACTCAACATCATAGTAATTCATCACAAGCTAGTGTGAAGGTTTGATTAAAAAGACATCATTTTTCACCACAAGGAACCAGTAAACAATAAATGTGTTCAAATGTTTGCTGTAAAAGAATAACCAAGTGTGTTTTTTGTATTTTTCTTTTTTTTACTTCTGCAATTGCTGCAGCAAACTATAAGTGTTGACCCAACAGAAACAATTTTCTTCCATCAAGTCAAAATAAAAAACAAGAAAAAAACATGCTAAACAATAAAGTTGTATGATTAAACTTTCAGTAAGACAAAGTTCCCACCTTAGCCCAACTAGATTAATTTAAAATCAAACTTTAATAGTAAAGGTAGCTTCTAGCTGGATCAATCTTTTCCTGAAAAGCCTTTTCATCAAGGCTTTGGCTCTGACGTAAAGTAAAATACAGTGGATTCCTCAGTTATATTTCTGGATTTGTCATTTTCTGTTTGAGTTGTCTCCTGTCAGACACCGGGTTCTAGATAAATCTACACACAGCTCTCTTAAGTCAGTTTACCCCCCTCAGTGTATTTAACCCTTTACCACCAGAGATGTTTCCGGCGACACCTAAATACTTTTATGCTCTTTGTACACATGGTAACAACTTTGATCACATTACAAATGAACATGATTCTTATGAATTTGAAAGGCAGCTTTGCACCAGTATACAACAGCACTTTTTCTTCGTCAGTATTAGGTTCCTTTTTGCGTTAACACTTCATTAGTAGAAATAGTTTGCATATCAGTAAAAAAGCTTCCTTTCTCCTTTTAGATTCTCTTGGAACTATGTTAACAGTGTAAATGGTTAAGAGTAGTGTTTATTCATACAAACATCAATACTGGGGCTAATTCTGCGATGTTAAAGGGTTAAGTGTCTGGTTTTCATTTCTTAATCGTTAAGACATCTGCTATCTCATCTTTTTGTTCTCCCTCATTTCATGGGTTTTTTCACATTTAACATTATTTCATAAATTAAATGTTTAGGTTTCTACCACAAGCCTGGTCTACATTTTGGGTCCAACACACCACAGAACTCCTTTAAGTTGACTTCAAAGTACTTTGGGTAAGGAGTTGTTTACCTTTTGGGACATCACCTCAAGGTTAACAAATGTCCCTCCTGAGCACAGAACCGCAGGGTTGTGTCAGGAAGACCAAAACCTGCCCCCCGCCCCCTGTGGCAACAGAGTTGGCATTAGCATGAAGGGTCTTGCCTAAGGAGCCACACTGAATGAAGCTCATCGTGCCCCCTGGGAAATGAACCCTGTTTTTCATGCCAGTACCAGCCAACAGGAGTCATCCAGAATGTTACACAGTTAAAAATCCTAACCATTCTTCCTCAGCCACCATGCTGGATAGCAGATGGGATCTGCGTGATCAGCTGTTTTACCAAAAGGCCTGTGTTGACATATTACTGTATGTCTTCACTTTGGTTTAGCTGTGGCAGAAAAATTATGTTCACCTAAATATTCGTTTTTTGAATAAATCTTTCAAGTAAATTGTTCTTTCTTGATTTTTCTAGATTTTCGTTCTAGTAAACCCACTGTGGATATTTTTCCACTCATCAATCCACATTATCTGGTATTTTTTCTCTCATTTTATATCAGTACTGGACAACCTGAACTTCAGAAAAAGCTGCCAAAGTCCACTCTTGGCAGGACTGGCTTGTCTTTAAAACCCTTTTTCAACAGAACAATCTTTTTCATTGTGAATTAATAGACTTTTTAATTATTTTGTAAATGGTTAACCAACCTTTTCCTAAATTGATCTGCAGTAGCCATGATTCAGTAAGAGCATTGCTTATGTCTTTCTTTCTTGGCATTGTGTTAACTCCACCCCACTAAACTCCAGAGCAGCAAACTTCCAAAAAGCTTGCCAGAGGCACAAAAACAAGTTAGTGATTCCCAGGCTACTACAAATGAAAACAACAACAACAACCAATTAACATGATCTTTGTATAATCTTACTGTGATGTCCTGAGATAAAAGTCCTTGAAGTTATGTCCTAATCTTTGTAAAGTCATGAGCTTACACTTATCAAGATGTGCTTTTTTTAGCCTTCTTCCCTTGCAGTTCTTCACAGTACGTAATGCTACTCAATTTAACCCCGGCCTTCCTTGATGTTCTTTTTAATAACACTCATAAATACCATCTTTGATTATTCCACATAACATCTTGCCTGGCAAGCTCCATCATATTAAGTCATTTATTTTAACTATACATTTCCTCCTTTGAACATGATTCAGAAACCATCCTGTCGTGCTTATCCTTGGATTATTTAGAAAAACATCTCTGATGTAATCATTCCTGATGTAGTCCTTTTGCATCTCAGAGATTGATTACCCACGATTCTCGCCATACTCCAACTCTGTCTCCAAGTCTTTTTTCTCCAGTGTCACTGTCTCTTCAGTAGTGCAGCTTAATCTTGATCCTCAGGATCCTGCTTCTATTAGAACTACATCTGACCCTAATTTCTCCTGTCTAGCCAGATATGGTCATTTAAAGTTCTAATTGGCTGAACACAGATAATCAGCAGCAAGAACGGCAGGGAAAGCTGGCAAACATGTCGGGTTCTCAACCTCGAGTTTCATGGTTAGACAATCCTGTTTTAATCTACAAGTAGTAACCACGTATGCAGGACACCCCTTTTCGTGTTTTTCTTTTATCGATGATATGTGACACTTTTTCTCTGTTCGATTTTGGCCTCAATTTTGCACCAAAAGTAGTTTAAGGTCTACATAAACACCTGAACTTTTCTCGTACCAATCCCAGGATCTGGATCAATATTCTAAGCTGGTTGTGACACACACGCGGCAGTTTTTCCTATGGCCAATGTGAGCAGTCAGGGTGCAATTTTGGGAGCTCTGGGCGCCCAAAAAACCCCAAAGCATTGCCAGTTTCTTTCTTGTCCCCCGCAGTTCTTCTAGACTAAAACTTCCCAAAAAAATAAATAAATGAAATTTGTGCTAGGGTGCCCCACTGTCATTTTAAGTTGCTGCTATAGTATATTGTGCTATCTGCTATCTGCAGAGTGCGGAGGACAACTCGCCAACTCCAGGATATGAAAAAGAGGAAGGAGTTAAGCGGTGAGACTAAGCCTCTTCCTCTCTATGATTCCAGACCCCACAATAAACTAACTGTAGCTTCCAAATAAATAAATAGTTTTCATTCATAAAATAAATATATACTTTATAAATAAAAAGTGCATCAAAGTGGTGTTTCCATCCTGCATCACACTCATCTTGAATCGTGTTTCACAGAGAAGAATCTATTTAAGGTTATGAAGATCAAAAACGTGGAAGTGCCCAGTTAAAAAGAAGAAGGAAAAAACAGTCAAGCATAAAGGAATGCACGAGGTGTCCATTAACATTCACTAGACACCAAATAAGACCAAATTTACTGTTTCAGGAGTAAAATTTGGAGCAACGTTTGCCACATGGCTAATGAGGGTTTGCCTTTAATTAGACTAGTCTTGTTATTTAAACAGTTGTGGAATAATCTAGCTCTTCTGTGGTTCTCATATATAGTCAACGGGGGCGGCCGTGGTGCAGTGGTTGGGCGGTCGACCAATGATTGTAATATTGCAGGTGCGATTCCTGCCTTGCACACCCATGTGTCGAAGTGTCCTTGGGCAAGACACTAAACCCCAAACCTGCCTCCTGGTGGTAGAGTCGGCGCCAGTGTTTGGCAGTGGAGCCGCCATCAGTGTGTGAATGTGTGTGTGAATGTGTGTGTGACTGAGTGTGTGACTGGGTGAATGGGTCTGTGACTGTAAAGCGCTTTGGGCCTTGTAGGTAGAAAAGCACTATATAAGTATACGCCATTTACCATTTACTTTAGATAAAATGTACACAATCGTCTTCTAAGGTTCAGTTTTATATGACACAGCACAAAAAACAGAATACATTGTTCTTTAGTTTCCATTGATGGTCATTCATGAAGCCAACAGAATTGACTGGGATTAATTCATGTCAGGGGTTATATTTGGCTCAGAAAAAAAGAACGAAAAAAGGCAATTTGTACTAAAGTCAGCCAGCCTTCAAAAAGAAAACACAAAATGATGTGTGTTAAGTGTGTATTAAGTTACATACTACATCATAATTGTGAATTCAACTAGAAAAGTATATTTTATGACTATTAAAGTAAGAAAAATGATGTATTTTGTTCTTATGTATGCTGGCATTGAGTGATTGAGGGCGGTGCTGGAGGGTTGGTGGTGGGGGGTGGTAGATCGGTGTTTCACCCAGGACATCAAACTAACCAGGTCACTTCTCTGGTAGCCACCTATTCATTACCATTTTATCAAGCATTAACAAAAGTGTTCATATATGTTCACATATACTCATGTATATTCATTCGTAAACATATTATCCAAAATCTGGTTTTGTTTAATGTACTCATTATTATTTGTTTACTTGTTTAGCTATGAACTGCTTAGTTTTAGTAAATAAAATAAAATTGTCACCTTTATGCTGGAAAACAATTATCACTAAATCTGACATTTGTAACAAACACCTCTAAAATGAAAAAAACATAATAATAATACAAATTCTGGTTTAGTGTTGGTGTGCAAGCATTTTCCTCTTGTAAACAAATAATTTGAGAACAACTGTTTCATTGCTGTAGTAGAGTCAAATATTTTAATTTTCTTTTTTCCTTTAGTAATACATTTCTGATATTTATTTGGGTATTTTTGTCACAGTGAGCTTATTGGAAGAACACTATTTTTTTTCACCAGCTTTTGTCATCCTTTGGGAATGTTTTCTGACTTAGATGTTCTGTCATGCTTCTAAATAGTTTAAGTTGGCTTCAGTAAATATTGCAGTTTCTGCCACGGGCCCAGTCTCCACATGGATCCTACACCACTTATTTCCTGACAGCTGTGCTGGAACCAGGCAAATAATCACCAAACTTCAAGGGATGGATAATCTCTTTCTCCACTGCAGTGTGTGTTGCTAATGGTGTGACAGTGTTGCACAAGGTTATGGAATAAAAGGCTCAGTGAAAATGGTAATGTGTGTGCCTGCAGTCAATACAGTATCAACACATATCAGTTAAGCTATTGTTAATGATGGAAAGGTTAATTTAGATGAATTATCGTTCACTTCTGAAAAATGGCCTCAAAACGTTCGTTTTTTTTTTTTTTTTAGATTTGTGGATTACAACAATGTCGCACTTTCGATTTTCAAAATCGCATTAACATGAGTCTGATGCAGTCATTAAGATTTCTCATATGTGATGAGATTTCTCTGTTTTGATTCAAAAAAATATGTTAAATTTTTTAGGATCATGTCCAATAGTTGAGAAATAAAAAATGTTGATGATTTTGCCTTTGTTGCACATTGATTTTTTGTTTATATTTTCACATAACATTCCCACTTCCACCTGAAAGTTGGGCTACATTGGCCTATCCGTCTGGGGTCACCACATAAATCAGCTTCCACTGGTTTGAGTGAGATTTGGCAAAGTTTGCTTCTTGAATAAACCCTGTATTTTCAAGGCACAAGGAGACCCAGATAGGCAGCATAAAGACCAGCACTAGAATTGGCTCATTCCACTTCCTGGAAGCAGACCCAGGTTTCGTGTGTTCCAGTCCAACACCCAGCCAACACAGCCATCCAAAGATGAGGATAATATTTTTCCAAATAATCTTGAGCTATCAGCCCTTAATGGAAAACCTTTGCCTATCCTCCTTCCACAATGAACCAAACTAGAACTCACATATGACCTCATCAGGACCAGTCACATGTTCCTCTATAACCATCTGTGGGGTAATGCGGAAGATATTTTTTTAAAGATATCAGACAAACGTACAGCAAAATGCAAAAAATGCATATGTGTATATATATGTTAGGGCTGCACGATATGGGGAAAAAAACTCACAATATTGATCACTAATATTGAGAGTATATTTCTAAGGAATTAAGAGATACCTGTCCAAATCCTACTCTACTCTGTGGAGGACATCCTGGGCATTCCAGAGATGTGTCATGTGATGATTTTGCATGCTTCAGAACTTTGGATTTCACTCACCGGGTGGCTGCGTGCCATTACCTAATTTTATGAAAAATTGAAAAGGTAAGTCAAATATTCTGTATCTTTCCTTTTTCACCTTGATATTATATATATTCTTGGTCGCAGCCTGTTGGGAACAATATTTTGAGATCTGAAGACAGTTTCATGTTTTCTGTTATAAATCAACAGACATTTAATGAATGTCTCTGTACCAGATGGTAACAAGTAACAAAAGAGTGGTATAGAATTGTATTATTGTTTTAGAAATAAGTGTAATGTTTTTGGGTGAATTTCACTGTAAAGATTGAATCTGCTCCTTTTTTCTGATATTCCAAATTGAGTTCTATTTTCAAATAAATATCGTCCTGTTGTCCTTTACAATGGACATGTTAGGGAAATTAAAATAAACAAAATTAAAACAAACATATATATATATATATATATATATATATATATATATATATATATATATATATATATATATATATATATATATATATATATACTTATATATATATATATGTGTGTGTGTGTGTGTGTGTGCATGTGTGTGTGTGCGTGTGTGTGTGTGTGTGTGTGTGTGTGGGGTGTGTGTGGTATACATACATACATACTATACATATATATATATACATATATATATATATATATATATATACATACATATACATACATACATACATACTACACATACATATACATACACATATACATATATATACATACATACATACATACATACATACATACATACATACATATATATATATATATATATATATATATATATAGCCCTGCTTTAGTATCAATCATCTTTAATCATATTTAATCAGTACATAAAAATGGACAAATACACAAAAATACAAATCCTGTCACATAGTGAATCAGTTATATGTACAGTTGTCTCTGAGGGATATGTTTGAAAACCAAAATAAAAAATGCTAAGACAGTTATGGGTTTCATGTATAATTAGAGATGACTGTGTAAAAAAAAATGCAGAGAAAATATATATTTTATCAGTGTTTATATTCTTAGTATTTTTTTTTACCATGCGAGGTGTACATAATCCATATTCATTGTGTGCAAGCTGCTGTGCAGGAGAAAGTGCTGTTAGCTGTACCGTCAGCAGTTTTATTATTTGTTTAGGGCGCAGAAGAATTGCCAACTTCAACCATTTTTACTTTAAAAATAAAGATAAATGGTTCCCTTTAGAGCTCACCATAAAGGAAAACCTGTAGAAAAAGAAAATCCATCCTTTTCCACACATTGTACGAGTATTACAGGAGCTTTGATTAAATGATACGATGGGTTAAGAATTTCATATTTTGGTTGTGACTCTCTTTATGTTTTACAGTTTGGAGCTTTTAACCAAGAAGTTTCACTTCGTTGTCACTTTGAAACCATACTAACACCAGTTCAGAAAGGTTTTTTCCGGGGACTCCGGCTTCCTCCCCTCCAAAAACATACTTTATAGGTTAATTGGTTATTCTAAATTGTCCCTGAGTTATAATGTGAGAGTGCATGGGTGTGTTTGTTGCCCTGCGACTGGCCGAGATCACTGCCTTCCACATGAGGGATAGGTTCCAGGGAGCAGTTTACGACCCCGAAGGGACAAAGCGGGATGGATGGATGGATGGATGGATGGATGGATGGATAGATGGATGGATCAGATGGATACTATTATAAAGTGTTAACTCAGTGCACGTGATGGGCAATTTCTTTGCTCACCAGAGTAAATCTGTCCTAATCTTTGTATGAAATCTCTGATTTTTTTCCTACTTCCTGTGATTTTAGCTAGTTATCAATGAAACTCTTAGTTGGTGGACTTTTCTTGCTAATTAGTAAAAGGAAGGACCAAGTGCCTCTGATGTAAAGATCTTCCATCTTTTCAAGTTGAGGCATTTTTAATTTTTTATACTTGTGTTTTTACACTGGAAAACATTTCTTCTCTTCAAATTATTTGTTCTGTAAAGCTCTTTATCTTTGCAAGTATATTTCCCTAATTTGTAGTCAAATTAACCATCCCAAATTCACAGTTGGCATGACACTTTAAAGAAATAGTTTCATTTAGTAAAAACTATTTTGTTTATACAGTACATTAAAAATGTGTTGTTTCCACTTCTAATAAAAAATACAGGTTCTTTTGTAGAATAAGAAAAACTAATTTGGCACGTAAAGTCCATAGCAAGCGTTACTCATTTATTTACAGTTTTTTTTTTTTTCTGGTCATTTATAATCATATTTGTTTCAGTTTGTTGTGTAGAAGGACAATTTCCTCCCTTCCCACCTTTGCTAGATCAGCATTGAATAACTAAAAAACTGTTGGTCAAATCTCACAACAAACTGCTTTAGTATCTTACCTCACAAGGTTTTTTTTGTGTCCAATTTAGTTAAAAAACATTTTTCCTGTGATCAAGTTCTTCTTTTTTGACAGTCAAATTAATTTCATTTTACCTTGCAGAGAGTGCCCTGCAAATACATTGTTCAGCTCACACATTAATGGACACACATTCACTAAATATGATTTTAATAAAAGCACAAAAGGAAGATTTTTTTTTTTTTTAATTTTACTTGTAAGAGCAAACTTGCTACTTTTTAGTAAAGGACTTTTATCCGTTTTCTTTAATTTAACAGTTTTTTGTGCACATTCGTAATTTCCATCTACTTTTGGGTTTTAATAATACATTTTAATACATCAAACTTGGGATGGGTTCATTCTGACTTACCATAGTTAAATGTCTCATTTGTGATTTTCTTTTGACAAAAGAAATTTATATTTTCCCTTACTTTTATGAAGTTTCATCACCTCAATTTTTTTATGTTTTTTTGTTTTTCCCAGGTCCAACTCACTTCAAGGATTATAATCACAAGAATCAATATGAATTGTGCAGTGAGGATTTTCTGCTGCATTCTGTCACACAGCATACAGACTAAAAAGCACAGGACATCAATACTCACTGCAGAGCTTTTAATTATGTTTAATAACTTTTGCAAAGATCAACTTTGTAGAATTAATCCCTAAAGTTCCACACAGAACTTAATGTTTATCAATTCATTGAGCTTTTTAGAGTCTGATGGTGTTATGTCAACAGATGTTTGTGCTGCAATTCTGCTGTCAGTAAAATGTCCTGAATGACACCTTCTGTTCTCAACATGCACTTCAGCTGCACATCATAACAAAAGGTCAGGAAAATCTTCCAGTCTAGGTGTTTTGTCCCTTACACAACAGATGCATTCACCTTACTAACAAGATAAACCACTGTCGACACGTCTGAATGGTGCAGGGTTTTGACAGCGCTGCATGTCGCAGTCAGATGCTCTACCAACCGAAACGTCACTCGGTCAGCGAAGTCTATGAGTGACATTTCTGATGTTAAATGGAAAATTCTTTGTGGTTTGATTCCTTCTTGAGAAAACAAGACTTTTTAAACACTATAGGGAATTATTAGAGGTTTTAGTTAATTAACGGAAAGGCACAACTGATTGAGTACACAACATCCAAAAGATTTTGAGGCCAAAGCGAAAAGTCTTTTTTTATTCATCAGCTCAGCTGTGCCCGGTTTGTGAGTCCCATTTGAAAACTGGGACTGAAGCACAAAATCTTTTGACAACAGAGTAGAATAATATGCAGATTTTAGTTAAATCAATTAGGGGCAGGAAATAAATTCTTCAACAATGCAAGTGCTTTGGTTTTTAAAACTGTTTAATTAGGTTCACACTTTAGGATGAACAGAATCTCACTTAGAAAATGTATATATTGTCGTCACATGAACAGACGAGAAAGGCTTGTTCTGTTTTAACGGCACTACAGACTGAGCGACATGGATACATAAGAGTAAGTGAGGCTAAATCGCAAACTGTTCTACCTCAACAATGACACAATTTTGCATCTCAGTAGGAAACAAGAAGATTCACAGTTTTACATATTTGATCTGGGAAGGGAGCAAACAGATAGTATTGCTGACATAACTTAGATTTTTTATGTTCATCTTGGCCCTACTTAATAGATCTTTAAGAATCAAAATGTAAAAAGTGTTTGTTTCCCCAGAAAAGTTGTTTTTTCCAATTTTTTTTTGCTTTAGACCCACACTGAGAACAAAACAAAAAAAAATGTTTTTTTTAAAGTGCTAGCAGATTACAAAAAAATAATAATTATATTTTTAAGAATTTGATGCTATTAGAATACTAATGCAAAAAGCTACAACAAAAAAATAATGTGTTTTTTTAGTCAGGAGAAGTACAAGAAATTGGTTACGAAGATATAAAATAAATAAAAACTCAATGGACAAACTTCTAATCATCGCAAAGCAAATAAAAAATATAGATTTAACATACAGCGGGGAAAATAAGTATTGAACACGTCAACATTTCTCTCAAAAAACGTATTTTTAATCGAGCTATTGACACGAATTTTTCACCAGATGTCGGCATCAACCCAAATAATGCACACATAGAAAGAAATCCAGACATTTATTTCCATAAATGTAGTTATGTGTAATAAAGTGAAATGGCACAGGGAATAATTATTGAACACATGAAGAAAAGGAGGGGTAAAAAGGTCTGGCAAGCCAAGAAAGCAGCTGGAGTTTGTCAGTATTCAGAAGATTAACCTGCCCCCTATTAGTGCAAAGTAATATTAGCTGGTATAGTCCTGATTGATGCCTTTTAAAAAGGTTTCTCACCAGCAAGGTGTTAGACAAGAAGCATTGCATGATGGGTAAAAGCAAAGAGCTGTCCAAAGACCTACGCAACCTTATTGTTGCAAAACACATTGAAGGCATTGGTTACAGGCGCATTTCTAAACTTCTGAAAGTTCCAGTGAGTACCATTGGGGCCATCATCCGGAAGTGGAAAGAACACGGCATTACCATAAACCTACCACGGCCAGGTGCTCCTCGCAAGATTTCAGACAGAGGAGTCAGAACAATCATCAGAAGGGTTCTCCAACAGCCCAGGACCACTCGTGGAGAGCTTCAGAAAGACCTGGAATCAGCAGGTACCATTGTTTCAAAGAAAACAATACGTAATGCACTCAACCGCCATGGCCTCCATGCAGGCACACCACGCAAGACTCCATTTTTGAAGAAGCAGCATATTGAAGCTCGTTTGGAGTTTGCGACACAACATTTGGATAAACCCATGATATTCTGGGAGAAGATACTCTGGTCAGATGAGACCAAAATTGAACTCTTCGGATTTCATAAGACACAACATGTTTGGAGGAAAAATGCCACCGCACATCACCCCCAAAACACCATACCAACAGTCAAGTTTGGAGGTGGGAGCATCATGGCGTGGGGCTGTTTTTCAGCATGTGGTACTGGTAGACTTCATATAATTGAAGGAATAATGACTGGAGAAAAGTATCGAGACATTCTTGATCAGAATCTGCTGTCATCTGCCAGGCTGCTGAAGATGAAAAGAGGCTGGATCTTTCAGCAAGACAACGATCCCAACACACAGCCAAGGTAACACTCAACTGGTTGAAGAAAAAGAAAATAAAGCTGCTAGAATGGCCCAGTCAATCACCAGACTTGAATCCAATTGAAAATTTTTGGAAAGAACTGAAGATCCGGGTTCACAGAAGAGACCCCCGGAACCTTGAAGATTTGAAGGCAGTTTGTGTGGATGAATGGGCCAAAATCACTCCTGAGCAATGTATTCCACTGGTTTCTCCATACAGGAGGCGTCTTGAGGCACCAACAAAGGTTTTTGCACTAAGTATTAAATAAATTTCAGTTAGCGTGTTCAATACTTATTCCCTGTGCCATTTCACTTTATTACACATAACTTCATTTATGGACATAAATGTTTGGAGTTCTTTCTATGTGTGCATTACTTGGGTTGATGCCGACATCTGGTGAAAATTTTACAGCCTGTAGAAAATGCAATCCAAAGTAAAGCACCACAGACCAATGATTAGATTTGTCTTGTTTGTCCGTGGAGACACATTGGTCCATGTCAATGTTCATTAACATGCAGCAGGCTACACTCAATAAAAAAGTCTTATTTAATATATGAAATACTCTACTTTCATATTGTCATAGTATTTGTTGTTTTTCCCCATAAAACATGCCACTCGGCATGACCCAGATACAGTACCAGATTGAGAATCCCCAGGCACCAATTACAAGTTTTTCTTTTCTTCTTTTTTCTTTTTCTACCTTTTACTAGCACATGTCCACCCCCTACGGTTGGAAGAGGCTTGGTGTGCGAAATATCAAAGCATCTCGCGACTTTTACTTCAGGCTTTTTCTTTCACAGCTCTGTTCCGATATATGAAAGACTGAATGTCATAGAATTCCTGCCGGACACAAACAGCGAATAATAATTTCTCCTCCATGATCATTTTCATGTTGCACTCCCGTGAATTATAACAGATCCCATCTATACATCACTACCAAATCAGAGTGCCGTTTAAACTTTTCATTGGAAGTGGTCACTTAAACCCATAAAAGTATTCAAAATGTTTTGTCATCCTGGCTGTGTAGCAAATTTCAGCATAATGTTTTGCAGGAACTGAAAATGCTAGAGTTTTTGAAGTTTACTCTCCTTTACTCTCACATGGCTTTGATTCTCAAGGGATTCTCTGATAACTTAACACAATAACTTATAATAAATAAAACAAACATCATAGAATGATTTTTTCTAACTTTTTTTCATTTGTTAATGTATTTTTTTTAAATCTCAACCCTTCACAGACTCCAGTAGTTTTGAGTACTCAACTATTACACTGTTGTTGTTTTTTTGTTTGACGGTTATACAACATAAAGCCAAAAAAATCTTGTAAGAAAAGATTTTTTAGTTACCTAAACTATATCTTTTACATTGTGGGCTGGTACTTGCAATTGTGGTGTGGGAGAACCAGTGGGTCAAAAGCTTTTCTTACACCTACATCACTTTGAACATGTTGAAATCTTTTGAAAAATAAAAGCTTTAGGCTTTAAACCATAGGTAGCTCCATAGGTGAAAATCTTTCACGTTTGAACTTATTTCCCCTATTGTCCATTTGCTGTTTTTCCTACATCTTACTAAAATCTTGGCCAAACATGACTTTCTGGCTATAAAGACTACTTCCTGCTGGACTTCTGAGGAGGTGGGTATGCCGCGTCTCACTTGTCTTTGCCCTTTCTGTGTTAGCAGCGTCGAACATTTTCAAAGAGAAGCAGCCTTTGCGTGCTTCCTAGAGTTTCCTTGGCTGGGGTCAAGCTCCTTATTGTTTTCATTTTTGCTTACGGTACCTGGAGTAACTTGTGCTGAAAGGAGGTTTGGATTAAAATAAGTATTAAGCCTCTCATATATATTGTTCCTATTTTTCATAACACCTGAGTTCATAACCATCCGATTCGTAATTGGTCAAGCCCGACATCCATAATGTTACAACAATTTGCTGATAAGAATGAGTGTCTATCTTAGGACGCCATATCTTGATGATCTGGCTTAAATTTATTTAATTCACTTTTAATTTGCTTTTTAAACTTATCCAAAATATTAAACGTTTATTTGTTTCTGACAGAAACTAAATCCAAAGCTATTCGACAAAAAAATTGAGATCATGAGCTAAGTTGTAGGTTGTTGGAACCTTGTTATAATTTTCATGGGGATCTCTTAATCAACTCCACTTTACAGAGAACTGAAGGTCAATTTTAGTTTTAAGTCCTTAATATTGGCATATCTTAAGTGAAAAAGGGGCATTTACTTCCTTACCAGGTAACTCAACTGACAGGTAATTTTGTTTTTTACTTGTATTCCCCAGCAGTCCTCATTCATATTCATAACTTCCTCTTTTTTTTACATCCTACTTCAACACTCAGTCACATCCAATGCATGCTGCCATGTGAAATGATTTTGTACAGCTCCTGATTGCAGACATGATCACACCCAAAATTGGGATTGCATTTCTTTTGTTTTCTGAATTTTGAGGTGAGAGATAAGAAGAGGAGACTTGCCAATGCTTATTGAACAGCAGGTACAGATACAGTTAATAAGAGGCGTGTACTAACAGCACCTCAGCCAATATCCAAAAGCTGCTTGCTGATCGGTGCAGCTTGTGGACTCAGTTAAAGACTGTGGACTTAAAATTATTAGATTTTTCAAATATAGGGTAAGCAAAAATGCCTGTACCCAAATGAGTTTTGATAAAAACCATCTAAATACAATCATGGCATAAAGTGACCACTGACAGCATCAACATAGTATGATATCAATAATATAGTGTATTTCACTGTTATAGCTAGTCGCAAAAGACTCTGAATATCCAATGCATGTGACCAAGGCTTAGTGTAAAGTTGAAGTGGGTTGGACGCAGACGCAATTCTGCGGACTGCACAAGGGCCCCGTCACGTGATAAGTGCACGCTCCTTACGTGACACGTACAGGTTTGGTCATTTTTTCACCAGCAGAGAGTTTCCATCTACTTGTAAGGGGAATTATGATGAATGCGTGACAGTTATAGAGTGAGCCGTGAGACCACTTTATGGCATCATCACCGCTACGTCATAAGTGCATGGAACTTACATTAGCCCCACACTGGCCCAGACAACCCAAAAACCTTCAGCACCTGTATGGGTCAACTCCTGTTCGGGTGCATATGACTATCCTGTAACGCACGTTAAAAAGCAAAAAGTTCATGACTTGAATGTTCTAATGTGTTCTGACAACCGCATGTTGCACGCCCACTTCAGAACGTCAAATTTCATTTCATCCACACGGGTGCCAGTTACAGCTGTGGGTCAAAGCTGCAGCCCATTGTTTTAAAGGGACTTTATGAAATATTATTGAAATACCACGACCAAAATGCAGTTTTAAAAAGGAATAAACTTCTTTGCAGATTTTAACTACAAGATAAAACGGACCTCATAGAGAATGTTAGCTGTGGAAGTCCATGACATCTTCTAGAGCAGTATACTACATAAATAGAGATTTGTTTTTTTTTTGCACCACCTGTCAAAGCAGTAAAAGAGCCAATTTTGGGCTGATTTGCTCAGCATGAGTGTCTTAAAGCTGTTTGCCACTTGTGAGACAGTCCTTCAGAAACCTTAAAAACTATTTCTCACAAACAGTAAATGACTTTCTGCACCCTGGTGAGCTGCAGATGGCAAAAATTGATAATGTCTGGGAAAAATTAGCAGTACACCTTCCATTTACTGTGAATGATAATAAAACCAAGCTTTTTTCTTTATTATCTCTCATATTAATAATGTGTGGACACCAAAATAAGTTTGGTGCAGTAATTTAGTCTAGAATTAAACCTTTAATAAAGCTAATCCCGTTTTAGACATTTAACCAATTTAATACAATTTTTTTCACATTAATCTTCTCAAATTTTTATTTTTTGAGGAAACATCTGAAGAAAAAATTCTCCGCTCTTCTCAGGGGTGAAGATGACAGTTTACAAAGGCTGGATGAAAAATATGCCAGTCAGATGAAAAGGCACAGAAAATGAACCATGAAAACAACATGTTACATAAACATCAAATCTAAACCTCATGTCACAAGCACTTTTTTCACACTGCTCATCACATCTCAGCTGGAGCACATTAGCCATATACGCTGTAATTTCACAATTTCAGCTTGCTGTGAAGGTGGTAATAAGTAAGCTATGCATGTTTGCACCAGCGACACCCCTGCAAAACCCCAAACGCATGTCCTTCACCTCTGTTGCATCTTAGGTGCAGGAGTTCGTCAGAGCCGGAGGTGCAGCCTCCGTCGGTCACTGTCAGAAGAAACCCTCTGCTCTGGTATCACACTCACGTCTGTGTTTGCTGCTGTCGCTTCAACCCATCACAGCCTGTCGTCAGATCACTCCAGCATTTGCGCCCGTCACTGTCGCTTCTGGTTCAGACGGCTGTCTCTTACGATTTGTGGCAATTTCATTTACAAAGTAGGACATTTTTGTTCCTTCTTTGTCAATACGTTTCACTTTATTTTTAATATTTTGACATAATCACAGAATTCCACTGAAAATATCAGAATTAACACATAATGGCGGGTCTGGAGGCCCTTTTCGGAAAGACTCCAAAAAACACAACACGTCTCATTGTGGGAAACAGTTTGACATGAATAAAAGTGAAACTAATAACGTGTTTTGTAGCACAGGGCACTTTGCTTTCCCCTTTTCTGTCCTCGCTCTACACTTCTGACTATTTCTAAACTCCAGTGACCCAGAAACGTTTTCAGACGATACCTTACACGTGCATCTGATGGGAACGACAAGCACATCTGCCCTTTAACACAAGAAACACAAAGAAGAAGGCCTCTGACTTCAGCAGGACTCCCTCCCTCCAGTGAACATCCAGGGCGCACTCATTGAGGTAGGGGACTCCATTGGGTAAAGCTACATTCACACTGGGCTCAAAACACACGTTCAAGCTACCACTTCCAATGAAAAGGCTATCTAATTGAACTCACGTTTCAGGCTTTTACGATCTAAACTCTCACGTTCACATGTAGCTACACAAGTTTCTACGCATGTTACGGGGCTCTATATGTACTAAACGTGCAACCATTGAATATGTCCTACAAGTTAAACCGGGGTGAACTTTAAACACACAGGGACTCTGTTTTGGTCGGGGTATATGGATGTTGTCCCTTTACATTCACAGATCTGCCAACTGCTTCTGTTGAACATTGATCACAGATAATTATTATTATTATTATTGCGGTTTGTACCCACCCAGACTTGCATGACACTAAGAAAAAGGCTGGAGCAAGATTCACGAGATTTGCACCGCGTCGACATTCCGCACCAAGCCTCTTCCAACTATAGGTGGCTAACATGCGCTAGTAAACAGTAGAAATATAACAAGAAGCAAAAGACGCCCCTTGATGTCCAGTGTGAAGGCCCTTTGCTAAATCCGCATTCTTGAAGACATGTCACATCACCGGTGTGAAGAGAGCTTCACTGACTGAGTTCCCTTTGACAATAAACTCATCTGGACAGTAACCAAATTGTAAAAGTAGGGTCAGAGCTCCTCCTCAGGAGGCTGAGGTCCTTTGGGGTGAGCATTAAAAAAAAAAAACAGCGTCTTCTACGTCGTTGTTTCCAGGTGGAAAGGCAGCAATGACAGAAACACTCAAGAAACTGCTTAAGAAAGCCAGTTTTGTCCTGGGCTGCCCCCTGGACTCCATCAAAGAGGTGGCAGACAAGAAAAGAAAAACATCAGTGACATCTCCAACCCCCTGAACCACACTCTGTAGAGCCCGATAAGCTCCTTCACCAAAATGTTTGTCAGTGTATAAAGTTCAGTTGTGATTTTCTTGAAGTATTTTGGGGCTACTACATGGTGGAGCAGCAGCTAGCACCCTCACCTCACAGTGAGGTTGCACTAAATCATATCCCAGCTCCTTGGGTGTGGAGTTAGCTCCCACAGTCCAGAAACATGTTTCATAGGTTTGTTGATGATTCTAATTTGCGTGCGTGTGTGTGAGCGTGTGTGCGTGCGTCCCTACAAAAGGCTGGTGACCCATCCAGGGTGTACCCCACTTTCGTCCAACAGCAGCTGGGAGAGGCCCTGGCAGTCGTAACCCCAAAAGAATTAAGAAAATGGACGGATGGAGTATTTTGCAAACGGTTCTTGCAAATGCTGCTGATGGCAGAATTTCCACTAGTCGGATGAATAATGTCTCCTTTAGCCAGTCCAAAAAATATGTTAGGCTAATTTATTAGTATAAAACCTAATTATGGTGAAAAATCTTCCATCTTTTTGTCTTGTCTTCTTTTTGGGAAAATCTTTGATTTTTCACTGAAGACATTGAAGACATTTAAGATTAAAAATCATCCCGTTTGTTTTTTATTTTTATTTTCAAAAACTAATTAAGCTTTTTAAAGTGTTCTGCTCCAAAAGTAAGAAAAAGATTATGTAAAATACTCCTCCTATAGGATAATTACACTGAAACTCCCCATGGACTGTAGAGGTTTCTAACCTGGGATGTACAAGCAGTTTTGACAATGGAACATTTTCCCTACTGTACATTCTTCTGTACGCCAGAATTGAATGTTCCGAGAGTTTAAATTGTGGTTGTGAGGTTATTCTCGGAAAAGTTGTGTCTAAAACCTGCATGCTTAAATGAAAGCATGCCTTTTTTGCTGAATAAGTGCATTTAATTTATGTTATGTTGTTCTCTAAATATTTGTGTTTCTTTTTTTTCAGTAAAACAGTTTCAAAGCCTGAAGATAACTTTAAAAAAAATCCTTCAGTACTAATATAACAGAGGAGCTTAAGTGGCAGGGTATTACTTTTTACTTTTGTTAGTGCTGTAATTTCATCAATATGTTTTTAGTAACCCCCTCCCCTTATGCTCTTCACAAGCTTTTCACCGCTGCCATTTGCAAAATAATTTATGAACAGTTCCAATTTGCATTTACGAACATTATAAGGTGTCTCAATAACACCAGATGGCTTTTTAAAGTGCCTGAAACAGCATGTGGAACTCCAGCGGAGCTTATAAATGTTTGTACGAATTACAAAGAAAGTTCATCACATAACTGTGCAGGAAAAACACCAAATTCAGATTTATTAGAAAAACTAAAGTCATTTTCCACACGGCAGTCCTCCACAGACATCTGGAGCACATTTGAAAGGGATTCAGACTATATTCTGGAAGATAATCCTAACAAGATCTGATGACAATGATGATTTAATTTGACAATAAAATAAAAAGAGGCTTTGGAATCAGCGCTCAAATCCTCACTGAAGACAAACTGTTTTAAATATTGCCTACATTCACAATTTCAAGTGATGGCTTAAATATAGCAGTGCCTTTGATTGCAAGCACACCATGATCAAAGTAATGATCTTATATAAGATTCACTTATCTGGATTGGGTTTAGACTCAAACCGTGTATTGATGAGGAGGATTAATTGGAATTCATCTTTTGGATTTTGGCACATCTCATTCGTTTTAGAATCCTCCTCTGATCAATCAATTCCAGGGAATATCTGCGGTGAACTGATTTTCAAAGTATCTACCTGCTGCAAACTTTCTCTAGGCGATCAGTCAGGCTGGAAAAAGGAATATCAAACACATCTTTTATAAAATGCTCTTTGTTTTTTTTAGGATATTTCCAATTTATTTTATTTGAGCCCAGCAGAGCGACTGCTTAAATATATTCATTCAAATTCTGTGGATGAAGCCCCAATGACAGTCAATGAGGCTGCATTCATATTGATGCCTATTGATGTAAATATGCATCAAACCAATTATGCACCATAGTTGCCTTAATTTATTCATTTGTTTCATAGCTGGAGATCAATTCAGGCATCAACAGGTTTAAAATTACTCTTTTTTTTTTCAAACAAAATTTTGAAAAATTCTGATGTAAAACATCAAAATAGCATATATTTTATTTTCTGTCCTCCCTGTTTTCTGTTCTACACTCCCCCCATACTTTTCCTGCTGCTTCAGTTGATGAGTGATTGAATGAGGCTGGGTGCTCAGAGCAAATTTCACACGTGGTCAGGCCTGGTAACCAGCTGGAATTCCCTTCCTCTATCTTCACCTCTTTTCAATCCTCTTTTCCATCATCTGCTCGTGACGTTGAATTCCTCTTTTTTTTCCTCTTCCATTTAAAAATTCTCTCATCTTATTTGGTTTCCTTTCTTTTATCCTTTCAGTGAATATTTCAGCACATTTTGTGTACAAATAGGTCATTACTTGCATTTTTGATGCTGTGATCTAATGCCAATGTCTGTATTTTGGCAAAATTTACATCTTCAGAGATAAACCATAAGTTATGTAGGGTGCCTATTTCATCCATTTGATTTTTAATGGTTTCATGAATTTTTGCAGAACCAACAAGATTTTTTTAGTTTTTGCAACTTCAGCTCCTCTATTTTGTCTTAATTCAATATCCAGACTGTCTTGTTTAATCCACTTGTGTTCCTCTCTTGTGCAACTTTTACTCATTAACATTCTATTTTTTTTCCTTCTTTCTTCTTCTGTTACGTCGTCTATTCCTGCTTCATCTGTCTTCATGTCTTTTTTCCTCATCTTTTGTCTTTATTTCTGCCAAGTCTTTCTTCATCCACCTTTTGTCAATTTCCTCCTATTCTCTTCTTTTTCCAATTTCCTTTCTGCTCCTCGTCTCTCACTTTATCTCTCATAATTTCAACCTGTGAGTGTGGCAAATGTGAAAAAAGAACGGCAACATACCTGACACCCCCCCCAACCACCACACTCGTCTTGAGTAAAGTAATGAGCTGTGATCGGCTGCAGCCTACAGCCATAATGCTGCCTCTCACACTCACGCTCAGTGACAGCCATTAAATTGACATGTGTGTGCGGTTACATGCTTGAATTAGGGATGTAGTGGGGACATGAATTTGTTTATGCAGTCGCACAAACTTGAACTGACACGTAATCAGTCTACATCACTAAAATCTTCAAAGTCTAAATTTAGTCTCTATCTGAGGCAAGACTGGAGCATGCACATGTCTAGAGGGCCACATCAAAGCTTTGTCAGCAACTTCTACAAACAATTTTTAACTAAACCTTTATTGAAAAGCAAAAAAAAAGTTCCTATTCATAACTTGTCACAGAGTGACACTTTCTCAGGACCCGGCTGTGTCAGCTGTGAATGTTCAGCATTCCTCCCACAGCATCACTTTTGGACAGACGAAGTTTCTACAGTTGGTGAAGTAGAAGCTCGGGGACTCATTTCCATGGCAACACGGAAAATGTCGGGAAGGCTTGATGCAATGGGATGTGCCTAACAAGATTTTTTAAGCCAAACCAAGGTGACAACCCCACTGACAACCTTCAGAAATCCTGCTGCTTTTCCCAGCACAGAACATCCTCTTCCTCAGTGTTTATTATAATCGCGGCCAGAAGAACACGGCGGAGAAATCCATCTGCAGAATCCCATTCTGACACTGACCCAAAATGTTACACAGGGGTAGAGAACGTCCATGACGTCCAACTACAGAACAAGTGGTCATGTGTCATGACTGTTTTCTATTTAGAAAACAGAGAGGAAAAAAACTCCAAGAGCATGGTGACACGTCTGTCCTTGATAGAAACAAAGATATTAAGAGTAAACCTTTGGCTGTCCATTTAGTGTGTGAGTGTCCTCACATCCACTTAACCCTTGTGCTATCTCAGATGACCCCACCCTTGCATTGACGTGTTCTCCCAACCATGACAAAGGTGGATAAAGGTGGAAAGATTTCATGTAATCCATGGACACCAGTGAGGTTCACAAATCATTGAAGAAAAAAGGCTCAGCACACTGTCTAGTGTCAAACATACGGCCCGCGGGCCGTATCCGGCCCGCCAGATGGTTTAGTACGGCCCACACATGAAGAGTAAAATCACAAGAATGTTTAAAAAAGAAAGCAAGCTTCTACTCCATTCCTGTGGCGAGTTATGATTTTTTAAAGAAATAACCGAAATGTGCAATTCCGCCAATAGGGGGAGCAAAGGAAAAGCTTAACAGATGAAACAACATAACTCTGCATGTGCCAAAACCGAAACCTAACAGCTCTGTGTCTGGGTAGGCAGTAGTTTGGTTCCCTGTGAGCCTCACCACTGAAGGATGATCAGTAGTGACAACCTAATGACCAAAATGTTGTCAAAAAGAAAAAAAAGGTTGAAGTGAAGTCCTGAGCTTTCCAGGAAAATGGAAAGCGTTTTATTTGTTCACAGAGCTGAATGCAAACCTGCATGCTTGGTATGTCATCAACAGGTTCTCCAAGAACATAACATTCAGCCCCACTATGAGACTCTCCACAAAAGATAAGTTTCACCATTTGCAGTTAAGAAAAAAAGATTTACCAACTATTAGCTGGACCGATAAATAACCATCTGGATTTACTGCAGCCGTGATGTCAGTGATGGAGCAGTGAAAGCTAGCTACCTTATTGCAAACAAGTTGGAGCAAACATCCAATCCATTTTCTGATGGTGAACTTATTGAAAAATGCTGAAGGCTGCAGAAGTCTCCCAAAAAGCAGTCGACCTTAAACATGAGTCTGTCAAGAATTACGATCAGATCCAACATCTCTGAGGAAACATGGGCAGCCATATGAAGGAATCCAGTCATTTATGGTATTTTGAGTCACTATTGATGAAAGCACCAACATCACAGATATGTACAGCTGTGCATGTTTATTAGAGGTGATGAAGAGATGTCACAGTGGAGTTTCTTGAATTGATGGACACAACAACAACTTATGACATAGGCAGCTCTCTAGTGCTGGACAATGTTGAAGTGAACTGATCACATGAAGTAATTTTGGTCACTGATGGCGCTTTCATCAAAGGTCAGGAAGAAGGCAGGTGTTTCCACAAAATTCAGGTAGAAACCAGGAAAAGATTATTATAATAATGAATGATAATAATAATGGACATTTCATTGTGTTTTGCACACTTGAATGACAGTAAATGTGTTTCTGCAAATGTGTTTCTGATTTGAATCCTGATATTGACGGTCTTGAGAAGTTTCAGGAGAGAAAGGAGGTTAACTCCAAACTCTTATGTTCACAAATGTTTGCAAGTTTAATTTACTGTAATTTTGACATTGTTTGGACGTTTACATTTTAGGAAGATGTTTCATTTTTTCTGTAGCCCCTCTTGAATTTATTATCAGGATTGCTTCAGTGTCAGATTTAAAATATTCAGTCTTTATAAAATTGAATAAACCAATATTTTTTAAAGTGAAATTAATTTCATTTAAGATCCATTGGCCTCTGTGAATGAATGTGTAATAAGAAATGATTAGGCTACCATGTTGGTTGAGGCATGTTTTCCAATTGGGTAAAAAAACAAGAATAAAGCTGTTGTTTTGCCTTTACGCTACTGGTCCGGCCCACTTAAGATCAGACGGGTTGAATGTGGCTCCCGGACCAAAATGAGTTTGACACCCCTGGTCTAGTGGATCTAGATGACCCAACTCCCAATGTTAAAGTGCCTAGGATAGCACAAGGGTTACAGAACTTCTTGAGTTTCAACACAGAAAAGACAGGAAATGTACTCTGTCTGACCCTAAATTTGATGGCTGAAACTGAATGTGGGGTAAACAAACTAAAGCTTTGCAGCATTGCACAGCTTTAGTTTTACACTTTATCTACCAAATTTCTCAACTGATCCAATTCAGATTCACAAGGTCAGGATTCAATTCGATATTAGTTCCAGACAGATTTGACTTGGTATCACTTTGTTTTCCAATTTCTGTGTAAAGCAAATGTTGCCTAGGTTCTAAAAAGAGCTTTTTTTGTTTTTAAACAAGCATTTTTTTTTATGACCAAAGGTGGAACTTGCATTAGTAAAACGTTTGATCAAATTAGCAGCATGTGTTTGATTTTCCTGGACATAGACACTCCTACAGGAATATAACCTGTGGGGGAGATTTTTACTTAGATAACCCTCTAATTGTATTTCCACAGTTTTGTCCCATAAAAAAATGGATGAAACTGCATTTAGGGATGTTAAGCTAATGTAGTCATTTGCAGCTCCACATTGTCAGAGAGAGGTAGAGGTAGAGGTATGGGAGGAACTACCAGCCTCTAAAGAGGGGCTAAAAAGCACTTTATTTGGTTCAAAGCATATTAACAACCAAATTACTTTTCTAAAACATTATTTTATAAAGATGCTTTTATTTCGAAATCTGAGAAAACTGAAAGCAAATCAAATCTGCCACAAAAAACAAACATAAAGTAGGTTGCATATAGATTTAATTCTTATAAACAAAGAATGTGTGTTGAAGTGTGACCCAAATATTTTTTTTATGTATTACATGCATAATTGTTTTAATTTAATAAAATAATACCCTCATATTGTATGTATATAAATATACGTATTTTAAAAAACATACAATAAATGGAAGAAATTAGGATATTCTGAATATAGTGAGTGTTTATGTTCTTCTAAAATGGATGATGGAATGTAAAAAGAAAGAGGGAGAGTGCCCATGTAACCGTGTCACTTCTGCGTTGTGTTTTAGGAAGTCAAAAGATGTCAGGACACAGCAGCACCTTTGGAGACCACCTCTTTTTATTGCGTATCTGACAATTTTCAAAAAGAAAATAGAAACCACGGTGTTAGCATCCCATATTAGCTCCTACATGAGGGTGAGAGGTAGAGGGAGCACAGGAAATTCTTATACTGAAATAAACAGTTAACATCTACAAAGGTTTTTGTATTTTCATAACAGATTCCAAATAATGACAGTATATGGGACAATAACTAACATAAAATGAGGATTCATATGGCTAACATTACACGACACCCACCTCTCCCGCTGGACAATAAAACAGAAAGGGGAGAGGGAAAGCAACCGCCAAGACCAGCGTAGAAGATCACATTAAGGAGGGGGCTACACAACACAGAATACAGGGGGGAAAGAAACTTAGGGACAGCCAATATTTTGTGTAATGAAAACGAACAGATCAGGTCCTGTTACACACAGTTACAAGTTATTCTTTATCACACGGACATGATCATTAGAGCTCAGATTAAACTATAACAGGACAACCAAAACTGGACATGTAAAGGACATTGAAATCCTTTCTAACATGTTTTAAACCAGAAGAAACAGCACATCTGTTCGTAAATGAACATATGACAGATTTTAAAAGAAGATCCAAACTGTGAGTTTTGTGATCTGTTGCACCCCTAACATTGATCAAAGCCAGTCCTGCCAACAACTACCATGCCTAACTTTTAAAGTCACCCTTTATCAAAATTCTTTAGGTAAAACACAGGAACATATTGGGTTTTAAAATAAATATAAGCCAGCAACTGGCTTTAGTCCAACAGTTTGACTGACAGAATACTTTCTTGAGGCACCAAAGTTAAAGGACTACAGAGTTGCTGTTATTGAATCAGTCTCCGTCCCAAAGCAGAGACGTATCTGCAGACACAAAATGCATGAGGAGATTGCCTTTCATAAACCAGAGTCAGCACGTGGAGGCAGCCAGTAGGTGTAGTGATTATCTGAGGGGGCAGTCAGGGGAAAAATAAGGGCCAATCATTTTATCCCGGCCTGTCAACGCACAGAACATAGTGTTATTTTAAACAAAGCCAGAGATGAGAGAGAACTGTTCAAGTGGAGTGGGTGGCATACTGGCTCACAGGAGACTTATGGCTTAGTCAGTCACTCAGCTAAACACTCTATCAGCCTGAGCTTTACTCGCTCTCATCCACGTTCCATTTCCCATCAATCCCTGCATCTCTTCCACCGCCGCTCTTGTGATAAATCCCCACAACCTCCCAACATTTTATCCATCCGTCCATCCCATTGTCTGTTCTACGTTAATCATCTCACTCACCTTTGTTTGCGGCACAACACACACACACACACACACACACACACACACACACACGCACACACACAAGGGGATTGTGGAAGGGATTTATTGCAGAAGTGCTAGGGATTATTTGAGTGATGCGTTTAACTTGCAGGTACACCCAGGTTAAACTTAGCTGGACTGAGGTTACCGCTCAGTCTGCATGTCTTGCCTTCACACAAATGTTTGTGAGAGTGTCTGTGTGTTACTTGTGTTCTCTGACAAGTATGTTTTCCTTAAAACGAAGTACTATCTGAAGAAAAAAAATAATTAAAGGTGCTAGGTCTGTTGAAAGCCCCTTATCATTCACCAGTTCATGTCTTCAGCCATCTGTCATCACCTCCCTGCACTTCCGTTTGAGAAGCCACCAAGTACAATCCCAATGACTATGCCTGCATCAATGCAACATCACTGTCTTGTTACGTGTCTTGAAACAAAATAGCTGCCACATTGGCAATGAAAGGCCCAATCGCAGCCATTGAAATATTTGTCTGGTGCTAATAAATGTGTGTCATTTCTTTGTCACCACATTATTTTAATGCCTTCACTTTTTAATCAAGAAAGCCACCGTTCACATTTGAATAGCCAAAGTATTACTGGAGTCATGACTGATATGTTATGTTTGGTGTGCACCAAGTTTTCTTTCTGTCTAGTTTGCGTGCAGCTCAGATGTAGAATATTTGACTCGTCTTTTGTAACCACAAGCATAACATCCTGGGACAATGCAACGGGAAATCTGTTAAAATTTACAGTAATTATCTTGATGCTACATATGTCTGGATCATTTGTCTCCAATCTTTATCAGGTCACGGACTGGTTTAATGTTAGACAACATTTTAACGACCAGCTTGTATGAGACTGAAGTGGGAATCAGATTTTTTGTTGTTGTTGTTTAACTTCCTGTTTCCCCAGGGTGAAGTTTACCTTCATCATCTGGTTTAATCTTTCTTTGGACATTAGTTTTTTTTTTTTTTATAGGAACCAAAAGAATATGATGGATCTTCCCTTAACCCATAAACATCAGAGCTAAAAAGTTGGACACCGAATTCAGCCCCTCATCTGACTTTCAGGGTTGACAGATTAATACTGAGTGAGTGAGTGAGTGAGTGAGTGAGTGAGTGAGTGAGTGAGTGAGTGAGTGAGTGAGGTCACTAAACCAGGTTTTTTTCCAGATTAATAATCACGACTCCACATTTAAAGCAACGGTATTATCAGTGTCTTGGTAACATTAGACAGATGTTTGCTGAACTAAGAAGAGGTCAGCAAAGTTATGCCAATTTTTGGGGGCATTAAGTTTTTTTTTTGAAAAGTAAACCACATTTTCCATGAGTGTTACTTTTGTAGATCTTTATACGCATAACCTGCGTGCTGAATATTTTGATTTATGATGATATTTGTTTCAATTTAAAGACCAACTTTTTGAAGGATAATGGTTATTTAAAAATATATGGATTGAATTTGGGTTATGTCACATTGCATACCCCCCAAGCTTCTGCATCACTGCTTCTGCATAATTCCAAAACCTCATGCATCATCGCCTGCGTTGAATATCTAAACTAGAAAAACCTGTACGTTATGTTGCTTTCTGTTTTTTTCTTTTTCAAAAATGTAGCAGCAAGCCCAAATGCAGTCCATTCTACAAATATGTCATGCCTTAAAGAGAAGCTTCAGATGATTTGGGATTCTCTAAGAAAAACGTGATCAAATGATGCCTTGCATAATCTATGAAGCTCCAACAGCCAATCACAACAGCCCAGCAGCTCTTTGAGCATCTTCTGTGAAGGACAGAGCATTTCTTGACCCCGACATGGATTGTTATTAAAGGCTGGATTTTGTGGCTGCATATTCATCTGCTGTCGGACAAGAAAAACATCATTTGGCTTGAATATAAATGATTATTTTTACCTTCATCTTTGCAGGGCTGAATGTGTGTGGACGAATATGCAAACACTACTCAGACGTCAAACGTGGTGCCCGATGAACCACAGCGTCAGTTCAAAAGCTGAGTTATTCTAGTGCCCAAACAGTAAAAAAAAAAATTTCTAACACATTTTTCTGCCATTACAAAATTATTAAAGAGTGATCAGAGTAAGTATTTTCAAGTAAGATCTATCAAGGGCTGCATGGTGTTAGTGGTTAACACTCTTACCTTACAGCAAGAAGGCCCTAGTTTAAATTCTAGCTGCGTGCTTTATGCCTGGAGTTTGCATGTTCTTCCTGTGCACGCATGCATTTTTTTTTTTGGCTTTCTCCCACAGTCCAAAAACGTTCGTCATAAGTTATTGTGATTATGAAATTGCCCCCCTAGGTGTGAATGTGTGTGTGGCGATCTGTCTTTATGGCCCAAAGTATTAAACTGTGGAAGCATCAAACTGTCCAGCTGGATAGGCTCCAGCAACCACTGTGACCCTGGATTAAGTGGATTTAGAAAATGGAAGGATAGATGGAAAAAGATCGAATTAGATGCGGTAGAAAATCTTGGACTTGTGAAATATTCAAAAGTGACCACAATCAAATCACACACACACATACACAAAAGACAGAGACCAGAGTTGTACATTGTTTGTTTTTGTTAGTCTGACAATTTGGCTGTTCTAACATATGAAAAGACATTCAACACTTTTTGTTTGTTTCAGGCTTAGATGCTGTAAAGACAAAATCCCCAACTATTATACCTTATAAAGGCTGTGGGAAACAATGGAAGTGTAGGGAGTTCTGAAACTTTATGATGCAATACTTTGAAATCCTCTGAAAAAACAGACCTTACTGAATGCCGACAGGCTGCAGCTGAAGGGCTTAAATTTGGCCTGGATTTTTGCACATTTAATGTCAAATTAAGATTTCCAGAATGACATGCTAAAACTGCTGGCTACCCAAAAGGGGGGAAAAAACATAATAATAAATGAAAATCTTGCCATTAAGAAGCTTTTTAATGGAGAAAGTAAATTATTAATAAAATAAAGCTAGAAGAAAGTAAACATAAAAACAGCCATGAAGGGTCTGATAGGGCCTACTCAAGCTTTTAGAAGGCCCCATCGAAGAAAAAATTAAAATAAAAAGCTAAAAAAATTGAAAAAAAAAGAAAAGAAAATTCTACTTAGACTATAGGTAGCAGCAAACTAAATGTTTCCACCAACAACCTGTTCATGCAGGGGCTGTAAAAACCAGTCAGCATCATCCTGTGAATCCTCAGCCTGAATAGGATCTGTGCTCTAAGTCGAACCACTGGAACAAAACGGCCACAGTAGCCGAGCATCAAGGGATGTAAAAAGATTAGAAAGGAAACAACCGATATGCCGCTGTAAAACATAAAGCAACAATTATACATACCAACTGGTTGAAATATGATCATTAGAACATCTTCTAACATGATAAATGTAGCTTCTCACACTGTTTTCCCGACAATCTATAAGTCATAAACACATACCAGCACATATTCTTAGACATCGTCTCCTCTGTAACAGCAAAAAGTGCTTTACCTGACTTATAAGGTTTGAATAAGTGAACTATCTCAACAAGGATTACTAAGGACTTCCATTATTCTCTTATTACTTTGTCCCACCCTCGCAATTCCTGGCCAATGATGGAAGAGATCCTTAGTCACATGGTTTTAATGTCCGGTTTAAAGGTTGGATACAGGCCAAACGCATGGTTCAGGACTCAATCTAGACCAGAGTAAGCGGACTTAGTCAGGACCAACTGACTTTTCCAGTCTGAATACACCCTAAAACCAACACCGTGCCAAACAGATTTTTGAAGGGAACAACAACTCTACTTTGACAATTGACTTCTTCTATTGAGCACTTTGTGCTTAAAGCGAAGGCTGCCTTTTATAAACCAAGCAGAGCTTATAATAGTGACGATTCATTCATCATTATCATTCAAACAGGCTTTTGCGAGAAAACTTCCTTTTGTTTGACATGCGTTGTTTGAAACCGAGTGCTCTGTCACTTTGTTTCAAATTTTACGACAAAAACATGGAGTCTGCTATGCAGCCTGTTTGCTGACTGCATCGCTGAAGCAGCTCCGTCATGACGGAGGCTGACTGACTGTTGTTCAGGCAATTGACCGGGGAATGTAGCCCGTGTTCTGGCCTGTCAGTCTGGATCAGGATGCTGCGTGCCCTTGGCTCATACGAGCAGAGTTTAACTCTAGCGCACAGCCTACGGCATTTCACACACATAATCCACGCAGTCGCATAAACACAGAGACACGCACATGCTGGCCAAGGAAAGCGTGAGGTATGTGAGCATCAGTGGATGATGTGGATGTTCTGTTCCTTATCTTTCACGTCTGCTTTTTTCACCTGCCTATTTGCCTCCTCGTAGCACACCAGTGTGCACATCCTCAGTCAGCGGTCCATCTGCAGTATTGAATATAGTCATGAATATTTGGTTTGTGCTTAAGTTTCAACAGCTTCATAAACCCACAGAAAAGATGAGTTTATTAGGCATCAATCTGCCTGCATTATACACACTTCCATCATTGGAGCTGAGCAGAATCAATGTGTGGATATTTTCTCTCAGTTGCAGTCTGTGGGCGTCCATATTAAGCAGGCTGCTGCGATGAGTACTGTAGCAGGGACGAAATGGAAAGTGACCAGTGTTATCCGTGTGGGTGGTGGATGAGTTGAGCTCCTCTTCTATGTTTGTTTCACCTGGCAGACATATTGTGCCTGGTTGCCAGGAAGGTCAACGGAGAAACTGTGAGTTAGCGCGAAAGTGGCTTCCCTCACCTCAACACTAGTTTGCTGTGAGATGTGTGCTCAGGACACAGACAGACGCAAGCTTCAACAACAGTTGAACAGTGTAGCTCTATTGGTGTGGGCATCACAGTTGTCCTGTGTTTTCCTGTCCCTTTTATTTGTACTCCCGATAAACTCCACTCACTGGCAACTGTTTTAGGCACACCTGTCCACCTGCTGGTTAAACCAATCACATCAGTGCATTTAGGTATGTAGACATGCTCAAGATGATCTGCTGCTGTTCAAACCCAGCAACAGAATGAGAAAGAAAGGTGATTTTGAACGTGGCATGGCAGTTGGAACCAGTGTTTTGACCACCTTCTGATGGCTACTTCCAGCAGGATAAGACCCCATGTCATTAAGCTGGAATCATCTCAGACTGGTTTCTCAATTAGTTCTCTGGACCCAAATGGCCCCCACAGTCACCAGATCTAAACCCAAAAGATCACCTTTGGGATGTGGTGGAATGTGAGATCAACATCATGGATAAAAGTCTAAAGAATGTTTCCAGAACTTTGTTGAATCTATACCACCAAGGATTAAGGCAGTTCTGAAGACAATGGGGGTCCAACCCGGTAATGGCAAGGTGTGTCTAATAAAATGGGCGGTGAGAGTTTGTTCATCACTCAATAAAGACCAAATTTGCCCTCTTTGTAATAATGGGTTTACTGATGACACATAAAGAAAGGAAGAAATAGATTTAGGAGGGTAACATTTTGTTTATTTTAATGATTCAAACCAGAAACTCATTGTAGCACATCTTTGTTGCCTGTGGTGAACACAACAGCCTTTTTTAAGCTTAAAAATCTGAAAGAATTTGTAGTATCTACTTGTCACCTGTCTGCCATAGCTCATCACTTTGAGACACATCATGCACAACCACCAAATGTTTAAGACTGGTTTGATTTTTGTCAGGTTTCTCACCTTCCCTTCCTGGTGCCCAGAGAACAAAATGGTGGCAAAGGAATTCACTTCCTGCTTGGAAGTTTGGCACAGGAAGTGGAAAGAATGTGGATTTCTTTGTATATACCTTTTGTTGTAATGATTTGAGTTGTTTATTTATGTTTGTCTATGTTTGCAGGACTTTAGCTGTATGATGTACAAAACATTTCTATCTTTTGTTGTATATTTTCTTTATTTTGTTTGGTTAAAGTGATTTCCTTCCTGGGCGAGGCCAGCCAATTAAATGGAGCCCATAAAAAGGAAAGGAGCTCAGTGTAACTAGGAAAGCATGAGTGAGCTGTGCAGCCAAGGTGTAATAGAGAAAAAAAGCCTGTTCCTGAACTCAAAAGATCATCTGTCTCCTATGTAAACCAGCCCACTCTTTTTTTTTCTTCTTTTTTTTTACTTGTCCTGTCCAACAGCTGGGCAGACAGATGAGAGCTGAGGGCCTCTTGTGTTGGACATATTTTACTTTAACAAGAGGGGTTATTAATCTTCAGACAAACCAGAGGTATGTCTGAATAAACCCCTTTTGTAATTGAGGCCAAACTTTATTAATTTCAATCATGTTTGAAAATCTTTGGTGTTGGACCGGACGGAAAAGGAAAGGAGGGAAGAAGAGAGAGGGATGTTAGAGAGAGGGGAGGAGGGTGATAGTGGGAGGGGGGGGATAAGACCATGAAGCAGCATAGAGCAGACAGGTTTACTGGTTGTTTATCATTACGGTAAGGTTTAAATGTAGTACAAAAAGGGCGGGGCCTGTCCACACACGCACTGAAATGTTATCAACACACCTGCTAGCTGCAAAAACGTCCACATGTCAACATGTACACAAAACAGATAGTGTTCACACACGCATACCTGTGCCTTTAAGCCAACACAGTAAATTTTGCAGTGTTAAATATGCAGTGTTAAAGTTCATTTACTCTTTTAGAAATGTTCCAACAATGTAATGAGTAAAACGCCACCTAGTGTTGGTGACAAAATCTGGTGTTAAAAGACGTAGAGTTAACGTAACTCCAGAAGCTCCGCCCACCTCTTCACATTTGAACCAAACCATTCCTGGACTCTGTGGTCAACGTTTCATTTGCCATCGAAAACTACGGTAAGAATATTTATTCTGTATTAACTTTTTTCCTATTTCAAAAATATATGATGTCAAATAAACAGTGTTGTTGGTTGTTCCCCGCAGTATTTTAGCTAGTTTGGCACTAATCACTAGACGGCTGACGTGGTCGAGTGAAAACCTAGCTTAAAATGCGCGCCAACTCTGTCAAACTTGAATACGTTTTTAAATATATATATTTTAATGGGGATTTATAGCTTTATTTAATAAATCTAACTTAAAAACTCTGTTCAACTCTGGGTCTGTCGTGGATTGAGGAATAAAATCTCTGTGTTGTTTGTGGAAAAACAGCGGGTAAAATTAACCTATTTTTTGTGCCTTGTGGCTGTGCTTAATGTCACCCCCTCCCCCCTAATGTTGCTCGTATATAGTTTTACTCAATTTTGAGTGCTATCTTGCCGCTATCATAGACTCCTAGACTGCAGTAATGGTCATTTTTTTTGTTTTTATTGTTATTTTTTTTACTCTGACTCAACTAATTTAGCCGTTTTGTTACAAAGGTTATGTCCGTTCAGGGAATTGTGGGACGCGACGTCACGGTCGTTTTGATTGGTCGTATTAGTTCCGGTTCTCATTCTGGTCGTCTTGTAAGAGGTGTAAAGATCTTGGCAGATTCTTTGGTTCTTGGCGCCGACGTTGCGATACTGAATTACTGGCCATGTGAGTGATTGTTCAGTTTATTGTATTTTGTTGTGGGCTTTGGTATTCACGTGGCGGGGGATGAGTGTAGCCGATTTTGCTAACTCAGCAGTCGTTCTCCTCCGGTTGCGGAAGATTTGCCGGTATTGCATTTTAATTGAACCAGGCTAGCCACGGTAGAATCGCGTTCAAACAGCCACTTTCATTGAAAACTCTATGCGAACGCATGACAACCCGGATTCCGGGCTTCCGCGTTCAGATCTCCCGTTCACGCGTCGCTATGCACGTTTTTTGAATCCGGTCGCGGGCTTCACCGGCTGAAGGCGCGTTTATGAAACCGCTGCCTACACGCACGGTCGGTGATTGAATGCAGCATCAGAACCCTTTTGGTTTTTGACCATCGATGTTTCACCGGAAAAATGTCGGTAGTTATACTGCACGGTTAAAAAAAATTGGGAAGGATGTAAAAGGCAAATACGTCGATTGTGTTTTTTAAAAGATTTTTCCAACTTTAGGAAAACTCCCGATAAACTTATTTTCGTTCGAAGGGAGACTGTCGCTGCAGCTGCGCGCACATCCATAAAGGAACATATGTACTACGTTAGTTTATGCAATTCGCTGTTCATTTAGTGAGGAGAAACAAAGCGTGCATTATAATATTGGTACATTTTCTTTACTCAGGTGATGGGATTTTTGTTGGCCGGCAGATGTCGCTGTTGTGGTTCTCTTGATGTGAGCTTTGTTTAGAAGTTTTTTGATACATTTTTTGAACATATGATATTCTTCCAGCAGCTATGCTCTATTGTAAAGAACATGTTTGCTCTTTTTATAATTGCCATAACATTGTACCATTTTAACTATGAGAAATTATGTGCTGCAGGAACCATGTTGATTAAGACCAGACTTGGTGATGTCCAAAAATATGTGAGAGTAACGGAGCTTGATCTAAAAGAGTTTTTGATTGCAGGTAACAAATTGATATTGCACAACATTTAATTTAAAGCTTTGAATTGTAATTGATAGTTTTTTTCTCCTTAGTCTTATTATTCACGTTGAGGAACTGAGCGTGTGTTTTGTGTAAAAAAAAAAAAAACGATTAAGTAAACCTTCATGCGTTGATTTATGAATGTTTGTTGTCCCTGACTTCTTAGATATGTTGGTATTTAAAGAATATTATTTCATACATCTGGTTTAAACAATCATGTTGTTGTTTTTCTTGCAGCATTCGCAAAATTTGGTGTGCCTGCTGTGACAGAAGGTGTAAAGGTTGTTGACAGCTTTGGGACTGAGTTGGATGATGATGTATTTCAGGATGTAGTTAAGGATCCCTCTGTCGGAGTGATAACCATCCACTATGCCACTGGTTTGTGCGAATTATATTTTCTATTTTTTCGTAAAAGAACTTGTTTCACGTCTTCTTTCATTCTAATTTTCTTCTGTCAATGTTTAGATCCTGTTCCTATGGTACAATCTTCTGACCAATCGGAACCATCCTCCCTTGATTCATCTGATTCTCAAGACACCGTCATCCTTTCGGAGAGTCCATCCAGTAAACGGCTAAGGCTGGACTCAGAGGCCAAGCACGTAAGAATTATTCTAATCAAATGATTATTTTTAAGGATATGAACCCCTAAAATAAATTTTGCTTATTGAATTTAGTCTATTGTCTTATCCTTGTTACATGCATAAGTTCTTTTTTTCTGTGTTTTTAGTTGGTGGAATCCATTCTTACCCAAAAACCTGGTGGAGAACGCATAATAAATGAATATAATCGAAGCAAGTCTTTATCAGATGAAACCAGAAGAAAAATGGTTAACATACTGGCTGCTGACATGACAGAGAAGAATGGGTAATATATCATTATGGCTTAGTAGAATCAGTGTATCATAAACATGTAATTCTCATCTTTAACAAAGCATGAAGCAGAGCTTACATTACATACACTAAGAATTTTTTTTATTTTTTTGTATTGCAGGACATCACCACCGAGACAGGTGAAAGAAATGTATGCCAGGGGAATTGTGAGCTTCTTTCCCTATCTGAGTGATCCTTTCTCCAGGACCGGTTATGTAAGTCACACCAAAAATGATTACATTAAATGTTTATTAAGACATTTGACCAATAAAAGTTTTGAAAGGTACTTTTTACAAATTAAATAGATAAAAAAAGTAACACATGCTTTGCATACCAAGTTTATCCAAATTGTGAATGTGGAACTACAAATGAGATGTTCCCTGTCTTACCAGGATCATTACTACGATGGCGAGAGTGGCACAGGCTACTTGGCATGGAGGATTAAAACTATTCAGCGATCTGCTGCAAGAGACAGGCGATCATCATATGGAGGTAACACTACTATTTTGAAAGAGTTTAAAAACTTTGGAATTAATTTTCATTAAATATAATTTTCTTGCATGTTTGGCTATCAAAATATGTCCTGTGTTGTAAAGAATCACCTGGAGGAACATCTTATGATGATCAGCTTGGAGGACCAGCTGCCAGGCGAGAACCCCAGTTAGTTCCAGAAACTGTGCTGAGTGATGATGAGTGTAAAGAGGCCATCGCATTGATTAAACATTCAGCGGATGAAGATGTAATCAAGAGGAAGATGAAGCTGACATTTGACTTCCGCCGCAACATGGTCCTTGACCCGCAGCAGTCAAGCAATGTTCTGACAGTCTTTCCATGTTTTAAAGACATCAAAGGCTTGGTAAATAAATAAACCTATTCTTGAACACAGTTCATAATTTCAGAAGGTTTAAAGAATCATCAGTGAAATTTAAGTTTCTCTTCAATGTAGGTGGAACAAGATTTTGCTCTGATGTTTGGGGAGGAAATCTCAGGCAAGTTTCTGGAAAAATGGACAACTGCATTCAAGCAGAAAGTCATCCAACAATGCAGGAAGCTGCAAACCACCAGTGAGTTGGAAGATCTCCTCCTGGCAGCTGATAACCCTGACAGTGGAGCCGAAGTGGATGACAGCATTGGTAAGAGTTACACGCAGTTGACACTCTACTAATTTTCTGTAAATTAAAATAAACTTGACAGTTTAAACTACAGTTACAATAGTATAGTTGCAATAGTTACAATTTTTTTCTTTTACTTTGTCCTATTACTGTGTGACATGTTGGCAATAGTTAAAGGGTTAAATGAAAATATTCTATAAGCATGTCCGACTTTTGCTGATGCTCCATTTGAATTAAATGTTTGTGTATTTACAGGGTGGGACAGTGACCTTTCATCGATTCTGCTGCTGTTGCACCTTATTCCTCCCTCTGCCCAAGGTCGTAAAAGACCAGGAAAAGTGTCTGCTTCCCAAGCAGAAAAGCATTTGGTGGTCTTCAAGAAGGAGGACAATTGATGGAAACATTGTGTTTTGATTATCACTACCATGCTTTCAAGGTCCAACCCCATCCAGAAAAGGTTGTAAAACTATTTTACATAAATGATCTTTTTTATTTCAAACCTTTTGATGTTCAGATGAAGTACGGTACAAGTGATACCGGCTTATATATTGTTCCCTATTGTCATTTCATGGAGACTTGAGGTCATTGTTCTAAAGAGCTGATGTTGCTAAGCTGATAAGTTAACCTGATTTCAGTGGATTGGTTTAACATGTACCCATGAAACTATCTACCTCGTAATTTTATGTTTTGCTATTTACCTGGGGTTCTGTGATGGACAAAAATTTGGAGTTGCACAACCCCACTGATACTGTGTTTGTTAAAAATGTGAACAATGTTGTGAACTAGGATACCTGGCACGGCAGGCGAATCTCATTTGGCAACTTTTCACTTTTTTTGCTTCACTATTTCTATTTTCCGTTGTTTGTACAGCTAGCGAAGAAAAGTAAATGCTACATGTTGCTTTAAAGAGTGATGTAGAATAAAGTTTTAAAAAACATGTTTTTGGTCCTTTTCTTTCCAATTATGTACTTTAGCAATGTTTTAATAAAATGTTATTTAACAATTGAAAAATGTAAATAATAAACTGAAACTTAGTTTTAACTTTCAAGACCAGCTTTTATCAGAGTTTGTTTTACTCAGCTAAAGAGTAAATTATTACCTCCAATTGAGAGTAAAGGTAACACCTTTCAGAGCCAATTGAAAGTGTAGTGTTGCCTCCAATAACTCGGTGCAGTGTTCAGTATTATTAGAATCAGAGTCAATTTCACACCTCCATAGAGTAATATATCAACTCTCCAAATAGTTATATTTACTCTATACAGAGTAAAATGATCCAAAGAGTTAAATTTTATTAACACTGTGCAGTGTCAGCCAGAGTTAAATTTTTACTCAATTTTGAGTTAAATTTACTCCAGAATTTTAACACTTTAGAAAGAGTTGGTTTAACACCAAATCTGATAAGGACCAAATACACTCGGAAATGGTGTTAAATGTAACTCTTTTTGAGTTGATTTAACACTGCCAAATTTGCTGTGAACTAGTGTGAAATCTTACATTCATTCAATCATGCAAACTATTGGTGCAAAGGTGAGCTAACACCTGTGCCCAGGTGAGTGTTTATGTTCTTCTAAAATGGATGGTGGAATGTGAAAAGAAGGAGGAGGAGCGCCCAGCCACCCCCACCCCAAGACCCCCACCGCAGCAGCAGCGGCAGCCGGAACCCTCCAAGCCAGGCCACTCTTGTCACATCACATTGTGACAGGATTCATCTTTTTATTACAGTGTTCTAACACAAGTAAGCAAGTTTGTTTAATTTAAAAAAATACCAGCACAAAAACAAGCATACTAAAAGCCACTGGATTAAAAAAAAAAAAAAAAGGATGAATTAGAACTGTCTGAGGCACCAAGCTGTAAATAGGGGGAGATTTCTGTGAATGGTTGGAGTGTGCAATGATGAGCTCAGTTTGCTCAATGAACCTTCAGCTGATATGATTTATGCTCCCCAAACAGAGTTAAAGATAGATACAGATCTGTTATAAAAGTGGCTGAAGTGGACTGAATGATTGAGACCACATTCCAAAACCAGCTGCAGAAAAACAGGAAAAAGCAATGTGGTTGTTACAAAGATAATATGGCGACTCAAGTTTGTATAATTTGAACTTTTTAAACAAAATAATTTTTTGTTCTCGGTCTGGGCAAATATGTAGATTAAATATTTCAAAGGAAAAAGAAAAAGAAAGTATAATTTGGTGCCTCATCTCATAAAAGTTTAGGCTGAAGTGTCAATTCTGGTGTTTTATTTTTTTTTTAAATAAAAGTTAAGGGACAAACACTTTAGAAAGTTACACACAGACTCCGGTTCCTGGTGTAAACATATAAAGTTGCCCAGAGTGCCATGGAAAACAGCAAAAATTTCATTGTAACTTTTTTTCTAGTAATATGTATGCACAAGATAGGTAATGTCACATACAAGTCTAAATTCATAATTTTTTTAATATCGGCTGTAATTTTTTTATCTTCTTTGATAACAAAATAAACTTAAATTAAAAAGAAAACTCACATTTTCTCATTTATGGCAGTTCTTTAATAGTCTATACTCCAATTATTACACACAAAAACTAGACAACCTAACTCATACAAGCATAGTGTTAAGGCTGAAGGGCAAGTTTAGTCTAGCAGAAAGCAAATAAAAAAAAGAGTTAATATTTAATATTTACACCTGATTCAAACGTCCTATGGACTCCAGATTAGTGAGAAACTGCACAGCTAGCCTTCAACAGAACCCAAAGGAAACTGTTTAGCCTCACCCATGAGAAATCAGGAAGACTTTTTTTTTAACCCAGACACTTTTTTAATGCAGTTGCAAAAGGCTGATTAATGAATGGGTTCTGGTTAAAGTCAAGATGCAACACACCCTTAGTGAATTTCTTTTTCAGAATATCTCCATCTTTCATTTAACTGAGGCAGAGTTTGTTTGATTTTGAAGAAAGAAAAAACTTTGCAATTAAATTGGTAAAATGTTTGACCTTCTCCAAATAGACCCAAAGGTTCCACATCCGAAATGTATTCAAACTATCTGATGCCTATGAATGAGACTACAGTTGAAATTTTGTGTCATTAATGCTTCTCGTCAAGTCAGAGTTTTTTTCCCCTTTTTTTTTTAACCCAAATGCTACAACTTGCAGACCTCAATTGTGGTGTTGAGAAAGTAACGCATGAAAAAAATTATAATAAAAAGTACAAAATGCTCACAGGATTTTCATATCAAAATGTTACTGAAAAGCGCTGGAGGGATAATTCTCACTGACACCAATAAGTTCCTTTCAGCTATGCACCGTGCTAAATATGAGAGAGAAGCCTCTGATGCAGAGCTGTTCTTATAAAACTGCTCCACTTAAGCATTTTTCTACCTATGTCACCCTACAAGTAGCACACTCCTGCTATGGGTGACCTTAAAATTACATGACTCCTTTTTTCTCTAAAGGAGTAGCTTAAATATTGTAATTTTCTTGCATGCACACCAGCTACCTTTCTCCTTCACTCAAACGCAAAAGCTCTGATCCGAATATTCCATAGAAACACACTGTAAATCGAGCAGTATACTTTAATGAACAAGCTAATATTTTTATTTCAAAGTTGCTAGGTAAATTCACACATCTTTGTTCATAAAAACTGACCAAACACCACATGTAATCATGTGCAGTGACCAGTTTTTACAGCTTTACAGTGCGTCTTTATACGCTGCAGGTCATACACCAGCTGAGCTCATATGCAACTTCAAACCACATGCCTGCAATAAGAAATGGGCCCTAAAGCAGGAGTTGTGCAGGCTCTAATACTACATACAGTATATGCATGTCTTATCAAGTTGATTAACTTCTGTAGCTTGCTTCCACATGCTGCAGTTGTTGGGGCCAAAATCTGCACAAATGGATGTGTAGCTCTTGTAGTTGTGTAGTTGTGTTCATGACCCAGCGGTAAGAAATTCCCCAAAATGTGTTCTACTTTCTCTCTGTACTTCGTCCCAAATTTTGTCTCAGACTATGAGGCAACAAGGTTTATTAAGATGGATCTCATTTTTCTTTGTCTGAGCAAGTTCAAGTTTACCCCACACATTCGTAAAAAACGCTTTATGCATGCTTGCTGTTCTTCTGGGGATAACGAGCTATAAATGTATTCAGATAAACTTTGTGTTGCACCTTTCATCTTGTTAAGTCTCTCCTGATAGAAATATCAAAGAAAAATGGTAAAGAGAAGTAACTATATTTATTTCTGCGGCAGAATAAATAATGTCAAATTATCATGGGAATGCACTTGTTCAATGAAAATAGAAGCAACTAACTACACATGGAGAAGTTTAACATGTCCTCAGTCTCAAAAGAGCTATAAAGATGGAAACTAGTCTTAAAGTCAGAGGAAATGTTTTTACCAGGTTGTAAAATGTGTTTTTTGGGCTGCTTTATGACCAAATATATCTAAAGGTTATACACAGTTTACTACAGACCAGTAGTGTTATCTTGCCCCCTAAAATTAAAATTATTTGTAATTGTTTTCCCTTATAGCTATTCCTTCAGAGAACCAATCACTCCATGATCTACATGTATGAAATAATCGGTTTGATGCTCTTCCTGGCCCAAACTTCTCCTTTTACCTAGACTTGAGACAGGTACCTGGAAGCACTGCAAAGTGCCACCATGTGGTTGTAGTAAGTCACAGCACCTGGTAGTCCCTGGCACTCTCCCATCCAAGGATTTAATGAGGACCAACCCAGTTAGTTTTCAAGATTAGACAAAATTGGGCATGTCCAGGGCAACATGGATGTAAAAATATTTATAACTATAGCTCATAAATGATTGAAGAAAAGACAACTATCTCTATAAAGACTCTCATTCATCTAGGTCGATTCCATCATAGTAGTAGGTTTAAAGGTTGTCAACTGGACTTGGTTTTCAAAGTTGAAGACTCTTATCCAAAAGGCTTTGTCAATTCAATAGGCAACTACATTAAAAATATATATTTATACAGGACAGCCCAACAGTTAATAAATTGCTGTCATCCTAATCTTGTTATACTGTATAATGGTGACTGACTTTACATGTAGGCCACACAGGCTAGTTTAAAGTTTATTTTTTAAATGACATTTATAAGTATTTACCCTTAAGGGTAACATATACACTTAAAGCTCTGTTAATTTTGATTCCTGTGATTATTGGCTAATGAGGAGTAGGATTAGCTTCCAGATGTGCTTTTATTTTGAAAATACCAAAATAAAAAAGTAAGGCTTTAAAAAAGATGTAAATCTTCAAAACCATTGAAATTGCATAGTAAAACCAAAGACAAATTCTGTGTTTTTAACCTCTTTCAAAATATGGATCAACAATGCCATGATTGATGGTGAATGTCTGTCAACCAGAGCTCTAGATTATTACAAAACAAGACTATAATCTCAATCTCAAACTTTTGATTCGTCTCTAGAATAAAAAGTAAAAAAACTGAAATATTAAGAGGAAAGTTGAAAAACTAGTTCCTGGTAAAAGTTGGTGGTGCTAAAGGGTCTAAATAACTTTGTGTCTTTTTGTGCTTGTTGTTTTTCAAATTCCTTTTATGCTCGAGTTCTTTAGTTTCAAAATTCTAAAATGTTACTGAGGTGAGGTTTGCTGTTTACTGTGCCCAAAGACAATGAGAATACAATGTCAACGTATTATTAATATGTATAAAGAATATACATGTATTTTTCTATGTAAAAGAGAAGCAGCTTGGATAATCATAGTTATGTTTTTTGCTGCAGGTCCTCACTTAGCATGACAGCTACATGCTTTCAAAGACAATGCGATGGGTTATGGCAGGTCATCAAAAGATAATCATAAGCACAATTTCAATTTGAATCAATTATACTGTCCTCCTGCAGAGCTCCAAATACAATATGTGCAGCGTTGGACAAGACAGCGGGATTTTTACAGAACTGTCACTCTAACACTGACAGGTGGCTACACATATAGTCATTGAGGAGTTGCTGCAAAAATCAGACTAAAGCAAAAAAAAAAAAAAAAGTGAAAACTTTTCGTCCTGGCAGTTTCACTGATATCCAGCTTTTAGAAGCCTAAACAACAGCCAGTGATTCAGAGGAAGAATGTAGCTCTGTTTGTGTCCCATCCCACACACAACACACACTTTAGCATCACTAAACAAGCACCCAATAAAATGACAACAATTCTGTTTTGTTAAAACAATGTATTGCCCAGCCTTTTTTTTCAAAATCAAAAAGTAGTTTTGAATCCATTTTATGGACGTTTTGACACATAATTGAAAGAGATGTGCATTTCCCAATGTACCAATCTGCGATATGATCATAAAATTCAATTTGAAAATGCATTTTGTAATTTAGAATTCAAAAACAATTTAATGTTACATTGTTTTTATTTAAAGGAAAAACAACTATATATACAATTATAAAATGCATTTTTGTTTGAATTATGGTATCCAAAACCCATAACAATTTGAAATGCTTTTGATTTTAAGTTTAATCAAAATTTTATTTTGAAAAATGCAAGATTGAATAGTAATTTTACATATTAATTTCTAAATTGTAAAACGCATTATAAAGTTGTATGATAACATTGCTAATTGAATTGTCAATTTAGACTTTAATATCGCTTTGAATTATGGGTTTAAAAAAAAAAGTCCATTCTATTTTATTTTAATATTCTATAAATAATTTCATCCAAGGCTTTTTGATGCTGGTCTGGTTTTGTTCAACACCGTATTTTGGCATCTGACTGATATGCTGCATTATTTTTCCATGTAGTCGTAGGAGCAAAGGTGAGTTGGTGGCTTTGCGTGGAAACCGCAGCACGGTTACGCATGTCTGATTTGTATTCGCATGCATATATAACCCCATAATGATCCTCGCACAGCTCATTCAGCGACATTCACTCCGCAAACTCAGCAAGAAAGAGAGACGCCCGCCTCGGAATATAGAGCCATATATCAGGAGCCGTTTGCAAGGGCCGACAATGTGGCGAGTCGTTTGAAAAGCAGTCAGATGAATGTTCAGCTGCCTGCCATTATTCCACTGACGCTCTCAGCAATGTGGAAAATCACGAAGTTACAGCATATTACAGACATCATAATTTATTGTTATGTAACATGAAATGATTTTATAATCCATCCAATAATTGTCCATTTACAGAAGACCTTGTCCTTAAATGAAAATGATTAGCATTTTCTGCACTAAAGACCATAAAATACACTGAGAGTCATAAAGGGAGCTCTACTCTGACACTGGACAAGAGTGAGTAGTTTAACCTGGATGAGTCGCCAGAAAGCACATAAAGACCAGCAGCCATCACGCTGACTCTGACTTAGATGTGGATCTCGTCAGCACAACTCTGGGCTGTCAACACAACCAAACAAAACATTCAAAAAAAAAAAAACCTCCTAAGCACCTTTCGTTAATAAAAGATAATGGAATGATATTTCTGGTCTAAAATCTGTTGTCACCGGCTGACAACTGAAGATGAAGGAGGTGGCCTACTATGTTCCCTCCTGCCCTTTGAGGATTGCAAACATACACTGTAAAAAATGTTGACTCAATATTTCATTACAGTGACATGCTTCGGCTTTTGGTTGTCATGCTCCCTTTTCTGGAACTAAATCGTACTATATTTAAAACACAGAGCTGTTGACTGAAACATGATATCTTGTTGTGAATCTAATTTAAGTGATACGTAGCATCTAAAGCCCAGTCTGTGCCTGCGACGTCCATCAATGACAAAGATGGACCACTACAGGCCTCCAGTATGAATGCCTACTGTTTTTCAATTTTCCCAGAAGACATTTTTTCCCCTCACCTTTATTAGGTTCGACCACCCATAAGAAGCAGCACAGGTTGAGGCGCTTTTTGAGAAGAACCACATTAACAGGCTCTGCAAACTGGAAATAGTCATCTTTGTGTATTCTGTTTTGTGCAATTAAAAATAGGAAAAAAATAAGTCACTGGGAAAAGTAAGACCAATATTTGTTTTGATTAGTCCAGGCCCTAACTGGGCTGTTTAAAAAAAAAAAGAAAGAAAATCTGGCACACTTCCAGTTTCTCACTCTTATTTAAATGGAACTAATGGAATTTTGCATCTCACACAGAACGTCAGCAGCTTTCAGGCCTCAAACGTTTTCAAAATAGGAGGTTATTGAGTATGAAGTAGGAGGCTACCACTACCGAACACTGAAGGGTCCTCATCCAGGAACTTTTTGAAAATTAGAGCCCTTTATATGCCTTTTCCAGGAACCTGGGGTATTATTCCAGCTGATTTGAAAGCAATAGAGGGTAATTTAGTACTTCTACTCTATCACTGTTGACAACCATTACCTCCAACATGTTTTCCTATGACTGTTCATCAAACTAGAACTAAAAATCCTCAAGTGTCCTAATCCGCTGTTTTAACTTCCTAGAAGATGTTAAACATGACAAAACATGTCCTGGAACTCAAGAGGCAAAGGATGGGATGAATAAAAGTTTACACTCAACAGCTATGGCAAAACAATACTTTACATCAGTGGTCCCCAACCTTTTTGTCACAGCGGACCGGTACAACGCAAGACACGTTTACCGCGGACCGGGGGGTTGAGGTGCAATGCAAGGCACGTTTACCGCTGCCTGTTATAGGCAGATTTCCCTTTTTTTAGCGGGTGCAGGTTCCTCTTCTGTCCCTTCATTGGACCGTTTCCCCTTGTCAAAGCAACTTTCTAAAGAAGTTTGTTTTTTGCTCATTTTGATTTTTTTGTTTGGGTTTAATTTTAGCAGGGTGTATCACGTGATGTTTGGTGTCGCGACTTTGACGTGCGTTAAGTGTGACGGATGTAACAGAGAGAATCCGGTCACTTTTCAAAATAAAACTTTTTTTCGAGAGAGAGAAAAAAAACAATAAAATGGAAATCATTTTTTCTTTCTGTGCGTCCCGGTGCCAAAATTTCCCCCGGTGCCAAGTGTCCCGCGGCCCGGTGGTTGGGGACCACTGCTTTTCATAGATTTGCATATGCATCAAAAAAAGGAAGTGCAAACATGTACAGAACCCACTTCGTTTAGGTGATCTTCCAATTCCCTGTATTGCAATTCATGCAGAAATGTAACCAAAAGCTGTGAAGAATTTCTATGGTCACCCCAACAACTAGAAGGAAGAAAAACACTATTGGCTGTAGATGATTCTGTTTGTCAACAAAAAAGTAGCTAGGGCAAAATTTCCATAATCACATAATTTATCATAGAAAATAATTCCCAGTGCTAAAGAATAATAAATAAACAATAATAAACAAAACCTTCAGGAATTGTCATAAAGCAATGATTTCAACGGGAATGCCAACAGCTCAGCCTGAACCTTCACAAAGCTCACTTACTTTTTGTTTGTCATTAGAAGTTAGAGCAGACTCATCCATCCAGGATGGTTCCATGGAAGAAGTTTTAATTAAAAATAAATAAATAATGTAATCTGGACTTTTTTCAGTTGAGGAAATTTTACCTCTGTCAAACAGGTAGATTAGGATCCCAAAGGTTAAATAATAATCTAAACATGAAATAAACTTTAAAATGAAGTTTTTTTTTTTGTTTGTTTTAAGAAAAAGACTTTAACCTAACAGCTGACCTGAAAACCAGACACTAACACACTGAGGGTGATTAACTTGGAAGAAGACAGCTGTGGATACTTATCCATTGAAATCAGGTGAGACAGTGACAAGGAAAAAACAAGCTTGAGAACACTCCAAGAATCAATAAGACATAACTGAAAACAAACCAAAACAAATGATACAACTCTCACAAGAGGCTAGGATCTGTTTTATGGTTTTTAGGGTGATTTTAGAGAAAGGCTGGGATTTACGCTGCATTTTGTTGACTTGGATGGGATTTAAGTCTGCAGTTGTCAGTCGAGTCTGGCAACAAGTCGAATGACAATATCATCAAATAAATGGCAGCATAAGACATAAGCTTGAGTAAGTAGAATGAAGTCAGAATACTATTATTGAGACTAAAAATGTAAAGCTGTGTGCAGAGGATAAATGTGGTTTACATGTCCTGATGAACCAGAAAACCTCCGCATACAGACAGCAGCTAACCACATTTCATGCATTCGATTTGAATTGGAATATTATGCCTGGACCAGTTTTTAAAGAAATTCATGATAGACTTGCAACAGCGCCCTACTAACAGTGCAACCTTTAAAATTAGCATCCAAACTCATGCTAAGACCATGATTAGCAATAATAACCAATGAAATAACGTGGAACCTTTGCTCTACTTTTTAAAACCAAAAAAAAAGAAAAAAGCTTGTGAATGTGTCCTTCAAATGTTGGGCTAAACTCAGAGGGTTTTACAAACGCTGTTCACCACCGTGCACCAAAATCAATCACAAAGCAAATCTCCTTGGCCCCATTTCCTGAACATTCTTGGCCTGTCTTCCTTTTCCGTGTGCAAACTAAAACCATAACATTTTTGTAAAGATATATTTGAGTTGAAGACATTTTTCTTTGGAAGATTTTTTAAGAAATAACAGCAAGATGTAGAGACAGCTGAAGGTTAAAGTTGAGCTTTTTGTACGTTTTAGTTCAACATTTTATTTATTTATTTTTTAATTTGTTGAATTGAAATCGAATCAGCCTTAATTGTAACTAAGGTTAATTTCATATTAGGCCTGCACAATATATTGCAAATATATCGATATCGCGATATTAAGCTGTGCAATATGCATATCGTAAAAAATTACATCTGACCAATCGGATGGAGCCCTTTTGTTAGATGTTCCCCTCCTATGTAGACATGTGTTAGCTTTTATTTAAATTAAGCTGTTGCAGTGAAATAGAAATTATGTTTTTGGTTGTTTTCCTATTTCTTAATGTATCGCAACTTATATCGTCATTGCAATATTAATCACTAATATCGCATATCGCTAGTTTTCCTCATACCGTGATAGTCCCACTTGATTTGAATGTGCAGGCAATGTTGATCAATCTTGCTTTTTTGTAACCATTTGTTGGGTTTGCCTCCTCACACAGCACTAAAAAGCAAACCAAATTACCTTAAAGAAAAACCGTATAGTCCCAAAAGTTTTTAACTAGGGGACTGAATTAACTAGAACGAGCTCAGACCTGAAGAAAAGGAAGCCTTAGGAAAACGACTCTTCTGACCATAGTGTGTTAAACTCTACCTATGTGTTTACTATGTACACACCTCATATTTTCAAACTTTTTTATAGTTGACACTGATTGATATTCACACTTTGGGGTGTTTTGTATTCACATGCATGGCACACGATTACGTCCTCAATTCTACTCCTCTGTGTGCATTAAATTAATCTGCAATCACACTACAGTAAACCACAACAGTTTGCTTGCAGGAAACAATAGATCCTCATTCAGAAGTGGGCCAGGGTTCATTTATGTGAAGTTTAGGGGAACTTTACCACTTTCAAATGATGCAGACTAGCTGAGTAAACAAATACTGGTGTGGCTCAAACCAACATGGGGGAATGCACCCTGTGGTTGCATATTATGGGCTTTACCAAGCCTGTAACAAGGTAAGATAATTCATATATTTGCCAGAGCACTACAATATTAGAGGCTGTTAATGTAAATGTTCTCTTTTCCTGATCAAATAAAGGTTAGGTAATACAATTGAACAGATCCAATTAAAAATTGTTATCTGTGCTTGGCTTTTTAAATGTCATTAAAACCCTACTTTTAGAAATCGCTTTTTACTCTGTCATAAGAGACACAATTGGGATACAATGATATAGAAGAAATAAAGTTGAAAATTATACTTCCTTCCCCTTAAACCCAAACAGAGGCCCAATAGGTAAAAACACTTACGTCTTCATTGTCAATACCCAATTTATTTTCTGCTGTCTCAGTGAAGAGAGATGCATATTTAAAATGGTGTAATTGTTTCCTCTTTGCCTGATCACTGTATAATCAGGCCTTAAAATATGGTATGTTCAGCAGTGTTTCTCAGCCATTGATCCATAACCCCCAATTTTCTCATCACCTTTAAACAGAGTTCAGAGCAAAGAACCTTTGAGTTGGTCATTTTCTAGTTAGAAGGCTTTAATCCGTAAACTTAGCAGTTCTCTGGATGATAAAGTGCTGCAAAGAAATCAAACACACACACTAAATGCCACAACCCAAAAAGCTGTAATTGTCTTCAAAACAATCACTATTGACAGAAAGAAGCTCTGAAATCTATCAACATTGGCCTCTGTTCTCAAGCCACCCACTGTTTCATGGTGTAAATGCTGCTTCTTTCCTTCTGCTGATAATAATTATGAACAAACATGTCTGAGTACTCAAACTATGCTGTAATGATGTGTTGGGAGGAATACATCAGGACATATTCTAATTCCCAAGCTATCAACCGCTGCCATTTCCTGCAGCGCCTGACACGCAGCCAGCGCGGCCTTCAGCGTCCGCACCAAGGACACTCTGACAGGACCTCCATTTGACAACAGGGACAAATACTCTGGAAACACGCACAAGTGTTTGTGTTTTAACATAAAAACACCCCCAAAGTCTACGTGAGGAGAGTTGGGTAATGTCACAGAATAATTTATAGGCCTTTCTTCATTGAGGAGCAGCCATTAATCAATCAGAGAGTACACTGTTTATCTTGTTTTTTCTTCAGGCCTACAGGCCCTCAATTTTAGTTGGTTAAGGTTTTGGGGGAAGTCTTCTAGCTTAATAACGAACCTTTTATGTTTTCGAAACATCAAAACAGTTGAAAAATGATTTGGGTTGTAACAATTTGAAAGCCCACAAGTATCCATGATGAACTGACTGAAACTGGGCTTGATTGATTACAAAAACTGTGAGTTTATTATTCGATTTTCTTCCAGACAGAATGGCTGCAACTTCAGGTTAATAGACACCACGGCCTAAACGTACTCCAGGACTGAACAGCAGGAACCAACAAAGAATCGATCATTTACAAAGAAGCTCCCTTCATCTCGATCCTAGAATGTGGAAAGAATGGCAAAACAACACACACTTTTTGGTATAAACACTTTTTCTTAAATGTGCCACTGTGATTAACTACTTTAGAGAGCATTCCTGTTGTGTTTTTGTGTCATGTAAGCAGAAATCCCCCATAATGAAGGCCGGCAGTTCTGTGTCTGCACAGCAAACAGGTTCCTGTTCAAAACTCAGCTCTTGTCAGTGTTTTTTTGTCTGTGTTTTTTTTTCCTCCATCATCCAAGAGCATCATCCCCCCCCCCCCCAGAAACCAGGACCAAACCACTAGGAGGACTGATGAACAATTTCAGCTTCACTTCCAAATCAGGTGCTTGTGGATTTTGCTTGTAGAGAATGTGATGGTGGTGTTGAATGAAGAATCGCGCCGAGGAAGACCTTTTCCTTTTTTCCCCTTTACTACCCCCCCCCCCCCCCGCTCAAACTGAGGAACTTGGTGCTGCATCTTACCTCATCCATGGCTACCTAGCTGACAGGAACACACTGCAGCTCTTTAGGTGAGATGGTTCTGAGGTATAAACGGACACACGCGCACATCTATCCTGTTTTATATGGTGATGGTGCCCCCACAGCGGCTGACGGCGCAAACTATCCTGTTTTTTTTCCTCCCTCCATCAGGGTAGAGAGAGCCCTTTCAGCAAGCGCACACTTCCTTCCAATCTCTGTTCAAACTGACACCCATCCCCCCTTTCCCATCGAAGAGAGTTCGACTTTAATATTGTCAAAATGTATTGTAGAAGCATCCTATGTTAAACATAGGACATATGTTCTGTTTGGATAGAAATACATTTTTAGCAGGGCAGAAAGCGCGTCCGGCCGTCTGCAGGTGTTTCGTGGGATGCTGCTCTTTCAAACCCCATGCAATTTCACAGCAGTTGGGTGAAAGCGCATTTAAAGTTGTCCCTTTTCTCTCAGACCCTTAAATAGTAATCCGCCTGCTTTGCGCAGCTCGTTCTGCGACTGTGCACACAGTGCGCGCCCATGCGTTTGGGAGCAGAGAGTCCAAAGTGGCAGACAGAAAAAGATGGGATTTTTTTCTTTTTCTTTTCTCAGCTGGGCACGGGACCCTCTCCAAAAAGCACAAATCCCCTCATTATTACGCGCTCCACAAAGAAGAAACACGTTAAATCCTAAATGAAAACGCTCATTTCCACAGCCGCAACTTCCTCCACCACATCTCCAGGGTAATTCTGCCATGAAAATCAGGAACCAAGCATCAGCCCACAGCTTTTACAGTTCTGGATTTAAGCGGTAAATTACCCAAACCCAAACCAACATCCCTACATCCCTCGTGCAGCTTAGAATTGAGTCTGATCTGCGTGTTTACCGTCAGAGGCGCATCCATCGGTGCCTTCTTCCCCCCACGCCAGACAATATTCCTCTGCGCGTCACGTCCCGTTAGGAAAAGCTCCAGTCCTCCCAAAAGCTACATATTTCCACCTCCGAAGATAAAAAAAAATCCTGAGGAATGAGGCGGACGCACTTTCACTCCGGAGGGTAGAGTCGGGTTAGACGCGGTCCAACAATTCTACTCTCGCGGAAAGAAACGCAGGAGACGCTCCAGTCCCAAACAAGTGCGCCTTAGCTCCAGATGGTTTAATTATTTTTTTTTATTTTTGTTATATTCAGAACTATTTAAAGAATCAGAATTTCTTGTGACTGAAAACCGCCAGGCTCCAGGTCTTTGCAGGCGCACAGACTTAAATCTGAAAAGAAGGTGATTTTGAGAAAAAGAAACAAGCGAGGGATTTTCCCCCATCGTCTGCTCCTCACGATTGAGGCTGCACTTGGCTGATAAAACACCGTCCTCTCTCTCTCGTACCCCCCCCCCCCAGCCCCCTCCTCTTCTGAACACCTTGAGCTTTGATGGAGCAGAGACGCGCCTAGCGGCCGGACACAGGAATTGCACCCCGCCCTCTCAGCGCGCTCTTAAAGAAACACAGAGTTGGAGACAACTGGAGGGGAAAAAGGCGTTTTGCATCCGAACAGTGAAGCTTGCACGATGAGGATTTATGTTGGTCTTTTACAGAACCAACTGAAGTGAGGAGAAAAGCAAACATGTTTACAAGCGGAAGGAAGAATGGGAACTTTGGGTAACAGTTGAGTTTAACACCCACGAACAGAACAGTTTGGTCAAACAATCACACACCTGTCCATGTTCACCTCCTGGTTGGATCTCCTGAGTTCAATCCTCATGATGTTTTCTTTCCTCCACCTCTCCTCTGTGTTTACATGTCTGAAAGCATATTAATTTGTAAATATATGGATTTTTTCTTTGACTAAATGTACACTGCTGTTTTATGAGTTAAAATCATCCCAAGGTCTTCCTATCAGCACATACACAGGCTGCTATTTAATCAGCTTTGAATGATGGTTTCCAAAGGATAAGTTTTTTTGTTTTTTTTTTGTTTTTAAGAAAGAAATTAACTAAATAGGGATGCAGACATTAAAATAGATCTATAGGTCCCATTTGTTTTCAAGCCTGATGTTACAGGCAAACATTTACGTGCAACCAAGCACAAAAATTCATGTTGGCCACACATAATACGCGCAGCCAAGATTTAATTGCTGCATAAGTGCATCCAAGTCTAAACATTGTTGTTGGTCGCACGTATTAACCTAACCGTAACCCTAATCCTAAACGACTGTGCAGCCAACAAGTTAAGCACTGGCCGCACGTATTTAGCTAATGACATGCAAACATTAATTTTCTTTTTTAAATGTCTGCATCCCTAATTACTGTGCATTTATTTTTGTTCTACTTTTTAAAGACTTACAAATAGTGTTTTTGCTCTTTTTAACATGGTTTTCTAGCATTTTTCTGATTATGTAGAAAGAAAATTAAGCCTAAAATTGCATATACTGAGTATTTCCTTATTCAGCTCACTGTGAATGAGGAGTGACACAAAATGCAATTGGAAAAAATATTGGATTAGTTACAAAAAAATATACTGGGTGGGCCAAATCTCCCTGCTCTGCTCCATTCTGATGCACCCACCTCTAAACAAATAGATCCATGCGCGTCTTTGTTTTCCTCGTCTGAGCTGGAATCTGGATCCAAACTGTACGACTGCATAGCTTCAATACTGCTTGCCATTTAGTTGGACTGGTAATGTTAGGCTGAAGTTGTGAAGGGCTGTAGTGTGAGGAAGTGTAAACAGATGGATAATGGAAAGTGGGGGTTGGCTCACTCCGTACCAACAGTTCTGTCCACAACTCAGGCGAATTGTGTGAATGCATGTGTGGCAAAAAGGTGCCCTCTTAGTGTGATCTTTGCAACAATATTTTTTGCAATTGATGCACACTTTTCTGTTCTTACTTTTTAGGCAGATCTGACACTTATTTCTTTTAGGATCAGGCAGCCTGAGTGGCATTGTGTCTCTGCTTGGTTTGGTGTTGCATGGCTAGATGAGGAAGCTTATGAAGGTGCTTTTTGTGGTACTGATGGTTTGGATTTGGTTATATTTGATCTCTGCAACTTTCTGACCAAGGGTGCTTTCAGACTGGACACATTTTGTTCACTTAAAGTGAACCAGAGTTTGTTTCCCCCGATAATCCGGAAAAAAATTTCTGTCTGAATACACCCAAGTGAACCCTAGTCCGTGACCAGGAACCGCTCTCGGACCCATATTCCTCTCGAATTGTACTGAATTTCGGTTCACTCTGAGAGTCCTCATTCTGATTACAATCAGTCCTCGGAGCAGAACAACTGGACCAAAACAGCCACAGTGGTCAGTGGTCACATGATCCACACAGTCAGACAGTAGCAACAGATGAGACGCGAACAAATGTAAAACAACGATTGTCGGGTTATCAAACAGAAAGAGTCCAACTGTTTATCTGTTAGAATGTTTATTTTAACACCACTTTTCGTGCTTTTCTGTGTCTCGTTACACAGCATGCCTCTGTGATGTCAATCTAAAAGCTACCTTGTAGTTCTTTAACAATTTAGTATAAATAGTAGATACATAGTTTTTCTCACTTTATAAAATCCAAATGGATATCCATCTCTGTTAAACTTTTAATTACACTTTTATGAATAAAAGGTTTACTAAAGAAAAAAATGTGCAGGAATAAAATGGTTCTTTGTACTCTACTTTCACACTAAACCACCAAAAATGTGCTTTAAAATACTGCAACGCGACAGTACAAATATTGACAAGTGCTCGAAGGGCAAAATGAAATCCTAAAAAATATGATCATTTGAAAGAACGTTTTCTGAATTAGGGCAGGTCTAATCCCTAAATGCTGAGTGTCCAATTGTTGCTGACTGGACAGTTCTTATCAGTTTTAAGCCTTTGACGTCACTTAAAATGCCAGTTTTTCTCTTTGACTGTTTAAACTCTTACTGAATCCTTACATTGTGCTGCACAGAATGAGCTTTTGTTACAACCAATCTTTTGCTCAGATTGAACTGCAAGCTGGCCCACATCTATGATTGTTACTTTTTCTTTAGATGCAGAAAGAGGAATTTAACCAAATAACTTATTTCACATGTTGTAATTTTCATCCTCTTTTTTGCTGCTCTGCATTTTAAGTGACTCAAGCTGGAGTCTTCTGTTTGTTTATGATTCGTTTTATATATATATATTTACGTGGTACTAATATGATTTAATCTTTTTTGCATTGATAACCTCAGTGATTTTCACATGTGTTAGATGTGATCTCCTGTTGAAACAAAACAATATTTTGTATGACAAGAAAGAAGAAAAGGTACTGAAAACTGTTGAGTGTAATGCAACATGTTTCTGTGTATGAAATCAAAGTTAGATATCAGATTCAGCCACAGAGACACGCTCTTAGTCAACACTTGTGTCAGTAGATCTGCACTGTCTCCTGCTGCACTCGCTGAGACGCTGTAAGGATCAGAAGCTTGGGTCTGAGAAAGAAGGTAGCATAGACAAAAAAGAAAGTGGTACTGTATGCCGGAAAAAAAAAATTATGTGCTAAAAAATATGGTCAGGCAAACTATCCAGCAATCTTATTGTATATGATACAGAATGATGGACGTTTATTCAATAGATACTTTGTTAGCGTTGGCAGCAAAAACCCACAACACGGGCAAAATGGAAGCAAATATAGATTTCATTGAACCAAAAAGGAATTGTGTTTCTGGCAGCAATGATTGGGAAGGAGCTGATATTGTGGTCAAATTTAAAAACCAGGGCCAATCATGATGATATTGGCATTAATATGATGAAAATCTGAGTTTAATTTTAATGTCAGTCTTTACATTGTGTGAAACTAGTACTGAGCTTTTCTTTACTTTCAACAGAAACCAGTCTGACTACTTCATCAATTCTCAAAAATCATAGAGAAGTATGATCCTGTTTTGAAATGTTTGTGTGGGATGCCGAGACCCTATTCAGACTTGCCACAAATGAATAATAAACAAAAAAAAGAGTGCCACCACCTCTTAGCCACACCAAGGCCCCGTCAAAAAATTAAAAATTAGCTAACCATTCTGACAAACATTGGATTATTGACATTTGCATCTGCTCACATGGCATATGTCTATTCCTTCTCAATATCTCTTAAGTGGTCGGCACATAATAGAAATTGAATTCCTCATGAGCAGATAAAGGAGATCTTCTAGATCATCCAGTTAAATATCTATTCTGTTGCCCTGAATTTAAATAGATTGCATTTTGTTTTGAAAAATCTTAATGTTTTTTAAGTCACTTTAAGCTTTAAAAAGTAACCATTGGGACCCGCATAATGAATTTACTGATGGCCCGGAACAACAGAATCATTTGATGAAATGACCTGGAGGACTGAGAATATTGAAAAATGTTTCATTACGAGACGAGATGCATTTTTTGGCTTACAATAAGTTACTCAATGACATTGAATACAAATGTAGACTATATAAATCAAATCCTTTGGCTTTACTTGACTTGGTAGAGAGGAACATGGAGAAGGCAGAATAGAGGACCAAGTTGTAGAAATTGAAAAGAAGAGTGGCTTTTAGGAAACAGGCTTTGGGAGATCTCAAAGATGACTGTACAGCTACAGCTACAGTTACACTGATAGGAAGGCACTTGGCGTGTCATCTGGAATGAGGAAAGCAGATAAGGAGACTTGGGGGTAGATTGAAGAAATTCAGGAGTGTGTTAGTAGGAAAATGTTAGCTAAGAAAAAGTGGGACACTGATAGGACAGAACAGAGCAGACAGAAAGTACAGGGAGATGCTGCCCAAGGTGGAGGAGGAGGTGGCAAAGGACAAAGGAAATATGTGAGGGAGAGGTTGAAGAGAAAGGGAGATACCGTACGAAGAACCTGGAGTAAATTGGGGTGATGATGACATGGATGGAAATGTGTTGGCAAGAACTGTGAAGATCAGATGAATGAGGAAAATGTTAAAGTAACAAAGGTCAAGAGTGGAAAGGCATTGAGGATGATGAAGAGTGGAGAGGCAGTTGGTCTTGACTATGTGGAGGTGTGTCAGGGTTTAGGGTAGGTGGCTTCAGAGTTTGGGGATACCTGAGGATTAGAGGTGAAGTGCACTGGTGTCCAGTTTAGGAAGAAGGGAAGCGTGCAACTGCAGAGGAATAAAACTGATTAGTAACACAATAAAGTTATGGGAAGGAGTTGTCGACGTTGAGGTGGGGTCAGAAGTGAGCATTTGTGAATAACAGTATGGATTCATACCATGGAGATAATCCTTAATCCAATATTTGCTATGAGAATGTTTCTAGAGGAATAGAGAAGATCAAAAGAAGCTGCATTGTGTATTTTTAGAACTAGAACAAAGGAGGCCTTGAGGGCCAGTGTCCTATGTGTTTTGAATGAATGAATGAATGAATGAATGAATGAATGAATGAATGAATGAATGAATGAATGAATGAATGAATGAATGAATGAATGAATGAAGATAGATGAGCTTTATTTATAGCACTTTACAACTACCAAAGTGCAGCACACAAAAAAGACAGAAGAAAATTTGAACTAATACTAGATTTACGAATTGCTTAAAGAAATTGCGTCCGATTGCTAAAAGCAATGCTATTTAAAACCATTTTAAAGCTGTTGCTTCCGTCCAGCCTGCACGTCAAGTTTCATTCATGTGGGTCAATCACTTTTGGAAATATAAGGGGAAACATATCTGGAATAGATTATAGCACCACATAAGGGAGTATTGTTATGAAAGTTGTTGCTAGCTAACTCACCCCTAAATTGAATTATGTGAAATGGGTGGCACCACTGGATTTGTGGTAGCCTAAATAGAGTACGTACAGAAATATGCAACGATAGGTCAAAGTATGTGGCATAGGGGGTATAAAAAGTTTTTGGAAAAAATTGGCAGATTACCATCTAGTAAAGGTAGAATAGCTTGAATCCATGTTTGCGTGATTTCTACTATCCAAGGAACCAGAGGGGAATATAAGTGTGTTGCTACGACTCTTGCTCTGGAAGATTAAGGCCCAAATCCTTTTTTGCTATGACTGACCATCTGGTGGTGCAATAGAGCCAGAATTGGTATAGATTACTCTAAAGTAATTGTTCATTAAGTTTCATACCATTAGGTGCAGTACTTTTTGAGATAAAGGTCTTGGGTGTCATTCATTTTCTAGAGAGTGGGCTGAATTTTGCTTCATAGTACTGTGTTCTGTCTCTTTTATTTAGAAGAAATTGGAAGCTGTCTTTCTCATCAATAATGGAAACTGTTCTCCAGCATTTTTATAGATAAACACACTTCAATGGAGAAATAACTGCCTGCTGTCAGAAATAATTGCCAATAATTAGCATTTCCTTGTACTTGAGCAATCACAAAAACCTATAATTTATTGAAAGCAAAATTGCAATAAGCTGCTTGAAGTAATTGACTGATTGTCAATGAATTGCCAAGAAAAAAATGTCACTTTGAGAGCTCTGCATGCAAATATGGAAACACAATTTCAGAGCTACAGTGACCATGCAAAATTCAAAGTTATGTCAACATTAAACAGAATATAGATCATTTAAAAAGACCAAAGGCTGTATTTAAATATTACATGAAAAAACTTTGAACTAAAAAAACCTACAGATTTGCATCAAATCTGCTGACAAAAACTTTCTCTGTCATCCTGCTCCTTGTTGTGTAGGTGCACCCATAATAAACATTAATGTAGTGTGTCCACATTTTGCCTTTGTCTCCCGTCCAAAGCAGCCTCTATTAACAGAAATGGGTCAGCTTTAATCCGCAGCCAAATTAATGGAAATGAAATGCTTCCATTTGTGATTGATGCTGTTGTTGCTGATTGTGTTTCTTTGTGTAGAGCTGCTTGTGTGCATGTTTCTCTCTGTGTTTGTGACTGTGTGTGTTTGTGTGCGAGGGGGGGGGGGCAGTGAGTGACCAATAAACATGTCAGCATTAGTTTGTTATACAAATTCCCTATAAGGATTATTTTTTAAAATTGTGCCGGTGTTTTTTTTTTTGTTTTTTTTTTTGATACTCATGAGTTCAGATTTTAAGAATGAAAAATGTCTCCTTCCCTACTATAACAGTTTTACCTCAAAATCACCAATAAAGCAGTGCGTGCACTGATGGTAAAAATAATGAATCTGGTGTGAATAAAATGTTGTGAATGGATGTGACTGTGTCTTGATTTGTCTTTTTTTTTAATTTAGAGATTCATTTAAAATAAACAAAGAACATTGGTCGTTTGAAAGCACACATTATGCTGGCATTGGTGATGAAACTTCTTTGCCCTCCCTCAAAGCAGAAGTAGACGATTTGAACAAGAACTCAGAGTCCAGACATTTGGTGGTTGTAGAGCAGAAGATGATACATGAAGACTGACCAGTGGAGTTTACTGATATAGAGAATGGTAGTAAATACTATTATAGGTAGAGGAGAAAAGGGCAATTTAAAGAGTAAAACACAGCTGAGATTGTAAGGACTTGGTCTGCCTGGAGAAAATAGTGCAAGGGATTGTGGGAAGTTTCTCTAACACCTGGGCTATTCCAACACCTGGGCTATTCCATCACTACTCACTACACAGTGCACTACATAGTGCGTTCGCCATTTTTGAGTGCTGTCCAAATCTTCAATTCCGAAATCGAGTACCCTACAAATTTCCCAGAAGTCTCTGGGAAAAACCAGTGTGCATTGAGGCTCACTACTAGATTGTCAAATATAGCCCCCAATGCATTGCGTTTGAAATTCTTTGCAAAAGAAAATGTATTTAAATGTATATTTTTTTAAGCCATCAACGTTTTCATCTTCAGAACACAGTGGATTCATTCATAAATAGTCGTCCCAAAACATATCAATTAGACTTTCATATCAGTTAGATTCACAACGTCATATCATATTTACTGTTAAAAAAAAATGTAGTGAGCATGGTGCTCCAATTGCTTTTAAGTTTAAGGCACTAGCTGGTTTCGCTAATTTCTTATTAGTTAGCGATTATTATCAATTATTGCAACAGCTCTGTGGCCTCGCGATAGAGTGTCATCCTGTGACTGGAAGGTCAGGAGTTCAAATCTAGGCTGAGTCATTCCAAAAATGGATCCCAATGCCTTCCTGCTTGACACTCAGCATTAAGGGTTTGGATGGGGGGCTTAAACCACCAAATGGTTCCAGAGCACAGCTGTGTCTGCAGATCATCACTCCCTCAGGGGATGAGTCAAATGCAGATAAAAAAATTTACCACACCTAGATGTGTGACAGATAATGCGTAATTTTTGGATATACACATTTTTTTGTTCATTAAGTGTATAATAAAATGTGAGACAGAGACTTTGGGCAACTAAAAATGTTTGTTAACTAATTACAACAATCTGACCTTAATATGCATCAAAAATATAGAACATGTATATTAGTAATAGCATAGTACAATATATTAAGAAGGAAGCAGTAACTAGTGCAACATTTTAACGATGCAATGTAACAAAAAAAAACATATGTCCTTATAAATAAAGACAGTAATAAAATAACAAAGTCAGTAGTAAAAAGAAGTAAACAAAAGCAACACTGTCATGAAGTAAAGTTAAAGTCCCATTATTGGCAGCAGCAGGGGGTTATGCGCTGTTTAAACAGACAGTGTTGCCAGATTGGGCAGCTTTCTATTGAAATTGGGTGGGTTTTTGCACAAATTAGGCTGTTTTTCCCCCCAATCTGGCAAACATGCAGACAGATAGACAGCGCACTCGCGTGAACTCTATAAGTAAATTCAAGCTCTTCACTGTATGCTTTAAAGAAAAAATGTGACGAAATTTTTACAAGTATCGACCTCTTCACGCTAGTATCATTACTTACCCTTGGTATTGATACTATCAATACTCGGATTGATCTGCCCACCCCTAGTGTATTTGAAGGCTCCTCAAGGAAAGACTTATGTGTCTCTTTCTTCTAAGAAGAGTAAACTACGTACACACCAGGCATGTGGTGCAATAAATGCAGGTTCTTGTATGCGGATTGGACGAGCATGGAAAGGCTTTATTTTTTTTCTACTGTTTACCTACACATTTGCGCTACCCACAGTTGGTGTGAATGTTGAAGCGGTGCAAATCTTGTGAATCTTACTCCAGGCTTTTTCGTTCACTGCTCTATTCTGATATATGACTGAGTTGATATATATATAATTCCAGTTGGGCACAAACTGCAATTCATTTCCCACACAAACAGACTGAAAAACAGTTTCTGTAAAATCCATAACCCCATCTCCTCACAAACCCCATCAATACAACGATCAACAAACCCCTGCACAAAGTCATTCACAATACACTGCATTTTTGAATTTCCATGCATATATGTGTGTGTGCATGCATGCACATGCATTCATACATCAAAGTATTCAGATTCAGATTCAGGTTACTTTAAAGACTTGGTTTCCACTGTGACTAATCTATTTCTGTTTAGATACTATGTGTGTCTTTTCATATTTTGTGTCTCACTGTACCGTTCTGTGTGGACTTTGCATGTTCTTCTCATGCATGTGTGGGTTTCCTCCGGGCACTCCGGCTTCCTTCCACAATCCAAAGACATGCTTCATGGGTTAACTGGCATCCTTAAATTCCCCCTAGGTGTGCTTGTAAGAGTATTTAGTGTGTGAGTATTTGGTCCTGCACACGGAGTACCCTGCTTTTGCCCGCTGGGTTGGCTCCAGCAACCCAATAACCCCAAAAGGGATTCAGAGGGTTCTGAAAATGGATGGATGTACTTTTATTAGTGTCAGACTTTTGGAGATGGACTCCAAGAAAATGAACAGGCTAAAGCACAAAAAGGTTTTTTATGCGACTCAGGCAGGGCAGGAAAAAGGAGCCTCTGGGAGCAACACAGTCATGGGTCCGGAAGGTGGAGCAGCAGTCTCTGCACAAGAGAACAAAGTTATATGTACAATGTTATATGTGCTTAATTTCTTGTGCAAGGGATGCTCATGGCAGCAGGAGTCCTATGCGGGAGAAGCTGAAGGACTGCATGAGGCCAGACCATAAACTGAGAAGGATCATCTTTTTGGGGTTTTGCTTGACAACGGCAGTCTCTCCTCTTAAATACCCATGGGGATCAAAACAGATTCACAACTCCAAACACTCCTGAAGGAGGCAACAGGTCAGCAGCCGTGGACTGCATACTTGTATACTTGGAAGGGGAAGGCCGCTCAGAAGCATGAGACTTTAGGGCTTGGCAACAGGACAGAGGAACAAAAAAAAAAAAAAAAAAACTTGACACTGACTGAAGTGCTGCAGGCAAACAGGTGGAGTAAATCAGCTGATTGCACTGCTGAGATGAGCTGCCAAGGTGGAGTGGCCCAGGACAATTACAATTATTGAACTGAGTTCAATTTAATATTAGTTTAGTAATGATGTATTGATTCATGTCAGTCATTCAATCTCTCCCATAGCTATTTTTTGTGTTATTTCGCAACAGTTAATGTAATGCATCAGAAAAAAAGAAATCCTGCAGGTTTTGGAAATAGGTGCGAAACAGTGCTTGAAGCTTCTGTAAGAAGCTGAACAGTGTAGACACGTATGTAAAAGTTGTAGAAAAAGTATTAATGGGCCCAAAATACTTGAAATCAATGAACAATTGACAATAGAGCTGACGGAAATGCAGAATGACCAAACTGGTGGTAATAATTATTATTATAAAGCCAAGGGGACTCAGGTCACATGACTTGACTCTTGACAGATTTGGGTTGCAAAACCGGAGATTTACTCTGATAAAAGACTTGACTATCACTTAAGACAAAAAGCTATATCAATTTAAGATTTGCCTTTAATGTCTTTTTAAGAGTTCAATCATGTAAAAAATGTTGTTTTACTTCAATAAGTGGCTGGATGATTTTGGCTACAAAACATTTTTCCTCATCTGTCTCCTAAAACCTTTAAAGAAAAGCAATCTTCACAAAAAAATTCTCGAAATAAATGTTATAGATTTTAGAAACCAACAAAAACGAAATTTCACATTGTTAAAAAATGAAAAAAATAGGCCAAGGCTGAAGATCTTCAATGAAAAATGTAAAATTCCCTGTGTGTGCAATTAGACTGCTTGTGCTGTTAGTTTTTTTTTTTTTTTTTTGATTTGCTGGTGATTAACTAAGAACACCCGCACAATCAATACCAGGCAAAAACAGCAATATGCAAATAAGGTGTGTGTGTGTGTGCTTTGAAGTGTAAAGAAATAGCGCAAGAAGTTCTGTGCTGCAGGAAAAAAGCTACTGAAGGTGGTCCAAAATTATCCATGAGGTGTGCATTTTTTTTCTCACCTCATGCTGAGGCAGGATACTCTGATTATTTCAGCACACGTTTCAGCAGATGATTAGCCTGAATCTGAGCTGCAGATAGCCAACAAGGCAGTGATGAGCGAGACCAAAGGTAAGGTACAGTTGATGCTCGGACTCTCTATAAGAACTCTTCTACAGCACAACAGCTGTGAACTTGAATGAGAGTTTCTGAAACGTGTGCTGGAAGAGAGGAGCAGACTGTTAGCTGCACAAAATACATCTAGGTTAAAACAGAGAGGTCCTTAGTAAATAAACAAGGAATTAAAACTGCTCCTGTCATGTTGTGGCACACAGGTGGAATGGTGGACACAAGCCTGCTTGTTATAACTGAAACATTCATTTAACCTCATCAAAATACCATGAATGCCCTTAGGCATTCAGAGGTCGACCGCTCTGCCTCCACACCACGGCCTCCCCCATTAAGAGTTTTTAATACTTTTGATGGTTTGCCCCCTCCTATCTATCAGGAATCCTGCTCTTGTGCGTTCCAAAAAACCTAAGGTATTTTTTTGGCTTAGCTTAGTTTTTCTTTTCTTTTCTTTTCTTTTTTTTTTTAACTTGTCCTGTCCAAAAGCTGGGCAGACAGATGGAGGTTCTGGAGGTTCCTCACTCCCGATTGAAATCCACAGATGATAGAACTTTTTCAAATGCCGTGGCCAACTATAGAACGGTCCTTCTCTACACATTGGTGTTTCTAGGACTTTGGAAGGCTCAAAGTCTTCTCTGAAAACTAATAGTGACATGACTGTGTCATCATGCATCTCTGGCTAAATCGCAGACATGTTTATTACATCTCAAAGACAAAAGTTCTGGGGCCTTAATCCACAAGACGATAGGAAAAGCAGGTGGAAATACGCAAAACTAAACGCAATTGTTGGCACGCATTAGGGAAAAATTCATTTAAAATTAACTAGAACCTTGAGCGAGACACTGCCAGCAGAATTAGAGACCTCTAGTGGCAAAAAAATTGGATATGAGACATCCTGGGACCTAACTCACACACAAAGAATTGACAGGACATTTGTGCAATGATGCTTTCATTATTTTTCTTTCTCAACAAGTTCCATTACTATGATAGAACTGGAATGACAGTAGACATTTTCTATCCGTGGATAATCCTATATATTATATTGGAATCAATGACTTAAGAGGCTCAGAGCTATAAATCTGAAGAAAAGGGCAGTGTGCAGCATGCAATAAAGAGCAGATGTGAATGAATGAAAATATGCTGTAACATATTTTTTAAATTCTGTCTTTAATATGTCATGCAGCAGAAATATACAGCAATATTTTACTTTTCAGATTTCCACAGTTTAATTGCCAATAGCCTAAAACTGCATCAGTTATGTTGAGACACTGTTTCCTGTGGTTTAGGATGGGGCACTTTGTCCGTCCTGTCCCACCTTGTTGTCTGGAGCTTTTACGACTGTAATAAAAGAAGCCGAATAAAGAAATTTAGACCTATTTATCTGTGGATTAAGATGTGCAGAGACACAGTTTTCAAATGTCTGAGTGTAGACTCCCTAGGTAAACCTTTTCTGGGTTTCAGCAGCGCCTTAGCCTCAATAGTCAAACTGGGCTTTCATTTTCTTTCTTTTTTCACATCCCTATAATCTATTTGCTGATAAGCTGACCAAAGCTGCTGCCTATGTATGTTTGCATAAATATTTCTAGTCTAGTTAACATGCATCATCTATGGCTAAATAGGGCAAGGGTCTAGGAGGATAAAATATAATCTATGCACAGCTGACCACAAGTAGGTTTTTCTAAAGAGACACATTTGCATGCCAGCGCTTCTCTTAGTTGTCATCTTTGACAAACATCTTACCTTTGCAGAAAACACCTCCTACAAGGTCATATTTAGATAATTCAAAACACTTAATAGAATAAATGCTGAAATCGCAAAGACAGAAATAGAAATCAGGACATCAAATTCCTAATTACAAAACTGTAAAAATCAAAAGAAGATCTAAGAAGAGCTAAAAGAATAAATCAAAAATGGATACTGCTGCACAGAATTCGGAACTTGCTTCCTGTGGATGCTTGCGTTTGATTCTTGCCCACATAGTAGTCAACACAACACCCCTTTTCTACCTCCACTCCTTTACCCAGGTCCATAACCCCTCCAGGTCAAAGTGCTCCGCCTACACAGGTTACTAGTGGACCATGGAGCAACAAAAGTCACCAATACCCTCTTTAGCTCTGCGATCCACTATTACCACTACTTAATGTTGCTGTTAGGTGAGCACATTCTATAACTTTTACATTTAAAAATTGCTTCTTATGATTTAAAGCCGTTAAAACTCTTTATTTGTTGGGTTTGCGGTTTTATTTTTTTCTTCCCTGAGTGACAGAGACCCTTTCCAAAAACAACAATAAATTGTCTTTATTTCTGTAATACCATTCAAAAAAATTTAATGTTCATTTCAAATATTTATTTGTTTATTTGAACATAAATGGTGCTTCCAGCTCATGAAACCCACAAAAACAGGGTAAACGGAAATTAGAAAACTGTGGAGAATTTTTTTCAGAGCATGAATGTTAACTAATCATTTACTAAACTCAAAGCACCTGCACGGGTTTTCCACCTGTCATTAATTTGGTTCAGTTTGGTTCAAGTGTCTTCGTTAGGTTCAGTATGGGGAAGATCTCAGACTTGATAACTGGCCGGAAGACGAATTCTCCAGATTATTCAAATTTTGGGAAATCCTTCTTCTGTGGGTGTTGTGAGCTGGAAACCCACTTTTATGTAAAATAATAATTGAAACCAATGAAACAGTGGGCCCTGAATCTATTGTCTAAGAAATGTTTAAGTGGAATTGTGGAAATGAATGCACTTTTACATTCTAATAAAATTCTTTTTGTAAATGGTGGGTTTTTGCGCACACCTTTTCTTTTTTATTGTAATCCCTGACAAATATTAGTACTGAATGTTATTTGCCATAATATTGAACTTAAATCTATATACTAAGTTAGTTTTCTTAGCTATTGAATATTTGGTTGGGTTTTAACTATTTTTGGTTTGCTGGGTTTCATCTAGCTTGTGTCCAATTTCCCTTATAATACTTTGGAATTTCTATTAAGAGCAATCCTGACATAAACCGCCTCCCTCTGGAAACTTTTACTCCATTTACGTGCGGGAGATGATGTTGATGATGTCATGTAAATCACGCCATGTTTTAAACTAAATAAACCTCAAAACTACTTTCAACTTATCCACATTAATTAATAACTGCATTTTTAAAACGAATCTAAACACATGCCTAGAACAATATTTCTGTTGGAATTTCAAGGATTTAAGTCTGCATCCATGCCTGCGTTGATAATTGCTGCAGCTGTTCTGTCTGGGGAAAAAACCTTACAAGACTGCAGGCTGTGACAGAAGAGCTCCTGCAACAGGAAACATATGCTGCACTTTTGTCGTGCCAGCACAATGACAAAAAAAATAATAAAAAACTGTGCACACAAACCCATAAGACAAAGAGCAAAGACTGGTATTGCACACACAAGCACACTAAATGGCACGTTGCTTCATTTATCAGTGTTGCATTATTTATCCCGAGCAGGGCTCACTATTCCTCAAGGTATTTACAACAGGGAAACATTTGCATTGAAGAATGCAACAGTGGAAAACAATAAATATTCTTTTAGATTCATTGTTCCTGGAGGACTAGCTAGCTTAGTTGAGCAGTAAATGCATGAGAAGTTTACAGCTTCAGACGAAACAAGTAAAATTAAAAAAAAAAAAAAGTTTACTTTATTTGTTCTGACCATCTGACAACTTGATAGTATACCTTTTCCATTTAAAATACACTTAACATAAATAAAAATGTTAAAATAAATGTTTAATAACATACAAAATTTCTAACCCATTCTTGTGAAATAAACAATGTATGTATATTTTTATCCGTCATTCAGATTGTATTTTTTATTTATTTGTATATTCATTCAAATTTTATTCTTTTATTTGTATTTATCTACTCCAGTAAACATTCATCATGATAATTGAAGGTACAAACACTGCTATATCAGTTGATCTAGTGTGTATCTAAACAGCAAGTGGCTACTGGCTTGAAGAAGCTATAATCTATTCTTTTATTGAGAAATAAACAGTTATTACATAATCAGCTATTATTCCATAATTTTATTTGTCAGAATAACCATTCTTGCTCTGCTACCTTTATTTGAAAGTTCTTGCTCATCCTTTCATATACATATAAAAAAAAAAGCCCCTCTCACCCTGCGCGGGTGGTTTCTCCTCCAAGCTCAGGTCCTCTACCAGAGAGAGGCCTGGGAGCTTGAGGGTCCAGTATCTTAGCTGTTTCTAGCACTGCGCTCTTCTGGACTGAGAGGTCTGAGGTCTTTCCAGGTATCTATTGTAGCCACTCCTCCAGCTTGGGGGTTACTGTCACCTTCACTTTCCATGCTTTCTCCAGTTCTTCTCTGAGTCCCTGGTATTTCTCCAGTTTCTCATGTTCCTTCTTCCTGATGTTCCCATCACTTGGCACTGCCACATCCACCACAACGGTTTTCCTCTGTTCTTTATCCACCACTACAATGTCTGGTTGGTTCTCCATTACCATCCTATCAATCTGGAAGTCCCACAGGATCTTTGCCCTCTCATTCTCTACCACCTTCGGAGGTGTTTCCTATTTTGACCTTGGGGGTTCCAGTCCATATTCTGCACACATGTTCCTGTATATTTTCTAGCCACTGGATTGTGGCGATCCATGTATGCTTCCCTGTCAGCATCTTACACCATGCAGTTATGTGCTGGATTGTTTCAGGCGCCTCTTTGCACAGCCTGCACCTTGGGTCTTGTCTGGAGTGGTAGATTTGAGCCTCTGTCATGCAGGAGACCCGGGTTCGATTCCCAGGGCGGAATGAACAATTAATGGTAATGGAACAATGGCAATGGAAATGGGGCAATTACTCTTGGAAATGGGGCAATTACCATAACAATGATGGTCAATTAACATCACCAAGTGAGGGTCCTTGGGCAAGACCCTTAACGCTAATGCCTACCTCACAACATGAGAGACGTTAGCCGCGTTTACATGGGCAAAAGTAATCGGAATGAACGCCTGATCGGAAAGAAAATGCGTCATGTAAACGCACCGGTCGGAATACTCTGCCCCGATCAGACTCATTCGGATCAGAATTTCTTTCCGATCGAGATAGGTGGGTTATACCGATCGTTTATCCGATCGTGGAGCATGTAAACGGTCATTCCGATCGTGTGTCACTGCTGCTCTGGGTTACGTCATGCATAGACGACGTTTCAGTGAGAGAAAGCTTTGGAGCGCATACGGGACCGACCAGCTCTGCGGACGCCCCGTGAAAAGCGCCGCTCCGCTCTCGCCCCGCTGGCTCTCCCCTCTCTTTCACCCCTCACGGGGGAGATTCGGAGGAGGAGCGCTTCGTGCAGCTGGATTAATAATTTTGTGTTGGGGGGGTGGTGCTTTTTTACGTGTGCGTTTTGTTGTTTCGTTATGTGTGGGAGAATTCAGACTGCGAGCCGTCCCACCGCTCTGGGTTAGCGGCTGCAGGACTCAGGAGGAACCGTGTTCAAACAAAGCTCGGGCTGCTAGCTCACAGAGTGGCTTTGGGGCGGTCTGTGTGAACTTTTCAGAGCAAAAATAAATTTCGCTCAGTCCTTAGAAAGCTGCAGATTGCTGAGTTTCTCGCACGGTCCTGGATTTTGTGTCCATCCATCAGGCTAATGATGTTAGCCCGTGTTAGCCTGTCCTAAGCTTTCGTCCATCTTAATTCTTCCACAAAAAAGCACTGACCACACAGATTAAATATAACGATGAGAGAACAGGCATTTCATAATATTCATAACATTAATAAAAGCACGTTTGGAAGATCGTCTCGTATGTTACTAGCTGCTGCATAAATGTCTGTGGAAGCGGTTTGTTTACAACGGGACCTATTTCCGCATCACTCACTACTGCGCATGCCCAAATTATTCCTACCGAACGAGAGTGTGAGCCATGGGAAAGTTTGTTCTAATCGGAAAAAGGTTTTCTGTGCCCATGTGCACGGGTGAATTTTAACCCGACCATTGATCCGATCAAGATATTCTGCCCATGTAACCGGGGCTAATGAACCACATGTCATGCCGGCTCAGACGTCGCCCGGCCAAACAAAGTCTGCGTCAGGTGCTGAGGGACCAGAGTACCCTGATGGAAAGTGAGCTACTGGAACAAGACGGAAATGGACTATATGTGAGAACAAGGTTCTGTTAGAATGCTACTACTCAAGTAATCCCACCCAGAGGGGTTACATGCAGAGAATGTGGAATGAATGGATGCTTCGAAACCCACAATCAAGGCTAACTGCCAAACAACTGGTAGCCCAGTGCTCTAACATCCACAAACGGCAACTCCTGTCACAACTTGAGATTGAAGTGATACAATACAATGCCACGGGAGAGCCAGAACAACAGGTCAAAGAGGAGGTTATACCACACTCCCACCCTGAGATTGGGTACACAGCCCCAACAACCACAATTCCGCTGAGCGAGGCAGCAACTGACCTGAAAGACAAGATCATGTCTACAATGAACACTAGGCAACCCCGACACCATCTACAACGGTTAAGTGATGTACTGCCTGAAAGTCTACTGGAAAATGTGAATGAAGCATTACGGGCAATTCCTACCACAGCTATCACAGAAACCAATGAACTGGTTTACACTTCAGCAGGGATCCTTGAGATGCTTGGCTATAAGAGCAACCCTGGAAAAAACAGTACCCACCATAGAAGCAACGGTTAGAGACCAAAATCAAGGCAACTCGGAAGGATGTGAGTAGGCTGACAGAGGCTCAAAGAGGTACAATGAGAAAGCAAGTACCTAAGAGATACAGCCAGATGCCCATATCTGAAGCACTGGAAACTGTCAAACAAAGCCTAAAGAGGTACACAAGAGACAATGAAGCCAGACGAATAAACAGGCTCTTCGCAACTCAACCTGCAAAAGTGTACGCTCAGTGGCAGGGTCAAAACAGCCGAGCAGACCCACCAAGGCTGGAAACTGAACAGTACTGGAAAAGTATATGGGAGAAAGAGACAGCACATAACACCAATGCCCAGTGGCTGGTCTCTCTGAGAAAAGAACATAGCAACCTCCCTGAACAGAATCCAGTAACCATCACAGTGGCAGACATCCAAGAAAGAGTCTCAGGTATGAAGAACTGGACAGCACCTGGCCCTGACATGATACATGCCTACTGGCTAAAGTAGCTTACCGCACTCCACGAGCGCCTGGCAGCACAAATGAACCAGCTGCTAAGAGATGGGACTCACCCCGAATGGCTAACAGAAGGGCGAACGATCCTGATCCAGAAGGATCCCTCAAAGGGTGCAGTCCCATCCAACTACCGGCCAATAACCTGTCTCTCCACAACATGGAAACTCATGTCTGGCATCATTGCAACCAAAATAAATGGATCAATCACATGGATCAATTCATGAGCAACACACAGAAGGGCATTGGTAGAGACTCCAGAGGAGCCAAACACCAACTCCTGGTCGACAGAACAGTCGCTCAAGACTGCAAATCACGACATACCAACCTGTGCACAACCTGGATTGATTACAAGAAGGCCTATGACTCAATGCCACACACATGGATCACTGAATGTTTGGAGCTGTACAACATCAACAGGACTAAGAGCCTTCATAGGAAACTCAATGAAGCTGTGGAAAACCACCCTTGAAGCCAATGGGAAGCCACTTGCACAAGTGTCCATCAAATGTGGGATATACCAAGGTGATGCTCTGTCCCCACTGTTGATCTGCATAGGTCTGAACCCCTTCAGCCGAATAATCAACAAGACTGGCTATGGATACCGACTCAGAAATGGGGCCAACATCAGTCACCTCCTCTACATGGATGACATCAAGCTATATGCTAAGAGCGAGCGTGACATTGACTCCCTGATCCACACCACCAGGATCTACAGTACTGACATTGGGATGTCATTCGGGCTCGAGAAATGCAGCCGGATGGTGACAAAGAGAGGCAAGGCAGTCCACACAGGAGGGGTCTCACTCCCAGAAGGAACAATAGCAGACATCAAGGACAGTTAGAAGTACCTTGGAATTCCGCAGGAAAATGGCAACCTCGAGCAGGCAACAAGGAAATCTGCAACAGCTAAATACCTCCAACGAGTGAGGCAAGTCCTGAGAAGCCAGCTCAATGGCAAAAATAAGACCCGGGCAATAAACAGCTACGCACTGCCAGTTATCAGATACCCTGCAGGAATATTAAGATGGCCAAAGGAATAGATACAGACCACGTATGTTAAAACACGAAAGCTCCTCACCATGCATGGAGGGTTCCACCCCAAATCCAGCACCCTGAGACTGTATGCTAGCCGCAAAGAAGGAGGCCGAGGACTAGTGAGTGTAGAAGCCACTATCCAGGATGAACCATCCAAGATGCATGAGTACATCAAGCTCAAGGCCCCAACTGACAGTGTGCTCAGTGAATGTCTCAGGCAATGGAGAGCAGAGGATACAGTGCTGGAGGACAGATCCTCATGGGAGGACAAACCCCTGCATGGGATGTACCACCGGACCATAACTGAAGTGGCTGATATCAAGAAGTCCTACCAATGGCTAGAAATGGCTGGCCTACGGGACAACACTGAAGCGCTCATCCTGGCAGCTCAGGAACAAGCCCTGAGCACCAGAGCGATAGAGGCTGAGATCTACCACACCAGACAAGACCCAAGGTGTAGGCTGTGCAAAGAGGCGCCTGAAACAATCCAGCACATAACTGCAGGATGTAAGATGCTGGCAGGTAAAGCATACATGGAGCGCCACAATCAAGTGGCTGGAATAATATACAGGAACATGTGTGCAGAATATGGACTGGAAACCCCAAGGTCAAAATGGGAAACACCTCCGAAGGTGGTAGAGAATGAGAGGACAAAGATCCTGTGGGACTTCCAGATCCAGACTGATAGGATGGTAATGGCGAACCAACCACACATTGTAGTGGTGGATAAAGAACAGAGGAAAGCCGTTGTGGTGGATGTGGCAGTGCCAAGCGATGGGAACATCAGGAAGAAGGAACATGAGAAACTGGAGAAATACCAGGGACTCAGAGAAGAACTGGAGAAAGCATGGGGCACTGTATTTTGGAATTGCCGATTCTGGAAGAGTCATTGCCCCTCTACAGTAAGAAAAGCAGGTTGATGTGGCTCAACAAGCAGGCAAAGGCCCCAGGGAAGATCCAAGATGCACTGAAGGCACTATATCTCATGGCTGGCGTGTTAGTGCCTTGGGGTTCCATGAACAGTGCTGGAGTAAGTTTCTGTTGACAGAGGCCTGGGCATATCTTTTGAGACTGCTGCACTCATGACCCACCTTTGGATAAAACAGTAGAAGACGGACGGACAGGCGGATGGACAGAAGGAAGGAACCACCAGATTAAGATTAGTAAAAACAAATGGATGGAAGTTAGGGTTAGGGTTCATCCATTCGTCCATCCATCCCCACATCTTCTTTTGTATCCAAAGATGTGGGAATGGATGTATAAACACCATATAAACACATGGTTGAAAAGCAGAGCAGTGCTCTTTGACTGGCAACTGAGCCAATAAGAGCCTGTTGCCATTTTAATTTTACTTGTGATCCAGAAATAAATAATTTAATTACATGCGCTGATTCTCCATGGTCTTTTACTGCAGATTCCTCCAATTTGAATTCAGTCGTCATTGTAAACCTCACACTTCAAATTAGGATTGGTATATGATAGGCAGAAGGAAGAAGAAGAGAGAAGAAGATTGCTCTCTGATATGAGAAGAATCAGTCGCACTCCAGATGATAAATACATTAATGAATTACTGATGAATAAAACATCATCTTGCTTGCTAATCCTAAATAAATCCTAGCACTACATTGTTTTTAAACTGTAAATTAAATATAGGCATTTCAGGTATTGTTTCAAATTGTGCAGCAAATTGTGTATTTCTATGAGAAGAAAATACATCAAAGATGGACCTCCCTCAGCTCTGCTAAAAAAAAAGAGTTCTTTCTGAATTGAGGATTAAGAGACAGATCTGTCCTGTAACCCCCATGCAAAATTTATCAGCTCACCAGCAGGAGCAAAAACGAGAATGAACAGGAAAGGAGAGCACAGTCTCTCTCTCTGCTGCTTCAAAAACTTCTGTTCAAGGTTTTCAAGCATCTATCAATGATGCAAAGCTTGTCTTGCCAGCTAACAGTTGAGAGAGGAAATGGGAGAGCTCTCGGTAAAAGAATAAAGCTATGAAGCTGTCTGCAGTCACTGTAGAAACAGGAATGTGTTGCCTGTACTTCCTAAAGTATAGGAATAAAAGAATGGTGGATATTAAAAACATTTTTTGTTAATAAAAAACTTCCATAAAGAAAAATAAGTTGGCTCAATAAGCAAATAACACATTTACAGACGAACAAACATTACATTGATAAGATTCCTATTGCAGTTTTTGTTGACTTCATAGAAATCTATAATGGCTTTTTTTCTAATATAACATTTATGTTTAAAGATTAAGGGTAATGACTCCTAAATAATTAAAAACAACAAAATAGCATAAAATGAATAATAAAAAGAAATGTCTGTTAAAAGATATTAAGAATTAGTTATAAACCAAGGGTCCATTACTGTTACAAATTAATTACTGGAGATCTAGTGATGTCATGATCTGTCCTGCGCACTCACATTCACCCTCTTTCCATTGTTTTTTTATTCGTATTCTTAATCTGCAAATTCCAGCCATAGTTTTGGGACATTTTTTGCAGTTTTTGGTATGAATTTAGTTCAGGTTTTTTATCTACCCCTGGATTTCCTGCAATATGGTCTGAATAGGCTTTTTTCTTTCCTTTATCTGCCCAAAGTTGATTAGTTTGATAAGTTATAGCCCCAGTTCAATCCCACTTTGTACAAATAAACCAACAATGTCAGGTACCTTTTCTCTGTTCAAGAACTTTGCATATCCCTTCACCAACATTATAACGTTTTATATTTTCAAAGTAAATGTACTTCATGCTTGTATGCAATTTAGAGATAGTTTAGTATAATATAAAAAGGTTTGCATAACATGTATCCACAGGTATTAGCCTTAGATACAGCGGTATTTTGAACAAATGCATTGCGAATCTAAATATGCAAGACTTTCAGCCAACCTGTACTGACAATTTTTTATTAAATCTGTACATATTGTTAGTTCTTAGCCCCCCTTATTTAATTTTTTTCCAACTAATTATTTAGGGAATCTTGGTAACATACCTGACCACAAAGTAAGTAAGTAAATAAATAAATAAGAGAATAGAAAAACCTTACTCATATTGTAGATTAGTGCATATAAATGTGTAGAATAAGTATTTGGCAACAAATTGGCCATTTTTGCCCAGGCCTATGCTTAAATAAAACATAAGCAACTAAAATATGCAGTCTGGTTTTGGAGGTGAAGCTTCAAAAAAAGACAGATCAGTGTAGAAGAAGCTGCTGAAAAATTACCCTCAAGCTCATAAAAACAAAGCAACAGAAGTGAACAAATAACATATGCTACTGCATAGAGCCCACCGTACCTGTCACACCTGATATAACCTGCTCAGCGTCATGCTAATATATGCTTGATGAAAGAATTGGACAATAGAAAATTACAGTGTAATCAAGCAGCAGGACGATGTGCAGAGGAAACCTGATCGAGCCAGATGTTTGTATTACAAGCTGGAACCTGGGGCAGACTACAAAGATGATTGTGCTAAAGATGATGCAGGCAAAAGGTAGAAGCTATCACTATGAAATCTGAGCGGCCACTATACGAAAACGAAGAGAACTGATGGGAAAAGACTGTGACCAAAACGTGTGTCTACTGAGGTTTGACAGGAAACAGGATGTGCCCAACAATAAGAAGGTATACAGCTTATCCAGTCAGTTTGTTTGGAGGTAAGTTCAACCCAGTTGACAGAAGCCTTGAAGAACTACTGCACTCAACTGATAAACAGAAAACGTGTGCCCACCATGCTAGCAGAAGTTTCACTGCACAGACCCGAGACTTGAAGTGTCGGGAAACTGGGAAATTTGGTGATAATTGGGTAAGAGAAAGTTAAACAAACCCTGTTTGCTCATTATTGCAATGTCTATTATGTGTCAGCATGTGCCACCAGACTTTAACTTAAAATAGACATCCATTTGCTAATATTTACTTTAAAGAATTCTAGCTTTTTTTTTACCTTCCGTTGGTTAAAACTGTGGTATTGAAAGATGATGTCTGTCTTTTTTTGACACATTCTAATGTGTCCTTTGAGGGGGCCAAAGCATTCTTTTTTATTGCTTTCAACATCTCTTCTTTTTCATCTTCTCTACACCCATGTTCTACTTCATTCCTGATGGGACTGCCACTAATGACCCAGTGATCATATTTAACCCTTGTGCTGTCCTATGACCCCACCCTTACAATGACGTGTTATTTTAACCATGACAAAGGTGAATAAAGGTGAAGACGATTTCATGTAAGATCACAAATCATTGAAGAAAAAAGGTTTAGCACACTGTCTTGTGGGGTCTACATCAGTGTTTTTAAACCAGTGTGCCGCGGCAGAATGGTGTGCCGTGGGAAATTTCCCTCATTAACTGATCTAAAAACATTTCCCATCTCCAGGAAATCGGCTCTTTTTTCATCCAAACAGGCCCTGATAAAACACTGAGTAGTTAGGAATATAAAAGATCATAAAATTATTTTGTCTTTGAGTTTATTTGATTCTATTAAAGACATTTTGATAAGAATGACGGTACAGTGATTTAGCCGCACCTTTAGCTGTTTTAGGAAAAGTCCCGCCCCTTTAACGATCTCCGCCAATCATTCTTGAAGGCTTATCACATGTCATCCGTCTGTGGTTAAAGTCTTAACTTCCTTGTTCCAATTTAGCTCAAAAAGTCGCTCAACTCTACCAAAAATACCAGCCAAAGCTGTAGATCAATACAGACTATGAGCTTCTGCTTTTTTTTTTTTGGGATGCTGGTGTGCCGCGGGATTTTTGTCAAGGTTAAAGTGTGCCGTGGCTCAAAAAAGGTTGAAAAACACTGATCTAGATGACCCAACTCCCAATGTTAATGTGGCTAGGATAGCACAAAGGATAAACTTGCAGTGATCTTCAAAGCGCCAAAGTGCAAAGAGGTCTGTGGGTCAGAGATAGGCAAGTTTGGAAATAGAAATTTTGGATTTCGAATGGCCTATGCATGTCGAACTTGCAACTGTTGCATTCGTAGCTAGCTCGCACATTTTTATTGGAATGTCATGAAAATCCACTTCTTTATTCCCTAGCTCAAGCTAAACAAAACATTATAACATGCAACATGACTCTTTTAGGAATTTGGGAGAGGGGAAAAGAGAGCCTTTGCTGAAAAATCTGCTGACTCAGTCATAAAAAGTCACGTAGACTTTTGCCTTTATGTGAGAATGTAAAACCTGTTATATCCTCGAAAACTCACCACACCATTACCCACAAAATAAAACACCAGTTGGATTTTCAAAATTAATTAACCTTATTTATAGTGAGTTCACAGCTTCCTCAATACAGGTCTGAAACTAAATTAATGCATTTTTTTCTGATTAGATATGCCTCCTTTAAATTCTATATCATTCAGTTTCACCATCTTTTATATAAATATCTTTCCAATTACAAAAGAAGCTAGAGGAACAGATACAAAAGAGAGTTTAGCTGGCTGTGAATCCTAAAACAAGAGTCACATTGACTGCAGGAACTGGAGGTGTAGGAGCCAAAATGCAGGAAACTGGGCTTGGTGGCAGAAATGTAAATATTTAATCAAATTTAAACAGGACAAAAATGTGGAGAAACAAAAAGAGGAGAAAGCAAAGTAGATGACCTGGTAATGTTGAACTGAAAACCAGACACTTTAGAAGACTATTAACAGAAATGAGAACAGCTCAGGATAATTAACATGAACCTGTAGTGACTGACAACATGACATGAGCTAAAACACCACTGAAACTGAACTAAACCGCAGTATTCTTACAGCTACAGTATAATAAATAATATTGATAATTTCATCATTCTAGGGATGAAAGTTGTAGTTAATCTGTGTTAAAATATTACCATCTCTAACGCCAAAAATATAGCATACAGTGGTTCATTGCTTTCATGTCTTCCAAGTTTACAATTAAAGTGAATGAACTCATGTTGATAATTATTTGTTTACATAAAAAACTGAAAATTGTATCACTTTCACCTTCGCAGGTCACATAGCTTAGTATTTATCTATTAGTTCTTTATTTCAAAACTTTACTCAATTTCCATATATTTTAAAGGACAAAAAAAGAATTGTTTTTGCTGCCCTGTTCCGACTTTGAGCCCCTGCCCGTCTGAAATCCTGTGCATGTCCCTGGTGACTACAGAGTGAACCCCCCATGTTCCACTGTGGTGGAAGGAGTGCTCAGTGAATTTCTGTGTTTGCTCAGACACACAAAAAATCAGAGGGCACATTGGTCAAAATGTGTCAAAGCCTGGTGAAGACCTCTGTCCTTGACAACCACGGTTACAAAGCATTGAGTGGAACTTTTGTTGTTGACTGAATGTTTTTCATTCCACCATCATACTAATTCATTCTTATATATCACACAATGCGATTTCCTGGATTCTTTATTCCTGGATTCTTACTTGCAGAATTGGTGACTAAAAAATACTTTATGACTCACCACACGAATCACACATCATCAAAGTTGTGGACTTTAGAACTGAATGTGGAGAAAAAGCTAGATGCTGCTGCAATTTCTTAACACACTTTCACATAAAGAGCCTTTGCTTGCTTGTTCTTTTCAGACTCTACATCTTTCAAAACATCACAGGTAATGATGTAACACCACCTGATGTCCATTGACCTAATTAGTCACTGAATGTTCTACCCACTGAATGCTTTGACAACGTCTTGCCTTTTACAGCATTTTTGGCCCTTCCAGCTGTTCTCAGACCTGTTCCAGCCACTCATCTGAAATATGCTGAATCACAATAATACAGTGTACAATGTCTCCTATTAAAAAGTTACTTATCTTAAATTATATTGTTAATTGAATGCTATGTTGAAAGATACTAGTGACTAAAGTTGCATTCAAATTCAAATTAATTTTATTTATATAGCACCTTTCATGTAAATAACAGCTCAAGGTGGTGTACATAAAAACAAAACAAGAATGAAGAAAACACCAATCCCAGTGCATGCAATAAAATAATTAAATAATCCCCGCGTAATAAAATACACAAAAACAGACATAAGTAAAAGAGAAATGACTAAAGAAAAAAAAGCTAAAGAAGAGAGAACCCAGAAGGTGCCGCCTGCCCCTGTCCTCCTATTGGCCGGGGTGTCAGTATAGACACAAACACCCCAGCCAAGGGTGAGAAAACACTCGTAAACAGTCTAATTTGACTAAAAGACATGAAACAAATAAGTACGTGTTAAAATTTCATACAAAATTTAAGAGCAAAAATGTCTAGATAAAACAAATAAAATGATAAAATGATGTGATAAAACATTCAAAGAATGAAGAATAAAAAAAGATATGACATGAAATCTAATTAAAAACTGATTTAAAAAGGTGTGTCTTTAATTTCTTTTTAAAAACCTCAACAGTAGATGAGGCCCTCACATCCTCAGGTAGACTGTTCCGCAGACGAGGTCCGTAATATCTAAATGAGCCTCCCTGTGGGCTTTTTTTCCTGGCCCTGGGGACCTTCAGCAGGCCTGCACCTGAGGACCTAAGGGCTCTGGGAAGTTCATAAGTTAAAAGCAAGTCGGATATAAAATAAGTAATAAGACCATGGATACTCTTAAAAACGATTTAAAAAATGTACAATCAACTCTGAAGCTGACAGGGAACCAGTGCAGGGATTTTAAGATCGGTGTAAAGTGCTCCCTCTTCCTAGTTCTCGTTACATTCACACCATACTAGGTTTGCGCATCAAAATTGCATCAGACACCTCTCTTTTGACACGCGTCAAATTTGCTGCACGATACTTGCCCAAAAGTGTGTTCATAAACTAAATGCTTGTAAATGTATCTGGGAGGAGCTGTCGCCCACAGGTTTTAGCCTCATCACCACATGAAAGGATTAACTGTATATATGAGCTATAATGCATGGAAGATATGAATGACGTTGAAAGATAAGAATTATTTGTTGGGAAGAGCTGTAAAAAAAGCATGGATAAGAATGTCTCCCTGTCTGGGTTTATAAGATCATTCAGAGATTCTCTCAGTACAACAAGGTTCACCATCTGCTGCAGGAGCTGCGTTTGAATGACGGCCGCTTTTCAACAGTACTTCCAAAACTGTCACCCAGTTTGACGAACTGCAGTCGCGCAGTACTCAAAGGAGAGAAATAAGGTAAAGGTAGGGCTGAACTGCAGGATCTTTTGCTGTTGTCTTGATGCAAATAAGAAAAATGTAACTTTCAGGAGCAAAACAAATGGCAGTGATCAGTTGCTCCTCCATGTTGGTTTTGGTCATCACCCGCTGATGGCTTCATCAAACGTCACAAGCTGAAGCTGGTTACTGATTGGTTGACATGACAAGTCTTCCTTGTCAAAGTTCTGACTTTTAAATTCTCGACACACCGCACCACGATGCCCAAAATGTGATGCTGCTGAGCCTGACACGCCGTGCCCGACATTCAAATTATGCTACAGGACCTCTGATCGTGTCTGTACATGGACTTAACATTGAAACTAGACACCCCTGGCACACAAATTGCATGTGGCGTGAATTCAGCTTTATAGTTTGAACTTTATTTAAGACATCCTAACAAAAATTGAGATGTAATGTAAAAGATAGATGTGAAAGATGTAAAGTTCCGCTATATTCGTAATATAGCAGAACTTTAAACTCAAACTAAAACTTTATTTATTTATATAGTGCCTTTTTACTCAGATACTTCTGCTAGTCTGTCACATACAGTCACCGCAGAGCTTGCATTTTTTTTTTGGCAAACACCTGTTTCTGTCTGTCTAATCAACTCCAGATGTTCAAGGACTTGTTTACCTTGTAGCACTTGATGGTCTGTCAGTCTGAAGCTGAAACAGATCAGTCCTTTGGTTTAAAAGCTACCATTTGCACTCTTAAAAAACTGAATTCAAGTCTGGATTTGGAGGGACTCTAATCTAAATCGTATTTATGTTGCATTTCAACAGCACATGTTGCATTTAAGTAATCACTGTTGCAGCATTTTTGCAGTATGCAGTTTACATGGAGCAGTTTTATTCCATTTCCACCTACATGTCTCAATAAAGTCCAGTTACTCTGCACACTTAAAAAACTCATAGGATCACAATGTTGGATCATAATGGAAAAAGCATTTGTTGTACCTAAATCTACCTGTACTCACCTACAGATGGTAAGTAGCCATTGTACTTGCCAGTGAGATAAGGAAGCTGTTTCCAACAGCTTACAAAATCAGTTGTGAGTAAGAGACATAACAAGTTACTGAAATTCTATTTGGAACGCTTTGAAAATTGAAGCCAGCATCGCAGTGTGGGGCAGACTGCTGAGGGATAGTTAATGTTCACTTTCAACAGAGATATCCAAGTGGAGCCGAATGGTTTCCAGAACCAGAAGAGTTTTGATTCTGACTAATTGTGTCTTTGACTTATGGTTGCTGTGTGATATATATGTGTTGTGTTGGTTTATTTCAATTCAAACATTTTGCACTGACTAATACATAATAGGATTTGTATTATGTTCATAAAGTCATGCATTTAAACCAGAGTTAGTCTTTTCTCAATACAGTAAAAAAAATACCTGCCTTCTGACTGATTGACACATCCATTTTTTGCTAAATTGTCTCCAAATAACTGCTCATAGTCACACACATACTCAGGAACATTTTTCAAAACACAATTCTGGAAAGGAATCAATATTCCAGCTTTGAAAATATCCAACAAGATTATTATGTAGCTCTGCTGTAAAGTGCACGGGCAAAGTGAATTTTCAGAAATGAGTTTTCTTCAGCAAGTGGTTTGGAGCAGCCACTGAAAAAATGTTCAGACACGGCACAAAAATGTTTGTGTGTGTGTGTTTGTGTGGAGTGATGTTCTTACCTTTGAATTTCTTCTGATATTCTGCCTGCCTGTCCATTTCCTTCTCCAAGAAGACCATTTTCATGGATGAAGTTTTTACCTAATCTGATCCACAATACATTAGAAAAATATGATTTGATATTTTATCAGAAAAGCTCACCTCATGAGAGGCAATTTTTTTTCTAAAAGTTCAGAAGAAGTGTAAACCATGCCTCAAACTGTAAAGAAATCCTGTATCTGAATTGGTTAAAAGCTGATGCTTATGTAGAGTAATCAGACACTGACTGATGTAGAGGAGAGTAGACAACAACCATTAGGAGACAGATCAAATTAAGCCATCAAGCAGAAAAAGCAAATTAGATTTTCAGCAATAAAATCTATTCTAATTGGATTATAAACACTGAATTTTCTGAAACAACACAATGTTTTAGCTGTTTTTTTTTTTCCTTTTTACCTATAAGCCCATCATGTAGGCCTTAGGAGTTTACCACTCGTTTTTCTTGTTTAAACCATTCGGCAGTTATTTCATACCTGGGATACCTTAAGTATATTGCAAACTAACTAGATGTTTGTTCATTTCCTTCTGTGTGGGTTCCCCAAAACCTTTACCCTGTCATTGCAAGTCAGCAGTCAAAAAGCATTAACATTTCTGAAGTCAAGGGCTTGAATATCCATATCCTGGTGAGGGTTCAGCAGAGCCAGCAAGCCAAAGACTGAGGTCAAACATCACACACAAATTTAGTGATCACCATATTTTATGGGTTCACCATAAATCAGTAAATATTCTTAAATCAGCTGTCCAAACTACTCTATCTACAGTGGCAGAAGGAAAATAACGTTTTTTTCAATATTTTGTTTGAGATTTCTTTTGTTTTAAATCACCAGCACATACCTGCAGGAGACTGGCCAGGCTGTTTCCTGCCTTCATCCAAAAGTAGCTGGGATAGGCTCCAGCAACCCTGTGACACCAAAAGATATTAAGCTGGTTTGGAAGCTGGATAGATGGATCTGCTCATACTGTGTATGATTGAGGTTGGAAGCATGGTGAAGTAAGGTGTAGAGCACTTAAGACAGAAAAAAAAATGACATTTGTCCTGAAGGATCATTGAACCAAGCTGAATTTACTTTAAAGACATGCCTCATGTGGTGTTTGCTCAAAGACGGGTGAGGAGCAGATCTCAGGGGTGATGAGACTTTAATGAAGGAACCTTTTACTGATTGTTTTTAAAGCTGCTATCGTCTCTGTCACTGGCAGGCCCTTTGAGCAATATCTTGTTAATTAATGAAGAAGTTAAGTATCGGGCTCACAATCTCCAACAATGACCTTTTCCAGTTTGTTTCTTTAGTAATAGGCAGAAGATTGTGAATGACTACTGAGATGACTAATTCATCACCAGGCTCGTTTGTTTCCTTATTAGTTTTCATCTGACAGCCGGCATCAACAACAACAAACTACAGCAGCAAAAGGCACGTTACACCAACTCTACTTAACCAAGACTACCCCTGCAGTCCTCACTATGATGGCAAACTGCTGTCAGCCTCTGCACTGGAGCCCAAGCACCACTCTTTTCATTAAAGGGTGTCCAGTATTGCCCACACTGTTCTCACCTTTATAGAAGACTCTGACTCTCAGGGGGTTAGGTTAAATCTGAGGGAGGCATCATAAAGGCCGTGACCACATTCACATTATAGAAATTCCACAGCGAAATCCCAATTTCCGACTAAAATTTTGGTTTGAGTCACAAGGATCAAATAAGACACTCACAATATCACGGTGACAGAGGTCACTGCCCTCTGTTCTCTGGTCTCTTTGCTGGTAACCATTAACCTAACACTGCTTTGACTCATCTGTGTACTTGGCAGCAGCACTAGAAAGACCTTTATGGCCCGAGAGAGAGCAAAAGATGTTTGACAGCATTATTAACTTACTAAATAGTCCGTCACTGTTTTTGCCAGAATACCTAGTCGTTTTGCTAAAGGCCAGGAGAAGCTATGTGCTTTTTTGGTCTAGTTTGGCTTTATACATTCTGATTTAAAGACCGACTTCAAGGAAAATTTGTAGGTTTAAACATGTTCATGTGGCACTTTTCTCATAATGGAAGACATAAATAAAGAAGATCAACATTAAAACAGAGTTTCTGAATATTCCTTTAATCAAATTGTTGTAAATGAGGAGCAGGCGATACAATGCCATTGCAGGAAGCTTGTATCCGAGACAGGTGCTAAAATCTATGGGCCACATACTCCCTGCGCCATAGGATCCCGTTGCATTCACTTGTAGACAGCTAGATTAAAGGACGTTTTTGTTTTCCTCGTCTGAGTGGGCTGGATAGCTCCAATATGCAAACCATTTTTGTTGTACCGTTAATGTTAGCTTGGGGTTGGGCTGGGCTGTGAGCTAGTGGGACAGCTTTAAACAGATGGGAGACGGAAATGGGGGTGGGTTTACTCCCCGCCAGCAGTTTTGCCCATAACTCGGAGGCAAATTTTCCATGAACCACTGCAGCTCTGCAGAAAATCTCAGAATTGTTACGTTTTCTGTTCGCAGAACTAAGTTTTAAAGTTTCTGTGTTTTGTTCCGTTTCTCTGAAAATTTTGTGCTTTACAGATTTACCAGTTATTTCCCCTGAAAGAACGATTTGTAAACTGTCCTCATTAAAATGGTTGGGTTGCTAACATGTGGGTCAGACATTTCTTTAACTGTTCGAATTGTGCCACTTGCTTCAGCAAACCCTAATTTAGACATCAGAGTACAGGCTCTTGCCATCATTGGTGTTAAGGGGTAACTGGCGCAATACTTGTAATGCTAAATATTTTATAATTCACTCCTTACAATCCTCCGTTCTGATCAAAGACTTTATAAATAGACCCAGGTTTAAAAACATCGTTATTTTTTTCTTATAAGACTTAAAAAAGAGGATGAAAGTGCATTACATAGCAAAAACCTTATTAAGATTCATATTTAAAGTCATTATGCTCCCTGTCTTTAAACATTTTGTCCCGTTCTCCTTTATCTCTCAAAGCTAAAGCTTTGTAATTGTTTCTGCCTCGCTATTACAAAAAAAGCAGCTTTTTTGTTTCCATCATATCCATTTGCTCTTTCTGTCTCTGTTTTTCTCACATCAGCAAAGGACCCAAGATAAAATACTTTTTCTTTTGAAACTTTTTGCCAGACTATAACTTACTGAAGTTCTGATAATGACAAACGGACACAAGCGTGCCTGCTGCCATGCATTTAAAGTATAGTTTTAAAACACTTTAAAAAACAAAATGATTATTGGAGAATAAAGCATTATGTGTTATGAGCAGTGTTGGGCAGTAACGCGCTACTAAGTAACGCGTTACTGTAATCAGATTACTTTACAGTAACGCAGTAATCTAACGCGTTATTTTGAAAAAGCTAGTAATCAAATTATAGTTACATGGACGAGTAACTACCCGTTACTTTTGTACGATATTGTCTTAGCAGAATAACACGTTATTTGTACTTTTTGTCAACAAAATGCGTTGCTTTTGCAAGTCGCGACTGAGTGACGTAATCCACCTGAGACGCGACTTCCGCCGGTGCGCAACTGCAGCAGCTAATTTAGCAAAACAAATGCAACATGCATCATGGAGCTGGGAGAAAAATACGCATTGTCGAGTTGGAAGTACGCACATTATTTTACTTTAGTTGGTACGAGTGGAAAGAATGTTGTGGTCCGTTGCCAATTATGTGGCGGGAGCCAGACGTTTTCGACGGCGAAAAACTCCACATCAAACCTTTTGAAGCATTTAAAAGGGACACACAGCACGACGCAACTTGTTGAAAAAGTCAGATTAGCGACAGCAAGAGAGTCTAGGGTGAGTCTGCCAGCCAAGCAACCAAAACTGGATTTCTCCCGCGAGCCCCGTGTAACGTTAGAAGAGCTTAATCAACTTGTTGCGGGATACATTGTGGAGGAAATGCTGCCACTTTCTACTGTGGACTCCTCAAGCTTTCGCCGAATTATCGACAAAATTCCCTCAAACAATAATGTACATCTGCCACACAGAAAGTCATTCACCTCATATCTGGAAAACGAGTACAAAAAGATGAAAGCCACTTTAAAGTTAGCGTTAGATGATGTACAGTTTGTATCAACAACTGCAGATATCTGGACTGCTAATAATAGGAGTTATATGGGTGTAACCATTCACTGGTTCAACCAAGACACTTTGGAAAGACACAAAGCTGCGTTGGCTTGCAAAAGAGTGAGAGGCAGGCACACTTTTGATGTCATTGCTGCTGAACTGGAGCAAATTCATTCATCTTTCGGCTTGCTAAACAAAGTTGTTGCTACAGTTACAGATAATGCATCCAATTTTGTGAAAGCATTTAAGACTTTCCCACCACCTGAGTCTGATGAAGATGAAAAAGAAGAGGAGGAGGAGGAGCAGGAAGATGTACTTTTTACAGACATAGCAGAAGCCCTCACTTCTGTTTCTGATGAGGGCCACATCACTCTCCCCCCACACTACAGGTGTGCATCACACACCATCAACCTCATTTCCACAAGTGACGTTGAAAAATACCTCACATCTAGTCCAGCTACAAAATCTGTGTACAGGGTTACTATTGCAAAATGCACTGCGCTTTGGACTAAAGCAAGTCGATCAACTGTTGCAGCAGAACAAGTGCAGGAGGTCAGCCAGAGGAAGCTCCTGGTTCCATCATCAACCAGGTGGAATTCATTTTATGATGCAGTCTCCAGAGTTGCAGAGATCCCTATGAATGAGCTAAATAACCTGTGCAACAAGCTGGGTATCAAGTGCTTCAATGAAAAAGAATATCAGTTCATGCATGAATACTGTATTGCAATGAAGCCACTTACTGCAGCACTGGACATACTGCAGGGTGATGAGTGTCCATATGGTGCTTTGCTGCCTACACTTGAGATCCTGATGATGAAGTCTCTCAGCCTAAAAGATTTGCTCACCAAGATGACAGCAGACCTGCCAGATGTTTTTGTAAAGGTGTGTATGATTCAAGTAGTAGAAGTATTTCCATTGTTGGTGAACAGAATTCACAAACTTAGAATTGACTTGGGTGATATAGTGTATGCAAACAATTTATAACAAATTATTTACATTTGGCCGAACTGTAGAAACTTGTGTTAAACACTTTTAACTGTATTATTGTTTATTATAGGCCATCCAGACTCGTTTCTCCATTGTGCTCGACAACAAAGATGCTCTTCTTGCTGCCATAAGCTGCCCAAAGTTCAAACTCAGATGGGTGAAAGATGGAGCTAGAAAACAGCAACTGAAGAATCTTCTGGTAGCAGAGTGCCAAATACTTTCTTCTTCAGCAGGAGACTCAGACAAAACTGACAAAGTAGCAACACCAGTAACTGGTATGGAGTTTTTTGAATTTGAGTCAGAGCCTGAGGACTGTTACTCTGCAGACCAAGAAGTAATGAACTATCTGAGCTCAGGGGGATTTGAACTTGACACCTTGAGCAACTTCCCAGCAGTCAAAAAGGTTTCCCTGAGGTACAACACTCCAACCCCTTCAAGTGCACCAGTGGAGCGTTTATTTAGTTTAGGTGGATTGGTGCTGACCCCAAGACGGAATAGACTGTCTGACAGTCGATTTGAGAAGCTGCTTTTAATGAGATACAACCACTGTTTCACTAGCCCTGATCATCTGAAAAAAAGTGAACAGTAGTGTCAAGCCTTTATACTTTTTGTGATTTGTTTTGTTAGTACCTTCAGCAGCTCAAAAAAAAGAGTGGCAGTTAAAGAGGTTAATGATTCAATGATTTTACCTTGTTATAATGGCCTTCCTTCATCATTAGTTTACTCAAAGTTATATTTGAATTGATTCATGCATGTTTGAGTAATCTTGTTTTGTTCTTCAGCTGGAGCTTGAGTTTATAGTAAAGCAGCAGGTATGGTTCAAAACTGTCCCATAGCCACTTTCCAACAATATAAAGGAGTAATTTAAAAACTGCTGTCTGTTACAGTTAATTTTAAAATGAAAAACTTTACAGTGTTACAGTGTTTTGGGGTGTTACAGTGAACAAAATGTAAACTGCTGTGCTGATCTACATATGTTCTAGTTTGAAGAGTTGAAAAAAACACACAATAGGTCTCATTTAAGTTTTGAGATTTAAATTGAACAACAACAAACAATTACATTTATAAGATTGCCTTAAATTTATAAAGGGAGCTGATTTTATTTATTTACAATATGCTGTATTTTTATTTGGAAAACAACTCGACATTGTTTTAAGTTAAAGAGCCAAAGGCTAAATTTGTTTGTTTTGCGAGTTTTGCACTTTACAATAAAGTTTTTATTGTGAAACGCTTCGTATTGAAGTACTTTGTAATCAGTAATCAGATTACTTTTGAAAAAAGTAACTAGAGTAGTAATTAGATTACTTTTTGAAGAAGTAATCAGTAATCAGATTACTTTTCCAGAGTAATCTGACCAACACTGGTTATGAGTGTGACTGACAATTAATATGGATGTAAATCCTGCTGGCCTTTGAAGCTCATCAGACTGTATTAACAGGGAAAACATGCTGCAGGTTAGAATGTATTACTGTCATGCAAAAACTGTGCAGACTGGTGGGAAGCAAGTGTGCTAACTACTATCCTACTGTGTAGCCCTAAACAATGTACTTACTACTTCAAATAGTGGAACGAAACAGCAACTTCGACAATTACAGTTACTAAACCAACATTAAGAGTGTCAAGTGGCAACTAGTTGGCTGCCTCGGTCCCGTCGAGGCCTGACCAGAGCTCTCCCAGGGTTGGTGCCTAGGGGCGGGGGCCTGGACTTCCTCCGGGGGGGGCTGCGCTCTCTGGCTCCTCTTTCTGTGTGGGGTGGGTGGTGTGGGGCCTGGGGGGCGCTTTGGGGGATAGGACCCCTAGGCTGAGGAGACCTGGGCCCTATGCTGGGGGATGAATGTCTGACCACCAGGGGACAGTCTACCAGCTGTCCCTGACTAACCCTCTTCCTCATATAATCTCTTTCTAGGGTGATGGGGGGGGGGGTCAGCCTGCGATGCACCTTGGGGGGAGGAGCTACTTGGCAGTGGTCCCCCTCCCATGGTTGCCGTATGGAATAACATACGTTAGGGTCCCTTGGTGGGGAGGGTGACTGGACTGTGAGTAATCAGGAGATGTCCTCTCAGTGCCCTACCCGCCAATTTTAACTGCACCCCTTAATACACACACCCTTTACGCCCCAAAATATAGACTCCAACACAAACACACATACATGCACACACACACCATCACAAACACACACATGCATTTCACAAGGAAGGTGGGACCTGGAGGGGGGCTACCAGGCCCTCTGCGACGGCGGCCGTGTCCATTGGTTGCTGGCTTCCACGGATCCCTGAGATCTCTGGCAAGACCAATAGCCAGGGAACTCAGAGATCTAGCTGGGGGGGTTCTTCTCTTCTCTTTGTACATGGAAGAAGTCGAGAGAAGAGCCCTGGACTCTTTCCCAGGTACTACTCCAAGCCACTGGTTCAGATATGTGGACGACACTTGGGTCAAGATCAAAATCCAGGAAGTGGAGACTTTCACAGATCATATCAACGCAGTCGACAAGAACATCAAGTTCACCAGGGAAGACAGAAAGGACAACACCCTAGCCTTTCTAGACTGTGTTGTGATCATTGGAGAGGACAGACAGCTCCAGGTTGAAGTGTACAGGAAGCCTACTCACACAGATCAGTACCTGTTATTTGACTCAAACCACCCTTTACAGCACAAACGAGGCATTATCAGGACATTACAACACAGAGCCCAGGAGGTGCCCACAAGCTCTGACGGAAAGAAGATAGAAGACCCATTATATCCGCCAAGTCCTCCGAACCTGTGGATATCCCAAGCGGGCATTCACCAGATCCCAACGTACAGGAAAGCAAGACAAGAAGGAACAAGAGCCAAAACGGAACAGTATTTCAATTCCGTATATCTCAGGCCTGTCTGAAAAACTTAAAAGGATTTTCAAACAACATAACATCCCAGTTCATCTCAAACCAGTTAATACTCTCAGACAAAAACCGGTTCATCCAAAGGACAAAATTCCCAGCTACAAACAGAGTAATGTTGTGTACTCTATCCACTGCAAAGAGAACTGCAATGAACAGTATATAGGAGAAACCAAACAACCTCTACACAAGCAGCTTTACCAACATCGCAGAGCCAACCCAAGTGGACCTGAGTCTGCAGTGCATCTCCACCTGAAGGCCACAAACCGTTCGAGGACAGTGAAGTCCGAATTCTAGCCAGAGAGAAAGGATGGTTTGAGCGAGAGGGAAAGAAGCCATCTCTGTCAAGAAGGATAAACCTTCTCTTAATAAGAATGGTGGTCTCAGGTTTATTCTTCCATCCATCTACAGCAGTGTTTTGAAACCCAAGCAAACCAAACCAGTTCCACCTGGGTCATTAATAGCTGAAAGGGATGACCAGTTTGGGGAGGGAGTCACTGGCTCCCCAACCCCCAGCTGAGGACAAAGGACTCTTAATGTCCCAAAACCATGTAGGCTAAGTTGACAATACCATCAAGTTTCAGGTCTGACTCCTCCCCCATGAGCGCATATATACCAGCTGTTCGACTAGTTAATTCAGAATTGACAAAGCCTCTTGGATAAGAGGTGAAACGTCTTCTAACTTTAAAACCAAGTCCAGATGACATCCCCTAAACCTACTATAAAGGTAAGTAAAAGCATTTACTTGGGAGCCTGAGACAAAACTAGTTGACCAGACTAAACACCATTGGGGGCAATGAACTGGCGATGAATGCTGGAGCTGGATCTACTTAAGAAGGCTGGCAGTAGATGAGGTGAGGGTCCACAGCTGGGTCCAATCAGGAAGGCAGAGCAGAGAGGGGAGGGGGAGGAGAGACTGTCAGAGGCACCATGACACCACCGATCGGGCCCCCAAACAGCAATCCAAAAATAACACAATCCAAAGCTATAATTAGCAACTAAAGGATTAAACATCAAACATAGTTAAAACAGCAGGTTTTATATACATTTCCTTACAGTCTAAAGCTAGATTTATTAACTTGGGAGTCAATGACAGCTGTACAGCTCAATCGGGCAGAGAAGAGTTCTAGTCAATCTATGATCTATCCAAGAACTGAAAGAGATCAATCAATTTTTCCAAGCATCCCAGACAGGAACATCTACCAGGAGTTTCCAGACAGATGACAGTAGGAACAGAGAAACCCTGATAGTACTTGACAAAGAAAAAACTTCCTAAAGAGAAAATACCAGAATTGTTCTAAGCCAAAAACAACTCTGAATTCCAAGAAAACTGTAAACATAAATTCATCTCACCAAGAGATCCAAGGTCAAAAGCCAGGCAAATGGTAATGCAGACAGCACAGCCAGAATTCAGAAAATCCATCATGTGGAGCAATTGTAGGCTCTGTGTGTCTGGAATGACGTGAGTTCGTTTTATGGAGCAGCAATATTTGTCATTTCAAACATAAATGACTCATTAAAGCTCAATATATTATATACTTCTGACAGATTTAGCGTAACTTGATTCCATTTAATGAGGAGGAGGGTCTAAGGGCAGGGATCCCCAGTTAGTCTATTCTGCTTAGTTTAGTTTAGCAATATTGTATTTTATGACTTAATTCATGTTCTTATGAAGACGTATGAAGCCCATTGAGATGACTATTGTAATATCGGGCTATATAAATGAAATTGAATTGAATTCAAATAAATAAAAATACTGTATAAATAAAATATGTATTTTGGTGAATTAGGGCACATAGCTGGTCAAAAAAGAAGGTCCTAACCAAAGTTTGTGAAGCTCCTGTTCACACTGAAGTCTTTAACTGGTTGTAAAACTGGTTTTGTGTGGTGCAAATAAAGCTGCTGCTTGATTGATTTAAAACTGAAGCTCCGGTGTTGACATTCTTTTGACCACTGTAACTTTTCGACTGTTTGTGCAATTAATGTAATTCTAGGGGATTCTGAAGTGGAGAAAGCAGCTTTGCACTGATATGCAACCCTGTACTTCAGTGAAGTGCTTCCACTAACAACATAAATCAGCTGATTCTGACATGGACAAAAGTGGCCCAATGTTACACAACGGCGCAGTGGATGATGTCATTGACATTAAACACAAATACAGTTGAAGAGTTACAGTATCTCAAAAAATGTGTGTTATTTAGGTGTCACTGGCGACATTTGGTGTTAAAGGGTTAAAAATGTCTGCAACTAAGCAAAAAGGGTGTGTTCATATGCAGCTTTTTGTGCTCTGCAGTCAAACCCATTTGGTTTAATGCTGTTAATTTTGCACATTAATCTAACTATCGCTAACCATCTCTTCCTTCTTTCTGTTTTTGAGTCTTTTTGCAACTTTTGGACCACTTCACATTACCTTCTTTGGTGTTTCATCATATGTCAGTTTAAACAGTGAGAAGGTCAGTAGAGTTATGACTCTATAAAATATGTTCCATTTTGGCCTTGGGTTCTCTATGCCACTTTCTCAACTGTGCTCACCCAGTGTGTCCTCTAAGATTTTTTTTTTTTTTTTTTTTGACATTGAGGGCTGGCCTTCCAGGGAGATGTTGTGGTGTAAAGAAATGACACTTAACTTCAGATTTTGCAAGCAATTCACTGAATGGCCAGTTGAAAAGACATTTTCAAGGGCAAATGAAAAACTAAGAAAATAAAGCAACAAAACTGAATAAATAGGAAAAACAAAAAATATAAATTGGTGGCAAAGACTCAAAAGGGTTACCATTCTTAGTGTTATGAAGCTTTTTACCTTCCATCTCTCTGCAGCTCCATTACTCTGCTCTCCTTCAATTTGTTCTAATGCCACTTGTCCTTATACAATTATAAACTATATTACCAAAAGTATTTGCTCACTGGCCAAATGATCAGAATCAGGTGTTCTAATCACTTGGCCTTGCCACAGGTGTATAAAACCAGGCCTTCAGGCATGCAGAATGTTTTACAAACATTTATGAAAGAATGGGGCACTCTCAGGAGCTCAGTGAATTCCAGCGTGGGACTGTCATAGGATGCAGCCTGTGCAACAAATCCAGTGATGTAATTTTGAAATATCCTAGCTCCCTAAAAAAACACTACTTAATAACTGTCAGCTCTATCATTACAAAATGGAAGAGTTTGGGAAGATAGCAACTCAGCCATGAAGTGGTAGACCACATAAACTGACAGAGAGGGGTCAGAGGATGCTGGAACACATGGTGCAAAGAGGTCTCCGACTTTCTGCCCGGTCAATTCAACTGGTTCAACTGATGAATCATGCTTTTCCATCTGGTAATCTGATGCATGAGTCTAGGTTTGGAGGCTGCCAGGAGAATTATACATTTGGGAGTGCGTTATGCCAAGTGTGAAATTTGGTGGAGAAGGAGTTGGTGTGGGCTTGGCCCCTTAGTTCCAGGGAAAGGAACTCTGAATGCTTCAGGATACCAAAACATTTTGGACAATTCCATGCTCCCAACTTGGGGGAATAGTTTGGAGTGGGCCCCTTCCACTTCCAGCATGACTGTGTACCAGTGCACAAAGCAAGGTCCATAAAAACATGGATGACCAAGTATGGTGTGGATTAATTTGACTGGCCTTCACCTGAATCTGATAGAACACCTTTGGAATGAATTAGAGACCGAGAGACAGGCCTTCAATGTCTGAGCTAATAAGTCTGCCTTTTCTGTACTACATCAATGCCCTACTTAACAGGATGACACCTGTTGTCTGATGTGACGTCACATTCAAGATGGGCTTTTGCGAGTATTTAACTACATTTCAATTCTTCCCTCCTACCCCTTCTTAAATGTAAGCAAATTTAGAGCAAGACAGTTGTCTGACTCTCTGTTTGGAAGTTTCCCACCAAGTGCAGGTCTCTGCTGTAAAGGTGAAAATATTCAACGGTTTGGGGTAGTGGTGTAGTTACGAAAATAAATAAATAAAAAAGATTCAAGGAATGGTGGCCAGGATTTGGGATTAGAGATTTGTCTGGTTAATTCCATGAGAGTTTGAGTAATACCGTCAAGGCGACGAAAAATTTCCTGTTGAGCAGAGGACATCTGGGAGAGAGCATCCGCTTGACGGCTCAGGAGTATTCCTTGCTTCGATATGGTGAGGCGGAGTCCTTCAGCTGGGTCGGGAGTTAGGCCAGTTCGTTCTGTCATGGTATTCTTAGACTTTACAGACCCAGATGCTGGAACCCGGAAGAAAACCCAGGAGTCGTGAGGTAAGTAAGAGGTATTTAATTTACAACTGTAATATTGATAGCAGACTTGAAGGATTGAATCAGATGAAAAGAGTTCGAATTCTTGACTTGAAGGCGAGGCTTGGCTGGAGGGTTCGGCAGAAGATTTCCAGAACAGCAAGGGTTGTGTAGGAGACAAGGTGTGAAACCAGGGATGACGACGGTGACCAGGTGAGTACTCGTGGATGAATAATCCTGTAGGCGAGGCATAGGAAAGATTAGCGAAAGGCAGTTAGACATGAACAAGATACTAGAGTCGACCAGACTATGCACCGTAGAGGAACAACGAACTGTTGAATACTGGCACTGGATCTCCTTAAGAAGCTGCGGCTTGATGAGGTGAGTGGAGTCAGCTGGCCATGTCAGGAACGTAGCAGAGGAGGGAGGGGGGAGGAGACTGACAGAGGCACCATGACAGTTTTTTTTTTTTTTTTTATTAAAGCTCTTCTTTTGACCGTATCCTGTATTTTATATGGCATGAACAAGTGTCCGTGTGTGTTTTCTCAAATGACTTGTTTAATGTGTCATTATGAAAGTCCAAATCAAACTTTTTTCCCTGACGTCCCCTTAAAAGTAAAGATTCTGTAACAAAACAATGTTTTCCTCTAATTTCGGAGATGTTGGTAAAGAAAACCATGTCTGATTTACAAAATGAAAAAAAAAAATTACCAGCCCCCTTCAGCTTGTTTTTTTGTTCTTGTTTGAAATGGAGACACTGACACTGCTTTGAGTGATGTACATGCATTCATAGCAAACAAAAAAATATTCAATGAAAGGGAGTGGTACAAAGATGCTTTCAGGAGCTGGTGGTGGAAGTGACTGCTCGACTCAGAAGAAAAAGGGAGAAGCTTTTAAAATCCAGTGTAAGGAGAGATGCTTTTCTCAAACACAAAGTGAAGAGCACAGTGCTTATTTGACACATTGACAGCAACTAATGAGATTTAAATGTTCAACCACTATACTTTGAGCTTCCTCAGAAAAGTCTGTATTGGGATGCATGGGTAGTAAAGTGGTTAGCAGTGTTGCCTCACAAGAAGGTTTTCTGTTGCAAATCCTAGCTGGGTCTTTCATGTGTGGAGTTAGCATGTTCTCCTAGTCCATGCTTTATTTAATAGGTGTACAGTATATACACTGAACCAACCAGCCAGCAGGAGGAAACCCAGGACAAGAAAGAACCCATGTATAACTTGTAAAAGGTCCAAATGATTTCATAACAAAATAAAATCATCAGCATTTATGGAAGAAAAAAAAAGAACATTAAAAAAATTTCAGTGACTGCGTTTGTGAGGAGTGAAAAGACACATAATCTTGGTGTGTGGGGGGGTGATTTTAAGCTGAACAATGTTATAAAGTATAATTATATACCCTGTTACAATTAAGTATAATCAAAACAAAAAATAGTACTCACAAAACAACACTATGACTTTAGTTCTTCTCTTACAGAAGGGTCAATAACTTCTGTTGCTCCAGGAATGAGTGTTGTGTAAATATTCTTACAAAACCTACCACAAAACACAGTCTGGACTAGAGAAATGATTCAGCAGGGAACTCTGCCACTTGACACTCTTAATGTTGGTTTAGTAACTGTACTTGTCAAAGTTGCTGTTTTGTTCCACTATTTGGAGTGTAAGTACATCGTTCAGGGTTACACAGTAGTATAGTAGTTGGCACACTTGCTTCACACCAGTCTGCAAAATTGTAATGAAACTATTGTAAAAAGGCTAAGATGGCTTTAAAAACTTTGATCTGCTGAAGGGATCCCTGCTTCAGTAACTCAGATGTCAGATAATAGTGTTAGAGTGTGTGGGTGTTGCTGTGTATACCCTGCAAGAGACAGCAACCTGTCCAGGGTGTACCCCACCTTCACCTAACAGTAGCCTGGATAGGCTCCAGCAACCCTGTGACCCTGAAAAGGATATAGTGGGTTAGGAAAATAGATGGAGTTACAGAATTCCAAGGTATTTTAACTATGTCACTGTACTCACCCTAACTTGTAATACAGGCCACAACAAACAATCAAGGTAAAGTAATATAAACCAAAAAACAGACCAGAGCTGTTAATCACCCAAACTAAAAACAGAATTCAAAAGAGAGGCAATATTGAATAAGGTGTAAAAATAGAAGCACCTGAACATGATACCAAACAGCACAAAGAAAATTCATTTCACAGCGGACAGACAGAAACTAAGTGAAATATTTAAAAAAATAATCACGTCTACAGACTGACATTTGTGGAAAAAACAATTACCAACACAGAACAACTTTTTTTTTACAAGGAAATGTGCAGCTACAAGAGATAAAAGCTTCAAAGAGATACCTACAACAAAATGAGAAACGTGATCAAAATGAAATAATAAAATACAAAAAGCAGAACTTTGCTTTAAAATGAGGAAGTGTGTGACTTGTGTGTGTGTGTAGGCAGCTATTTTCTGACCTTTTCCAGTGTGGCTTGTTGCTTTATTTTGTGTGATCAAAGGACCCGTCTCATAATGACCTTATAGCCAGCTCTCTCCCTGTTCCCCTCTCTCCTCTGGGAGGCTAGAGATGCACAACAAGGCAATCAGCTATATGGACATGCATTCATTTCACAGCTGAATAAATTAGTGGCATTTTATTGAGTGGTGAAACACAGTGAGAAGACTGTTTTGGAAATGTAAATATATTGGCATCTTAAAAAGATTAATGGTGCCCTAGGTGTCTTACAATTGGTAAATAATTGTTATAATTCCAAAAGCTTCATGTATAATTAATGAGGGGATCAAATAGCTCATGAAAGGCCTCTGCCTCTCTCAACAGAACAAGCAACCACAACCCTGGTAGCAATAACATTACCTCTAAGATAACTTTGAGATTACTGTAAAGCAGACATGAAAATATTAAAAGAATTATACATAGGTAAAATCTGATTTCTGACAATAACAAATGTGCAAAAGGGACAGTAAAAAATTGTACATTTTAACCGCATTCTTTTAACTAAAAGAGTTTAGAGTGCAACTTTACCTTTAAAAAGCCATTCCAACAAACAGTATGCAAGAATCACTGGTCACCTGAACAGAAATACAAAATATCCGAATAAGTCCTAACGCCTGCCCATAGGAACGTAGAGCATTCAAAGTGTTACTCCAATGAGAATGGCAGTAGCGCGGAGGGTCTTTCCTAAGGACCCACACTGGATTAGGCTCATTGCGCTCCCTGAGAAAGAAATCCTGATATCCCTTGTGCCAGTCCAACACCCAGTCTATTGAGCAAATCAGCCATTTTTTTGGCAGTTTTTTGTCCGCCCACGTGTAGATAAAAGTAATTAGATGACTCAGTTACTTAACTTCTAATGTTGTTAGTAACCCTGTTATACTTAACGCTATTATACTTAACATTTCTCCCAACCTTCCTGCTTACTGTTGCTGTCTGGCTCCAAATGGCAACGCCCCTATCACGGAAGAAGGGGGACTGAATTGGCTTCATTTGGTTGGACCCGGCCCTGCGACAGACTGGCGATCTGTCTAGGATGTACCCTGCCTTCGCCCACGAGTAGCCGGGATAATCTCCAGCAGCCCCGTGACCCCGAAAGGGAGGAAACCTGTTTAGAAGATGATAAATAAATTAATGAATGAATGGTTGGAGATGGAGTAAGCGGTTTTCTATGGGTGACGTCACACTCGCTCTGTCCAGTTCTCTTAAACAGTCAATGGTGATTGCCGGCATGTAAAGAGGCCACTATATTATATTCCAAACAAGGAATTAAGAGGCACAATAGTTGTAAATGTAAAGTAATGGCACAGTCTGACTCTGTGTACAGAGCAGCTGTGAATGAATTTATCATTTACTGCAGTTCCTCAAAAGACCACTGGAGGCTGGTTGCAAAAAGAGTGATATATTATTGACTGCTACATTGAAAGGTCCATATTGTCCAAATTAGTTGTGTGTTTTACATGTTTTACAATACATGCTTTAGCTTACGGTGGTAAGTGTTGTCATTACTGTTCTAAAGTAAAGTACACAGAGAGGGTTTGATGCCAGATTATTTGGGGCTTGTTTCATTCAGTTTCTCAGCTACTTGGTGATATGATGTTTTCAAACCAATTCTAAAAACAAGAAAATTAAAATGTGCACATTGAAATAAATTTGGAGCCAACAATATACTGTTACATGTCAATGAAAAAACAGGCCCCATAGCAGTTTTGATCTTCAGCCCTTCAATGTAAATTATTGCAATATCATTAACTCTCCCTATCATGAATTATCCTTATTGTTGTCATAAACCGGAAGAAGAATTCTACACTATCTTGGATTTTACATGTGTATACTTTTTTTCTTTTGTGAAGTGGAACACAACACTGACAAATGATTTTGTGACAAGCTACCCAGTGGTTTACAGTGAGGTGCATTGGCGTCCCTGTAATGCATGATTTACTTTCATCTTCTGTAATTGGTGCTACAGGAATTTACCTTGATTATTTCACACGTTTTGAAAATGAGCATGTCTCAGGCGCCAACTGTCCCCTGTTTCACATGTCCTCATCTCTTATTTTTACTTTCACAGCTCTATGCATGCCATTTCCTTTTTTTTATATTTTATCCTGTCTCACCCTGTCCTGCAGCACGTCCTTATCACCTCCCACGGAATGAATGTGCTGCAGGCTCATTTGTGAACAATCAGTGTCATCAAAACACAAAAGAACGCACAAAGCCCTTTACCCCTCTGCAAAAAGATTTTGGACAAGGCAATTACTGGAAAAGAGATTGGAGTTAGACCCAAAGCCAGAGCAGGAAAGATGGAAATATGGGTATAAGAGAGTAAAGGGCTATGCTGGGCTGGGTGGGGCTGGAGGGCATCAAAGGAAAAAAGAATAAAAGATTCTTTATGCAGGTAATGGGTGAGGGGCAGGGGAGTATAGACTGAAGATTTATTTACATATTTTTAAACAAGAAAAGGTGTAAGTAGTCATTTTGATATCCCAACCAATGTTCTTTACAGGAGAGGAGGACAGGGACATATTGGGGTGCTCCTTGGTTCGTGTGTTGAGGCTCTGGGGGATTATTTTTGTATTCTTCCTGTTACCCAGCCAGTTGCTCAGGGGTTCAGGACCTTGGCTCCATGATTTTTGGGTGGTGTCTGATCGTTATGGCAACCTGCAAACAACACCTGCTGTGGGGTTTGTAGTGGCACAAATAATAGCAAAAATAAACATGACGGCTTCAGAATATTGTCATGTTTGTAGTCAGGAACCACTGAGCATCTACTAATTCAAAAATTATTGAATTTTCTTTTCTAATCATAACTGAAAAAAGGGAAATCAAACTATAACTTTGTGGAATTCAGTTTTCTGTCTTTTGACTGGAGAGGAGCACATTACAGTGGTCCCCCACTGGTTTGCGTTTCACTATTTACGCATTCACAGATTTTTTTTTTAGTCAGGTGAGTCCTCCGGTTCATCACAAAAACTCAGCTCAGGACGCTTGTATGAGACTTTTGCTTCCGAAGGAGGTGCTGCGGGGGAGGAGGGGAGCAGAGATGAAGAGCATGCCGGCCTATCGGCTTCCTTGGCGGCAGCTAAGGAATATTTTACAGCTATTTCCAAAGGTTCCTGAATCGCTATAATCGAAGTTTGTGACCCTGAGAAACGACAGATCTGAAGCAGCTAGAAAAAATCCTAATACGCTGAGGAAGATAATAGCTGAGAATAATTATCATTCAGATAAATGAATGATGGATGAAACCAGCTTCTTCTGGAAGATGCTCACTCGCACTTAACTGATGAAGGAGAAAGCAGGGACTCCTAATTTGCGTTATGAAGTACGTTATGCCACAGTCTATTACTCTGAATAGAAAACAAATCTCTTCATATTCCAATGTTCTTTAATGAATGTTTTAAAAGCATCAGAAATGTTTCAGAAGGGTTTTTAATGAGTAAGGATTGGTGGCGGGCATTCTACGGCCGCAGGGTGGTTGTCCCTGTTGTTGTTACGCGTGATCGGCATATTAGCGGTTATCTCTGGTCCTTGACCTCCGCGAATATGGTGGAACACCGCGCACCAATTTTAAAATCTCTGTTCCAGTCAGCCATGAAAGACACAAAACTTGATGTCAATTAATCCCGCAATTATTGATTTCTCCTTTATGATCAATTTTTAAACGTTTGGCACTTCCATTAATTAACCCTTGTGCTATCCCAGGCACTTTAACGTTGGGTGTTGGGTCATCTAAACCCCATTAGACAGTGTTCTGAACCTTTTTTCTTCAATCATTTGTGATCTTCACTGGTGTCCATGGATTACATGAAATCTTTCCACCTTTATCCACCTTTGTCATGGTAGGGAGAACACGTCAATGTAAGGGTGGGGTCATCTAAGATAGCATAAGGGTTAAAAGTCACACATTTAACTACCAAATCTGAGTCCCTGACTGGTCAAAGTTCAACCTGGCTCAAAGTTCAATGGATGGACATTTTGGACGTGGAGTTGAAAAAATGTTTATAAAAACTTGTGTACTGTAGCCACATGTGAATGCAGACGTTTTGAGAACGTAAGCACAAAACACAAATGTATGCGTGTTTACATTTTCATTGGAAGTTGCTGCTTGAAGGCGTGTTAATGAGGGTGATACATAGAGGTCTCTTTCTACAATAGGATAGAAGAAAAGATTTCAAACAGCACATTTTTTAAACAAACCTTAAATAAATACCTAATCAAATTATGTTTCATGTAAAATATCCTCCATAATTTTAGCTAGCAATTTATTTTTATCAGTTCTAATCTTTGCATTAATCTGTATTTTTATTATTTTTTAAACATTTCATCATACTAGTTGACAACAGTGGCTTTACTTAAAGTTGCATTATAGAACATTATCAGTAACTCATACTGTATTTGAAAAAGAAGGTAATTTTTTTTTCTTTTGGTTATGCCCTGTTACAGTTTAGAGTTCAAGAACCCAGATGATGCAGAGTAAGGCTTGGATGCAGTTGAGGACGGTTTAATGTCAGTAACAAGGATCAGCTCACAGGAGGGGAAAGCAGTAAATCCAAAACCAGGGAGCAGCATCTGCAACACGAAATGACAACAAAACAGCACACAAAATGCTTCAACACCGAGTCATAAAAAAGGTGACTTAAATAGGCAGACGACCTCATCAACTAACAAGGTGCAGCTGTGGACTCATGCAGGAAGCACAGGTGAGTGGGCGGAGCAGCGAGGAGAAGCCACCGCAGACCTGCACAAGATCAAAAAATGAAAGACAAAAACAAAACAAGCAGAACGTGTCATACCCTTTGTTCAATGTGTGTGTGATATTTGGATTGCTGACTTCCTTGGTAGTTATGGTTGATTTTTTTTATGAGTTTTGGTTCCTTTGTCAATAAAATTTATTGTAGTTATCCTTCCAACTGCAAATGTGATTTAGCAACCCCTGCATTCTTAAAATGCCTTTGTTTTGATTGTCTTCATTTCAAAAGGGTGAAGGTTTGAACCCCTGATTGTGAGAAAACCTCACACTGTACTAAGCCATGCAGCCCACAGGGGAGCAGTACAGAGCAGTCCAGGAGTTTTTTTTTTTTTTTTTTACCTGCTTTAATTCCATAACTGAACTGACAAAGATTACAGAAAAAACACAAATTTCCCTCATTTTTTTCTTCCTAAACATTTCCATTAAACATCTAAATTGTGCCCCATTCCTTTTTTTTTTCTTCTGTAAGTTTTGGATAGATTTCCTTCAGAATACGAAGCTTTTCTCGAATTTGTTTCCTCCAACCCAAACCATCAGTGAGAAGCACTTTGAAGCAAATAAAAAGACAAATATAAAGAGTGTGTTGAGCAGCATTTTTGGAGAAGTCTATCCCCCGATCTCCTCTGGCCTCGGGCCTGTATGGCATCCCTCCTCCAGCTGCTTGGCAGGTAAGCACGTCTCATGTTTCCAAGAGACAGATTATCTTTGAATGCTTTGAAGAATTTGCATTTGAGAAGGACAAAAAGGGAACTAATTCCCAATGCAGTGATGTGACACACTAAAGTGACTAAAATAAAAAAGATCCTAATTTAAACCACAGCTTAGCTGAGCTTCAGGCTACTGAGCCTCTCAGGTCTGTGAAACGATTATAGTCAAGTAAAAGGAGTGCAGAGGAAGATTAACTCACCTGGAGATTATTTAAACATCTTTGAGAGTAGCAAAGTTCAGAAAGTCACTCTTTTTTTTTTTACATATTAATGATTAATTCTAGTTAAAACAAAGATATGAATCTGGCAAAGGCTTTTATGAGATGAAAGCTGAGTCACTGTCAATTTGCTGTAAGGAATGTTATTTTCCTTCCTTTTGAATGACAAAAAAGAAACTTTAATTATGCAAAATTGTAAATGGTAAATTGTGGTTGTAAAGCTTGTTTTACTGCCACATTACACTGATAAAATACCACTCCAACAAGTAAAAAAAAAACTCTTAGATTTTAAAAAAATATCTGCAAAAAATGCCAGCGGGAAAAGAAAAATTGTCTGACCTCTAATTTTAAGAAAACAATTTGTTTTCACTAGGACATGTTTTCTTCAAACTAAAATTATTTTGCTATGGAAAAACTTTATTAGCACAAAAGATTTTTCTTGCGAGACAGAAAATGTGTCATGTCAATACAACAGTCTTTTCCTTTCTTAAGATTCCGTTTTTTGCGCTGAATAAAATGTGACGATGTTTACAGGTTGATGGAAGTCAAGTCTTGCAACCCAACAATATTTGCAAACAGTAACAAATCTACCGTCATTGAAAAAAGAAGCAAGGCATACCGGTTACCATCCCCTTGAAATGTAAAAAATGGCCGTGTAGTCTTGTTTTTATGACTGTAATTAGGCAACAGTCAGGGCTGTAAAATGAATGGATACAAAAACATAAATGAGATTAACTTTCTGGCTTTGGATCCCTTTACAGCTAGAGAAGGTGCAGTGTGGTTTTCAGTATCGGGATGCGCTCTGGCAGTTATGAAGGCCAAATCAACACTTACACTTGCCTTCCTTAGATTGTCATTTGAATTTTTTTGCTGTGTGTTAAGGCACGGAAATCCAGAAATGTCAAGCTCTTGTGTGGCCACAGAAACTTGCTGGAAAGTTGAGGAAATTAGTCGGGAGGTAATATGCCTGCATATGCGTGAGCACAAGTGGTTCTAACGAGATCAGGTCATCTGCACCTGAAAAATCTTAATTTGTCCTTAAATATCAATGAGACTGCCTCAACGAAGGACTTCATGGGTCACTGAAAACCTTTCTAAAGCAATTACTTGAAGAATGAGGAACATAAAACTGCATGAATACTAATTAGAAGGGAGAAGTGTTTACGCACCACAAAACTAAGTGATCTCTTTGTTTCTGAGAAACAGTTTGTTACACTGTCCAGCTTGGAGGAAATGAACGCATGAACATCACAAAACATAGACATGAGAGCTTTGAGTGTCTCTGTGAGAAATTTGATCTGAACATTTGAAAAACTGAACACCTGAAGGTTTCATATCGATCATCAGCACTGGTTCCGATGCAGGCACCATTCTGATCAATTGAAAGAGAAAGCAAAAGCGAAACTGTTGTCTATCTTGGGGTTTTTCGGGCTCAGTGAACCCCAGTAATGTTGTTAATAGATAACAGATGAGGATGTGCTGCTGATGGGATTTCTCTTTTGATCCTGTGCCCTCGGGACTGTGTTCTTGTCCACACTGGCAAGGGCACAGAAAGCAGATATTTTATCACTTTATATCTGCTTTAATATGTGTATAAATACATCAATTACAGGTGAGTTCAGGCCCCTGCAATTCCCCTGTGGTTTGATCCCACTCAACTGCTCAGCATAGCTCATTTCTCTTAGGAGCTGAAGAGAGGGTGCAGAATGAAGAACGGAAGAATTTTTGCATCTCAAGACTCTGAAAGATGCTCATACATATCATTTGCTGCTCAGACAGAATAAGTGGCTTTGAGTCACTTATATCTCCAGCCAGACAAAGCTAGAGCCAGAGGATCTCATTTTCTGTCCAAAACTAGTAAAAGGCAAAAGCCAGGTTTTTTTTTTTATTATTATTTGAAAACATCGCTTAATGGCCAGAAGTCTCCCCTCTTTCTTTTTCTGTAAAATAATGTCAGGAGCCTCTTATCTCAGAGGTCTATGTGGTACAGGGATACAGCGGCTTCTGAAATTGAATAGATGGATGGATGGACGGACGGATGGATGGATGCAGCTACTGCTGCAATCATAAGAGCATCTTCCTGCATACTGTGTGAGCTCATCAGCATTAGACATGTAACAAGTTTTGATAACCTGCAAGGGTTCGTGTTTTATAGGTCTCCTCAGTTTTTTGGTTGCACACGTCTGCTTCTGTTGGAGTGGGTGTGTCCTGAGGCTGCAGGAGGTCCTCAGTGGAGGAGGGACACCATGAATTTCTGCATACCCCAAAAAGTATCACAAACCAGGAAACAAGCCTCTCTTTAGAGTCATGATCATTTTAATGCTGGAAGAAGTCAAGGAATTCATACAAGTTTAACATCTGCAAGTACAGTATCTACCCAAACAGGTAGAAAAAACACAGGCATAATATCAGCTGTAGAAAAAACTACAAATAGCATCTAACTAAAAGGTTTGTTTCTTCTATTTACATTTGTTTTAATGTCAACTTTGTGTTGATATTTAAATAAATCCAAAATAATTTAGATCCTGTCTTTTCATTGTTTTTTTTTTTGTTTTGTCATACCAGACGTTTGTCTTTGAATAAATCCCTAGACACAAGATTTTACTGAAGTTTACACAAAACCACTTTCCTAAAAACTAATCAACTGTTCCCCCTGTTCATAAAAGAAGCAGATGGAACTGCTGCAGGCTCTGGCTTTTCCTGTCAGGAGAGCTGTTGGCCATGAGGGCTCCCTGGATCACTCACTTTGGAGCCTTTGTGAAGGGGAACACCCAGGTCACTTCAAGATCCTTGTAGAGAGAAATTATTGGTTATGATGATTCTGGCATGAAAGCAGAATTAAAGTTACTCCCCTGAGAGCATTGATGGAAAACTCTCTATATATTTGCCCTTAGTTGTTGTCACTGCTGTGGGAAAATGATAAACGGCTCATTTATTCCCCTACATGACAGCTGTTTTTTTACTACACAAAATACAGTTTTATCCATTTATGTGTGGTTAGACGTAACAGCATCCCTTTACTTAGTGCGTTTTAAATATTTCCTAATGAAGTGAAACTGAGACAAGTCCATATGCTTCATTTAAATATAAAATGCTGCTCAATAAGGAATTTCAATGTATGACACTTCTAGGGGAGTTTCGTAAAATTGGACTTTAACACATTGGAGAAGAAAATCTGCTTTAAAATGTATATGTCCCCCTGCAGCGTTTTGTTAAAAATTAGTCTTAAAAAGTATTGCAACTTTGACTATAGTTAAAACTGCTACAACTACAGGCCTTTTGCGCTGCAACATTTATAAAATACTGCCCTACAGATCCTGGTGGGAGTGGTTTGAGATTGCAGTAGATTTTTCCCAAATCAAAGATTAGAATGCTTATTTTATTATTATTATTCCATGTCTGCTGTCTCCAAGGGAGCAAGTATACATCAAACACCAGAGATTTAACATTAAAGAAGCTTTATCAGCGACTTGGATGAGTTTCAAGACAAGAGGCCAGTTAAGTCTGAGTGCCAACTTCAAGACGTGTTTTGGATAAAAGAGGATCTTTACTAACATTCAAAGCAATTGCTATAAACTCTGGGGCTTTTACCATCTTCTGCATGAATACATGTTAAATATTTTAAATACAAGAAATGATATTTGATTAAAACAATTCAGTAGTTATAAGCTAGTTAGGAGAAAAACAGTGAAAGCACCCATGTAGGGGGGTTGACCCGTATGGGTGCTGTGAGTTTTTGGGTTGTACGGGCCCATGGAGGTTCAAAGAGAGGGGCGGCTAAATCTTAAAGGGAGCGAAGGTGTGGTTTGATGAACCACCTTAAGGGACGTCATGAAGATGGAATGAACAATTCCCATGCTTGTGTGTCGTGAAGTATTTTTAAGGTTAATGTAAGTTGCTTGCAGTTATGATGTTTAGGGGATGCTGCCATATGATGTCCATACGCCACTGTAGTCATCAGTAAGGTGCATGTACTGGCTCCTTACTGATGGCGCACAAATGCGGCACGCACGGGGTGTGTAGACATTACGTAAGGTAAGGGGTCCATAGGACGCTGGAGGATACCCACACAAATTGTGCTCTGATTGTCTAATTTCCTAAATTGTAACAGTCAGGCTGCTTGCAAGGAGTGCGCAAGGGGCGCACAAAGAGTGCACAGTTATCATTTGAACACCACTAATGTTCTCCTTGTGCAGTGTGCAGGATCTGGAGGGGTAAAAAAAAAAAATCCAACAATACAACACCCCTGCATTTGACCTACTTCAACCTTGCTTACCCTTCTGTATAGTATAAGTGTTTGCTATGACTTTTGACAGCATACATACCCATAGAAAAAATGTGCATGACATTCATTATGGGCTCACTAAGCGACCTATGAACTTGATATTTTGTGTGAGAAACCTGTGTGCCCTGTACAGATTTGTCAATGTATGGACCGCAGACTGCCCATGTCCACCCTTAAGATCAGTTGTGACTAAGGCGTGACCTGTTAAGAGCTAATTTAACCCAGGATCTGCTAAGACTGCAAAGCATAAAAGAAAGTTGCAATACAAATAATTATTACTCAATTCTGCATCAACATTATGAATTGCAATTTTTAGTTTTTTCTTATACGGACATTATATGAACACCAATTGTGCAAGTTCTCCCACTTAAAAAGATGAGAAGGGCCTGTAATCAGACAATGTGATTTTCTGTTATTTTTTCTTTTTGTCATTTTAAATATCTCATAGTTCAGGTATACCTATGATGAAAATTACAGACCAATCTCATCTTTTTTAAGTGGGAGAGCTTGCACAATTGGTGGCTGACAAAATATTTTTGCCCCACTGTATCATTTTTTTCTAATATGTTTTTTTCTAGTATATTTCTGTTTTTAACACTTCTGGAAGGTGAAGAAGTTCGGCTGTATAAGAACAGCTAGTTTTTTTTATATATCAATTAAGGAACATTCCTGGGATTCCAGCATATGATCACGCTTATAAAATTTTGGATAGATGACTATCACACTCTTCGTTCCTCTATTTAAATGTAAAAACCAATGCTGGTCAAGTTATAATTATCACGCACCTAGGTGTATAAAATTTGTTCTCCGCATTTGACCCATCCCGAGGGGAGCAGCAGACAGCCATGCTATGGGGATCATTTAGTGGTTTAACCCCCAATCTAACCCTTTAATGTTGAGCGTCAAGAAGGGAGGCATTGGGACCCATTTTTAGTCTTTGGCATGACTTGGCCATAGATTTGGACTCACAACCTTCCAGTTTCAAGGCAGACACTCTTCCACAAGACCACTGATAAAATGCAATTGTTGAAGTTTCAGTGAAGCTTTGTTATGCCGTTGTCCCTTCCAGAGGTTTTCCAGCTAAACAAGTGAAGTTAGAAACTGCAAGTCAACCTGAACTTTATATTCTGGCCGCAGTCTTTTCTTGGTGCTTTTATTCATCTTTTTCTGCTCTCACATGGAGTGAGTCTCTGCACATGTAGAGATGGCCACGTAGGAAAATGGTTTTGAATAAAAGTGTTACTAAAAAACAAATGTTATGATCTTAAATTACTATTAGGCTTACTTCATTACAAGTCCCGGTAGGCAGGGCTTTTCTTATCACCACTTGGTGAGTCCGCTTTGAAATGGTGAGAGCACAGGTACCTTTAGTAAAGGTCTTCTAATGACTCTGGAGGCTTTGCTCAGTGCTGTATGTATTCATGGTGCTGACCTGCAGCAAGTCTGGATTTGTGATCTGGATATGATCCTTGACCACAAAAATAAACAATACTTGTTTGTTTTTTATCATGGCAGACTGGTCACGTGGCTTGAGGGCGGGATGCGCTGCAGAATTTATGTACAGACTGGAGACAACACTTCCCAACCCTGCAAAGCTCTTTTTAGCAACAAAAGCTGCATCTCCTCTGCATTCCCGCTGCAGAGTGGACCAGAGGAACCAGAAATGGGAATGAAGCCGTGTGAAGGGAGGTTCAGAGGAAGGCAACAGCGCTCTCTGCTGTTTAGCAGCCATAAATGTGTCATACTTCTGGCATAACCAGCTTTAAAAAAAGATTATATAAATCATGAATAAGGAATTTGATACAGTTATAAATTGTCATCAAATTTACTTAAGCTGTCAAATAAAATTATTTATCAAAGAAAATGTATTACGTTAGTTTTCTTCTACCCACTCCTTTTTGTGCACTTCATCACTTTCTGTTTGTCATGTTATAACAAATCATATATTTGTTCAACTATTTCGTTTAGTGTTTGAAAATAAAATCAATCAAGCAAGCAACCAATCAATCAGACATGCAAACTAACAATGTAAAACAACTGTTTGTAGAATACCTTTGAGTTTGTATTTTTATCAAAGTTTTAATATTATTTAACTTAGTTTCTGATGTGCCCCATCTGAACAATGATATATACATTTACCTTAATATAAATGCACTTTTACTGTTTGTCATTTTATAAAAATCCAAAAACAGAAGCATTTAGACATCTGTATGCAAATGTGGCTCCTCAGACGCCCACAGTTTGTTTCTTAAACATTGAACAGAATACTTGTCAAAGTTAACACTTCTGCGAGGCTTTTTCTCGTACACACATGTCATGACTGGATTCTTTTGCATTTAGAAGGGAAAAGTTCTGTGAAAAGAAGTGGCTAAAAATTGTTAGAACTTGTCATTTGTCTGTCTCTGTAGGTCTTGTTTCCTCCTTTGAGCGTGTCTTGTCACCACATCAGCCCTGCAGATGGTGTTGGCAACATGACGGCAAAGTGTTCGCAGCCAGGCACTTTTAACAGTTTCCTCCCCAACCAGCTGGAAGCTGAACAACAAGTTCTCCTGTTCAGTAATGGGGTGTGTGTGAGGGGGGGCAGCAGACCAAACGCATTCACACATTCTGAGGACAGAAAAATTAAAGCAAGTATGAACAAGTTAGTAAAACAAGGTGAAAATTATTTTGTGCATTGTGAAATTTATCGTTCTATTATATCTTCTCAAAGAGGGTGAATGACAATTTGTGTTATTATATATTTACTCGAAGATCGGACACCTTGGCCCTATTGATTTTAGTGTTTTTCATTAAATAACCTTTTTTTCTGAACAACTCAAACTCAAACTTTATTTATTTATATAACGCCTTTCAATTCAGTTAAAAAAACACAAAGCAGAAGAAATAATCATAAAAAATGAAAATTATTAAATACAGAAACCACAGGACAATCACACACAGATGGGACCCCTCCCCCACCAGATTCCTATCTCCACCCACCCCGTTCCCCCAGGACCGTAATGGGAGAACGAAGCCTCACTATGAGTTTTGGTCCTCACTTTAGGAACAACTAGGAGGCCAGGCACTCCGGCACGGAGGACCTCAGGGTCTGCGAGAGCTCATACTTTAAAATGATATCATTTAAATAAGAAGGCCCAAGACCATAAAAACATTTATAAACCATTAAAAGAATTTTAAAATCAATCCTGAAACGCACAGGGAGCCAATGCAACGATTTTAAAACCGGTGTAATGTGTTCCCGCCCTCTGGACCTCGTCAGAACTCGTGCTGCTGAGTTCTGCAATAGTTGTAGATTTGAGATCGACGTTTTGGGTAAACCAGAGAGCAGGGCTTTACAATAATCTAAACGACTAAAAATAAAGCATGCATCAGCACCTCTGTGCTGGCAAGAGAGAGGACTCTGCCAATGTTTTTAAGATGATAAAAACTTGTTTTCACAACATTTCTGATGTGAGGAATAAAACTCATCTCAGAGTCAAAAAGAACGCCCAGATTTCTCACACATTGAGAAGGTTTAAAATTCCTAAGTTTGGGTAAAATCATCTCTTTTGTCCTCAGGATCAATGATTGAAACTTCAGTTTTGTCCTGGTTGAGCTGTAAGCTGTAAGTTTTCTGCCATCCATGACTTTATATCTAAAATACAGTTTAAAAGGGTGTTAACAGGTTCAAGGTCATCAGGAGACACAGCATCACTGGCCAAGAAATCCCAACAACGCCTGTACTTCCTCCGTAAACTGAAGAGGGCCAGAGCTCCTCCCCCCATCATACAGACCTTCAACAGGGGGGCCATCGAGAGCATCCTGACCAGCTGCATCACCGTGTGGTACGGAGCCTGCACCGCGTCCTGCCGGAAGACTTTGCAGCACATTGTGAGAACAGCTGAGAAGATCGTTGGTGTCCCTCTCACTGGCCTCTCGGACATTTACCACTCCCGCCTCACCCGCAAAGCCATCAGGATTGCAGGGGAACCCTCACACCCATCCCAGAGACACTTCAACCTGCTGCCATCAGGGAGGAGGCTACAAAGTCTGCAGGCCAGAACCAGCAGACTAAAAGACAGTTTCCTCCATCAGGCGATAAGGACACTCAACTCCCTCCCTGCCCTCCCCCCTCTGGCCCCTCCACTCCAACCTACAAGCCCACACTGAAAACTTTCACAACAGTTCAGATCACCACCTTCACCTAAGACTGCCATCACTAACTCATCCACTTACTGTTCTCAGCACTGTTGTCACTTTAAACTGCCACTTTAACCATCTCATTGCTCTCTGCACTGTTTAGACTACTGTTATTCTTCTTATTATTGTTGTCTTTTTATCTATTTTTTTAAGTTGTTTATTTATTTATTATTTTATATGCTGCTTGCACTGTGGGGTGAGAGGAAAGCAATTTCATCTGTGCTGTATGTCTTTATGGATGCAGTACATTTGACAATAAAGCCGACTTTGACTTTGACTTTGAGACACAGCGATGTAAAGCTGTGTATCATCAGCATAGCTGTGAAAGTCAACGCTGTGTCTCCTGATGACCTCCCCAAGAGGCAACATTATAAATTAAAAAGTATTGGACCTAAAATCGACCCCTGGGGAACCCCACGACTTATTTCATGGACCCTTGAGGACAGAGTATCCATATTTATAAAAAAGTGGCGGTCTGTGAGATAGGAGTGAAACCAGTTCAGAGCAGTTCCTGTGAGGCCAACCCGACTCCTAAGTCTGTCTTATAAAATCTGGTGATCTACCGTATCAAAGGCGGCACTAAGATAGCAGTACCAGAATAGAGAGTTACTGCGAGTCATAATTATGTCTGAGATCATTTAACATTTTTAAAAGGGTAGTCTCAGTACTGTGATTTGTCCTAAAACAGATTGACATTTTTCAAGAACATTATGTTCATTTAAAAAAAATCATGTAATTGAGTAAAAACATTTTTTTCAATAATTTAGCCTAAAAATGGTAAGTTGGACTCAGGTCTGTAACTGTCCATTATACTTGGATCCAAGTTACTCTTCTTCAGAAGGGGCCTCACCACCCCCATCTTACAGGCAGAGGGAAAGTCCCCCGTCTGAAGAGAGCAGTTTACTATGTTTAAAAGCTCTGACTCAAATAATCCATAAGATGCTTTAAAAAGAGAAGTGGGAATGGGGTCTAAAAGGCAGGTTGTAGTGTTTGCTTGGGAAAAAACTCGACCAAGCACCTCTGCATCAACCAGGACAAAACTCTCCAGTGTTTCCTCGGGTAAAGACAATGCCACTGACCTGCCAGGATTACTGTTATGTACCGGTTGAAGGTTAATAGCTTTGACTTTACTCCTGAAGTGGTCAGCAAAGTCCTCACATGCGGTTTGTGAGTGAGGCATGATGGATTTATTAAAATCTTTGTTTAATAAAAAATCAATGGTCTTAAAAAGAAACCGGGGGTTGTGTTTATTGTCTGTGATGAGATTTGAAAAATAAACTGTCCTTGCCTGTGTAACAGTGTGGTTGTAGATGTGTAGCTGATCCTTAAAAAAGTCATAAGCGACTGTTTAATTCGTTTTTCTGAATTTTCTCTCCGCTCTCCTGCAAATTCTCTTCAATTTTAAAACAGCACCATTTCTCCAAGGGGTCTTTCGATTCTGTTTCAGAATTTTTGTTTTCATTGGAGCTGCTGATTCAATGGCAAACTGAAGTCTGTCATTGAAATCATCTATTAGAGAATCGTAGGACAAAGGTAAAATCTGAGCATGTCAATAAACTGAAAGGTCGTTAGCTATGCCTACCACGTTTAAAGCCAAGTCACATCTTTGGTTACAAATCCTACTCTAGCTGTGTAATTCTTGTGATTGTCCTGCATTTTACTCCCTTTGTGTCATGTGTTAGTTAAGTGAGACACTTTTATGGCTCTGTTATGAAATAGATTTATTACAAAGTCGAACACAACATTTACTTCATTGATATATCTGTCTAATAAATGTACAAGAAGTAAGACAACAGAGAGTATTTATGTTGTATTTTAGGAAACATAACCAAGATTATATTAAAGCCTTTTATTTTGAATCGCCAACAATTCTTGTGAAATGAAATAAATCTTAAACCAAACCAGAAACCCTAATTTCTGTTTAGATACTATTTTGATCCTGATCCTTAAATTGACTGGGATGAGGCTTTACAGAGTTGTATTAACGTTGTAGTTTTTTAATTGGATTTCTCAAAAAAGCACTATCTTTTTCTCACTTTTTCTTGCTTTTTGTTTTGGGTGTACCTTGCCTTTGCCAAGACGTGGCCGGAATAGGCAGCCCCATCAACGGGGCATATTTTAAGGGATAAAACGGGTTTAGAAGATAGATAGGTTCACTGGCATATAATGTTTGTCTATAAGCTGTCAATTCTGAAAAGTCAAAAGAAACCAAGGGAGATCAGGATTTGTCAGAATTCTTAATTTTCCCATGACTTGACTGATAAAAACAAGTTAACCTAAGCCTAGGTATAATGACGGTTTATTGTGTGTTGCTTGTTTGTTGTTCTAAATATTTTCTACTTTTAATACTTTCCACATTTTAAAGCAAAAAAAGAAAATATTAAGCTGAAAAATAATGCCCTAATATTGCCTGACTTCTATGAAGCAATTAAAATGTATGTAGGCAAACCAGTGACTCTTAATAATCCAGAAGCTCACATATTGTATTGAATAGCCTTTCAAAAAATGTTATTTAAATAAAGTTTTTAACTGTCAGTTATCTATTATGTTTTACATGTGTGCATTACTTTATTTTGACTCTCTAATACCGAAGATGTCGGCAGCAACACCTAAAAAACCCACACTCTTTAACATATTTTAAATCTTTGACCATTTACACCAGGCATGTCCAAAGTCCGGCCTGGGGGCCAAATGCAGCCAACATCCAAATTCGTCATAAAATCAAATAAAACAAGTATGTGGCCTTCAGCATTTTCTAAAAATGATGTGTATAATTCCTTGTTCATAAATGACTAAATTCCATAAGCCATTGTAAACCTGTGGTAACACAGTTGTGGGACCCGTCATTGACTCTTTCAAGCTCATTTCTAAAATGTAAAAAATTGTAAACAAAATGAGCAGATGTATTTCTCTGATTAAAAAAAAGCCAGATTGTTTCGTACTTCAGAATAAGATAACTATCTGTGTTATTGTATTCCACACATGATTTACATTTTTAAGTTTATAATCATCAATAAATAATGAATCAAATTTGACCCTATTTCTGATTCTATTTCAGACTCCTTTTGCCTGCCACTTGCCCTGACTCTCGCCTGGATCCTGATTACCCCCATTACTTCTTTTATGCTCTCATACTTGAGACTGACCCCTGCCTGCCTGACCCTGATTTAGCTTTATGGACTTTTAGCTGAGCTAATGAACCTGTGGCTTTTGGATCCAGCCGTCTGCCTGTTCTTGTGCCTGTCCTCCACTCATTACCTGTATTAATGACACCTGTTAGAACTCGTTATCTATATAAAAGACACCTGTCCACAAGCTCAAGCAAACTCCACTATGTCCAAGACCAAAGAGCTGTCTAAGGACACCAGAAACCAAATGGTTGACCTGCACCAGAAGCTGGGATGCTTTTTGACTTTACCTATAGATGTTTTTGTGCGTCAACCCTTTGCTCAGTCACTCAGAACCTCACTTGATGCAACTACGCTGCCTAAGCACCAGCACTCATAAACCCTTACTGTTTAAATTAAATAATAATTTTCTAAACATTCTTTACGATGCAAATCATCAAAGTCTAAAGAAAACGTTAGAAAATTAAACAAGGGAAAATGGGCGGTGCTATGTAGGATGAATCAGAGGTGAACATAAGTGTTGAACCATGTATGAAAGCACGGATGGGGGCAATAACAACTAAAACAACTTTAAGGCAGAATCCAATTTAAAGTGTGTGAGTTTTATCACGCTGAGTGTCCTGTAGGTCCAGGCTTACAGGACACCCATACGAATGCCCAGCAGTGGCATCAGTGATATATGTTTCAGTGGAGGAGGCGGGCTCGCCTGTCCCAGTGGACCCTTGAAGGTATTGATCACTTTGTGTCTCTTTCTTGCAATCTGCAGAGAATCACAAACAGGAGTTTAAGGGTGTAAACAAACTCTCCGCGCCACTCCATCCTCCCAGCTCAGATGCATTTAGCTGTGTGTGTTTGAAGCCGTTATTGGCTGCTTGGCAATAAATCAGCAAAGTCACAGAGGTAAACGATGCAGTTCAATAATGTCACATTAATTAGGAGAGTGAAGGTGGAAAAGGGACAGAGTGAGAAGGGGCACAGAACAAAATAAAACACTAGATTATATGCTGAGATCTAATCAATGGTTGCTGATGATGGAGGAAAGAAACAAGGCCAACCACTCTCCAGTCTATGTGCATGCTAAACAACCTAAATGCATAGCTTGCATGGCTGAAGCTGATGAGGGGGTATAAATGAGTAATGCCCTCCCCACTTCCCCTTCACTGCATGCCACGCATGTATGATGACCCTCTGCAAAATAACATAGAGTTCCTGTGGTAAAATAAAAATATGCAGAGCTCAAAACAAATGCTAAAATGCACATTTAAAACACTGATTACAAAAAATATAATAATGATCCTGTTTGTTCAGTTTATTAAAAAAAAAACAAAAAAAAGTTCAAACTGAGGATAACTCAAGGCAAGACACATCACCCAAACCTAATTCTTATAAATGTTACTATGATCTAAATAACATCAAATTATCATCATTGATGACATAAAAGATGACCATGAGATGAGCTTCAGCTCAGAAGAGTCCTGGTATCCATCTTCAGGACCTCATCATGGAAACATCTGGAAGAGAACAATTCATACATTTAAATATATAATCAGTTCGACTCTGCAAATGATGATTTACAGCGGGGAAAATAAGTGTTGAACACGTGAACATTTCTCTCAAAAAACATATTTCTAATCGAGCTATTGACATGAAATTTTCACCAGATGTCGGCATCAACCCAAGTGATGCACACATAGAAAGAAATCCAAACATTTATGTCCATAAATGAAGTTATGTGTAATAAAGTGAAATGGCACAGGGAATAAGTATTGAACACGCCTACTGAAATTTATTTAATACAACCTTTGTTGGTGATTACAGCCTCAAGACGCCTCCTGTATGGAGAAACCAGTAAAATACATTGCTCAGGTGTGATTTTGGCCCATTCATCCACACAAACTGCCTTCAGATCTTCAAGGTTCCGGGGGTCTCTTCTGTGAACCCGGATCTTCAGTTCTTTCCAAAGATAAGATTTTCAATTGGATTCAAGTCTGGTGATTGACTGGGCCATTCTAGCAGCTTTATTTTTTTTTCTTCAACCAGTTGAGTGTTACCTTGGCTGTGTGCTTGGGATCGTTGTCTTTCTGAAAGATCCACCCTCTTTTCATCTTCAGCAGCCTGGCAGATGACAGCAGATTCTGATCAAGAATGTCTCCATACTTTTCTCCAGTCATTATTCCTTCAATGATATGAAGTCTACCAGTACCACATGCTGAAAAACAGCCCCACGCCATGATGCTCCCACCTCCAAACTTGACTGTTGGTATGGTGTTTTGGGGGTGATGTGCGGTGCCATTTTTCCTCCAAACATGTTTTGTCTTATGAAATCCGAAGAGTTCAATTTTGGTCTTATCTACCAGAGTATCTTCTCCCAGAATGTCATGGGTTTATCCAAATGTTGTGTCGCAAACTCCAAACGAGCTTCAACATGCTTCTTCTTCAAAAATGGAGTCTTGCGTGGTGTGCGTGCATGGAGGCCATGGCGGTTGAGCGCATTACTTATTGTTTTCTTTGAAACAACGGTACCTGCTGATTCCAGGTCTTTCTGAAGCTTTCCACGAGTGGTCCTGGGCTGTTGGAGAACCCTTCTGATAATTGTTCTGACTCCTCTGTCTGAAATCTTGCGAGGAGCACCTGGCCGTGGCAGGTTTATGGTAATGCCGTGTTCTTTCCACTTCCAGATGATGGCCCCAATGGTACTCACTGGAACTTTCAGAAGTTTAGAAATGCGCCTGTAACCAATGCCTTCAGTGTGTTTTGCAACGATAAGGTTGCGTAGGTCTTTGGACAGCTCTTTGCTTTTACCCATCATGCAATGCTTCTTGTCTAACACCTTGCTGGTGAGAAACCTTTTTAAAAGGCATCAATCAGGACTATACCAGCTGATATTACTTTGCATTAATAGGGGGCAGGTTAACCTTCTGAATACTGACAAACTCCAGCTGCTTTCTTGGCTTGCCAGACCTATTTACCCCTCCTTTTCTTCATGTGTTCAATACTTATTCCCTGTGCCATTTCACTTTATTACACATAACTTCATTTATGGAAATAAATGTTTGGATTTCTTTCTATGTGTGCATAACATGGGTTGATGCTGACATCTGGTGAAAATTTCGTGTCAATAGCTCGATAAGAAATATGTTTTTTGAGAGAAATGTTGACGTGTTCAATACTTATTTTCCCCGCTGTATTGTTATGTACAAAATAAAAGCATTTTTAATTGATCAGCCAAATAACGTCAAGCAATACTAATGATTTAGAGCCTTTAACACCAAACTATGTGCATCTACTGATATGAAAACTTGTTTTTTGTATGTAAATTTATTTAATAAATTGATACGTAATTGAATGATTAATAAAATTGACTCAAATTCCTGGCTTATAACAGCTCTGAGGTAGTTTAAGTTGTCTATTTGTTCCTCAAGTTCAAAGGTTGTTGTATGTTTGTAGAATAATTCAACAATAAGTAATCACTAAATGGTAGTTTGGAAGACAACACCTCCATTATAGCCTATAACGCTCACCCAAAGCTTGAAACGGCCCTGCTTTTGTTGTTCAGTGAATTTTGATATGAAACAGCTATGAAAACAGATATGAAAAGCATGACATTGTCTGCAGGAGGCCTGCAGGAAACACAATTCAATTTTATTTTCTTAATATAGCCCAATATAGTCGTCTCAATGGGCTTTATAATTGTATAGTGAACATGAACTCATGAAGCGCAGTGGTTAGTGCTCTTGCCTCACAGCAAGAAGGCCCCCGGTTCAAGTCCCGCCTGGGGGACCTGAACCAGATCATGAATGGGATACCTTTCTGTGTGGAGTCTGCATGTTCTCCCTGTGCATGCGTGGCTTTGTCTCCGGCTTGTCCAAAAACATGCTTCATAGGTTCATTGGTTAATCTTAATTGTGTGAATGTGAGAGTGCGTGGGTTTGTGATTGTGGACACTCTACCGTGCGACCTGTCCAGGGTGTCCCCTGCCTTCGCCCACAAGTGGCTGGCTCCAGCAGCCCTGTGACCCCGAAAGGGAATAAACGGAAGAAGATGAATGAATGAATGATATCATAAAGAACATGAAGTCATAGAATTCAATAGGTAATGGCTAAACTAAAAAGACTAAACTATACTGGGCATCCCTGCCCTTAGACCATCCTTCTCGGTAATAAGAAAATCCTAAAAAAACGGATACCGAATACATAGAAAATATACAAACACAAAACTTAGTTTGTAAAGCTAGTAACTAATTTTGTTTGTTTCCAGGTTGTCATGGTTGGAGTTTCTTTTGTATTGGTTTTTGCTTTCCGTTTTGGTCTGTCATGTTTGAGTTCTGTTTCCTGTTTTATTTTGAAAGGTTTCCTGTCTTGTCATGTTTTTGAGTTTTACTTCCTTTGTCCCAATCTGTCCTGATCATGTTCACCTGTGTCTTGTCTGCCCTGTCTGTATATAAGTCTTGTCTCTGCCTTCCTCTTGTGCTGGTCCATTAACGTCATTAACGTCGTAATGTCTCGTCTATGTAAGTCTTCTGCCCTGTTCATCATGCTATACCCACAGTGAGTTTTGGTTTTTGTTTCCCTGCTTAGCAGTGCTTTTTGTTAAGATAATAAATCCCTTGGCCAAGAACTGTGTGCTCCCGTCTCTGCATTTTGGGTCCTTCACGCTACCACAGCCCCCTCCACCTGACACAGGTTATTGGAATCCATGAGGGATTTACATTGTAGCTATCGTTTTTATCAGCAACTGACACCCAGGGTTGACCCGTAATGGCCGCTATGGCTAAGGCATTATATAGATTTCTCACTTGTGAAGTTTGATAAATTGATGGAATTCAGTCAGCTACAAAAAGTGTGTTAGTTTTAGAACATGTATTTAAAGTCTTTATTTCATCTATTTTGCTTAGGGAAAAAAAATGGTTTCAGTGTTTTTTCAAATTTATTATAAGTTTATAAATAGAAGTTGTTTTAAATCACGTTTGTTTGTTTAAATGACATGACACACACACACACACCATGATAAAAAGAGTGATAAAATGACGCCATGCACAAACCTGGTTTTGTACTGAAGTGGGGAAAAGATATTTAGGGGACATGTCCACATCGGTGATCCCCCACTGAAGTTCATGCTGTACACTACCACAGGACCCCCAGATCTGATCAAAAGAGCCAGACTCAGGACATCCAACTGCAGCGACCCCGTTCACTGAGAATGGTCGGTCACCAATGTGGAGGATGCCTCTGAGGAAAACACTGGAGTTACAAATTAAATGTATAAGGAATAAAACACAAATTCAAATATATTACAAAAAAAAGTCCAGTTTTTATTAGCTGGCTCAATTGTTCTTTTATCTCATGCTCTGTTTTTTTACCTCACCCAGATTTTGTTCATGAGAGAAGGAAGGATGGACTGCCAGACTGGCAGGTGGAAGGGTGCAGCAGCTGCAGTTATACTGCACCGATTTGTTAGAATTAAGATGAAGCTGATCCAAAAGACAAGGTTCTCTATTTACTTCAATCTTTGTTTCTTTGCTTCTAACCTAAACTTTGGTCATGAGCTTTGGATCATGAAGAAAAGGAGAAGATCCTAAAAAATGAGCTGTAAGAATGAGTTTGAGAGATAAGGCAAGAGCGCAGCCACCCTGGAGAAGCTACACTGAAAAAAATATAACAGTGGTTTAACTTAAAAAAATTGAAGTAATCTGTCACACCTAATATATTTGCATTGTATCAATGTAAATGAATAATTTAGCCTAACCTATATTTTTTTATTTCGGTTAAACTGATTCTGTGAGATCAAGAAAAGCAATTATTTTGAGTTTTTCTAAATCAAAATAAATAAGTTCTGTTTTTTACTCAATGGAAATGTTCTACTTTATCTAACCTGAAAAAAAGAACTTGATATAATCCATTTTTTAATCTTTGAGCAATGTACTTTTTAAAGTTGTCTCAGATAAAAATGTCAGGTTCACAATCTAATTAACTGAATTAAGCTTTAGAATTATATATTGATGTACACAGACTCAGAACACATTTCTTCATGTAAACAATATTTATTGTTCCATGAACACATCCACATCCAAATTTAAAAACATGACATCTTTAAGATGTATCAACATCAAAACTGTTTCCCAATAGCAATGCACTTAAGTGAGGGAAAAAAAAACATTAATTGACACCAACTTAAAGCTGGCTGTTCAGTCTGAAAACTTTTGGCGACACTTTTTTTCCCACCAAGCTCCATGAGGACTTTTTGAATGAATTCAAGAGTGTACTGCAGATTTTTGGGAAATTTTAGGTTGAGTGAATATGTCAGTTCCAAGAACATGAGAAAGGCGGTTGAAATATAGGGCATTTCATTCAGAACCTGTTTTCCATCCATCACTATCTTGATGTCTGTTGGTGGACGGAGAAGATCCTCTCTCCCAGTGAAAAAGATCGCCATGGTTTCAATCTGCGGAGCATCACTGTCCAGCCCGTTCTGCAAACGGATAAAAAAAAAATTGACATCTGGCGCGTTGCTCTAAAAAGTTTAATTTTGTTTGAGTTAAATAAATAAGCCTCAATGTGTATGCTCACTTTGCTTTATCAATGTTTCGGGACTAGATACATATGCCTGTGACCCCATAACATATTTTTGACTCTTAACGTTAAGCAAGAGTTGTATTCAAAGCAAAGAAAATTTAAAACAGAAATGTCAAATGCAAACTAATTGTTGTAATCATTTTTTTGGCAAAGTGGTGCACAAAGTCTTAGTATTTGTGCACAACTTTATCTTTATGAATATGTTACTTGTTGGCAGTGATCTTAACCCATATAGTGCCATGTTCCATTTCCTACATCATAAAAGAGTGTCATAGTTGAGAGGTGGATCACCTTACCTGGTGTTCTTTAATGAGGTGCTCAAAAGATTCACTCAAGTAGATCATCAGAGATTTTAGGATGGCTTCTCCTCTGATGGTAATGTCAACAATCTGAAAAAGAACGCTTCTCATTAGTTAAAAGTTCACTTAACCACACAACTACTCTATGGACCACTCATGTCATACAGACGCTTCATCCAGAACTTCTAAGATGTTGGTGGTCTGCCCTTTCACACGCCCTCCATTGCTCCAGATGACCTCTAGAAGTTTGGTGGAGTGTTTGTCCAACTGTGCAAAAAACTTTGCCTCCAAAGGAATTGTTGTAACTCTCAAGAAGTCTGCATTTATCTGAAAATGAAATCAGAGAACATGGATGATGATGGTCGAGTTTGAAATGTTTTAGGAGTTCAGATCGTCTTGAATAAGTATGGGCACAGTCTTTACATTTCCACGTCGATGAGTAACTGCGGAAAACAAACAGGTGTTCAGGGTGTAGGGTGAGCAATGTTATGTTTGGGCCTTCATCACAATTGCATAGGTTGTACAAAAAAAAAACTTACCAAAAGTTAGTCAAAGGTTTCCAGACAGGATGCAGGGCAGAAACTGAAGAGTGTCTTTACGAAAAAATAAATAAAAATATTCATTACAGATGATTACAGACAGTGAAAATCTCAATGATACACAATAGAATGACAGCCACACAGCTTGGAGTCATTCTCTCTGATTATTTTTATTTTTTGAATGTTGACAACAGGGAAAAACTGGGAAGTGAGCACATATTATCCTAAGGAGATGTCACAGGCTGCTGCAGCCGCTTTTGCCATTAAAAATGTGTCTGTGTTAACAGAGTTAATAAAATTTCAAAAAGTATGGATTTATCCTCCTACAGAATGGGGATGAAAATGTTAGTAATCAATTTGTAGTGTTAAGGATCTTGCTGTCGTATCCATAAACTCTTTTTGTTCAATCATTATAAAAAATTTAATAGGTTTATTATTATTAACCTCTGAAGACATACTCTGTCAAGCTGACGTAATATTCACGCATGCGTAAACGGGTCGGGGAGAGCAGTTGTCCCTGTTAAATTCAATAAAATATCCGGTAACATAACGTAACACGGCGCATAGGTGTTTTCCTGTAGTAAATAACATTCGACAACAAATTAACCACAAACAGTGTTTGATAGCAGTGTTGCATCGATTTGTATTCCCCATTAAAGTAAATTCACCCGTCGCAAAAAATATACGTTCTTGAGAGCCTCACTGTTAGTGCTAAATGTTAGCTTAACTGCGCTAGCTTAACTGCACAGCAGCTAGAGTTGAATTTGCAGCAGAAAGTGTAAACGCTTAAAATGTTTGGGGAAAACTCAAACCAATGCAAGCTTCGAAAACTGCCGACTGTATTTAAATTAGTGCTTTTGTCTTATTAGAGGTTAGAACTTACCTTTAAGCTGCTGCTGTCGGTCTCCGCCAGTTCCTCTTTTCCGAACAAAGTTACTACTGCTGCTGCGGGTTGAGAGGAGGGTTGGGGACCGACTAACGTCGTCTGAAAATTGTTTCCAGGCAGTGAAGGAAATCCTCGTTTAAATGTACAAGGAGAAAACGACTGAACTAATTAATATACAATGATTTTTGTTGTTGTTGTTTTACCTTACTTGTCGAGTTGTCGCTCTGAGAAGCAGTTCAGATTATGGCAGAAATACGGCCCGCCAAATTTGCATTTCATTTGATGCGCATGCGCACATCAAACTCAACGTAATAATTGTGCTTTCACAAAACAAAAAACAATTACTTTGGTACCCTGTTATCATTTACATTATAGTAAAGTAAAAAAAAACAAAGACACATTGCATAACTTAAAAAAATTGAGTTCAAGAGAGTAAATTAAAATTTTTATATTAATGCAATGAGTAGAAACGCATCAAACTGATGACAGCAATGGTTTACTTTTTTCAGTGTAGGAGGAGAGTCATTACTTCTCTATATCGGAGGACAGTTGTAGTGGTTTTGTTACCTCTTCTGTATGATTCCTTGATGCCTCCCTGGAGAGCACTGACACACCCGGGGGAGGCTTTGGGGAAGTACCAGGCTGCTTTATTGGCTGGCCCGGGAGCGCTTTGGGGTTTCCCCAAAAAGACCTGTGGAGCAGAAGGTCTGGGCATCTCTGCTTAGATGCTGTCCTGTGGTAAGAGGGGAAGATGATAGAGAAAATAATGGATATATCAAAACCATGGCAGTTTTGGAAATGTGTTAGTTCTGATCAACATAACACCTGCTTCTGCTGATATCCCTTAAACCTGAAGGAGCCTGAGACTGCAGACTTAAGTAAAACCCAGTTTAGGTTTAAAACATGTGCTGTCCTATGACCCCACCCTTATATTGACGTAGTATCCCTACCATGACAAAGGTGGATAAAGGTGGAGAGGATTTTGTGTAATCCATGGACACCAGTGAAGATCACAAATCATTGAAGAAAAAAGGTTCAGCGCACTGTCTAGTGGGTCTAGATGACCCAACTCCTGGTCTGATCTGTCTTGTTTTTCTGGGATTTGGCTGTTTAAAAATCTGCTATGTGCTCTAAAAACAGAAAGAAGGGGAAGAGAAGTAGAAGGAGCTCCTCAACCAAAAGACACCCGCAGCCCCAAACTAACTGTTGATGTGGAGGCAGTGCTCTCGTTCTTTGAGTAGCCTGTAAAGTATGTTATCTTAAAAGTATTTTATTGTGATGACCATTTTCAACCCACTTAAGCCCTTTTGAGGTCACTGGGTTGCTGGATCCTATTCCAGCCACTGATGGGCAAAGCCAAGCACACCCTGGACAGGTCATTAGTTCAGGCATATTTTCATTATTTTAACAAAATATAATTATTACAACAGAGAAAAGAAAACTCTTGAGTACATCTGAACTATATCTTCATGTGCAACATGATCCAGCAATCCCAAAACATTTTCAAGACATAAACTGGTCATGTGGTTCCAGTGGGATACAGTGAAGACCAACTAGCTTTCATGTGACTGTTTTAATACAAATACCAGGCAAATCCTCACGACACCACTAGATGGCACCATTTACTAGCATGCTTGACATTGTCCAGGTTGGCATTTAAACAGTGCCAACGCCAAGACATTTCCAAAACACACCAATTGGTGCAGTTAAATATTTCTGTTACATCATGTCATAATAACCCGTGTCCTAATGTGTTGTTTGTAGCCACTTTACTAAATTATGAAATAAAGTTTCTCTTATTGTATGAAGCAAACACACAAAACTATCAACCCTAACCCTAATCTTAGGGTCATGTCAGGGTTAGGGGTTGATCCCACCTCTCTGGGAAGAATTATAGAGCTCAGATTGTTGTAATCTCTGTTTATTTTTCACCGCTGTACTGTTGTACTGAGTTCAAAATAGCTTTATAGGGTTGACATCAACTGCAGTATTACAGACAACACGACCATGTACGTGAACCTGCAGAAAGATTGTATTCATCTTCCTTCGTTTTTTTGCTACCTCACTGTAACAGGGCAGATTAATAAATCACACAATCTTTGTCAACATTCCAACCTTTAGCTCAAATCAAACCGCTTTTGATGCTGCACCCTCTTCTGTGTTCATGCTTCAACTAGATCAATATTTCTCAACTCCAGTCCTCAGGGCCCATCACTCTGAATGTTCTTACATTTCCCTGGTTAGACACACCTGCCTACAATGACTGCCATGACACAGCAAAAGGTTGATAATGATAAATACTGTAAATAAATTAGGTCTGTTTTAACAGGGTAACATGGAAAACATGCAGGTCTGGAGTACATTTGTTTTTTTGAGATCATAGACCTTAAGTCAATTCTTTAGCTTTTTCGCCATTATTACATCCCTATGTGGTACAGGTGTTTGTTTGTGAGACAGATTAATATTTGCACAACTACTCAAAGATTTACTATGTACTGTACCTGCCTAATCGCAAATGTTCCCAAAGGTCATTTGATTAATGAATAGTGGTTTTATTTCCCATATGGCAGTATCATTGTTGATATTGCATTCTTTTTTGTAATAGATGAGTTAAAAAAAATCTTTGAAAAAACACTATCTTAAAGCTACAGGAAAATTAAATCAACCAACTTTTTCCACACAATAAAAAGTTTATTAATAAAGCATAAGTGAAAAAAATGTTATTCACTTTCTGCTTCCCAGATTTTGTCAAATAAAAACACTTAAACATTTTGAATTATATAGAAATGCATTATTATAGACAGATGAAAGAATAGCAGTTCAGCTCTTCCTCCTCCACCTAAGGCTTCTTCTTCTCCTATGGACAGGGTCTAAAAGGTACTCTGTAACAGATATGATCCGTACAAATAGAAGAGCTTAGAATTAACAAAACACAAATCAGACAATTAGACAACCTGAGTGAAGTGCTGCTGCCATTATTTTATAATTACTGACACTGATTAATTTTTTATAGCCTGTTGTGAATCTTTGCCAAAATTGATGTTCATTAAACTCTGAACGAGGGTACGGGCAAATACACTTTGATCCTCTCCAATGAGGCGAATGGATCCTGAAGGAAATCAGGAAGGCTGGCCCTGTAGACGTATCCAGCCAACCCCACTGCAGCAGCAGCCAGAATCACTGGCCACTTTGCTGAACTCTTGGATTTAGGCTCATCACATGGCCGAGTCTGCATCGGTCTGACTACCCTCTCCCACTGGGTGAGAATGGCCTGGCGAGCTCCCGCCCACTTCCCTGGCCCTCTGAGACGATACTGGTAAGGGGTGCAGGGGCCAAATAACACACTCATCCACAGCCTGGGGTCGGTGACCATCAGCTTTGTGAGGTTGGGCTTCACCCCCAACATCTCTGCGATCTCATCCATGTAGCTGATGTAGTCGACCTGGATGGTGTGCCTTTGGCTCTTGAAGTACCTGAAAAGTAGGATCAAGTGTAACACAACAATGTGATTTACAAACACAAACCCACACAAAATGTTGCAAGGTTTCGGCAAATCGGGACCTTTTCATCATTTCCTCCTGCTTGGACTCGACATCTTTCATCATTGCAGACACTGAAGGAAGCTTTGTGCAACCTGGTTATAATGATTTAAAATGTCAATATTTACAAACACGGAGCGATAAAGACATTAAAAGTGAAGAAAAACAGGCACTCCATACCTTTAAAGACCCGCGTGGCCCATCTCGCCTGCATTTCAGAGATTGGCATGATGGCGCCCAGAGGCTGCACGAGACCAATAACAGCCAGCGTGTGGCGGTCCAGCTCAGGCGGAAACACATACTTGTAAAGCGACGCCTTGTTCTCAGTCACAGAGACCACTTGAGACGTCAGGAAAGGAAAGGAAAACTTGTAACCAGTGGCAAACACCTGTGAGACGAAGGAGAGGGTTACAACTTTTGCTAGAAGACCTGCTGGTCGTCAAAGCACTGACAATGATGTATCAACTAAAAGTCAGTACATATTTAGAATAAAGAAATGAATAACATTTTTTATCATTGATTAAGTGAATTAATCAACACTGTTGTAGACAAAATACATACATTAACAGCAATACATGTTGGTTTCAAAAAATCATATGACTATGGCACAGGGAAGTGAAATCCTTACACTCAGGTGTCCCACAAGAATTCATATTGAGTCCCATACCATTTTATCTATATGACATTAACTAAATTGAATGTATTAACAGTTATCATCCTAAGTGTTTATTTGACATATTTGAATAACTTTAAGTCGTTGCATAGAGGTTTGGGACAATAACTGAGAATGAACAGGACTTCCTCTTTATACTGCAAAAGCCAGTTGTTGAACCTATACATTAGAACAATTAATTTTTCATCCGTCCATCTTCTTCCCCTTATCCGGGACCGGGTCGCGGGGGCAGCAGTCTAAGCAAAGATGCCCGGGCTTCCCTCGTCCCAGCCACTTCCTCCAGCTTCTCTGGGGGAACCCCGAGGCGTTCCCAGGCTCTCCAGCATGTCCTGGGTCTTCCCCGGGGCCTCCGCCCAGTGGGACATGCCCAGAACACCTCCCCAGGAAGACATTCAGGAGGCATCGGGACTAGAAGCCCGAGCCACCTCAACTGGCTCTGCTCGATGTGGAGGAGCAGCAGCTCTACTCCGAGCTCTCCACGGGTGACCGAGCTTCTCACCCTATCTCTACCGGAGCGCCCAGCCGCCCTACAGTGAAAACTCATTTAAAGCTGTGATATGTATCACTAAAAATGTGTACAAAATCAAGATATTTGTTTTACATTAATGATTGATAGAACTGCAGTTTTTAGGGATGTACAGTATGTTGAAGAAAGTGCAACCAGTAACAAAGAATAGAATCATGTGAAAGCTAATAATATTCCTTCTAGTTTTTTTACAAGCTTTTGCAGACTTAATAATAATAATAATGGATTGGATTTATCTGCGCTTTTCAAGACACCCAAAGCGCTTACATTATGTCCATTATTCATTCACTCCTCATTCATACTTGGTGATGGTAAGCTACGGTTGTAGCCACAGCTGCCCTGGGGCAGACTGACAGAGGCGTGGCTGCCATTTCGCGCCTACGGCCCCTCTGACCATCACCGGGATCATTCATACACATTCACACACCAGTGGAGCCACACTGGAGGCACGGAGGGTGATGTGTCTTGCCCAAGGACACAACGACATTTTGGCTGGTGGGAGCGGGGATCGAACCGCCAACCCTTCGATCATTGGACGACCCGCTCAACCACCTGAGCCACTGTCGCCCCTCGACTTGGTAGTAATAGTAGACAAACAGTACACCCACCATGTCATTTGTCGTAGGACAAATGGTGTACAGTGTAACACCTAAAATCAAACCTACCACGAGGTCTACGTCTTCCACAACACTCCCATCATCAAACTCCACGCTGGATCCTTGGATTCTGCGCACATTGGGCTTGACTTGAATGGTTCCAGACAGGATACGGTTGGGAAGGTCATCATTCACAAGGGGATGCTGGCTGAACAACCTAAGAACCAGCAGAACATTAAAAAACAACAGCAGACAAACGGCTTTTAAAGGACATGAAAAAAATAGCACTATATTTTGTAAAAACGTGTATTTTTATATAGTAAAACTTAAAAAAGACTTAAGGGAGTTTCATTAATAACCAGACTGCTGTAAATAGTACCTGTGCTTTGGCTTTAGGTTGTACAGAGCATGATCAAATCTTTGGTTGAGCCGGCCTTCTGCCGTGGAACAGACAAAACCATATGGAAGAATTTTAGCCAACAAGTTCAAAACTCTGTTGAGTGTCAAGTCCAGCGGGATTCCATTGTCTCCAACTCTGTTTAAAACCCAGGCTCCTCTTCTAGTACTCAGGTAGACCTGCACACAAAAACATAAATGACCACTCACTGTTTCCTCAACTGTAGTTTGTTTGAAGATAAAAATGATATGAAAATAACAATAACCAGAAAGAAAAACAAAAACAAGGCTAGGGATAGGAGTTCTTTTCTAGTATTCTAGTCATATAATGCTAAGGACATGTTCATCCCACAAATGCACTACCTGGAATACATTCTATCAATTTTTTGAGAAAGATTTACGCTGTTTTGCTTCACTTGCTTATTTGGTTTGCATTTACACTGAAGAGTGCTTTTACACTGTCCTGTTTGGTCCATACCAGGACTTTATTTTCCCTCAATTTCTTTTGCTTGTCAAAGTTAATCTGAAATATGATGTCAAATGAGTGAAATCTGCTCCGCATAAAAACAGCAGTTTCAGCTCGTTGCAAGTGAACTTTGGTGCAGTTTAGTGTGAATACTGACAGACTAGTCAAACGATCGAGGAATAGGACTAAAACCAAACCCAGAAAAGCAATCAAGACATCAAAAATTGGTAAGTGTGTAATCTGTCAGTCCGCCCCAGTAGTTACCATCATCAAGTATGAATGAGGAGTGAATGAATAATGGACACATTGCAAGAGCTTTGAGCAACAAGAAAAAAGTGCAGATAAATCTAATCCATTAGTATTCTTATTATTATTATCTATCGTGCCAAATCGGGGCCAAAAGTTAAAAAAAAAATCGAAATACAACAGCTTGAAACTGAAAGCTGAAAAACTGGCGTCACAACTCAAAACAGATAAAAACAAAAACAGACTTTGTTAAAGTGAATGATGATTTCTGCAAGTCAAATATAGCTTTGACTTTTTTTTTTCTTTTCAAATTTTCTGTTCCAAAACTCAATTTTTCACATTCAAATCTTTTTTTATTTCCTTTTATCTTCTTCAGTTTCAAATCAGAAATCTTCAGTTTGAACTTTTGGCCCTTTTTCTGACGTGTGGGCGGGGTTTACATGAAGGACCAATCAGAACGATGAGGTTGGCAGCGTCAGGCTCAGTGCAGTGGAAACTTGGATAGTTACAACCATAACATTAAAACACTAAATATTCAAGTGGTCGTTGTGAATGAAGTAGCGACAATAGACACATACTCATCCTTTACTGTACTTTGCAATGGTACCTGCTCAAATCTTTGGATAAGCCGCCTCAAACATCAAACATTTGAAGACAACACTTCCTACTGGTTATTGAATATGGTATTTCACGCAAACTGCACACTGCTATTCCCAAGAAAGGTAATCATGGTGGCGGAAGTGGGTCTACCTAAAGACAGGTGAAGCTACATTCACACTGCATATGATGCTCATTCAAGAAGGCGCCATATGCAGTTTCATGAAAGGTGGTGTTGGTACTACTGTGTTTTGAAAAGGACTCTACCTTCAAGCTTGACATTGATTGGATAGCACACTAAATCAATTTCTGTTTGTCAAATTCATAACATTTATGTGATAAATGATTCTGCTTTGATCCCTTTTACTCTAAAACTAGTTGTTATTTCTTAGAAATATATACATATTAGGGCTGCACGATATGAGGAAAACTTGCGATATGCGATATTAGTGATCAATATTGCGATAACGATAAATTTGCGGTAAATAAACAAATAGAAAAATAAACAAAAACATCATTCCCATTTCATTGCAACAGTTTAAAAATTATACTCCAAATGACCTTCATCGACATGGGGGACAAACATCTAACATAACAGGCGTCCATCTGATTGGTCAACAATGGGAAGGCGTCCATCTGATTGGTCAAAGCATAAAGGGATTTATCTGATTCGTTAAATGCTTCAAGCTGCTAGAAGATTGTTTTAACACATTTTGGGTTTGCGATTTATTGCGATATTCGCCATCTTTTGCGATATGCATATTGCAGAGCTGGATATTGCGATAACGATAAATTTGCGGTATATTGTGCAGGCCTAATATATATATTTCTGTGCTGACTATATAATAAGTTCACATACAGAAGTATTTTTTATGTCCTTACCTGCTTGGCGACTCTGCTCAGTTCAACTGCTATATCTCCTCCAGAGTTGCCAATTCCAACCACTACAACCTTCTTGTTCCTCCACTCCTCTGGGGTCTTGTAGTCTCTGCTGTGGAAGTACTCCCCTTTGAAAGTTTCAATTCCTGAATAAACAAACCAGATTTTTAACAACAATGTGGTGTCAAAGGTTGCTTATTTCCACAACTTAGATAAAATCTTTCCAATTGACCTTTGACCAGAATTTATGAGAGGAGTGACAAGGGAATGGCTGTTACCTGGGAAGTCATGAAGAGGCAGGTGGGGCTGGCAGTGATGTCCAATACAAATCATCACAGCATCAAATATGTGTTTTTCCCTTTTCCCATCCTTGCTCTCTGTTTCAACGTTCCACTGGCCTGAATGAGAAAAATCTGACTTCTGCTTCACCTGCAAAACTTTGGTCTGGGCACCAAAAAAAAAGCAGTAGGTTAAAAAATCTCAGCAGCTTTATTTATTCTTTATCAAATTTGTCATAAATTTTTATGACCCAGAAAGAAGAAAACAACGCCATAAATGCGATAAAGCATCCTCACATGGAAGCGTATGTGCTTGGTGAGCCCGAAATGGTCGGCATACATTCGGTAGTAGTCCATGATGAGGGAGTTGTGCATGAAGTTCGGGAAGTGGGCGGGAATGGGGAAGTCGCTGAAGGACATCATCTCTTTGGAGGTGTTGATGATGACAGAGGGATAGATGCTGGCCCTGTCCTGCTCAGGTTTCTCCTGCAATGACGAGAAATGCATGAGGCTTCAGTGTCAAAGGAGCCAGCCAGGAGACAGGCCGCAGGAATACAGTTGCTCATTTTTAGAAAACTGTCAAAAGCTTTTTTTTCCCCAAAGAATATACCCATTTTACCTACTTCTCTGCCTTTGCTACAAGAAAATAAGCCTTCATAAAGTAGGTTATTTGAATAAACGGATGGTACATGCAGACTTAAACACAAAAGGTTTAATGAAACTTTGTGAATTGAATACAAATTTTGTGTCCACCAAACCGATGCACAACTAAGAAAAACACATCAACCGTATATTTGTCCTTGTGGGATGTAATAGTGTTTGTATGAAATGCAGTAAATCTGGGCAGGGCGTTTGAATAAAAACCAGTTTGAGCGCGGTTGCTTTCCCACCTTAAACCTCCACAGTCCACCGAAGTCATCGCTGCTCTCGAAGCAGACGGGCTCCAGCCCCTCATCCAGGCAGCACTTGATGCAGACCAGGCCCGAGCTCCCCGCTCCGATCACCGCCACGCGCCGTCCGGTCATGATGCTTCCCTGCTCAGTCAGAGAAACGTGCAGACACGTGAGCGCACAGGACAGGAGGAGTTTGTCTGCGAAACTATCGACCCCGCTCAGTTCACTCCATGCGACCCATTCTCATATTTTATTTGTGTCATGCATCTGATCGACGTCAATAGAAGAAGCGCGTGCTGTTTTTGTTGTTTATCACACGTGGAGTCTAAAAGCAGTTCAGCTATAAAGTTTTCTAAAAAAGTTCGTAGAAAAGTTTACTTAAGTCTAAGAAACCAACTCACCTTCTGTAGACTGTTGAACGAAGAGGTTTGTTTTCGTCTTGGGGTGGTCGGCAGTGGGCGGAGCTTGGTTTGTTGTCCAGCTCGCTCACGCAGCTGCGCGGAGGAGCGCGCGCGTTTCTGTACGGAGAGAGAGGAAACACCCAGCTGTGCACTCAGCATGAGGGAAGACCACGCCCCCTCATCAGCGCTCTGGACTTTAGACGCAACTGCACTGTAGTTTCTACTCTTCTGTGTCTCCAAAAGTTCTTAAAATGTATTTTTCCTTTAAGGGAGCTTACATCAGCATGGTCTCTGCAGATGTACACTAAATAAATAATAAACCTCAAGTAAAGACACATCTTTAGAGGTGAATTTGTGGGCTAAAAATACACAAATGACCCTTTGGATTTTTATAGAGATCTGTAGCTGCAAACAGAAATAAGGATGCTGGACATTAGTCTATTAATTGGAAGACCATCTCCAATCCTCTTTTAAACTATTTAAACTATTTTAAACTATTTTCAAAGTGCCGCATACCCCTATGAAATTAGGTAGTTGCGCCCCTGACCCGACCGAACATTACCGGTGAAAAAAAAAGGCAAGCAATACTGGATCTATCCAGCCGTACAGTTTTGAGACAAGTAAAACAAAGATGCACATGGATGTAGTACTCTGCAATTGGTAATTGCATAATAAAGAGGCTATCATTCTGCATTCATTCATGGGCTATCATTCTGTATCAGATTAAAATGAAACTGTTTGGCAAAAAGCTTTAGCAGTAACAGTGTTCAAAGTGGCTTTTTGCAGTTTTTTTTTTTAGTTATAATAATTTAATTGGTTAAATATTCCAGCAAAAACTAAAAGAAAAATCAAAAACTGAAAACTTCCATCACTTATCTTTTTATTTCAGAACACCAGGGTGTTTCTAAACGTAAAGCCACATGTTATCTGAGAACCGACAGACAGAAAGTCGCCTCTTGAATTCAAAGCAGCTTCCAAGTCTCCTCAGAAGGTTGCTGGCTCTCCCATCCTCCTCCTCGCACAAACGGTGCTCTGTTTCAAAGCTCCTGTTTGTTCCATTTTCATTAGTGGTCATTAGTTTCAACTTTTCACCTCAATGTTTGTGCTCTACTTCAAACTTTCTTCTTAAAGTATATGTAACATTAATTGTCTCCTGCTTTGGAGTCACATTCAAGATGCTTTATTTCAAAAATGTATGCAAACTTGCCCTTTCTCCGTGTTTTTGAATTAACTAAATTTAGGATTAAAGTGGTTTCACTTTGGGCTGAGTGTTTCATTTAAGGTGGATCTTTTGGATTATTTCCAAAAGGGCGTGGTTAGTTTCCCATCTTAAACCCCCAGTCCACTGGAGTCATGATTGCCTTTGAAAGCAGACAGACTCCAACCCACTCATCCAGGCAAAACTTGAAAATGACCAGGCCTCCAATCCCCACCAATGTCAACTGTCTTCAGAGAGCTGGAACAGAAAGTCCATCAAGAGCTCAGCTCTGAACTAAGTACCTGATTTGTACCATAGAATTGATCAACTTAATTAACCTTTTTTAAGCTGTGTTTATATCGTTATCAATGTAAGAACTGTGCTAGTTGCTTAGTATAAACGTGAACAGTTCAGCATCTGGAAAATATCACTTCATACAGAGAAGAGATCAGGTTCTTCTGAGGTTTCCCAGCACCGGAAAGAGTGGAGTCTGTTTTCCAGCTCAGCTGACCCATTTTTTCACGCAGGTCTAGTAACTCAGTAACCAAAGGAAGCGACCATGCAGCAAACAGTGAATATAACACTAGCAGGGGTGTTAACCCTGTAAAGCCCACTACATCAAAGAATTGACGGGCAACATTGACAGGTGCATTCAAATCATTTTAAGTAGGTGTACACACGTTATCCCATAGTTACTCAGAACTTTTGTACTGTTGTGTTATCATATATGATAAAGTGTGTTCATTGTTTTTCTGCGGGGAACGTGATCCTGGGAATGCAGTAAAAGATTTTGTATTGACCCGGCGGCAGCTGTTCACCTTAAATCTGCAAGAAATGGACCTAATCTACAGCGGTGAACAAATGATCACAAAGGATGTTTTGATTAGTTTCCTAATTTTTGTAAACCGTGCGTGTGTATGTTTGTACCCCTTACCCTTTAGAAATAAATGTCACATGTTGTATGTTGTATGCTAGGAAACGCCTAGATTCTAATAAAGGTGGGAGCAGAGCTTTGCAAAACTTAGAGCAAACTAGTGCATTGTCTGAGTACAAGCTTTTACTTTGCTCTCCACGTGAAAGGAATTCCTCGAGTCCACGTCCTTTCTTTCAGCATACATATAGTTGACCTAACAGTAGGCTTACGAGATAGCCACCTTGTTTCAAATTACCAGGGGTAGGAAGGATGCTGGCGATTCTGGTGATGTAACGCCAAAACACGAAATTCTGGAAGTACAGACTTTAAATAGACCAGCCAGGTAACTGGACATGTGCCATCTACATTACTTTTCCAGGGAAGAAAATAATTTGTCATGTCTTTGGCTCTGTTGTGCTGCCCTTCTATTTTGTTAAAATTTCTATGCGTGTTTTTTTATTTCCAGTAAAAGACCAGTTATGAGGTTTTTTTTCAGGCTTTTGTGTGTCTTGAATTTTCCCCAAATTTGTCAGGTGGTTTGATCAACCCCTTTTTGTTCCTCTAATGCTTCTTCCCGTGAGGTCAGTTTGTTTCAGATCAGTTGATCAAGGTAAGGTTGCATGGGTTGATTGCATTTCTTTTATCCTCCTTTTGAGGCCCCCATTTGTCAACTTCTCAGCTTAAGAAAGAAAGAAAAAAACAAAAATTTTTGATCAATTTGCTGTTCTCATTTGGCTGCTTAATCCTTAATACCCATTTAATAATCCCTAAATAAAGGCAACTTTTAGTGTTTTGGAACGCAGATACTCAGTGAAGAAAACCGGTGTCTTTGCAATGCTTTTATTCTTCCCCTACATCTTTAAATATATCCATTTTAATTGTAGCTAAAACCAATTTAAGGCAGCTTTGTTGAAGCCTTTTCACACTTAGGCGATATTTGGATTTTGGGTTTCACCTCATCAGGAAAATAAATCTCACAGAAAGAATTTGACCTGGAGTCACAGAATCTGCATCCTCCTCAAACTTTATTTTTTTGCAGCAATAAAAAACACATTTTTAAGAATGTGGCAATTGGGAAGCTGTTGGGCTTAGTGTCAGACACCCTGAAAAAGAGTGCAGCAAGAAACCAATTCAGGTGTAAAATCATGTGTTTAATAATTAGAATGCAGGATTTTAAAGTGTAAAAGGCTCCATTTAGAGCACCAACCAGCTTGTAAAAATATGTTTACACAATTCTGCTATCCAGTAAATGAAAAATAATATAACATTCTAAAATAAAATAAAAACATTTAAAAAACTTGCATTTTTATTATTTTAACACTTCAGCCATGTTATCTCACTACATCTAGCGGATGAATGAGAAAGGTCAGGAGGACGAGACCGATCCATGCTGGTAGAAGAAAAGGCAGACCAGCAGGGCAGCCCCTGTAAGTGCTGCTAAGCTTCTCAGTCCACATGCTGTCCTACTTTCAGGTTCTGGTACCACTCTCGTTCTAAAAGGCTGAGTTACCCGCTGCCACTGAGTCAGAATGGCCTGACGGGCTCCAGTCCACTGGCCTGGCCCGCTGAGACGGTATTGATATGGAGTGCACGGTCCCAGAAAGACCTCCAGTGCCAGTTTGGGATCCCTCAAAAAAAGCTTCAGCACATTTGGTTTGACCCCCACTTTCTCAGCCAGAGAGTCCATGTAAGGAAGGTAGTCCACCTGCAAAGGATTGCGCTCTGAGCACACATAACTGAGAAAATGAAAAAGGGAAATCAAAATTCAGAAGATTAAGAATGATAAGGCAGTTTAAGAAATTTACATTTGAGAAGGGTTTTGGTTCCCTGTTATCACTACAGAAATCACACCAAACATTAATTTATATAGTCTGTTGGTCACATACTTGTCAACTGTTAAGGCAATATGGATTTGTTAAAATGACCCGGATTGAGTTGGAATATAATAATAATAAATGTAAAATAAAAATAAATAAATAAATAAAATTAAAAAAACGCTAAACATTGATGTTTTTTGTTGTTGTTGTTTTTTGCTTTTTGTGTAGTGCTTTTAAAAAATAAAATACATTTTTTTTTACTTTTTATTTTTTGAGTTTCGCAACAGTTGGTAGATCACAAAACAAAACACACATGTCAAACAAAGAAATAAATAGCACACTGTTAGAAAACCTTTTGTTGTGAACCAACGTTTTATAAGTAAGCTGAATTGAATCGTGACAATTGAATCTTGAATCTTGAATCGTGACAATAGGACAACTTCAAGAAGTTCATGTGTGGACAAAGAATAGTTTAGCTGGAAAGTTACCTCTGATGCATGATCTCCGAGTCTTTTTCAATTTCCTTCAACATGATCTCTTCTGAAGGAAGTTCCACTAACCCTGGAAGAAATTACATTTTTAACAATAAAAACATTATTTCCGAAAAAAACAAAATAAGGCTGCCTGCAGAGAAACTTTAGCAACGGGAGTCAATTTTAAAGACTGAAATTACTGTTGGGATGTAGATTATTTCAATCTTTATTTGAAAATATTACTTGAATTTGAGTTTGGTTTGTCTTTTCTAACAGACAATACTGATTTAGAAAAAAAAAGTTAACAAAACAAAAATTGTCATGAGCTTCACACAATCTGCAAATTTAAGCTTCACTGAGTAAAAACGTAGGCTTTGGTTTGGCTAAATAATGTTCACGCTCCACCTGAGACATGGTGTTGAAGACGGACTCTTTCCTACCTTCTGTGCCAGTTTGCTGTACCTCAGCTCGCATTCTAGTCATTATGTTAGTTTCTGCAATTTATCTCAGCTGTTTCTGACCCAATTTATGATTTAGTCTGTTTCCCTGGTGTGGTTTTACTCGTACTTCTAGTTTTTGGTGTTTGCATTTGGATCACAGACTGGATTTGCCAGCCTTTGTGTTGGATTCCTTTGCATGAACTCCTGATTTCCTTTTCTCTGCTTTAATGTGGAGACGGGAGAAGACACTTTGGAGCACAACACTTAACTATTATTCTGGTTTTAGGAACTGGTGGTGCAGAGAATTTTCTCCGAATACTTTTTTCCTGTGTGCATTGCTTTTGGTCAGACATTTTTAGATCCATGAATAATGAGCTTTTCACAGTACCTTTAAAAACTCTTGTAGCCCAGCGGGCCTGCATCTCAGCCAAAGGGTTGACTGCTCCAAAGCCATGAATGAAGCCCACTACTGCCAGTGTGGGCCGGGTGAGAGAAGGAGGGAATATATGTTTGTAGAGACGTAGCCTATAGCCACATTTAGTCTGAATTTTAGGAGGCAGGAAAGGGAAACTGTAGTTGTAACCAGTGGCGAATATCACCGTGTCCACCTGTAACAGATTTACAGTTTCGGCACAGGAATCTGGACAAAGACAAAGTCTTAAAACTTAAATCTTTGTGTTTCTTGATCTTCCAGACACTGACCTCATTGATGATGCTTCCATCCGCAAAGACCACACTGGTCCCCAAGAACTCCTTTACATTTGGTTTCACCTGAACTCGACCCGAGATAATCCGACCTGCCAGGTCATCGTTCACAATAGGAATCTGAGCCCAGAAACTGTCAACAGAACAACCTATTAGTATCTTATTAGCACTTAAATGCTGTAAGATTATAAACAATCTAGCAATGCTAAAAAGCCAGAAAAAATGAGTAATCTCAGTTAATAATTAGATTATAACTACTTATTATTTTATTTGCTGGAGAGAGTTTGAGCAAAGGCAGAAACTCATAATGAAAATTCCCCAGAATGGAATATTACCTATGCTTTGGTTTAAGACCATATAGTTTGTGGTCAAATGCTTCATTTAACTTGTTCTCCACTGCCCTGGTGCTCCAATCGGGAAATAGGTTTCTTATCATTGACTGCATCCGAGAAGACCAAACGATATCTCCTGGTAGACCCCCCGGTCCGACGCGACCGATGACCCAAGCTCCGCGCCTGGTGCTGAGGTACACCTGCAGGGCAGGAAAATGTCATGAGTCAAAAGTTTGAATGAGTACCCGAGAAGTTTGAGAAGTCTGAATGAGTACCCGCTCTGCAACTCTACTGATATCCACAGCAATATCACTCCCAGAGTTCCCCGTTCCAATCACCAGCACCCTCTTTCCCTCCAAGCCTTTAGAATTACGGTATTCCCAGCTATGAAAGTACCGACCTTTAAAGCTCTCAATACCTGTGATGAAACAAGAGAATCATATGAGCCGTGGAGCAAAACATGATTCAGTAAGATATGAACAAGACGGTACCTGGAAAATCGCTGAGTGGCAGGTGAGGCTGAGTGTAATGACCAGAACAGACCAAAACTGCATCAAAAATGTGCGTCTCCCTTTGACCAGCTGCGCTCTCTGTATCCACATCCCACTGTCCTGTGACAGCAAAATCTGCTCTCTGCCTCACACTCACCACTGTTGTCTGATAAACATATGGAGAAAAATTAACTAACGCTGTTTCAAGGAAATACAGCCAAAAAGCAACATTGCCTTATACATGTATAAACGTTACAAACTAGGGCACTGTTAACCAAGTTTATGTTGGTCCGGAACTCTTAAAATCCGTCTGTCTTGAGGTGGAGAACTTAAAGATCCACTCCGGTAAAAATTGTGTCTTTTTTGTTTTATTTACATGTTCTTGTAGCATTTTTCTGATGATACAAGGCAAATATAGAGAAAAATAGCCTTGAAATTGCATTTCTGATTATTTAAACAAATTGTTAATTAGGAGCAGATGAAAAAAATGCCATTCGAAAAAGCACTTATTTGTGTCATAGAAAACACGTTGGGTGTCCCACAAGCTATCAGCACTGCAATGGAAAGGGGGGCGGGTGTGCTCCACGCCAACAGTCCCACCCACAATTCGGAGTCAAATTTCTAATGAGCTACTGTCGCTTTGCTGAAACTATGTCCTAGAAAATGATTTTTTATTTATTTTTATTTATTTTTTACAATAGATTAAAAGAGCAGGTCTTTGAATGTTCTGACTCTTTGTGGAGAATGGCTTTATTGTTTTCGGAGGATTTCACTGCCACAAACCTGAAATCGAATATGCTGCATCAGCTGAAATTCCTGGGCATACAGACGCAGATAAAGCATGACTTGAGAGTGGTGCATGTTGTTGGGGAGTTCAGCTGGAGGAGGGAAGTCACTGTAAGACATCATCTCCTTGGAGCTGTTGATGACCACCGACTGGTAGATGTTGGCTTTTCCAGGCTCTGGCGTTTCCTGGAAAGTGAAGTTAAACACAGCAAAGTTTTAAAATGACAAGTTAATGTGTAAATTTTACAAACACTTTGGCATTCGACTGAATTTAAAACTATTTACTGCAATATTTGAACAATACCAGCTTGTTCTCTGACCTTGAATCTCCACAGTCCTCCTATGTCATTGCTGCTTTCAAAGCATGTGGGCTCCAGCATTTCATCCAAGCAGCATTTAATGCTGGTCAGACCAGAGGGGCCTGCGCCAATCACTGCAACCCTCTGAACCATGGTGACGAAGAAGCTCAGATACAAACAGGAATCGGAATGGCTGGAAGCTGAAATAAAAAAATAGGAGGGAAGTTAATGTTATGAGTTGAAGTTTCAATTTGCATGTTTACTATGAATCAATCAACCAGGTTTAGTTCAGCTACTTTTGTTCTGATTTGCTCATTACAACGTGAATTTTGTGTCATCATCCTATGGGCTACATCAGAAAACACAAAGATGAAAGCTGCAAGAGAAAATTATTCAAGACAAAAACTGCAAACCCTAATCAGGAATGCAGAAAATGATTGCATACTCTGACATTGTAACAGAGGGGATATTTGTTGTAATCGAGTAGAGTTGCAAAGCACTTAATTTCTTCATTTCACATTTAAAAAAAGATTGATATATTGATTTGGACATTGCATAGACAGTCTTGAGTTCATTTCAAGGAGTTTTAATCCTTCAGTATGGCTGACAACAGAAATTGCTAGAATTGTTTTTGTTTGTGAACTATGTAGATTTGTACGACAGAGTTTTAGGGCCACGGTGAGGAAAAAAAATTCTGGCCAACGATACGAGATTAAAGTCGTCATGTCGACTTTAATGACGAGAAAAAACTCGACACAAAGTTTCGAGAAAAACCTCGTCTTGTCGAGATAAAAGTCGAAATAAAGCTTCGAGATTAAAGTCGCAATGTTGCGCGCGAGAGAAAAAAACTCATAAATGTACGAGATTATTGTGGAAGTGAGCATCATGCAGAGCAGCAGGTGAACACCGTGCAGCAGCAGAGCAGACCGACTAAACATAGTTGAACACATGAGCTGAATGTTTATTGATAATGTTCCAAATGTCTGGAGCATGTCTGCTCCTGCAGGCAGCTGTCCACTTGAATCCTTTCTTCCTCCACCAAAGACAAGATCTCTACGTTTGTGTGATGCTTCCGTCTGAGGAGCAGCACTTTTTGCCTTTTTCAACGTTGTAATGCCAATATAACAGACTTTTCATTCATCTTTGTATTTTAATGATCAGACGGGACGCTTCGTCTGCAGCAGTGGCCGTATGTAACACTGTTTACTTCCGCATTGGTGATCGGATGACAGGTTCATGACATAATGTGACAGATGAACTTCAGGTTGTCACGGTGGAGGGTGGCTCGAGAGCCAGTTGGACCCAGATGCAGAGGCGGAGGCATGAGGATCAGAGTCTAATGGATTTAATTCACAAAAACAAACAAAAAGCGCTGCAGAGCAGGATGTCAGAACAAAACAAAACTTACATTTGCGTGGCGTGAAACATGAAACGAGAGCGTGGCGAGGAACATGGAACTATACAGCATGACATGAACACCAAGACAGGAATAATGGACCAACACAGGAGGAAGGCAGAGACAAGACTTATATACAGACAGGGCAGACAAGACACAGGTGAACATGATCAGGGCAGATGGGGACCAAAGGAAGTAAAACTCAAGAAACAAGACAAGACAGGAAACCTTTCAAAATAAAACAGGAAACAGAACTTAACCATGACAGAACAAGACAGAAAGCAAAAACCAAAACAAAAGAAACTCAAACCATGACACAGGTTATGTGAATGAAAAGGAAAATAAAGGCTGCAGCGGTTTTCTACACCCAAACGTGTCTCTGAGCTCCTTATTTTACATATGAAAGTCCGCTTTACTGACACCAAACCCCGGAAAGACGGCTCCACTGACAATAATCTGATTTTGAGTCGCCAAAAGGTTCAGAATCTCTTTGTTTTGAACCTATAATCCGGAAATAAAGCTTCACAAAGGCTCCACATATTTCATCTTCAATCTAGGCTCCGATAAACAGACAACTTCGGTGTTTTCTTGTTAATCTATGAATTTTTTCCTGTAAATTTATGAGTTTTTATCTCCTAATAAAATTACTTTTTTGGTGGCCATAAAACTCTGTCGTAAACTCTTAAATACAAAGCCACTAGCTCACTAACATTAGCCATAACACTGAATACTCCTGAAAGACTCAGCTTCACTGCTCTTGCGCAACATTGCGACTTTAATCTCGAAACTTTATTTCGACTTTTATCTCGACACAGCGAGTTTTTTCTTGAAACTTTGTGTCGAGTTTTTTCTCGCAATTTTTTTTGTGTCGAGTTTTTTCTCGTCATGACGAGATTAAAGTCGACATGACGACTTTAATTTGTCATCTTGGCCAGAATTTCTTTTCCTCACCGTGGCCCTAAAACTCTGTCATACAAATCAGTCTGCTATTTACTTTTTTTTTTAAGTTCTGAGAAGACAACTGTGATGGCAGTATACACTGCCACACCCACAACAAAATGGCGGTAACCTCCCCCCAGCACTGCACACTTTCTTTTTAATTTTATTATTTCAGATTCTTTATTTTTAAATAAATGCATACATTTCTTTGAGTTAAAATATACATTTATTCTCTGTTTTCAGTAGCACAGACATGTACATATATATCATTTAGTTTAGTCATTTTGGTTTGTTTGATTCATGTCACTTGTTTTTGAGTTGCCAGTTCTGAGGGTGCTACTGTTCGCCACGGGTGTGGCCGTGGTTCTGCGCCTGGAACTGTGCTGTGAGGCCTGGCAAAGGGGAAATCAAGTCATCACAGCCTTTAAATGCTCCAGTCAGGCAATTGGGCAGGCGCCATCCACAGAAGCCTCCAAGGGGAGAAACCATAGACTTGTTCAATGTTTACTTGCTTTGCTTCTGTTGGTTAGTATTCATTTTGTTCTAATTTTGTACCATTGTTTTTTTTTACTTTTCCACTAAGAGACTGAGTTTGTATTTAGTCTTGTCTGTGTAGTTTTTGTTAAATGTCTGTGTCGTCATGTTAGTTTCCCCCCATGTTTCTCAAGTGGTCTGATCAGCCATTATATATGTCCCCTGTTGTGTCTTTGGGTAGGTCAGTTTGTTTCTGTTACTTGGCCTGTTCAGGAGCCTGTTTCAGAAAGGAGGTTTAACCAACTCTGAGGTCAAACCTGAACTCTGAGTTGGTCAATCGAGAGATTAACAACTCTGAGTTTTCTGTTTCAGAGAAGCTGATCGGAGTTGGGTCAATCGACTCTGAGTGGACTGATTCGGAGGTGAGCGTGCGCACCGCGACTATAAGAAGCCATTATCAATGGAGCGCAGATATCACGAGTCACCATGGCAACCGTGGAAAAAAAGAGGTCTGCATATTTTTCGCCAGCTGAACTTGACGTGCTGCTGCAGAGTTACAGTGAATATGAGCACATATTCCAGAAGAAAAGCAACACCGCTGCATCTGCAAAAGAGTGACAGTTAGCGTGGGAAAACATAGCTGCTCAAGTTAATGCCTAAGTTTGCATTTAAGTCATTGTTATAAAATATTGGCTGTAATAACTTTTTAAATAGCGTAAGGTGTGAAATAAAAAATGATTTTCCCCCAGAACCAATCTGGGGAAAAATGGATTTAACGTCGGTAATGTTTAGAGGACTTTTTTGTTAACCTTCCCCTCTTGCAAACGTTGGTCAGTTTAATATTAATACATGCAATTGTGTTTTTAAAAGTGAACTTTTGTCTACCCTTGTATTGATCGAGTGGTATAGGTTTATATGGGATTAAGAAAGTAAGCAGTGCTAGAAAATTGTGTTTCCAAAAAGTAATTGTTACATTAATCTAATTCAATGTCCCTGATTTCATTTTCATGTAGATGCAATCCTGCAGGAATTAAAAGAACATGGCAGCAGCTAAAAATGAAGTATAAAAACATAATTCAATTAGGTCAAATTTGAGCATGACATGGATGGAGGCTTTGTTGACAATATTTGACATATGAAACATCTACATAGCAATACATATCTAATGTTGTTTTCATTGTATATATGTATTTGACTGCAACGAAAAACGGTAAAGCTCAAACAAAAACGTATGGGGAAATGACAAAAAAATCGAGTCTAGGTCTCAAAATCCTTGCACGACGTAAATGTAATTCTCTACGAATTAATGCAGCCTCCTCGTCTATTGGGTCCTCCAAAAAAGAACAAGCCATTCTTGTCACTTAGACCGTCTCTGTGTGACGGAAATGTGGGCAATGAAGGTTAAAGCGAAAAATACCGCTTCGTCTTTAAAAAGGGGAGGGGACCGGCAGAAACTTTGAGTTAAGAGAATAAAACCTGCTCCCGACCAGGTTAGGTTCACAGCATAAGTAACCATGGATACTGACTCCGAGTAAAAGTTACCTCTCTTTCAGAAACGGGTTTGACTTACTCTGCTTTCTCTGGTTTAACAAACCTCCCATTCTGAAACGGAAAACCCAGGGTTTCCCTGATTTCAGGGTTAACGCACTCAGAGTTTACACTTAACCTCCTTTCTGAAACAGGCCCCAGGTGGTTAAGTTAAAGTTAAAGTTAAGTTTGTTGCCTGAGGTAATTATGTTTCTGTTGAACTCTTTTAAGAGCCCAGTTTGTAAATTATTTGCATTTTTTGAGAAAAATTAAATTTTCATTTCTTGATAAACTTCTGTTGTCCTCTTTGGGTGCTCGATCCCTCATAACAACAAAGGGACACTTAAAGTTAATGAAGAGCTAGAAGTCATGCAGAAACAGCAACATCATGGTTTGGGGAATTGGATTTCCTATAATTTGTTGCGAATTTAAAGTCAACCTGTTGCTTGTACTTGTCTGACTGTGACAGTCTTAGTTTCTAAAATTCCTAATACCCCTGCAAAAGCAAAAGAGTTGATTAAAAAAAGAAACTATTTTTATAAGTGATAAAAGGATAAAACAACCTTTTCTTTTAAATCAACGGATGAAAGTATGAAAACAAAAGCTGTGAACAAGATAATTAAGGTTGAAGTTTACGTCGTCTACATTACTGCATTTTTAAGTTTTTGTTTTAAAAATACAATTCTCTGATATTGTAAAAGAAAAAACTCTCTCAGTCATCTTGCGTCACGCTTTCTTATCACGGGTCTGCTGACCTGAGATAAGCTCTACACACAAAACTCTTCACTTTGGATCAACTTTTAGGTTTACTTTGTAACCAAAATGGTTAAAGTCAACTTTAATTCTTCTTACAGAAATGCAGCAGACATAAGTTTGGACACATTTGACTCATTTTGAAAGAGCGTCTAGAGTTTTGGAATAGTGAATTGTTTACATTGGACGGCTTTCTTCTCCTGTCTAACTCATGTGACTTTTGACCAATTGAGTCCCCCCCCTTGTGAGGACAGTGCTGACTTTTGGTCAGCCCACATTTTAAAGGGTTTTGAGTCATGTGCTGGCCTACTTTCTGAGGCCAATGCCTAAAGTCATGTTTAATGTTTAAACTTTTGTGTCTTTGCTTGACCTTTGTCAGAAAACACAAGTCAAGACTTTTTTTCTTAAAGCAATACAAAATTGAAAATATGGGAAAAATAAGAAAGATAAATATAAGGAAATAAGTTTGCTATCAAAATACCCTTAAGGTAATTCATTTATCATCCTTTCTTAAGCAAAAGTGATGAGAATATGTATTTTTATCCCTATTTTGCATTGTTATCAGAATTTACTTTTTGATATATTCTTAAAAAATGGAAAAAATAATCAGAAAGTTGTCCAAGAAAATTATTTACATGTACTTTGATTGTTTATATACTATTTCCATGCATTTGATTACACAGCCAATAATGCTTTTCTCTTGTTTAAATAAAAATTAGTCACACCCTCCAGAGCAAAGGTGCTGAAATTTGCTATTTTTATTATTGCAAATGGTGATTTTAACCTTCCAAACAGCAACAGAAATGACTGCCTAAACTAGACATTTTAAATAGTATTTTTAATTCCTTGGCATCTCATATCTCAGCAGTTTCCATCAAAAACTAGTTTAACACTAAATGAAAATATTACACCATAAGAAGACATTTTTGTTTCAGCCTTACCTCTTCCTTACAGGGATAGAAGAACAATGACCCAAAAGCTTAGACCCCTCTGTCAACACTTTAACCAAACACCAAACAGGGTGGGGTGAAACTGCGGGTCCTTAAAGCAATTAACATAATCTATAGATTAACTTTGGTCCTTAAAGTAAGTAGCAACATACAATGCGAACATTAGCTAAGAACTGATTTAATTGAAACACCAAACCTTTTTTTTTTTTTTCAAATTTGAAATTTGTGTTTTATTTATGTTGCTTTCAGTTGAGTGACACTAAATTAAAAGTCGTATGAATAAAAACACAAACAAAATGTGCAACTTTAATAGTATTAACCATACCTACATAAACATAAACACACAACATAAATGCACTAGAAATCTGATTTAATGATGAACATTATGCAGAATTCTCTAGTGACACAGAAAGACCATTAGGTGGAGACATTTCCCTACATTAATGGAGACAAAACTTAGGAGTGTTTGAAGTTGTAAATTGGTCAGATTTGACACAAACACAACAGGAGGGTTAAATAAAAATACTCTGTACTAAGTTGAACCAAAAGATTAAGATGTACTTTGTTGACCTGTTTATTTATTTTTCCTACAGTAAATATTCTTCTCCGTATCAATGGCCAGGGGACCAAGAGCCCCTGAGCAAAGTTGCATTTTGCACCAATGCAGACAAAAGCACTGCTGCTATCACAATTCCTACAAGTGCAATTGACCAGGGAGAATATAAAAGGTTTGCCCCGGGCTCAGGTTGGGGCACTGGTCTGGTCTTGAAAGGTTTAGCAACACGTTCCCATTGAGTCAGGATGGCGCATCGGGCCCCCGTCCACTGTCCAGGCCCAGTGAGGCGGTACTGATAAGGAGTGCAGGGACCAAAGACGACCTTCATCCAGAGCACAGGATCTCTCAGGAGCAGCTTCAGGAGGTTTGGCCGAGCACCCACCTAAAAATTGTTTAGGTTTAATGTCCTTGCATGTTGTAAAATATATGGCAAAATTGTTCTCAGGGCTCACAAAAACTAACCTCAGTAGCCATGAAATCCAGGTATGGTATGTAATCTATCTGCAGAGCAGCCTGTTGTGGACAGGGATAGCTGGAATTTAAATACACAAATGATTGAATTTTAGCGTGTTCTTTTACTCTGAAATTCACTTTTAATTTCGGGGAGATGCTTGCCTTCTTATGTTCCTCTTTCTATCAGACTCAATGACTTCTAGCATCCTTTCTTTAGGTGGAAGATGGCGTGAGCCTGGAAGAACAAACACGCTTGTTTATTCTGTTTACTCTCCTTTTTCTGATTTCAGGTTGGTCATACCTGAAAAGACCTTAACAGCCCAGCGAGCCTGCATCTCCACTACTGGGATGATTGGTCCTTTAGCTTGAAAAAGACCCATGAATGCCAGAGTGGGGTGTTCCAGGGACGGTGGAAATACTCTTCTGAATGGCAAAAGAGTGTTTGCAATTTCAATATAAATGTAATAGTTGAAGCCATTGATGAAGCAAGGAGAAGATCTGGAATCATCCACAATGTCTAGTTACGTGTCAAGCTAAAATTGTGAACATACTTGTACAGTGTCAACTCCCCATGTGGTCTTTCAGACAGGGCAGTGTCCAGGAAGGGGAAAGTTCCTTTGTAACCAGTACAAAAGATCACTGCACTAATGTTCTCCTCCTGTGAGCCATCTTCAAACACAGCCGATGTGTCCTTGAGCTTCTTCAGGTTGGGCTTTATGACTAACGCCCCCTGGAGGATTCGACCGGGAAGATCGTCATTAATCAAAGGTCTTCTGTCTATAAATCTGTAACAAATGAAGAGATAATCAGGAATTGTTTCAATGATAACACAGTCATTGCAGCTTGCACAGCTACAATCCTTACATTGACAAAAGTTTGTGTGGGTTCCTAAAAACTGAACAACACAGCTGAATGTCAACTTTTTGTTTTGGCTTGACACCAGTTCTTAATCTTCAAATTATGCAGTATCATAGTAAACTAATATAGCGGGTGCCCGTCAACTGTAACAGTTCTCACATGTTAAACTGGGATAAATTGTCATTCAGATCCCTCTTTGTCACTGATTTCCTTTGAATTAACAAAACGGAGAAAGCATCAGTATGACAGATATTTGAATCCTGTCAAATACAGAGAAAAGGGATGAGCTGTAGCAGAATGTCTGCAGCTGCAGCTTGCAGAGCAGGGCTTCCAGCCAAATGCCTGGAATGAGATCAGCTGACAAACAGTTGATGGGGCCCGGCTGTCGGGCAGCAGCTGGTTGCAGGACCTAAATCCAGCTATTCTAGGAATATAAATAACAACAATAATAATTTTGGATAATTTTTGCTCTGGCATATTTGTGAAAAGATAACATCAAATTTTGAGATCATGATCAGAGCGGGGTGGTACATGAGCAGCCATAGAAAAGGACTTATTGAGTGTGGTCATGTCAGACATCTACTGTTGGTTTTAGGTGGCATCCCAGAAGCCGTGTTATGTGCCACTGCACTAAAGACTGAGGCGGAGTCTTTGCAGGAGGAAATCTTTCACTTTGCAAAAGAGTAATTGCTAAAAAACAAAAAAGCTTATGTGCAGACTGAGCATGTTATAACCCTAAAATGACAATTTCTTTCCAAAACCTCCTTGTTGGAACGAGACAACAAATTTCCCCTGAGCAGACTGTGTGCTGTAGCCATGCAACTAACCTAAAGCTTACAGAGCCTCGAAGTTTGATGTACATATATCTTTCTTTCAAGCTCTATGACCTGCGTCTTCACCTCCTGTTAAAATCTAAATTTAGTCCACCTACTTAGAAAAAAAAAATATGGAAACAAAAATGAACTGTTCTACACAATGCAGAGACCATGAAGCTAGTGAATCACCTGTGTCTGGGTTTCAAAGCATAAAGGTCGTGGTCGTATTTCTGGTTCAGTGTTCTTTCAGTCACCCAGTTCACGAAACCTCTGGGAAGCAGCTGCATTATGAAGCCGTTGAACCTGGTGATGGCCGTCATGTCCAGAGGAAGGCCGTTGGCGGCCATCCTACCGATTACCCAGGCTCCACGTCGTGTGCTGAGAAATGTCTGGAAAAATAAAACATAGAAGGTCTGAAATGAATGAAACACTTTCTACAAACTGAAGAAAATAACTTTGGATGGTGCACAAAGCGACATGGCGCCCCGTCTTGCTCCTCTTCACTTCGACCTTTTCTGCAGATCTGCTGATTTCTACAGCAATGTCTCCTCCAGAGTTGCCGAGGCCGACCACCACCACCCTTTTTCCTCTGTAGAGCTCTGCATCCTTATATTCCCAGCTGTGCAAACATTTGCCAGAGAAAGCCTCCTGCCCTGCAGAAAAACAGATTTGTGGTCAAAACAAAGCATTTTTTTCCCTTATTGAGATAACCAAAAAAACTGTTAAACTGAAGTTTTTCCACCTTGAAAATCCAATTGAGGTAAAGTTGGATGGGTGTAGTGTCCTGAACACACCAGAACCGCATCAAAGATCCAATGCTCTTCCTCTCCGCTTTTGTTTGTCGTCACTACGTCCCACTGTCCCGACACAGAGAAGTCTGGTCTTTGTGTAACACTTCTCACTTTGGTCTGGTGTGTGCATGCCCACATTCACAAAAACATACATGTTACTACGGAGCAGATGGATTTGTGAGAGAGAAAAAGCAAAAAACTAGATCAACCTGAAACACGATGTATTTGAGTAAGTTAAAATGTTCAGTGTAGAGCCTGAAATACTGCAGCAGCTGGGAGTTGTGCATGTAGTTTGGATAGTCATCCGGCATGGGAAAATCACTGAAACACATCATCTCTTTAGAGGTGTTTGACACCAAAGAGCGGTAAATGCTGGATTGCATAGGCTCAGGCAGCTCCTGCATACACAGAAGATTTAGGCTTCAGATTAAACAAATTCTTCAAAAGTTTCATGCAGAGTATTGCTAGGAAACAAAATCTTAATATCGGTGGACGTACGTTAGTTGACTCTCTCAAACTACTCCACCCACCTTAAATTTCCACAAGCCTCCAATGTCGTCACTGCTTTCAAAACAGACAGGCTCCAAGCCCTCATCAACACAGGCCTTAATGCAGGTCAGGCCTGAGCTGCCTGCCCCAACCACGGCCACACGGAGAGGCATTGCTGATCCACGTTCCACAAAAGAAAACAGGGAAACAAAGAAGGCATCAATTTATCTAACACAAATCCCCCAAATGGCTTGTTTGAGCCACCAGCAGAGCACCAACAGCATGAGAAAAGATGAGAGAATAAGCACTTCTAAAACAAGTCTCAGATTTTGTGTTAGCTCTTCTCACCTCCTCATGAAAGCTCTTTAAAATGTTGCGCAACAGGAGTCACAAAAAGACATTCTGCAAACCAGCGTGTGCTAAGTTGTTACGTAACGAGTAACCCCACAGCACAGAAAGGACTATGACCTGCCAGAACGAGTGGAATTCCCCACCCAGACACTGCAAATGAATAGACTGACTTTTTTTCTTCTACGAAGGCACTGCATGTTAACTGGAGGTAACAGAAGTCTCAGCTGTTTGGATAACCATTAGTGTTACAAAACGGGGAGACGGCTGGTTCCGTCTGCAGCACAGCTAAAAGTCCACAAAAAAACTATCTCCACATATCCAAATATTTAAGAAAATGAATAAAGAAACTCTGATTTCATGATATGAGGATAAGAGGAGTTAAGGATCAACAAGTGTTTGAATAATTCCAAATACTTATGTATACTTACATATGAACTTGATTGTGGTGAAATAATGAAAGCTCTTTTAACTACAACCACTGAGTATTCCATTGTAATCTGCAATGATGTTTACTGAAATATTTTAAATTATAATCAATACACTATTGATTGTCTTTACTTGATCTGCAATGTGTACCAATAATTACTGGTTTAATGTGATAGTGTGTTATAATGAAAATCAATGATTGTTACATAATAATAATGATGGATTGGATTTATCTGCGCTTTTCAAGACACTCAAAGCGCTTACAGTGTGTCCATTATTCATTCACTCCTCATTCGTACTTGGTGACGGTAAGCTACGGTTGTAGCCACAGCTGCCCTGGGGCAGACTGACAGAGGCGTGGCTGCCAGTTCGCGCCTAGGGCCCCTCTGACCATCACCGGGATCACTCATACACATTCACACACCAGTGGAGCCACACTGGAGGCAAGGAGGGTGAAGTGTCTTGCCCAAGGACACAACGACATTTTGGCTGTTGGGAGCGGGGATTGAACCGCCAACCCTTCGGTCATTGGACGACCCGCTCAACCACCTGAGCCACTGTCGACCTCAACATAAAGGTTACCGTTACTGTTTACTGAAACCATGAATGAATATTTTTGGAAGTTAATCAATCATCAATAAGCACTTGATTTTTTTACTTGAAAAGAAAGTATCAGATCAGAACCAGATTACAAACACTATGTAAAAGTATAAAATTAATTAACTCAGTAGGGGTGAGATTATATAAAATCACTTTTTCCCGCTCTTTTTCAAGCCATAAATTAAGCCCAACATTGCTTTAGTTAATGATCACCATATTTAATTACGCAAATGTGATCAAAGTGGTTTGTTTGTTTTTTTAACTATGCATTTCATCATGTCTGTAATGAGTTTGATACATTTGTGTGAATTCTTTTTTGTTTTGATTACAATGTTTAAAATAGAAATCTATAAAAAAATTATAAAAAGCCTCAGAGAGTTTCAGGGCAAAGGTTTTCAGGGCAGGCAAACAGGGTGAGAGACAAAACTGTCAGGAAATCTGAAGATCAGGTCAGAATATAACACTTAGAAATGCAGGCAGAGTGGCACAAGCAACAATTTACACTGAGTTCTCAGTGCAGTGCTTAAGTAGACTGTGAGTGATTGCAAATGAAAGTCAGGTGTGTGGCATCTAGAAACTTTACACCTGGGATGCTGGGAGATGTAAGGCAAGGCAAGTTTATTTGTATAGCACAATTCGTACACAAAGTAATTCAAGGTGCTTCACAAAACAGAAAAATGCATTAAAATCAGAATACATCATAGAAATAATCAACGTAAAATTTACTTTAAAAGAAAAGAAAAATTTTGAAAATTGATTTAAAAATAAAGGAAGGAAAGGAAAGAAAACTGCAGATAGGACCTTTCAGTCACATACACGGCTAAACAGAAATGTTTTAAGTCTAGATTTGAACATGGACACAGTAGAGGCCTGTCTTACGCCTTCAGGGAGGCTGTTCCAGATTTTAGTTGCAGAATATTGAAACGCTGATTCCCCTTGTTTAGTTCTGACTCTGGGAATCAACAGGAGGCCGGCCCCTGAGGTCCTCAGAGTACGAGATGGTTCATATGGCACTAACATGTCAGAGATGTACTTTGGTGCTCGGCCATGGAGAGACTTGTACACAAGCAGAGCTGCTTTGAAGTCTATTCTTTGAGGTACAGGGAGCCAGTGCAAAGACCTGAGCACAGGACTAATGTGATCATACTTCCTGGTTCTGGTCAGGACTCGAGCAGCAGCATTCTGGATGTACTGAAGCTGTTTTACAGCTCGTTTGGAGAGGCCGGTGAGCAGGCCGTTACAGTAATCTAACCTACTGGAGACAAATGCATGTATAAGTATCTCCAGGTCTGGCTTTGACACTATGTTTTTGATTTTGGCAATGTTTTTCAGATGGTAAAATGCCGCTGATGTTACTGACTTGATATGGCTGTTAAAGTTTAGGTCAGAGTCCATGATTACCCCTAGATTTCTGACTTGATTTGAGGGTTTAAGAGACAGAGAATGAAGGTAGCTACTGACTCTTTCTCTTTGTTTCTGTGGGCCAAAAATAATAACTTCGGTCTTGTTTGAGTTTAGCTGGAGAAAGTTGTTCTGCATCCACGCACTGATCTGTTGGAGGATCAGTGCGTCTACATCTCCTCCAGATGTAGTGCTCAAGGAACTCGGGAAACGGTTCCTGTGGTGACCAGAGGGGGAGACGGAGTTCTGACTTCTGAAAGGTAGACTCACAGTTAAACAAGCAACAAAGGAGAAAATGACTATCTACTACAAACTGATCTAGCTTAAAAAAGTCCCCATGGTAGCAAACACATCTGATCTGACTTAACTTTGACTTAAGGAGACATACTCCTAAAAATCAGGTAAAAACAAAACAAATCATAAAGAGGCCACACAAAACCTTTCTGTTTGACTTCGATAAAAAATATTCTTAAAATTGATGTTCAGTGTTTAAGTTTTTAAAGCAAACAATTAAAAACTAGTTTTTTTCCCCCCACAAGTCATTATTAAAGTAAATTACCAATATAAAAAAAATCTTCATGAATGCTCATTAGCCAGTAGCTTAATGTCTCACAATTAAAGAAACTCTAATAATAGAAAATAAGTTTAAGTTTTGCAATATACTAGAAAATATATCATGTATTACAAAATATATTCCAATAAGATATATTGCAATATATGGAAAAACAACCTATTTTCATTGGTTCATATAGATTTAAAATTTTTTGGTGTGCAAAGAAACTTGACTTCACAATTGCTTGTATGTTTGCTCAAATAGTTTTTTGTTTTTTAGGTAGGAACTCCAAATCAGATTTTGCAACCTACTTTTCTTTTCATGAAGAGATAGATGGATCACATATGAATATGTAATAATTGGTATAACTTAAATGTTGTTGACTGTTAATGCTAAATGATCATTTACGTAAACAAAAAAAGGAATACATTTCTTTGCATCATAGCCATTGTTATGTATTTGTAACATATATAACATCATATAAATCTGGGTATATTATGTTTTGTGGTGTATTTGTTTTTATTATAATTGAAATTTTATCTTAAGAGAGTAAAGCAGCAGAGATAAGGACAAAAGCCAAATGATATAAAGGAACAAGAAGTATATGATGAAGTCTGTGACATACGAATGTTCATGAGAAATGAACTGAATTTATTCTTAATAAAAAAAATGCAGGCATGATTAGTCTGCATAATATAAAAACAGACGCCGCCTCTCTTTTTACATTGAACCTTTAAGCAACGATACTGTATATATATATATATATATATATATATATATATATA